>JAUMHM010000031.1:25927213-25951249 GCA_032362435.1 Melikaiella ostensackeni | reverse complement strand
CCCCCCCCCCCCCCCCCCAAAAAATAACCCAAAATTGGTAACGTAGTTTATAGACGGCCCCTTATAGAGGGCCCTTTCAGCGTATTTTTATTTGCGTTATATTATAATTATGGTTTTTATAAGTGTAATTATGGTTTTTAATTATGGTTATTTGGGTTTATTTATCTTGCAGGTAAAAGAGGTATGATAATAAATGAGAACTGAAACAATGTGCAAGAAGCTGAGCAAAATCTAACACCCTATGCATGTAGTTTAAAGACGCAATAAAATTTGCAGTTAGTCTCCTTATATGTAAAACTAAACAATTGAGGACATTGTTACATTTTCTTTATAATTTATAAAATATGAGTCCCACTTCCTTCAGCATCAATAATCGTTTATCAGGTAATAACCCACGCTTTGCAGCAAGGCACTTTACTACTTTCTTAATATCTATGGGTTTTGTGATTTACATACTTTCCCATAATTCATAGTTTATGTGCGTTATAAAACGCGTCCCTATTTCGTAAAGCACATTTCATTTGGCATACCATTCTCTGAAATTGTTGCAACATATTTTAGAGTATATTCGTATTTTCAATGTTAACTGCATATATCATCAATTGTTTCATCAACTATAAATTAATTATAGAACTTTTCCGCTTCATTAAATATTAGGTTGAATTGATATTACTATAATGATGTCGATAAAAGACATAACAACTAATAAATAAAAAAATTAAGGAAGAATTAAAGAAGAATTTTGATTCACGATTTGTCATGTAGTGATTACATTCTTTTGAAAAGGTCACGTTTGTTCGTAATTTATTGTCTTGTTATCAATACTTCAGAAAGTTATTTTACAATATCACAAATTCAGTGACTCGGTTTTACGCTCATGGTCACACAAATCTGTTATCTTTTTACTTTTGCTCATGGTCTTCCTTAACATATTCCAATTCAAGTATATACCGAATTCTAAAACAGGATTTCTCAGAAAATTATAAATTTATCTTTTGGACGTTGAACAAAAGGAAAACAGTTTATTTATCTTCTTATCAAGGCAACAATACATTTGGCAAAATATGTTCAAATTCAACGTTCTTTCTTTTTTTCAATAATCTCTACCTCTTGGTTACAGAATAATTTTAATCATTGCGAGCTTTTCGGGATTGTTTAAAATTAGGTATCTAGTTTTTTATGTTATAAGAAACTTAAAGCCATTTCATTATTGGAAAATATCTAACTGGAAATGTTTAAAATTGAACGATTTCAGTTTCAAGTAACCGACGTTGAACAATTAAATATTTAAACTCAAATAGGATTTGAAATCGAAAATGTTCGAAATGGAACAATCTTATTCCCTCAGAATTTGAAATATTCAATTTTCACACTTTCAAATTTAAAGAATTTTTGAATGCCAATTGCAACCATTTGAACAGTTACAAATTCTAAGTTTTGATTTGTAATTATTCAAATTGTTGTAACTGATATTTGAAATTTCTTCAAGTTGGAAAATTCAAAAGAAATTCTAATGATCAATTGCAGCAATTTGAACAATTACAATTCGAAACTTTGTAACATATAAAACTTGAAATCAAAAGAATTCCAAAATGGAATACAAAAGTACGAAATTGAGAAAATTTCTGAAATTTAATTGTTGCAATTGATGTTTGAAAATTCTTTATGCCTGAACGTTCTCAACGGTGAAAAAATTCTTAAACCTTTAACGCTAAAATTGTTCAATTTAATTAATCATGAAATTTTCAAACTTCAATAAAATTGTTGAGTGAGTTCTGTTTAACTTAACTAAACTTAACATAAGCTTAACAAACAATCGAAAATAATGTAGCAATTAGTATTCATCACTTTTTGTAATGAGATTGATGTTTTGATTCAACTTTCTTATTAAAAAGAATGACTGAAATTTAATAAATTGAGCTTGAAATGATCCAATTGTCAACATTTAATTAAAAAATCCAATTTGAATTGCTTCTGTATTAATAATTTGGTGTAATTTTGAATGTAGAAGTTCCCAATATAACTATAGGAGTTTACAATTTCAAAATCATCCAATTTTCTATGAACCGAGCTTTAAATAATGGAAATTTTAACTTTTTAATTCAAAATTTTTTTATATTAGAAGATTTCATTAATTGGGCTTCATTACTAAAAAAGGTTAATCGTTTATAGTAACAAAAATCTAAATTTTCACAAAATATAGTTAATTAATATTATGTGTTCCTACCAGAAGTGCTTTATACGGCCCTGACTATTTACGATATAGAAATTCTTGGAAGAGTCTCACGGCCATCGCAGGCCATACCCGAGATCACCGTTAAAAGGAGGTTCCGGTGTACCTCAGTCAATTTATAAGATATCTTAATAAGACTTGCTAGATAGATAGAACCCACCAAAGTACAAATATTCTGTAAGTTTGGAAAATATTAATTGATAATTGAAGAAATGAACTATAATCGAATTTTTCATCAACAAGAAAACTATAAAAAAAGTCGTCTGCAGGCTATAACTGTATTTCAATGTTTATGAAACCTTGACAATCACACCTCATTTTACGATATTAGATATTTATCAGGACGAAATAAAATATTAAAATATTTGCATCAAATAATCGCATCAAAATATATTTCAGTACATTCTTTGTTGCATGTAATTTATAAGTTCTATAATAAATTAGATATTTTTTAACGTTTAATATTTAAACAACTATAAAAGTTTACAATTCTAATATTCTTCAATTTTCTATCAATCTAACTTTAAATAGTTGAAATTTTAACGTTTCAATTTGAAATTTTTGTTTATTAGGAGATTGCATGATTTTTTCTTTTTGCATGATTTTTTAATTGCATGATGTAATGCATTATATGTAATGTAATTTGAATAAAAATAATGACCTGTAACTTTGCAAAATATTTTCGAAGATTCAATTCCAATCAATTTAATTTTGAAATGCAAACCAAGGTACAGCTTACACGCTCTTACGAAATGAACTCAAACTTTTTTTTCAGAAAGATGTCATCATATTCTAAAAGTAGCTTTAATGAATTTGAAATACATCGATTTATATTGAAAATTTATTATCTTTTTTTTTGTAATTTTTCAAGGATTTCTAACATGCGGGCGCACCTTTAGCCAAAATCAGTTGATAGATTTCGATAAAACTTTTCATAAATATAATAAATAAGGTATACATATACCGTTTTTTTAGGAGAAATCGATCCATAAATGTAACACAGAGTTAGGTATTGAATTTATATTGAAAAAATTAACAATTTTCGAAATACGCAGACACAAGCCTATCATCGACTAAGTTATGTCGATTTTTCACCAGATTCTTGGAGATAATTGTTCACAATAAATATTTTATAAGTTTAGTTGATATTAATTGAAAATTGGAGAAATCGGTCGACCCCAAAATAAAGAAAAATGCGTAAGAAAAATTCGACTGCAGATTACAATTACACTCCAACGTTGTCAAAAAATGTTATTACTGTATGTAGATTTGTTATTATTGCGAAAAAAATGAATTAAATCTTACCAAAAATACTACCTGTGAAAAATTCTGCCAAGTACATGACTGTTGATATTTCATTTATTTTTGTTGAAAGTAATCAAAGTTGTGAAATGAAAAAATAAAGCCAAGAACAAATAAGAGAAAATTCATAAACAGAAGTGTTTCGAATAAAATAAATTAGTTCAATGAATTAGTTTATTAAACAAATTTTGTTTGATAAAAAAATTAATTGATGGTTTTGAGGAATAAAAAAAAGTTTAGCGGGCCTATTATAGTCTTTAAATAATAAACATCAGAGTGCCAATGTAACAATAATAATAACAAAAATAATAATAATAATAATAATAATAATAAATTATATTGTAGGCCCGCCTGATTCTTTTCTATTCCTCTAAACTATCAATTTATTTTCTCAGTGGAGAAAAATTATTGAAGAAACTAATTCATTGAACTAATTTCTTTCATTCGAAATATTTCTGTTTATAAATTTTCTACTATTCGTACTTGGATTTATTTTTTGATTTCGCAGCTTCGATTACATATACATTTTTTTTGTTGAAAATTTATCTTCGTGGACTCTAAATTCAACTATTTTGGTGTAATTCAAATATTTGCCTGAAAATTAACCTTTTTGTTCAAAATTCAACTAGCTTGTAGATAAATCGTCTTTTTTTACTTAAAAATTTAACAATTTGGTTAAATATTTTTCTTCTTGACTGAAAAATCTTTCTTTGTTGAGAATTCAACAATTGTTTTTTAATTTGTCTTTTATCGTAGACTTTCAACTATTTTTGTTTTTTTTATTTCTCAACTTGGTTAAGAGTTAAACTATTCTGCTACAAATTCATTTTTTTTTGGTTGAAGACTCATCATTTGGTTGAAAATTAAAATCTTTTGTTGATAATTCGTTTTTTTTTGTTGAAAATTAATTTTTTTAAATGAAAATTTAATTATTTTATTTTTGGTTAAAATTTGATCTTTTTTAGTTGGAAAATTAACAATTTTGCTAAAAAGCCATCCGTTTTGTTAAAAAATGCAATTATTTTGTTGAATACTCATATTTTAGAGTTGAAAATTCAACTGCTTTGTAGAAAACTCGTTTTTTCCGGTTGGAAATTCAATTTGGTTGAAAATTTTTTTGTTCTTGACTGAGAAATCTTTTTTTGTTGAAAATTCTTCCTTTCGGATTGAATATTTATCTCTTTTGGTAGAAATTTTATTTTGGTTAAAAATTCAACTGTTTGGTTGATAATTAATCTGTTTAGGTGAAGGACTCAATTTTTTTTTTGAAAATTCATCTTTTGTGGTTCAACTGAAATGTTTTTCCTTTCAAATTTGATTGAAATATCAGCCATTACATTTTTCGTTGAGAACTAAACGTTTTTTTTATGAAAATACAAACATTTTGTTGCAAATTCATCTATTTTGTTAAACATTCATTTTTTTGGCTAAAGACTAATCTCTTCGATTAAAAGATTGAACTGTTTGGTTGAAAATTAATCTGCTATTTTTGACGATTCACCAATTCTTTTGAAAATTCGTCTTGTGTGGTTGAATTAAACTGTTTTTGATTTGAAATAAGATTTTTGTTGGTTCATTTTAGTCGAAAATTCATCTCATCGGTTGAAAATGTAACTTATTGCTAAACAATTCAAGTATTTCTTTGAAAATGCAATTTTTTCATTTGAAATATTAGGAATTTGAAGTTTTTCAAATCGCATCTAATATAGTATTTACAGTAATATTTTTTGAAAGAATTTATTTTCCTATTTTTGTGAAAAATCCCCTTATTTTCTCTGTATTTAGAGCATTTTTTGGCCTGTGAAGCCTGTTATCGATACAGTTGAAAGAATGTTTTTATATAAAAAATTAACAATTTTCAAAATATGCAGACACAAACCTATCATCGACTAAGTTATACTGATTTTTCACCAGGTTCTTCAAGAAAATGGTTCACAATAATTATTCTATAAGTTTAAATGATTTTAATTGAAAATTGGAGAAATTGTTTGACCCCAAAATTTGAAAAAAATGCTTAAGAAAAAGTCGACTGTAGATTACAATTTTATTCCAATGTTGTCAAAAAAATTTATTACTGTATAAGGATTTGTTATTATTGCGGAAATAAATGAAATGAAATCCCACCAAAAACACTACGTGTGAAAAAATTCCGCCAAGTACATGACTATTCATATTTTATTTATTTTTGAATTTAATATGTTATCTATAACAATTTTATTTAAAAGAATTTATTCTACTATTTTTATGTGAAATCCCTTTGTTAACTCTGTTTTTTTATAGAAATTTTCGGCCTGTGAAGCCTGTTACTGATACAGTCGAAATAATGTTTTTTTATATTTTCCTTGTAAGTGTGGGGGGGGGGCATACGAAAGGTGTGTAGCTCGAAATATGACACAGTTTAAACCCTGTAAAATATTAATTTAAAAACTTTGGAATGTATGTGAGGATGGTTTATAAATTGGCCTTTTTAAGCTCATTTTCCAATCTAACCAATTTATTTTTACCCTTATTTTTTTATGGCGTTGTAAAATAACAAAGCGCAAGAACTTTTCATTGTAGGTATGTATTTCAAAAAATGAAAATTCGTAACATTTCGGGAATTCAATGAATGAGAAAAAAATTTAGAGGAAAAAAAGAGTGACTGCTTCTTTTACTAATGAGGAATGTCAATGGTTATTTCGTGACGGTGGTCCGGAATAAGATGGTACCTACAGATACCATGGTACTCGAAACTGCTCGAAACGAGGACGGCATTTAACCTGTTATGGGCGGTCAAAAGTATTCGTAAAATAGTCGTTTGTCTTGGCATGCTCTTAAATCATTATGTATCTACGAGAAACCATAAGTGGGTTTTTCTAGTTCAGGAAGTGTTACAGGAGAATCAATTGCAAAGAAACTATTTGTCACATTTTTACACTTTCTTTCACACTTCCTAATTTGCCAGTCAAATATTTCCCAAAAAGAAATTTTCATACAGGTTCATTCATTCCATTTTACAAATTCAAATTCAAAGTCGAATTAAAATGATTTACAAGTGATTCAATTATTTAGAATCTCCATATTAAATACAGAAGAAAGAAGTATATGATTTTTATAAAATTGTTAAAAAAATTTTTTTCTATTCATCCGGTAAGAAAATTTTCAAAACCATATCAGAGAAAATAATCAGATTGAATTATTGCACAAAATTTAAACTTTTAATAAGGGACAAAAGAGTTGTATTATTTGCCGTTCTCGAAGTAAATCCGCAAACCCCGTTTTTTCGAAAACAATTTTTTTCTTTTTGACTTCAACTCGCCGTGATTCAATTAATTCTTAGAATTTTTGAATGAAATTTACAGGAAATATTCTTCATGATGTTCTACGAATGTTGGAGCAAATAACTAATGAATATTTTTGTTTAAACGAAAATTATAAATTTTTACTTTGGACATTGCTTAAATCATGTAGCATACCTTCAAGCTCATGGGAAGTCGAGCGAATTTTGAGCAACAAAAAATTATCATCGGAAAAGTTGTTTGGAAAGGTATATATATGTTTCCTACGGAAAAAATTATTCGAAATTAATCATCATTAAGAAAGTATGGAGGTTATGTATATATATAATTATAAAGTGTCAAAGAAAGAGTAGATAAAAGAAACTGTACACATTATGTAGACCACTGTACTGTTTTGTTCTGTTTGACATTAATGTTTGTAAGCTTACTGATGCATTTTAGGTTTTTGTTAAATTGCAAAATAATTGAAATTTAGCTTTCACAATTTCATGTTTTCATACCTTTAATTCTGTCTAATGAATAATACTTCGTCTCAAGCGCAGTTACGTTTCCACGTGAACTCGTCGAGTTGATACATACATGCGAAGAAACTATCCGCACGGCCAAAAAAAACCTTTATCATTTCTTAATGATGATTTATTTTGAATAATTTTTTCCATCGAAAACATATTTATACATTTCTAAACAGCTTTTTCACTGGAACTTTTTTGTTGCTCAAAATTCACTAGACTCCCCATTAGCTTGAAGGTATGTATGCATGATTTATGCAAATTCTCAGGTAAAATTGTATAAGTTTTGTTTACATATGAATGTTCATTAGTTATTTACTCCACCAGTCGCAGAACATCACAAAGAATATTTCCTGTAAATTTCATCAAAAAATTCCAAGAATTGGCTGAATTGCAGACGATTGCAGTGAAAAAAAGACAACACAAATTTGTTTTCTAAAGAATGGGGTTTTCGGGCTTACTTCAAAAACTGAAAAAGCTACAAATTTTTTGTCAATAGAAAAAAATGCGCAATCAAATTTCGTATAAGAATACGTAGTCTTAAAATTGAAATTCGAAACGTCTTTGAAAAGTGTCCAGAGACCAACTCCGTTCAGCGAGAAATATTTATAGGCGGTTATAGAATCCGGCCCCTCAGTTTCCAATTGAAAGAGTTTCGAAATTTATTTCTGTTTTTTTTTGTATTTTTGTCGAAAATGAAAATCTGATAATTAAACATTAATGAGAAGAAACTTACCTTTATTTTTCTCCAAGATTTCATTGTAATTGCTCACGACTAGTCCTATTATGTTTGCCATTTTTGGGAACTCTTAGAAATTGACGCCCAATTCAGAAAGATCAGTCAGCTAAAACATTTTTTTTCATACTTGATATTTTGATTACACTTTTCTTTTTTAAATAGGAGAGCTCTCTTGATATATATATGTGATAATGTTCGTATTTAATGACACAAGAGTCAAATTACTTCGAAAAAAGACTTGTTTCTTTAATGAATTTTGCTCATACAAACACAAATAAAAAATGAATAATAATTACCAATTACATAAAGAAATGAAAAGCTATTTTCGCACTCAATTTTCTTTGGCACTGATCCATTTTCTATTCGATTTTCAAATAAATCACTTTCGTCTTTTTCACAAAGAGGTGAATGAATTAAAGAATAACCGGTGTGGAAACTCACATCGATGAATGTCCCTCGAAGAAAAGTTGATCTGAGCGGAATAAAAAAAAAAAAAATTTTGAAGAGAGAAAGGGAGAGAAATTCTCTCCCGATCACTCAGAAAAGTCTGGCCGAGTATTCGAACCGGGATGGTTGAACGCGAACGAAAAACTGAAGGATTTTATGAAAGTCAAATCCAAGTCGAGCCAACACGTGCTTCCAATGGACACCCCACCTATTTCGATTGACCCCTTCTAAAAAGTCTTTCCACGTGCTTTCAACATCGAAATGGAAAGAAAAAAATGTCTAAGAATTGATAAGATGATCTTGAATTACCTGTTTTTTTTTCAATTGATTCAGTGATAGAATGCATAACGATCATATCAAGTTTTTAATTCAGTTTTCTTGTTTTTTAAAACTTTTTTATTTATATTTATTACTAGCAATATTAAACGTGCGTCGCTGCGTGTGGGAAACAATCCATTGATAATTAATAATATATAAATAAAAAACAAGATAACTGTAATTCCAATTTTAGACTGTACAGTTTAATCACTTTTAAAAACAATAATAATTTGAGAGGCACTGAGTAAATAAAATTTGAAATCAGTTGGAATGGAAAAATTCAATCTTTTAAGGCTGAACATTTTTGAACTTGAAGTAATCAAAACTAAACTGCCAATTGAATCAGTCGAAGTAGAACTCTTCTGAACTCAAAACATTGAAAATGAAAAAAATCTCGTTTCCAGATCAGAACAAACATTTCCTCTTTTTCAACTTGATAAAAATGTTACAAAACAAAAAATTTCCTCTTTCAATTCAGAGAAAAATTAGAATGCAAGATTTCCTTCTGTTCTAACCCAATAACAATTGAAGAATTTAAAATTTTAAGCAATCCAAATTTAACGGTTTATTCCAAAAAATGATCAAAATGACATTTTAAGTATTGGAAACTTTCCAAATTGAACGATTCCAATCTTGTAGGTTGATTTTGAACCAATCCATTCAGACTATTCCATTTTTTCATAGAAAAAGGCAATAATCCAAAATCACAATACCATTTCTAAAAATTACTAACTTTTTCAAATTTGTGGATTATGTTTAAATAAAATAGATATATTTTTGTAAATTGAGTTAATTATTAATACAACGACAAAAAAGAGGGAGAAAAAAGAAAGACATTCAAAACCAATCTCAAACTCTTTCTTTTCTCCCCCTCTTTTATACTACTGGGGATCAACATGTTTCGAAGCCAATTTGAACTTTCTCACCAGGGATAATTTATAGGAAAACAACATGTACAAAAATGAAGAATTGTTAGACTAGAAAATCATTATTACCTGAAAATGAAACAGAGATAATGATAGGAAATATGTACCAAAACAGTAATTGATATCACCTATCTCTGTTTTATTTTCAGGTAATAATAATTTTCTAATCTGACAATTCTTCATTTTCATACCCATTGTTTTCCCATAAATTATCCCTGATCAGGAAGTCTAAATTGGCTTCCAAACATGTTGGCCCCCGGTAGTACAAAAAAGAGGGAGAAAAGAAAGACTGTGAGGTTGGTTTTGGATGACTCATTTTTTTCTTCCTCATTTTTCTTTTTGTTTCGTACATTTATTGTACATTTGTCTCTAATAAGCCGAAATAGCAGGTATTCTTAAAATCTGTTTTTGAGTTGTGAACTTTTTGGGTTTTTTTAGTACACAAAAAATGTTGATAAGAAAGATTTTATTTCGATCGTTAAGATTCTTATCTTCGTCTAAAACTAAACACTTTTTAAATTAGAATTGTGAAATTAACATGCTTCTTATACTAGAATCTTTTAAAGATGGGTTATTTTACTTTAAATCATTAAAATTAATAATTATCAAATTGGGATTTATAATTTTCAAAATTCAATAATTTTCAGTTAAAAATGAAAAATTAATAAAATGGAAAAATTGAAATTGTAAGGCTCCAAATTGAAAATTTAGCATTTGGAAATTTTAACAATTCGCAATTATCAAACAAATCATATAATTTTAAGCGCTTTAATTTCAAATCATTTGATATTGAAAGTTTTATTCGAAATTGTTCATTCAAAACGATAAATCAAAAACTGCTCAACATTAGAAAATTAATTACAATCATATATATATATATATATATATATACATATGCATACAATTAGAAATTGTTTGAATTGGAACGTTTTCAATTTGTCAGTGCTGTCTACTTATGAATATACGAATTTGAAATTACATATCTGAAATTATTTGAAAATTGAAAATAATTCATAAAACTTTGTTCTGAAATTTACAATCGTTGAACTGCTTGGACTTTCGATAAAAAATATTACAGTCTTGAATGTTATAATTTAAAAGTCGTTTCATTTTGGAGAGATTTAAAATTATTCATTGTTAAAGTTTTCCACAATCAATTAGTATTAAAATTGAAATATTATCGTTTAATTTTTGAGATATTTAATTAATTTATATTTACAGTTAATCAACTTAAAATTTTCTACTATAAAAGTTGTTGACTTTCAAATACATTGAGAAACAAATTGAGAAGCTTTTTCTATCAAAATTTTTAAGTATTGCCGAAAAAAGAATTCTGTCCATTCCCGGGTTTTTCCGGTCTCAACGAATTTCCTTTCAATTCCTGGTTTTCCGGTCCAGCAGCTAACCTGAAATTTAAAAAAAATTCAATTCTGAATGCCTAGTTCTTTTATGGTTTTATTTTTGAGGAAATTTTTTTATGCTTGTTCGTAGATTAATTCAGAAAGGGGCTTGAAAAATCGGAAAAATGCTTTAAAAATATTCAATTTTAAATGCTTTTTCGGAATTTTCCAATTGTTATCATATAGAGAATAAGTTAAATTTAAAATATTTTTCAGTATTAAATTAGAAATTTCAAATATTTTGTCGCAAATTTGAAACGTTATTTCAGTTCCGTAGATTTGAAATTAAAGGTTTCAATTTCAAAGATATCTAATTTAAAAATATTCACCTGTGAACCTTCTCATGTTGTGTGTACAATTTTTAAGTTTTATTTTGAATTTGCCAAATTTTCATTGCTTCAAATATAAAATTCTTATTTTCGAAGAAAAAATGAAAATTTTTAATTTTCACATTTTGAAAGCTGTGAATTTGAAATTTTAAAGGCTATAAATTTTATATCGTACAATTTTTACAGAACTTCAAATTAAAAAATTTTCAATTTCAAACGCTCTAAATTTTGAAAATGTTCCACTTTCAAGTTGTAAAATTGATGGTTTTTTAGTTTTAAATGCTTAGTATTGAAATTATTTAAATTGGCAAGATGAGAAAAAAATGTCTTCATTTTTATAGCTTCCAGGTCTTTCAAAGTGTACAATTTCAAGTATTTCTCATTTACAGCCTTAAATTGGGATTTATTGTTATTTAAAATTTTTAATTAAAAATTGTTAAATATCAAACGTTCATTTAATTTAGAAAGGACACTTTTAATTTTATATTCTAAAATTTTGAATGATTCGAATTTGATTATTGCTCATTACTGATTATAGGAAATTATTATGAGAAATTCATTAGAAAAAACTCATTTTTTGCAGTTAAAATATAATTATTTTCAAACGTCTTCAATTCAATGTTATTTGAAACTAGATAATTTGGGCTACACAAACGTTTTTGAGGATTGATTTTTATTTTTTCACAATTTTTATCAAATTTTATAGGTTACATAAATTAAAAAATATATGAAAGAGATAGAACCTCAATTCGTGAAGGATTTTTTTAGTAATTCTGAGAGAAAATTAAAACCATTCTTAGAATTAAAAGTCTCAAGTTTCCGTATCATTGTGGATTTAGAGAAAATTATTAAACTATTTTATATCCAAATCATGGTTTCAAAAGCTTGTTGCTTAATTTCACGAATAATTTTAAAAACACTTGAATATTTCACAGATGTAACGTTGAAATTATGTTGAAACATGAATTAAACCACTTTTATTATATTTTTTTCATCATTGCTGACCCATTGTCGAATGCTTTTTTTTAGTTTGAATATTATTATATATACTCACAACAATATTGTAATGATTCTACTATAATAAATTAACTATTACCTCAAATTTTATAAGCAAAAGAAAATGTTGAACTATTCAATTGATAAAATTATTTTATTTATTTTACACAAATTATCAAACTATTTCATCTTGAATGTTAAAATTGGCAACTTTTTTATTTCATCTGCATATTGTAAATTCTGCAAATTCCGCGAATAGATAAATGACTTAAACACCGCGATTCCATAGAAATTTCTTCCACTTTTACGGTTGCATAAAAAATAGAGCCTAAGGTATTCAAGAATTTGTCATATTCACTGTAATTTTACGCTACTCAGACAGCTCAGTTACCATTTCGAATTCCAGAGCTGACACAGTTTATCAAAATAATTTGTTACATTCTAATTTTTAATGCTCAATTATTCTAAATTACACCAATATTATTAGCTGAGAACAACATATTATTCTTTTTTATAAAAAGTCATGAAGTAAATTTTTTGAATTCATTAATACAATATGAACATGTTTTAATTAAAGAGTAATTCATGAGACTATATAGTAAACAATAATAATAAGTCCCGGTCGAGGCGCTAATATGTTTATTTCTTCATATTCAAATTTCTTATACATATTAACAATACATATAAAATTTATTAAAATATGCTCAAAAATAATGAGGATACAATTATTAAAGGAATTTTTAAAAATTAAAAATTTACCATCGGGGCAATCCATCAGGGCTCCCAAGGGGGCCTACTCCATTTTTTCACACGGGTGGCTGTAATATTATTGAAATAAAATTATTTGCTACCTGAAATGTTCAAAAGAAAATAATCACTTGACCGTAGTGATTAACTTGACCACAGTGAAAAGTGTAATAGAAATTTTTTGTAAATTTTAAACATCTTGTAATTCAATTTGTTGAACATTATTAACTATCTTTTTGTGTGAAATATCGGGCTAAAGTAATTTTTTTCTTAATTTTAATATACTTGAAGTATTCCTTTGACGTCATGAGTGTTTTCTGAGATTTCTAATGAAGTTTTTGTCATTCGGAATTTCAGTCTCTTATGTAAAAATTCAAATATTTATTATTGGCTATCACCGCAGCATTGCGCAGATGGGAAATGACGAAATTATTCAGTTCGTCTACTTCCTAACACTCTGCAGTCTTTTTTCCTGGCAAATAAGCCATTTGCACTTGACTAGTATAGGCTGTTACTATTTAAATTTTCATAAAAAATTCTCATCTTCCAAGAAGGTAATTCTAGGTTTAACCTCTGATACACGTTATCTATACTTATAACCTAATTTGTGGGAGAATGAATACAAACAAATTACAAAAAAATAAAAATAGAACCAATTAAGGTATTATCAGCATGAAGTAATTTTCATAGGAATTTTTTTCAAATGGAGAATATAGTTTCATTAAAGTGCTTTTTAATGGTATGTGCAATCAGAAAGAAGTTAACTATAAAAAAGTTGAGATAATTAAATTTGAAATTAGCACCTTATGCACATAAGCCGTATCCCAAGGTTTAGTTGAAAATTTAATTATTTTGTTGAAAATGCAACTGTTTGGTTGAGTCTTGAACTCTTTTGGTAAAAATTCATTTTTTTTGTTGTTCAAAATTCATCATTTTAGTTGGAATTTTATCCCTTTGGTTCAAAATTTGAGTATTTTATCAAAAAATAATTTTTTTGGTTGAAAATTTATCACTTTGGTGAAAAATTAATTTCTTCAATAAAAAATTAACTATTCTATTTTTGGGTTGATCAGTTATCTGTCTTCATTAAAAATTCAACCATCTGTTTGAAAATTTATCTTTTTTTGGTTGAAAATTCAATTATTTTTTTGAAAATGCAACTATTTTTTTTGTTGATCATTTGTCTTTTTTAGTTAAAAATTCAACTATCTGGTCGACAATTTATCTTTTTCAGTTGAAAATTAAACTATTTGGTAGAAAGTTCATTTGTTTTGTTGATATTTCGTATTTTTTGGTAGAAAATCAATCTTCTTGGTCATAAAGTCATCTTTTCGTTTTGAAATGTAGCTATTTGGTAAAATGTTGAATCCTTTTGTTGAAAATTTAAAATTATTTTTTTGACTGAAAATGTAACTATTCCACTCTTAATTTGAAATTGATGGTTTTAATTGAAAATTGATCTTTTCTAGTTAAAAATTCATAGATTAGGTTGAAAATTTGTTAACTTTGTTGAGAAATTGTCTTTTTTGGTAGAAAGTTGATGTTTTTGATTGAAAATTCATCCTTTTGTTCAAAATGCAACTGTTTGGTTAAAAATTAATTTATTTTGGTTCAGGATGTAACTATTTGGTTGATAACTATTTGATTGAAAATTCGTCTTTTTTGGTAGAAAATTGAGTTATTTGGTTAAAAATGAAACTACTCATTTGAATATTGAACTGTTCGGTAGAAAAATAAATTTCTTGTTGAAAAATCATATTTTTAGTTTAAAAATTCAACTGTTTTCTAGATAATTCAACTTTTTGGCTTCAAAATTCAACAATTTTTTTGCCAAATTAATGTATATTGTTGATAGTTCGTCTTTTTTGGTAGAACATAATCTTATTGGTAGAAAATTCATTTTTTTTGCTCGAAAATTTAACTATTTGTTAAAAGTTAAACTACTTTGTTAAAAATAAATTTTATTCTAAGATTCACCTCTTTGGTTAAAAATTTAACTCTTTTGCTGGAAATTCGTTTTTTATTTGATTAATATTAATTTTTTATCTGAAAATTTAACTATTCCATTTTTGAACATAATCTTCTTGGCAGAAAATTTATTTTTTTGATTGAAAAACTTGATTGAACGTATATTTATTTTGATGAAAATTTTATTAATATTTTATTTTGTTAGTCATCTTTTTTGGTGGAAAATTTAACTGTTTTGTTGAAAGTTCGTCCTTTTGGGTTGAAAATTCATCTTTTTTGGTAAAAAATACATCTTTCTTGGATGTATATTCATCTTTCTTAGTTGAAAACTAAGTCTTTTGTTGAAAATTCAACTTTACGGGTTGAAAACTTAACTGCTTTTTGAAAAATTTGTCTTTTTGGCTTGAAAATTCAACTGCTTGGTTCAAAATGCATCGGTTTTTGATTGAATTTTAATTTTGTTGTTGTTGTAAATGCGATCCTTTAGTTGAAAATGCATCTTTGTAGGTTAAAAATTCAACTATTTGGTTGAAAATTTCACTATTTGGTTAAAAATTTTAATATTTTGTTGAAGATTTACTTATTCTGTTAAAAGTTCAACTATTTGATCAAAGTTGTGTTTTTATGGATTAAAAATTCATATTTTATGGTAGAAAAGGCATCTTTCTAAGTTGAAAAGTAACTTTTTCGTTGGAAATTCAAGTGTCTTCGGAAAAATTCGTATTTTGGCTTGAAGATTGAACTATTTGGTTGTTAATGCAACTGCTTGCTTAAAAATCAAGTTTTTTGCTGAAAATTTTTTTCTTTGAGTTGAAAATTCATCTCTATTGCTAAAAAATCTTTTCTGGTCACGTAGGCCTATTGGTAACTTACTTTAGCGCCTAAAAATTTCTTACGATTTTTTTTTGAAACTGAGAAAAAATAGGACACAATACAGAGATTTTGCGAAAATTTCAGAATTTTTTGCTAATTCGCGTATGGATAGCTCTTCGTATGAGTTTCTGCTGATAATACCATAAGAATACAAAAATACAATGAATATTAGTATATATAACGTATTTTCACTAGTAATAATACAAAATAATATAAATACTTAGAAAGAAAATGAATATTAAACATATCTCTTACATGAAGCTTCTTGACATTCAAGGTTAAATATGCCATAAAAAAATGGTGGTTAATAATAAAGATTGTGTGGCCTACTTCTGATGATTTTGCACGATTACTCTTCAGCAGACATTTCATATTTTCTGCAGCGCAGGCAATAAATTTTGAATAAGTGAATGAGAAGCTGTAAAATCTCTAATATGCAAATAAATGCATTGTATTTTTGTTCACCTTGACAATCACTTTTTATACAGGTTCGAATATGATCTTAACCTCAAGTGGCTCACTACTAATGTCTTTACCCTGTAATTTGCAAATAAAAGAATTATTTTATAAATTTTAAGACAAATGTAATTAATGGATCCACTCAATAATTTAGACATAGAATGCAAAATATTATTTAAATTGTTAAGGACTATGGCATTTTGGTTGTAAACCTGTTCGATCATTTGATTCCCGTTAGAGATGGCCCCATTAGACTGACAGTTAAGAGGACATCATTTTTACTTTCTCTTTCTACAGATATTTTATCCATTCAAAATTTAATACAAGATCATCAAATAACAGGACATTAAATTCTTCGAAGTGTTTAAGGATTCCGATATGAACCTAAATTCAGCAAATTTTGTCTGAATTTAAGGATATACTAAAATTATGTCAAGTTCAAAAATGAGCATTGATAAAAATGTTGTATAAAATCGAGCGAAATATTCTCATTGAACTGAAGGCCGACTTTAGAAATTAATTAATAAGATCGAAATTGTTTATTTATCAGTAATTACTTAAAGTTTTGCTTCCTCTTGAGATAAAAGCTGCAATTCTTATTTAATCCTAATGTTGTAGGGCTCATTTTATTTCTTGAAGGATCCTCTACAAACCTCTTTGGTACGTTTTTATTTGAAAAATTTATTCAGGAATTATACAACTGTTAATTTGATAAACAATATTATTCTTGAATACAATTTTTTTAATTGAAATGTACCAAAAAGTGAGTACCAAATTTGTAGAGCATCCTTCAAGGAATAAAATGAATCCTAAAACATTAGGATTAAATAAGAATTACAAGTTTGACCTAAAAAGAAAGCTAAAACATAAAACTCTAAATAACTATTGTTGAATAAACAAGTTTGAACTGAAATAATTTTTTAAAGTTCGCCATCAGTTTTCTTCCGAAATTAGTTACAATTAAGAATATTCTCCTCGATTTCATAAATCATTTTTAACAATCCTCATTTTTGAACTTGAAATAACTTTAGTATATCCTCAAGAAGGTCAATATCTGCATTTCATAATCTAGTCATACGTTTTCTTTAATTAAGATCAACTTTACTTCAATTCAGATAAATTTTGACTGAATCTAAATTCATCTCTGAATTTAAGTACATTTCTGAATTTATTTTTGCTGTGGGGATTACTCGATCTTAACCACCTTTGAATTCAAATTATTAAATTTATATCATTTACTTTTGAAAATGTAATTGTATAGATTGTTATCGTTTCAGTTTTAGAATTGTTCAAGTTTAAACGCTCGTTCGCTAATATTTGAATTAGAAATGGTGCTGTTTGGAAAATTACAAGATGAAATGTACAAGTTAATAATTCAAAAATTTTTCAGTTTCGAATCTTCATTCGAAAGATTCATTTAAAATACTTTATACATGAATGATTCTAATTTTGAGGATGTCGAATTCATTCAAACTGACATATCCGATTTGCAACCCAAATTTTGTACTATGCGCTCTAAGTCTAAATCAGATAACTTTGACAAACAATTATTCAAATTTAACTAATTCATATTCAAAATGATTGCTGACTTCTTGCCTCACCAACTGATAGTTAATGAGTTAAATTAAATAGTTAATTATTTAAATTTCACTAATTCATAGTCAAAACAATGGTTGATTTCTTGCCTCACCAATTGGATAGTTAATGAGGAGCTTTTCACTTATTCATTTTAAATTAATTCAAATTGAGAGGGAATTTTAATATTTTTTCCTATGAAGCGAAAGACTTCCTTATTGAACAAAAAATGTACAATTATCTATTTTATCTAGTCAATATGTAATAAAAGGTCATCAAATTTTAGGACATTGAAGTATTCGAACTGTTTAAAGACTGCGATATGAATTTAGATTCAGCCAATTTTGTCTGAATTTGAGAAGGTCAGTATCTGAATTTTACGTTTTCTTCGAGTCAGATCAACTTTACTTGAATTTAGATAAATTTTGACTGAATATAAATTCAACTCTGAACTTAAGTACGAGTACATTTCTGAACTTATTTTTCTGTGGAGGTTGCTAGATCTTAACCGCTTTTTAATTGAAATTGTTAAATTTATATCACCTGCTTTAAGTTTTGAATCTTCATTTAAAAGATTTATCCGAAATGCTTCATACTTAAAAGCTTCTATTTCAAAGAATGTTGAATTTTTTTCAAACTGACATATTTTATTTACAACTCTAATTTTGTATTCTAAACTCTAAATTTGAATTGGATAATTTTGACCAACAATTATTTAAATTTAACTAATTTATAGTCAAAATGATGGTTGACTTCTCATCTCACCAATCATTTAGTTAATTAGGTGCTTTTCAATTACTCATTTGTAGCTAATTCAAATTCACAGAAAATGATCACATTTTTTCCTGCAAAACAAAAGAGTTCGTATTGTTCGAAAAATATAAAATTATCTAATTATCTAGTCAATATATAATAGAAGGTCATCAAATGTTAAAACATCAAATTATTCGACGTATCTTACGACTACAAAATCAACTTAAATGCAGTAAATTTTGCCTGAATTTAAGAAGATCAGTATCCGAATTTTTCGTCTTCTTCAATTCAGATCATCTTTATTTAAATTCAGATTAATTTTTAATGACTCTAAGATCAGCTCTTATTTTAAATACATTACTAATTTTTTTATTGAAATGAATGCCCCTTGTCGGAATCATCATTGGGCAACAAAGATATTGCTAACAAATTCATTAAAGCTAGTGTTATCAATAACCTAAAGGCTTTTATAGCATTTACTTCAATTACTACATTATAATCATCATAATCGTGGCGTTCTATGGATTTATTCATAGATAATTATAAGGGTAGCTTTCATGAAATCTAAAATCGTTTTTTTTTTGTTTCACGCCAACAACACAAAGTCAAGTTTCTCTGCATTTCTTACGTTAGGGTCGGACAGATCGATCTTAGAGCGTTTAGATAATATGTACTTATTGAGGGTGTCTACGAATTGATTATAACCAATGTTTTGCATGTCTAAGTGCACTTAAGATCATTTGTGCATTAAATTCATATGACTGCACATAACAAAAATTGGTGAGTTGAATCCAATCATTGAGTCTGGTAACGGTAAATAAAACGGAACAACGTGTCTAGCAGATAGTCTTGGAGCTTTAAATTGGAGGCAGTTTACTAAGAAAGGCGAGTCTATATCATTCCGCATATTAAATAAAAAATAGCAACATGCGAAAATTCTACGTTCGGAAAGCGTAAGCCATGAGAATTTTTCGCACAATTCTGTATAGTTTTTCCCACGATTCGGATACAATCCGTCTTTTTTCAGAGATAGATATTTCAAAAAATTTTTCTGGTTTGACTCCAATTCATCGGTGTATTTTTTGAACATAGGGTTCCATACTTGGGCGGCATACTCTAGTTTGGACCGCACGAACGCATTGTGCAGAGTCGTCATTGTGTTGACATTTTTAAAATGTTTACAAGAACGAATTACAGATCCTAATGCCCTAAATGCAGCCGCAGCAATTACACGTACATGCTCAATAAAAAGTAGATGAGAGTCAAATATCACTCCGAAATCTCATATCTGGAGTACACTTTCTGGAAAAGTGTTTTCGATTTTGTATTCGCATTTTATTATACCTTTATGCCTATGAAATGTCATTGCTTTACATTTTTTCGTATTGATCAGTCTCTTAACGTTTTTACACCAGTTCACCAACTTATATCATCAGCAAATATTGATATAAATGACTGAATATTTCCCGTTACACCAGACGTCGGTGAATATGATTTCGAAGTGATGCCGTGGTATTGAACCCTATATTGTCTGTCAAATAGTTTAATAAAAGTAATACAAGGTTAATTGGAATATTCGTAGATAGTGGTTCACGTTCAGTTTGCTGTGGTCAATTTTGTTAAAGGCCTTCGATAAGATAGTGTAGATAACATCTACTTGCATACATTTTTAAATCGCTGAATCAACAATACGAGTGAAGCAAGATAGATTTGTTACACATGAACGTTTTGGCAGGAAGCCGTGTTGCGCATACGGAATATATATAATATATTTCTCGCAAAATAAGTTGCAAGCTTCATCCGCATTTTTTTGACTCTGAATATCAGTCCAATCAATGTTAAGTAAGTGAACGTATAATCCTGATAAATTACATTTTTTGTAATTATATCTTTTGCCCTTGACTCTGTATTGATTGGGGCGCGATGGCATGTCTGCCTGCAAACTATTTTTTAGCTGCAATTTTACAAATAGGGATGGATGGTAATGATCTTCCGGTACTAGTGCCATTTGAGCGCGATCTACAGTGCAATCAGTATTCGAAAATATTAAATCTGAACAATTGCAGTTGCTATTTACTGTATAATTATATTGCTTAAGATCAAATATAGCTATACACTCATCAAATAACGCAGCTTCAATGTCATAATTGCCATTTTTTGATAGATAGTGTAATTCGCGGTTTTAAAATCACCCAAAATAATTAACTGCGAATTTTGCAAACAATGAATGTCTCGCAATGAGTTGTAGATCAATTTTGTGTTTCGTTTTTGCGTTTTTTTTAAAATTTGTTTTTGCTGTGGAGGTTCTTCGATCTCAACTGCTTTTGAATTGAAATTTGTACATTCATATAATTCATTTTTGAAAATGTTATTGTACAGATTTTTGCCATTCTGACTTTGAAACTGTTCATGTAGAATTTATTGATCTGAAAATTTTCAATTTCAAATCTTCATTTGATAAGCTCTATACTTAAAAGCTTCCAATTTAAAGAATGTCGAATTCTTTCCAACTGACATATTCAATTTACAGCCCTAATTTCGTATTCAGCACTTTAAATTTAAATTAGATTATTCTCACTAACAATTATTTAAATTTAACTAATTCATAGTCAATATGATTGCTGACTTCTTGCCTCACCAATTAGGTAGTTCATTACGTGCTTTATAATTAGTCATACGAAACTAATTCAAATTCAGAGAGAATGTTAGTATTCTTTTCTACATAAACAGAAGAGTTCCTTATTGAACAGAAAATATATAATTATCTAGTTTATCTATTCAATGTGTAATAAAAGGTCATCAAATATCAAGGCATTCAATTATTCGAAGTAGGTAAGGACTCCGATATGAAGTTAACTTCAGGAAATTTTGTCTGAATTTAAGAAGGTCAATGTCTGAATTTTTCGTTTTCTTTAATTCAGATCAACTTTACTTGAATTCAGATGAATTTTGACTGAATCTAAGTTTAGCTTTGAATTTTTGTATATTTTTAAATTTATTTCTGCCGTCCAGATTGTTCAATCTCAACCGCTTTTGAATTGAATTTGTTAAATTTATATCATTTGCTTTTAAAATGGAATTGTATAGATTGTTATCGTTTCAAATTCAGAATTGTTCAAGTTCAAACGCTCGTTTGTTAATATTTAAATTTGAAATAGTGCTATTTAGAGGATTTGAAGATGAAATATACAGCCCAATGGTGCAAAAAGTTGAAGTTTCAAATCTTCATTTGAAAGATTCATTCAAAATGCTTCATACTTGAGCTTCAGTTTGGAGAATGTCAAGTTCTTTTAAACTCATATATTCGATTTTCAGCCCAAATTTTGTACAAGGCGCTCTAAGTCTAAATTAGATAACTTTGAGAAAATTGTTCAAATTTAACTAATTCATATTCAAAATGATTGCTGACTTCTTGCCTCATCAATTAGATAGTTCATTAGGTGCTTTTCAATTAGTCATGTGAAACGAATTCAAATTCAGAGAGAATGTTAATATTTTTCATCTATGAAAATGTGAGCTTCATATTTCAGAGTTTTCAATTTGAACAAATTCTCAAATGAAATTTTTAGAATTTTCGAACTCAAGTGACACACTAACAACAAATTCGTCAATTTAAAAAAAATTCTCTTCTTTTTCAGTTTCAAAGATTGTTCACTTTGAACTCTCTAAATATGTGACCGTCTCCGAAGAAAGGGACCTAATGGCTAAAATAAAGTTTTCGAGAAAAACGCGTTTAATGTTTGATAATAATTTTCCATCGTTATATGCTTTTTTAGCGCAAGTTTCAATCAACAATCTGTGTTTAGGGGTTTCTTTAATTGCTAAATCCGGATTTGAAGTCCAAATTGCCAAATTCTCAATGGCTCACCCAAAATGGCAGACCCCAAATTCAAAAAATGTACGCTAGTCAATACTCGGACTTTTTTGACAAAATGCTAACGAAGGAGGCTTTTTGAGTCGCTGAATCTGAATTTAAAGTCAAAATCGCTAACTTCAAAATGGCGAACCCAAAATTTAAAAAATGTACTATACTCGGACTTTTTCGAGAAGATGCTCACTAAGGGGATGCGTTTTGATCGCTGAATCCAAATTTGAAGAATTGTCTAACTTCGTGAAATTCTGATCATTTGCTCTCAGACAAATTACATGTAAAGATATGAGATTTCAGCATATTGAAACCGTGAAAACATCAAAATAAATTTTTTAGCCTCCAGACGCCTTTCTTTGAAGCCGGTCGCATATTTCAGATTTTTCAACTATTAAATACTTTTCTCTTATAAGGCTTGTGATTTTAAGTTGTCCCCTTTTTTAAATTTTGAGTGGATTATGATCGCCTTGTGAATATTTATTTACAAATATAAATACCGCTGCGAAGTACTATGGGTGTATTCACTATGGATGTATTATTTGTGCTCACTTTATGAGCACTTTGCTTCGTGACAGGTATTAAATAAGGTGTTTCGGGTTTCAATCGTGTGCAAAAATACGAAACTTGGCGTCAAGATTCGTAGTTTTGGACACGATTGAAACCCGAAACACGTTTTTTCATCATAATGAATCATCGTGAAAGCATTAAATCTATTATAAGGTATTAAATAAATTTGCTTCCTCATAGATGGAGGCTTATTTTCATTACAAAAAAAACTGGCACTCATTTCATCAAGTGATGTTCGTATTACCGAAAATCTTATTTCCAGAAAAACAGAGAGATTATGAAAAGTGAAATTCATGTGTCTTGTTGCAACAAACATCTTTTTATTTTGTAGTAGTGTTATATTTCAAAAAACATAGTAAATTTTTTTTAAATTTTATAAGTTGCTATTGATAGATCATAGTCATCAACGATTTCTCAATAGATCATTCGAAGCGATTTGAAAACGCGAAAAATGACATCAAACATAGTACTATTATATTTTTGATATCGAAAAAGTTTTCCTCGCATAAGCAAGGTAAATAATTTTGTTTAAAAATTCAAAAACTGTATTGGTAGTTTATGGAAGATCCTTCAATGGGTTAATTAATGCGTCTGAAAATGCAAACAAATACACCAGATATAGGTAGTATGATTGTATTTTGAATATCAGAGAAGTCTTCATCATATAACCAAGGAAAAAATTCCTTTTAAAATTTTATCAGACCTGTAAATCAATTGAACCTACAAATTCGTCGAAATTTTATGATCAT
>JAUMHM010000031.1:25904474-25919643 GCA_032362435.1 Melikaiella ostensackeni | reverse complement strand
GCAATTTGAAGTTTCTAACAACTTTTAAAACAGATAGTAGAGAATATAGTCATTTCATCTACTTATGCATGAATGTTAATTCATGTAAACAAATAAAATGAGGATAAAATGAAGGATTTCTATAACATATTTTTTGAAATTTATATTATTGTAAGTGTAATCTCCACTGGCATGTACCGTTTCCGGACATATTTTCGCCATAAGATGAAATTTCAACGTACTTTTTTGTCAACTTTAGCATTTATAGTTTACATGCATTTGATATACTATGGAATAAGTCATATATATTTAATCAAAATAAGCTGGTTGAATAATACCTATGATTTTGCAACTTCATTTTTTATAAACAGATAAAGTGATCCTGCGTGACCACATTGCATACGTGTATGGTGCACCACCATACATATATCTAAGCAAAAAAACACCATTTTTATCACTTTTAATATTTTGATAATCTAGGCACGAAATTGCCGCTTTTGATGAGAATGACCCAGCATCATAACTTAATTTGGTCATAGAGTGCTTCTAGATATGTCAGTCGAATCATGTTGTAAAAATAAACAAATATGGTACTTATTATGTTGCTATATTCCTAATATTAAAGAAAGAATTATTTACAATTGAAAAATTAAAAACTTTAGAAATTTTTAAAGATGTAAATTCTTGTATGGGGATAGATATAAACGTTCTACTGAATTATATCAACTAAATATACCCCGTCTTTAAAAAAATTTGGGTTACAGAGCCTGGTATCACTGTCAATACTGGGATAAAGATTCTTAAAATTTTGAATGTTTCAAATTCATTTTTCGCCATTCTCATGATATTTAATAAATGAACCTCAAACTTTTTTGTTAAAATGGATGTATCTTATAAAAACTTACGTATAATTTTTTTTAAACAATCGAAATTGCAGAAAAATTCACATCAAAAACGATTTTTGAGAAAAATATAGAACCAAAAAAAAATTTATTTTCATCCGAGCCGGCTTAAAACTTGAAAAATAATGGGTATTATTGAGGACTATGATCCCTCCAAACATGACCCTGGCTCTGCTTGTTTTTCAAGTTATCATAAAAAATGTATTGTTGATACACACACACACACACACACACACACACACACACACACACACACACACACACGGACTCCTGAGGTCAAATCACGTCAAGATATGTCAAAGAATGAAGCAAAGAGTTCTCTTTCAAATTTGGATATTGCGCCATTCATTTTAAATCCACTTTACATTTTATTGTAAATTTGTTTGAATTTGAATACACACATAGTTTAAGTGTTAAATGAAAATATGTAATTTTTGAAAAACTTCAAAAAAGAATGTTTCTTAATATAAGGTTTAAAAAAACAGTAAAAACAATGTCAATAATGTTTTCTCCGCCTGAGAATCATAAGCAAGTGACTTCTTGCAAGTTCTTTAGCAGTCAGAAAGGAATACATTTATGTTGCGAAAAAAATACACATTTTTGCAAATACTCAAAAAATGTTTCAAAATATCGAAAAATTGATAAAAAACTTTTCATAGGTCTCCTCAAGAAAAACAACTTTTAACCTAAACTTTTTCCCGTATCTCACATATTTTTTGAAAAAACCCAAATTTTCTATTTTCAGAAACATAGCCGCCATTTTGTTAATTTTTGAGTTTAAAAAATTTTTTTCTTTGACTTGGACAATTTAGGAAACTCCCCCATATTAATTAGAAAGAAAAAGTCAATTATGTCCATCATTTTGAAAAATACTAAATTTTCCAAGAGATGCCTGTGTTTTGGAAAAATTTGCCTGTAAAATTTCAAAAATTGTTTGTTTCCATATAGTTAAACTTTTTTAGGCCAAAAAGACTCAAAATAACTTTTGAACCGCAATTCTCGACCGATTTCAGATTTTATTCTTGGAAAAAGTCAGCATTAAATTTTAAATAAATCTATTACCGCCGGTTTTCAAATTTTGGTTTGTTTAAACTTTTGTGTTAATGCAAATAGCGAAAAAAATAGTAATTTTTTTCATTTTCCGCATCACTCGAATTTCATGTACGTGGCTGTTTGAAAGATAGGAAATATTTTGACTTGTGGAATTAATTGTTAATAACAAATTGTATTAACAAATACAAAATATTATGGATTGTTCGTTTGTAAACTTCATTTCAGCAATAAAATGTCTTGTTTTCACCGAAAAGATGATAGCTGATGTTAAAAATTTGTCATCAATATTATTTCTTAATGTTAATGTTAATGTTTGGTGGGCCTGTTTCAAACATTTTTCATGGCCACTTTTCAATCCCAATCCGACCCTATATTGTTTTAAAATAAGTTTTCAAACATTTAAAACTTCTTAAATTTGGAAGATTTTCATTTTCAAAAAGCCATTTTTCCAAATTTTAAATTCAATCCATTTCGAAGTTTCAAATGAAAAATTTAAAAAAACTGTTGGTTCTTCTTTAAAATTTTGAGTTATTTTGAGCTTGAAAGCATCGAAATTCATCAACTGTTAGATTTCCATACAAAAAAAAACTACAATAATGGGAAAATTATCATTTTTTTGTAAACACTTGTGATTTGGTAAATTTTGTAAGTGCATGAATTCTAGCAAAAACTTTTCAATTTCGAGTAGAATTTTGTAATTTTCTACATTTTTTAACAAATTAAAAAAAACAGTGGAAGATTAAAAAAAAATTCTACAAGAAACTTCAAGTTTTTTCTAGAATTCGGTCACTTTTACCAAATTTTAAAAGTAATTACAAACTTCTACAAAAAATCACATTTTCCACATTATTTTGTGTTTGAAGATTTCACCAGAATGAATGTATTACTATTTAGAACTATTTTTAAAAAGGAAAATTTTCTTATTCTTGAAATATGTTTGAGTTAGATTTTTATTTTGAAAAAAGTAATGACACATACTCATCTAAAGTCAAATTTTCGAGAATACCAAATGATACGTAGATTTTTCAATCAAATTTTAATAATTCACTACTACGTAACACATTAATTAAAATTTATCCAGGTGATCAAACTTGTGATATGTTACCGAAGAACCGGTCAAGGTTTTTTTAAAGTGCTAATTTGAATTCGATATCTAACGTTTTTCATTGAAACCATCATCCAGGAGCGAAGGTTCTTACACATACTTCGAAAGCTTGGAATTCTTTAGATTAGGAAATATTTCTCTTCTCCACGTTTTGCATTTGAAATTGACATCATCAATTAGAATATACGAGGTAAAAAAGATCTGATAAGACTAGAGATTAATTCGAAAAAGAATATTTGTAATAAGTTGTGGTAAATTTTCATTATTTTACTTTTGACATAAGTATTTTAGCTTGCTTAATAATTGTTTATTGATTATTCTTTCTATTGTTCGGAAATCACCTGCTTTCGCTCTTCAGACACGCAAAATTGCACTTTTTATGCAAGTGTTCTAAAAATGAAATTTTTTGAAACGCTTCTTCGAAATGTTGTGCCTTCTTATCCTCACTATTCCGAAAACGCAGTGTTTCATCGTCCCGAAATTTAGGATGAGTAGTCAAATATCTTTCATAAGTTTGGCTAGTCGTCCCGGAATTTTGAGGCGACTAAACGCAGCCTTCTGCAAAACTAAAATTTATAAAGTAAGATAACAAACGAATTGTAATATAAATATAACTTCAAACATTTTAATTGAATTTTAAGGAAAATAGTATGAAACCTTCAAAACACGAAAATTTCATTAATATCACATTCTATTCCGTATGCATAAAATAATTTAAAATTCTGATAAATCACGGAATGAGTCAATGAAATTATCAACTCGTTCTTCCTGGTGAAGATGTCAAGCAAAGGTCACCAAAAGTGCCACCGAAATCACGTGTACGTGATCGTTTTCATGTACACAAACGTGTAGCTCAATTTGTTTATGTAAATAAGTGAGCAATAAGAGAACACAGAATAGAGTCAAAGATATATACAATTCCAAATTGTATAAAAAAGGTGCTGATTAAACTATACATTTATTTTTGTGGTATATAATCAGTAATAAATTTTTTTTTCATATAATTGTTGAATATTGAAGAATATTAACTACACAGATATGAGTAAACATGTACTAATTTATTTTTGAATATCTAAATCAAACGCAATCTGTATATTTCACGTATACACACTTTCGTAAGACGCTACGCTTATTGTAACATTTCAATGACGAACAATTTTTGCAAACAACATTCATTAAAATTGCAAATGTATTCACGTATTGAATAAAGTCAGAGGATATGCAACTGACATATCATTGATTCTCAAAAATCTATTACTGTCATTGTAATCGCAAAATTGCTGCCAAAAGGAAAAATGGAGCTACCTTCATTCCTACACCGTTAGATTGTATACGGGTAATTTTGTCAACATATTTACCAAGAAGAAATTAATGAAATGTGAAAGTTTTAAGTTTTGTTTGTTAATATGATTTGAAGTTTGATTACAAGAGAAAATTATTGACAGCACTAAATTATTTTGAATTTGCTGGCAAAAATACTGTAATGCAAGGTACGTCAAGTATGAAATTATTGACTGCGCCAATTTTTTTTTTTATTTCCGGGGAGATATTTCTGAAAACAAAACTTTTTTTATTCCACACTGAGCAAACCGTTCTGCTTGATTAACAAAAATTTCGCTGGCTCAAGAAAATAATTTTTTTCTCTTCGTGCAACAAAACTGTTTTGTTGGCCCAACGTAAGTTTTTGTTGGACAAACAAGACTGTTTTGTTGAACTAACAAAACTGGTTTGTTAGCTAAACCAAATCCTTCTGTTAGGGCAATAAAATGTTTTGTTGGCTGAACAAAATTCTTTGGTTTGCGTCACCAAATCGTTTTGTGAGCTTGACTGAATTATATTTCACTGAGAAATATAGATATTAAGACACGCAGAAACTCAAAATTATCTGGAAATAGAACAATGAGACAGATTTCTAAGATATTATATCATTATATCTCGAATATTTCTGATATATCACAATGATATATTAGATATCTGTCATAGTTCAACTTCCAGATATTGAGTTTTCGTCTACTTTAATGAATATTCGTTTTTCTCACTGTTGTTTTTCCTAATAGAACTGTGCAGTTTTTTGTTTACGTAATTCGGAAAGGGATTTGAATGTTGAATTGGATTAAAATATTTAATGATACATTTATTGTGAATATAAAGTGTCGAGTGCAAATGCACATAGGTTAGTATTTTCACTTGGTGTTGATCACTGATCGGCATCAGCCGAGGTAAAAACCACTCATCTACAAATTTTCACATATTTTCAGCTATCTATTCTCTAAACTTATCACAGTCATTAATGTACACTTTTATCATTATTGCGTATATCGTTGGTTCAACCAAATAGTTTTGTTGACTCAACAAAACTTTGTTTAAGACAAAAAATAAGACTCAACAAAATAATTTTGCCGTGACAAAAAAATATTGTGTTAGAGCAACAAAATAATTTTGCGTGACCAACCAAATTTTTACTATGACAACAAAAGCAGCCCAACAAAACGGTTTTGATGCGATTACTTATTTCGTATTCACAGTGCATAAGTAATAATTTTGTAACTGCATCTGGTGCAGAAAACAGAGTTCAAATTTTCATAGACATAATCAGCTTTATTTATGTTTATGATATTTTTGAAATCAATAAGCTTTGTCAAAAGTTTCTCCAAGAGTAATTGGCGCAATCGAGAGAGCTGTTTCATAGCTGTGGTGATTGGTATCCCTGACTCTGTTATATACCCGAAATTTTCAAACGGTAAAAATGTGTTATTTTTTTGTTAGATCATTGAATAAATAATGGTTAATACATATATGTACCAAAAAATAAATAAATGAAGATATTCATAAAGGAAGGGTGACAAGGTTACAAATCATGTCTTAAGTGGACGAACATGGAGTAAAAAGATTCAAATACTCGTCCCATTTGTGCCCCCCATTTTCCTTATCTCGAAGAATTTGGATTTTGCAAAAAAATTATTAAAAATCCGAGAAGGGTAACTTTTGTATATGTTATCCGTATGAAAAATCTTTATTTAATAAATCTTAACTCTTTACTCGAGCTAAACGTTTTTTATATCAGTCTCTATCATATTGAACAGAAACTATGTTAAGTGTTTGATTATCGAGATATTGAAGTTAGTAAGGTGTTAAATGTATATATAAGTTATCAACAAATAAGACACAAATATTGAACTTTATTAGCTATTTTTCTCAGTGCTCCAAATATTCTCAACATAATTCACTGTATACTTACAGAAAATCCGCCTCTTATAATTATAACGAATTTATTGATGTAATAGGTATTACCATGATCGATTATAATCATAAAAATAAGTATTTTCTATCAACTTTTAAAAATTCATGATGTTTCCAGAATCCTAAAATTTCTTAACTTCTTATAAGTCCTCTGAGAACCCGTAAAAAGTTATGAGCGGAACCGAAAATGTCATCTCCGAAGCCTCCAAGAAAAGCAGATCCACAGGGAAAATATTTTTTTCTGAAACAAATATCGTCGTGCAATTGAACCGCTTCCGATCAAAAGAGGATACGCATGGATTCAGCCTGAGGATTTTCCTGAAAGTCAATTTTAATAGTCGTTCAGATTTCAATAGTAAGGACTGATACCTTTAGAAAATATTAAGGTGCATATTTTTCTCCTCTTGTGAAAATTTGTAGGTTCTGTAGTTTTCGCAGCAATAGGTAAAAAGTAGAATTTTCAAATACAAAAAATTTCAATGTTTTTTCACTTCAACTCGCGCTGATTTAGCTGATTTTTATAATTTTTTCATTTAATTAATATTTATTTATGCGTTCAAGTCTTCTGAAACTATTTGAGAAAATAAAAACGTTTATATTTTGATAAACAAAAAAGTTAATTTTTTTGAGACTTTGCAATGATCATGAATTTCAACCTTCAAGCGCTTCGTTTATCAAGCGAATTTTAAGCAACGGCAAACTTCCAGTGAGAAAGTTGTTGACTAAGGTTCAATGAAATTTTCCGGAAAGTTTTAGCTCATTCAGATTAATGGTTGAAAAATTATGAATCTTTTAAATTTCAAACGTCAATCTCAACCTGCCCAATGCACGTGCCTCCTCGGCTACGAATGTGTTGCAGCGGACGATTTGAAGGTCAATTCGGATACCGAAACAAATAATAGCAACCGTTTTTGGTTCTCTTCTAAAATATACTATAAATAAAGAATCAGTGAATGGATTTTTTTTAGAATAGCTGCAAAAGTATTCTTAGTGAAATAGGTTTACTTTAGTTAATATCCTATTAATTTAAGAAAGAATCTCAAAATGAATCAAGGTGGAAATAGAAATAGGCATTAAGAGTCACTGAATAAAAATAGGACAAAATTTTCCAGATATCAGGTACGATTGGAAACCGTTAATAACAATTTTAAGTAAACTTTTATTATAAATGTAATATTTTAGGACAATTTTTTATTCTTGATTTCTTAAGCAATACTTTTATTGAATTATTTATACATAGCCTGAAAAATTATCTTTTTTCTTTGATGAAGATGTTGATAGCATTTTTTATTATTATTTAATGAAAAAAATACATTGCGTTTAATTCACTGGATTTATTTAATCCCTTGTAATGAAGAAAATGTTTCAGTTTGCAAGACTTTTTTTCAATTAATGTACATGTACATACTATACGTTCTCCATTTTTGAGAAAATTGTAAAGCCGGGTGTAAACACTGTTTGCAGTCTTATTCAATAGACAATAATAAAAGAATTTGATGAAGACAAAGTCAACAGCATAACTTCATTTTCAGATTTATGACCCGGATAAAATATAAATTACACAGCGTTTTATTTGTTGCTTTTATTGGCAATTTGTTTGCAAAGTGAAATAAAATATGTGTCTGCAGCTCAAGGACATTCCTATTGCCAGGGCGATAGAATTTTGGCACATATTCGCAAAAAATAAAAAGATTAGAACGAATTGAAACTGAAACTGAATATGTGGAAATTATTCGCAATGTTCGTTCTTCTTCATTTACAATGGCCAAGAAATGTGAAAATCTTCTGCAGGATTTTGGGAAAAGTTTGAAAGGCAAAATACGAAAGCCAAAAAACTTCTAAATCAGTAAAGCGTTCGTTTCAAATTTTTTTCTTGATGGAAAAGTTGATGTTTATGACAATCACGAATTGCAAAATCCAACCTGTTTTCTCTTTAAGCCTACACTTGAACTATAAAAACTCTCGAAAAGTCCTACTCCTCGAATCCAATTAAAAGCTGACAAAGTGCAGGATGTGATAGATCTCTATAATTTTTCAAGCGCCAAAGGAAAGGAATTTTTCGAAAAGTATTTTTTAAAAGTAAGAACTCACAGTCCAGATGCCGAAGAATCTGAAAAGAGTGACGAAAATGATTGAAAGTAGTTTTTAATAAAGTATAATTTGAATAATTTATTCCTTTAAATGTCTTATAAATTTGAAAGTAGTTTTTAATAAAGTATTATTTGAATAATTTATTCCTTTAAATGTCTTATAAATAATTTACTTCAATGATAATATCTGAAGTATTAATTTGGTATCCAAAATGACCTTCATATCGTCCGCTGCAACACATACGTAGCCGAGGAGGCACGTGCATCGGGCAGCGTTAAGATTGCCGCTTGCAATTCAAAACATTCATTATGTTTTAACCATTAATCCGATTGAGCTGAAACTTTCCAGAAAGCTTTTTTAAGCCTTAGTCAATCATTTTCTCACTGGAAGTTTGCCGTTGCTTAAAATTCGCTCGATAAACGAAGCGCTTGAAGGTTGAAATTCATGATTTTTGCAAAGTCTCAAAAAAATGCACAACTTTTTTGTTTGTTGAAGTATTTACGTTTTCTTGATCTTAAATAGTTCAATTAAATCCATAATCGAGTATTAATAAAATCAAAAAATTCTGAAAATTGGCTATTAGCGTCAGTTGAAATATTTCAAAGATTGAATTTTTTTTATTTGATAAATCTACTTCTTACCAATTACTTCAAACACTACAAGACCTACACATTTTTGCAAGAGAAAAAAAGATGCGCCTTTAAATTCTCTACAAGTGTCAGTTCTTAAAATTAAAATTCGAACGATATTTGAAATTTACTTTCAGGACAATACTTCTCAGGCCGAATCCACGCATATCCCCTTTTGATCAGAAGCGTTTCGATTTGTAGGGTTGAGGGAGCAAAAAGCTCTCCCGAAGTTGATATAAAAAAATCATTTTTTTAAATAACGGCACCATGAGCATGAAAACCATCAACTCTGAAGCCTTTTATTGTATGCGCTGGTAAAAGGTTCAAATCCACATTAAAGAAACAGGAAACGCCTTATTTCACTTCTGGAAACAAAAGAAAAAATGTTCTCAATTGTATTTTGTTTTTAATTCCAAAAAATTTTCCAACAAATTAAAAAAAAAACCCTTTATCCAGAAAATGTTTGAAATTTTTAAGAATATACAAAGTTAACTTATACACATTTCCAAAACTTTTTCTGAGTTAAAATTTTGGAAAATTTCAGAGCTTCATAATCAAAATATCAATGATTGAAAATAACATGTGATCTTATGAGAAGACGCACTTTTTGTAGTATATAAAAAGATTAAACAATGAAAAAATTCTAAAATAATTCTGAGATGTATAGAATGTTTTTCCAAATCCATATCTGCTTCAAGAAGTATCATTCAGAGCATATAAAAATAGAAAAAAATAATAATTTATACCGTAAATGTATGACTGACGTCAGCGAACTGAAGATATGGCAACGTCGCATCCGCTCCACATGCTCATATTTACACTGTAGAACTCTATGAAAGAGGTACTTTGTAGGTTATAATACGAAGCGCATCACAAGCAGACTGCGACTGCTACATGCGGGCCCGGAGGAGTGCGGGGTAGAAGTGCGACGTTGCCAAACCTATGACTGTGACTGCATGAGTCAATAACAAGTTGAAGCGTTCTCTCAACTGACTTGCTACGTACCGAGGGAACTTCCTTAACAAAAAAAGTGAAAACTTTCACAATTAATTAATTTTTCTTCGTAAATATGTTGGTAGAAATATACGTTTAGATTATGGCGATGTAGAATTGAGGCTTTCCCGAAAAATGCTAGTTGATTCAACTGAATTGATTTATTTAAAATACAGTTTTTAATTTATACAATTTTTACATTTACTGGCTTCACACCTAGTCGCGTCAACATAATTATTTGCGAAACACTAACAAATACGCAGATGATTGTGCACAGAAAAATTAATAAAAACTCCATATTCATCGGATTCAGTGTTTGAGAAATCTTGAAAATTATGGCATTGCTGAATTGAAGAAAGTGAAATAAAAAATGAATCCAAAAAATGAGTTCTTGTTTTTTTTTTGCGTTGCAACGAAAGTTGAGATTACTGATAAAGCGTATCTTGTGCGCGTTTTGAAAATGAAAAATGACGGCGATTTTAGATACATGATGAGTTTGAGAGCAAAGTGGAATGGTGTCTCGACTGAATTTTCACTTTTGGAATACCGTAAAACGCGGCTAAGCGGGATAAAAAACGGGGAAAGCTGAACATAAATCTAGAATTTGGCGAAGTGTGTTCCATTTTCTGGTTGAAAAACTGATGGAAACCCTGAAGGGTAAAGTGGGGCGTACAAAATCTTTGCATTTGATGACTTGCTTTTGCTTTCTTTGAATAAAAAGTGGATGTCCCGCTTTACCCCACATGTCCCACTTAGCCTCGAGTTATGGTAAGGACTTGATGGGTAAAAATCAAAAAATTGATAATATCATGTACCTGGAATATTATACACTTGTGTTTGAGGCTATAATCTTCTCAATTACAGGGTTTTAGTAAGCGTATTTTCTCCAATAATATCCTATGTCCTAATTATTTTTACCTTACTACGTATCAAAATAACTTCGTTTAAATATGAGTAATTGTCATCCGGTAACGTGTCCCTGACCACAATGTTCTAATTTTATGACCTTATGTCTTTTAAAAGATAGCTTAAGATTTAATTGTCAAATGCATGTATTTTTCAAAATTGATTGCAGAATTACAAAATGATGCTTTTTCTTGTTTCCAATTATAGTTTCAGAGTTATAATCACTTTTTAAATGACGCCAAGGTTTTATGCCATCCGGTAGCAAAAAAGTTTTTCACTAATTTTGTGGCTTGAGAGTTTGATTTCCATATTTAGAATGATTATTGAGTATACTCCAAGACGTAATAAAATAATTTCTTTTAAAGTTGCCTATTTTAATGAAATAACCGATTTAGAAGCCTAAAAAAATCGTACAAAAATTTAGTGTCATCCGGTAGCACGGGTTTATTATTAGAAGAAGCATATTTTGAGGGTGAGTTTATTTTGAAAATATTATTAAAAACAGGCCCTTCATACCTGTAAAACACTTGATTGATAGGTTAATCCAGACTTAGAATTTTTTTTCATGATAAAATTTTTATTGCATAACCTTGTCATCAGGTAACACAAAAGTTATTTGCTACGAGTGAAGTTAATTTCAAAAGGGTAATAATCGATATTTCCCTTATTTTTCAATTGAAAAATGATTTAAAATAAATTTCAAGTAATATTTTACTTCTATCATAATTTTTTGCAACATAAAAATGATTTCCAAATATATAATCTTAATAAATAACGAAAATGTTAACAATTGAAATTAAGATTTAAAAAAGTTGAAATCAAACTTATTTCAAATTGCAGTATATTATACGGTATGAAATCTGTGATATTGTGATTGGATAGATTTTTCCTTAATTTCTTTTTCTATTCCCGGTCGTAAAATTGATTAACTATCGTTTCCCAGGTTTTCGCGGTCTTGCAAATTTTTCTGTTTTCCCATTTTCCCGGTAAAGAGGCCACCCTGAACTAATCAATATTTTATTAAAATTAATTGATATAAATGACTTCTAATGTAAAAATATGACGAAAATAAGTATTCTTACAATATTTGAGGCATGGTGTTAACTAACAATAATGAATATTTTAGTAATTATTTGTTTATTCAATTGTATTAAAAGAATAATAATGAAATTATTTTCATATCTTAAGCCTCGAGAAGAAGATATAATTGTTATTTTGACTTAATGAATATCGTAAATCGTTTATATCAAAAGATTGGCATTGAATACAAAAAATTATAATTATAAAATAAAAGCGTACTACTTTATCTCGCAAATAATTATTTTCACACTCATTGTCATTAATGTGAATAGAAAAAAATGTTTCACCTTGATCTGAAATACTTTTTTTGTCCGTCGTACACCAAAAGCTTTGTCGGTGTCGTTTGGCGTGCGGAAAGTTGATTTTCCGCACTAGTGCGGTAAAATTGTAAATATACGGAAAATAAACTTTCCGCACGCAAAAAGACACCGACTAGGCTTACTTTCGGTATACAGCGAACAAAAAATATAGTTCGTATCATGCGCAGAACATATTTTAAGGCGTGAGCGACTCGCGACTCGGGCCGAAGCGACACGAGGAACCTCGGCCCTCGTCGCGACTCGCTCTTGCGTTAAAATACGCCTTTCCGCACATGATACGAAATAAACTATTTTCCTATTCAATCAGAAATCTAATTATTCCAACCTTTTGATTTCTACCCGTATACAGATTGAGTTTTAATCGACATGGGTTTTCAGTCTCAATCACAAAGATTGAAAAAATGAATATGGGTTATTTTCACGAAATCAATGATTCACGCTGGATTTCAGTGATTATGAATAGTTACTAATTTAAAACCTAATTAAAAAGTGAATAGTGAGAGCTCAATTAAACATTAGGCACAAAACAGAGAATAATTTTCCATTGATTTCCAATTAATTCACTGTCCGTCATTCACCTTGATCGTGAAAATGTCTAATATTCGTGGGATCGTTATAAATCTCGAATACAGTGGTCAAAATACAAGGTCCAATTTCAAGATACTACTTTTATTGAATTTTCGATTTTCCGTTCGACGTTTTCTTGGAAATTCCATTTTGTTCAAGGACTTCAGCAGGCCTTTTCTTCACATAGGTCTTGTAATAAAAGTCGCCGAAAAGGACGATCATGAAAAGATTTTGTGGTATCATCACTGCTGCTGGCCATCTTGGGAAGGCACAATTTTCAACCCATACAAGTTGTGAGAAATGGTACAAAATTAAGAAAAACTGAAACAATTGTAATTGAGTAATGTATTTCTTCCACCAGGCCTTTCCTAGCTTCAGCGAAGTGGCCAAGTAGTGGCTGTACATTACGATGTGGACGAAGGAGTTTATTAGACCTGCAACAGAAAAAAAATCATTTTTGTTGTGTAAACATCTTGGATAGCGATATAGATAGTTAGGTCTGAGCCAGAACGTTAAATTTTTTGAGTGGGTGACGAAAAAGTGTAACGCATTGAGTTCTTTAGTCTTCACACCGGACGCTAGGCGCAGGCTGAAACTATGTGAAGGGAGACACTGTGTGCGATGAGAGGGATGGACACCGGGCGGTTGCTTCTCTTCAATTCTTTTCCCCTTTCATCGCTTCAACTCCAACAAGTTTCACCAGATGTATATTCACGCATATCCCTCTTATCGCACTGAGTTTATTATTCTTTACACCGGACGCTAGGTGCAGGCTAAAACTGCGTAAATGGAGACACCACGTGCGATAAGAGGGATGGACACCAGACGCTTGCGTCTCTCCACTTCTCTTCCCTTCTTATCGCTCCAACTTCGCTAAACTCCTCCCGATGTATATTTATGCATATCTCTCTCATCGCTCCGGCTGCGCTTTATGCTTCATGTTGAAAAATATTTGAAATCTATATGAAATCTTTTTAAATTGCAAAAGACTTCTTAAAATCTTCGTAAAATCTTTCAAATTTTTGAAATCTTCCTAAACTTTCCTGACGTGTAAACATCTTAGACCTCGATCTGGAGAGTTGGGCCTGAGCCAGAGCGTTAAATGCTTTGGGTGGGTGACAAAAGCGTATAACGCATTGAGTTGTTTATTTTTTACACCGGATGCCGGGCGTGTGCTAAGCTGAGTGAATAGAGACACCGTGTGCGTTCAGAGGGATAGAGACGACCGCTTGCTCCTCTCCACTTCTCTTCCCCTCTTATCGCACCAACTGCACTAAGTTTCTCCTGATGTATATTCACGCATACCTCTTTCATTACTCCAGCTGCACTTCATCGTTCATGTTGAAAAAGATATCTGAAATCTATGTGAAATCTTTTGAAATCGCAAAATATTTCCTGAAGTCTTTAGGTGGCTGACGAAAAAGTATAACGTATTGAGTTCTTTATTCTTTACACCGGACGCTTCGCGCAGGCTCAAACTGCGTAAATGGAAACACTGTGTGCGATGAAAGGGATAAAGGCCGGACGCTTGCTTCTCTCTACATCTCTCTCCCTCTCATCGCTCTAGATCAGTTACATTTCCTCCGGTGTATATTTACTCATCTCCCTATCATCGCGTCAGCTGCGCTTTGTTCGTCATGATGTAATAAGATTGGGAATCTTTGAGAAATATTTTGAAACCGCAAAAAATTTCTTGAAATCTTCGTAAAATATTTGAAACATTTGAAATCTTCTTTAATTTTTTTGATGTGTAAACATCTTAGACCTCGGAATGAAGAGTTAGGCCTGAGCCAGAGTTTTAAATGCTAGGTCCAGGCTTAAACTGCGTAAGTGGACACACTGTGTGCGATGAGAGGGAGAGAGGCCTGATGCTTGCTTATCTGCACATCTCTTTCCCTCTCATCGTTCCAACTCAGTCACTTTTCTCCCGATGTATATTATCTCATCTCCCTCTCATCGCTCCAGCTGCGCTTCGTGCGTCATGATGAAATAATATTTCAAATTTCTTTAAATCACAAAAGATTTCTTGAAATCTTTGTAAAATTATTGAAATCTTTGAAATTTTTCTAAAATTATTGACATTTTCGTGAATTCTTTGATTTATATTAGACTTTAGTTTAACTTTACGTTTGTCTAAGATGTTCACACATAAATCTGGCTTCAGTCATAGTTTAGAACGCATGCACCATTTTTTTTTTCATATCACTCTATTGTTCATATTATCAAATTTAAACTAATCATTGTGAAACTTTAGTTTTACTGATGAGAAGAAGTGTTTCGGGTTTCAATCGTGTGCAAAACTAC
>JAUMHM010000031.1:25887019-25904264 GCA_032362435.1 Melikaiella ostensackeni | reverse complement strand
AGAAGTGAACTGCAATGTTCACGAAACGTCGGCAACATTCGTAGTTTTGCACACGATTGAAACCCGAAACACTTCTTCTCATCATAATGAATCATCGTGAAAGCATTAAATCTATTATTTTAGTTTTACTGATTCTTTTATCAAACAAGACAGATGTCTATCAGTGTTAGGAAGTAACTAGTTTCTTTTAATAGTTCAGAGTAAAAATTGTCCTCCTTGAGGTGACCTACAAAAAATTCTTTTTCCATTTTTCGATATTTTGAACCGTTTTCTAAGTACGTTTTTTGAGTAGAAATAAGCATTTTTAAAGGTACTCAAAAACCGTTTAAAAAATATCGAAAGAGAAGAAGGAACTTTTTGTGAGCCTCTTTAAGGAAAACAATCTTTGATATGAACTTTTTTGGTTGAGTTCAACTATTTTTGATCAAAAATTAAAATTTTTTTGGTTAGAATATCCATCATTACAATTTTCCTTGAGAATTCAAGAATTTTAATAGAAAATCATTTTATTCGGTTGAAAAATCAAGTGTTTTGTAGATGATTCGCTTTTCTTGCTTAAAACTTCGAAAATCTGTTGCATTTCCTCTCTCTATCGACTGTAATTCAACTCTTCTGTTGGACATTCGTTTCTTGGTTGAACTGAACTGTTTTGATTCAGAGCTAAAATCTCTTTTGGTTGAAATATCAACTATTACACACTTGTTACGAAGTCATATTTTTTTGTTGAGAATTCATGTTCTTGGTTGAAAATTCGTCTTTTCTAGTCAGAAATTATTCTTCCTGGTTGAAAATTCATCCCTATTTTTTCAGAGAGTTGTTTTTTGGTCTGACATTAATTTTTTGGCTATAAAATTTAACTTTTCCATTTTGGTTTAAAATTTAAATTGTTTATTTGAAGATTCACCTATATGGTTGAAAATTTTATATTTGTTAGATAAAAACTCATGTATTTTGTTGAAGATTCGTCGTTTTTGGTAGAAAATTAATCTTCTTGGTTGAAAATTAATCTTTTCGGTTGAAAGTCCAAATATTTGGTTGAATGTTGAATTCTTTCGTTAAAAATCCATTTTTTTCTGGTGAAGATTCGTCATTTTAATTGAAACTTCATATCACTAGTTAAAAGATTAAGTATTTCATTGAAAATTCGTTTTCTTTTGGTTAAACATGAATTTTTTCTTCGAAAAATTAATTATTCCACTTGTTGTAGAAAATTCATCTTTTTTGGTTGGAAATTCATTATTTTAGTTGAAAATTCATCTGGTTCGTTAAAAAATTAACAATTTTTTCCAAAAGGTTTTTTTTCGTTCAACATTAATTTTTTGTCTATAAAATTTAAATTTTCCATTTTTGGCTTGAAATTTACAATGTTCAGTTAAAGATTCAACTATATGATTGAAAATTTATATTTTTTAGATGAAAACTTATGTATTCTTTTGAAGATTCATCGTCTTCGGTAGAAAATTAATCTTCTTAGTTGAAAATTAATCTTTTCAGTTTAAAATCCGAATATTCGGCTAAATGTTGAACTCTTTTGTTTGGAATTTTATTTTTTCTGGTGAAAATTCATAATTTTAATTGAAATTTCATATCATTGCTTGAAAATTCAGCTATTTCTTTGAAAATTCGTTTTCTTTGGGTTAAACATTAATTTTTTAACTGAAAATTCAACTAATCCACTTTTTGTTACAAAATTATCTTTTTTGGTTGAAAATTCATGTATTTTGTTGAAAATTCGTCTCTTTTGGTAGAAAATAAATCTTCTTGTTCAAAGTTCATTTTTTAATTGCAAATTCAAAGACTTGGACTTCAAGTTCAGAATTAGATTGATTTCGTCTCAAATTCAATTGAATGGTATAATTATTCAGTTTCAATGTATTTAATAGTAAATTTTCTTCAGGCCGTGACAATGAAAAGACTGGCTAGGTTCACCAAACCTAAATGATACTTCATTTTCCATAAGATTTCTTACATTTAAAATTGATCAAAATCGATCAAATTGGTTGTTCACAAGATCATTTGATTTTGTACAATGGATTTTCAAACCAAAATTTCAATTTTTTAATATATTGAAACATGTTACCGACGTATATTTCAGAAAAATATGATATGCTCATCAATCAAAAATTTAAGTTGTTTTGATTTCATGTAAAAAAATAGATTTTTTACGTTTTTTTGCACTCTACAGCACTTATCTATCTAACCCTTTGCGAGGATATTTGAATATGAAATATTTTGTAACATATTCTCGAAAAATAATTTAGGAATTATCGATATCTTAAAAACTTGCTAAATTATTACCATTTGTGTCATCTCTGAATTTTCATTTTTGGCACTAAGTAAGCTTAATCTTAAAAACTAATCAAGATACCGCAAATTCATGAAATATGTAACGAGAAAATGTTGCATATTTACTAATGTTTGATCAGCCAACTATCAAGTTTTATTCAAATCGGTTAAAAATTGTGCCGACAATCCAAAAATGTCATGAATGCATGATTTTTCCAGATAATGATTCTCGGTAACTTTTTTTGTATTTGTCGGCGATTCGCTTACGCGAATCTTCATATACATTGTAATTAAAAATCGTAAACAATAATTTGAATAAAGGAAGTTAGCTTTATGGAAATGAAATCGAATGAATTGAATATTTATATCCATTTTCAGTATTCTCTGAGAGTTTGGCCATGAACTACAATACCCAGGGGCACTTCTATCAATCTTGCGTTTCAAAATAATGATTCTAATTTAGAGAAACCTTCAACGTTTTCATTTGTGATACATGCGAAATCATAAAATTTTGAGCAAGAAGCAGGAAGTAAAAGTAAAATACTGAAAGGCTTCAAACATGAGAGATTAAGCTGAACAAAATTAATTTAATTAATTATGGAAATTTAATAGCGTCAAATTACTACAACCTACATGATGGCATTTTTAGAAAGGGCTATAGTATACAAAAATGTTCAAACGGATCTGAAAATAATAGAATTCTTACATTGAGCGAAATGGAGCAGAATTGAGTAAAACGTAACACAATCGAATTAACGTAAACGACTATCGATTATCGAAATCGCATCACGCTTGTCGAGTAGCGACAACAGCGCCACTAACTTGGAACTATTGGAACGCACTTCGAGATTTCAATACAATATAAGAGGAAAAGCATACAATAAACAATGAACTTTTGATCATAGCTGAATAATATTGATAGAAATTAATGGATACCCACTGCCTTTTCTCATTGGCTGATACTATCTCTGATTATTTCGAGGTTCCCAATAGTATGATTCAGATGGCGCTGTTGTCGAGATTACTAATATTAAAAACTAAAATACACTTCAGTTCTTTCTTATTTCTGAAAAATTTTTCGTCTTTGACTCTGAATTGCGTTGCTTTTACACTAATAAACCTAATAAAATTCGACAGAATGATACTAGGTATCTGTCTCAAGGATAAACACGCCAACCGTGGGAATATTTTTCAAAGGAAAATGACATTTTTATCAACGTGAAGCGTTGTACTTCGTGTTACCTGAAATGAAAGACAAAAGGAATTGGAACAATAATGACAATCAGATTTGCGTCACGAACGATGTTTTACAGGCTGAAGGAAATTCTGACGACGATGAACAGAGTTCAAATCGAGCTTATTCAATAATCAAACAGAATTTAATCAATCGTCAAACTTAGCCTTTCTGAGATCATGGAAAAATATGAGCACGTGTTCGAAATATGTCAATTATATGTCAAAGAATCTGCCTTAAGCAAAATTAACTAGATTAGATTAGATTTTTCCTTCAGGTATACCTTTTTCGGATTTTTACTTACCTAAGATCCCCCCTCCCACAGGAAATCATCAGACGTTAAACCCTTTGGCTCAAATCCCTCTCCAAAACCCCCTATTGCCCCAACTCTTATAATAAGCCTCCAAGCAATGTCTGACGTAATCAATCCTGTGGCTTTTTGAAATCCCCAAAATCTCTTACCGTCTGCAGCCGGATTTTTTTTACGCACTCGCATTCGCCTGAACATTTGGTCAGGGGAGTGGCAAACTGCAGAAAACCAAGACTCGCGAGCGCAGAAGGTTATCGACAGACGAGTTTGGATGTAGACATTTGATAGCATCGAGTGCCCATATCCATCCTCGGCGTCAAACCTCCCGCTCGACAGTAGTCAAACGCACTTAAGCTGCCAGATCGCGCAACGGCGGCACAACTCTTGGCTGCGTAGAAGACAAAAATTGGTTCACATAACCTAAAAATATAAAGAACGAACTAGTGTGCAGATTTCGCAATACAGTGGTCTGGCAACTTTGAAACGCAGTGAAAACATGACTAAGCTACTGCCGTCGGTTACGCAAAATTAACTATTTTCAAATAGATTAATTCATTATATTTCATTTTGTTTTTTATTGTGTATAAGTAAAACAGGGTATGATAAAAATCATTCAGAAATTGTTATTAAGATGTCAAAGTATATAAAAGAGAAAAACTGACCTTCAATATGTACATGACCTTGCAATTTACCACCCAGACAAAAAATTAATTACAAATTGCCTATTTTAGACCAACAAATTAATAAACTGGAATGATTTTTATGAAATTTCGACATTAAAGATGTGTGACTTACCTAAAAATGTGACGTGACCACCTGGAAGGTATTTGACTGCTGTCCAGGCACCGAAAACCATACCAGCATGATGATATACGTGAAGAAAAGAAATTTGATTGTACTTTTTTCGCAGTACAAAAAAGACTGTGTCTAGGAGATCTATAATTTTTACTACAAAATACAACCATACTGTTCCAGCTATCTGTGGAGAATAAGCAAAAATTGAATCAGACGAATGGTAAAAAATAAATACGAATTTAAATATTTAGAAGGCAAGTAGATCAATTATGTACAATCACATAATACTCATTGCAGAAAAATTGTTATCTGAACTGATATTTACTTTTTTTTTTTTAATTCGAAATCGTATTATAACAAAATATCAGAAACTGTTAAGACACGTTTATATAGATATTTTTATAGATGATTAATTTAGTTTCCTGGAAAGTTTCTTTCTTGCTATATTAGTAAATTTGAAGAAAAAATATTTTTTCGATCAATGTCTGATTTTCTAATATTTAGCATTTATATTCAAAATAGAAAAATATTTGCTTCGAAATTGCATTATCTTTGAAAATATAAACTCAATTACCTTTATAGCTTTGGGATCATTAGAAAAGTCTATAGGTTCACAAGCAAAACTGTAATCCCAGAGCCAAGCCAAAACAAGTGCCTGAAAAATATAAAAATATGTTTAAAAATATTTTCATACGTATGTAAAAATAAAAATTGTATTATATCTATAAATAATTAAGAATTGAATCAAAAATATAAATATACACTGGAATCTCGATTTAGAGAGGGCCTCGGCTATGGCTTTCTATGACAATGAGGCTCTTTCAAGAATTTCTACGATGGAAACAGTTGGGGGGAACTGCTTAACTCCGCTGAGCCGGCGGCAAGGCTTTCTCTTGGCCCCTTGGACCCCTCATCGACGAATGCGAGCCGGCTGAAATTCTCGGAAGGCGTAAATAGAGGACACTTGAATAGGGGTTCCAGTGTATAATAATTTCGTAATTTTACTCTGTTATAAGAATCTATTTTTATTATTTATAAAAAAATAATATTTTTATAATTTAATAATATATTCTGTACCAAAAGGGAGAAGTACCCTCCCCCTTGGTGCATATGATATTTTTTCATAACACATGCATGATCTCAGTCCGTTTCGATGCCTGTAAAGCGGGGCTGAAACACTACTTTTTACTCCCTTGGGATTCAAATGTACCTTTCACTCCCTGGGGAGTGAAATATGACGTCATATGCAAGTAATAAGACATGATATATCTGTGAGCACGGATTTTAAGACAGTTGATCCTTCTAAACATAAAAAAATTTCAAAATTTCAAAATTTCAAAAATTTCTAAAAATTTTGGTAGTTTTTGAATTTACCATATATTTAAATTTTTCTGGTAACTTATAAGTTGACCATAGATTCACAAAGTTTTAAAAATTTCCGTAATCATTAGAAATTTCAAAAATTGCCCAAATTCATATGTATTATAAAAATAATGTTTCAAAAATTCTGCCATATGAGCAGAAATCATGCCTGTGTTACAAACAACGTCTGAAATCATTCATTTGTTATAAAAAATATCGTATGCACCAAGGGGGAGCTTTTTAGGACTCGTGTATTTTTTCAGTACTCGTCTCCGGCTCGCGCTCAAGCACTTACCGGCGGCTCGTACTGAAAATATACACTCGTCGAAAAAGTCCGGCTTCTAGCCCTTAGTGCATAATATACTATTTTATAACTAATACATGATTTTAGACACAATTGGAATACAGGTACGGTTTCTGCTTCTATTCGATTTTCTGTAGAGGAATTTTGTCAATCTTTAGATACAGTAATTACCGAAAATTTTATAAATTTTAGAAATTTATGGCAATTATGTAAATTATTGACGATTCCCAGAAGTTTTAGGAATTCCTCGATGCTTCAAATTTCCGTAAATTTTCAAAATTTTCAACAATTCTTGGATGCTTTAAATTTTCTGGAAATTTACGGAATTTTAAAGTATCCAAAATTGTCCAAAACTTCCGGTAATTTTCTGTAATTTATGGTAACTTATCGCTTCGAGATGGTCCAATCTGTCAAAAAGTCTATCAACTCGATCAACCGATCATTTGACGTCACTTTCTACTCCCTAGGGAGTAAAAAGTAAAACTTTAGTCCCGCTCAATAGGCACGAAATCAGCTGAAATCATGCATGTGTTATAAAAAATAATAATCCTTTTTTCAACCTACTTTGTATAGAAGAACGGTACTAAGAACAACTTGCACGATATTATATATTTGCATTATCCTGTCAAGTTTGAATGGTTGTCTATTTCTCATAAGTCTTGGACCAAGGCTGTATACAAAATGTAGGTAAAGTCCTATTAATGCCAGTCCTGGCCATGGTGTTCTCATAAGAAACCAATCTTTCGTTCTTGGATCTAGAAAAGAAAATAATTCTGAAGGCGAAAATAAATTTTGATGCGTAAATTGCAATTCATCATTCTTGCGTTATGCACTGCGTAGCCATTAATTAATGTTTCATTTGCACTCAATTAAAGTTTCCTATTCTTTTCGAGAAATTCATGATTCACTTAGAATTTATTTATTTATAATTTGTGGGTCATTTCAGTATAGATCGTATAGATGTCGTTGTGACGGGATTTAAACAAAATATGATGTTGAGATATAATATTTCTGGATATTTCTAGAGTTGAATTTCACTATTTATAAGCATTAATATTTAACTCCCTTTGTAAAAATGATGTTTAAATAGTGGTATGCACTGAAAAAAATGGCGGGTGAGGTACAAATCAAAATTCTGTTATTTTCGATGAAAGCATAAAATAATTTGAATCAGATTAGACTTATATTATCATTCACAAATTTAAGTTTTATGCGGAAGCAATATATTTTTATTTGAGAAGTAATTCCAGTACTGAAGTAATTCCAGTACTAGAGTAATTATCAAATACTACTTCGAAGTCTCAAATTTGAACATATCAATTTGATATTTCTCCGTTATTATTATATAAAAATAATGAAATTCAATTTTTGATGAAAGCTACGTCCCCAGTATTATTAATTTTAATCAAAAGTTGAGAGAAGTACATAATTTTATGTATAAAATTGGCCTGTGAAAATCGTTGCTTTGGATGTATCCAGAAATTTATAAAATTTCCGGAAATTTTCAGTAATTTATAAAATTACCGTAAATTTCTAAAATTTACAAAATTTCTGGTAATTGCTATATCTAAAAATGTACAAAATTGCTCTACTGAAAAATACACCTTTTTCTTTTTCGAATATCTCCTAATATGTAAAAAAAAAAATTACATGACTAGCAGGATATCTTTAGATGGTGAAACTCTACACAGCCGATCAATTCTTCCGATAGATTGGTTCTTAAAATTCGATTGCCTTACATTTTAAGCTAAATGATTATTTTAATCGGAAAGATTTCTTGGAAGTGAAATCATATTTTGAAGAAATTTTTGAGAAAACTTTCCAATTCAAAAAAATTATTTTGTATGAAATGTTAAGCAATTAAATTTTGAGAGCTGACTCAATCTCTATTGTTATTCCGTTTAGTACAGGCTGGTGAAGGGTTATTCATACGCGAATTTCGAAGTAGCTTCAAGTAAAATCCAAAAGAAGTCCCATCAAAAAAATTTTTCAAGTCTGTAGAGTTTCACCATCTAAAGATATTCTGAAACTTATATATTTTTCCCTTCTACATCTTCGATAATATTCGAAGAAGAAAAAGAAGGATTTAACCAAAGCGAAAATTTCCACTAGCCAATTTTATATATAAAGGTATTTGATTATCTCAACTTTTGATTAAAGTTATTACAAGAGTATATGCCCAGAAAGTCGCGATGTAAACAACTTCTGATACGGCACTAACTGTCCGAGCGAAGACCTTGAGTACATGGCATCAAGGGACGCTCAGAGGGAGACAACAAGCAGTCAAGTCTGAACAACCGTGAAGCCGGTACAAGAACGGACGGTACAATTACGCGAGATGGGTGTTCTTTCAGTACTTAAATTATCTCTTAAATATAAATATATTGTTATCGCATAAAACTTAAATTCGTAAATGATAATATAATTCTACATTGATTCAAATTATTTTATACTTTGATCTAAAATAACAGATTTTTGTGATGCAGCGCACCCACCATTTTCACAGCGTATAAGACTGTTTATCAATTGTTGACCTTGTTGACGTAAGAGGTCATAATCATAATCATATTTTGACGCATTTTGACGTCTCAAGTAAGAGGCCGTAAAAAAACTACGTTACCAATTTGAGGGGGGATTGGGTCGCGCCAAAAACTATGGTTGGCGACATTATGGGGGAAGGGGAGAGGGGGGTGAAAATACCGTTACAAACTTAGAGAAAGTTTAGACAACCTTCTTTCCCCTTTTCCTCGTTTTTTCCTTTAAATGCAGAATGAATTAATAGGATCCAATAAGAAAATCCAAAATTTTTGGTGAAAAGTTAATTTGTTTTGGTCGGAAATTTCATTATTTTATTGAGAATGCAACTATTTTGTTAAAAAGTCATCTTTTTGGCCAAAAATTCAACTTTTCTGTTGAAAGTTAAACTATTTTGCTAAAAATTCATTTTTTGGGAGGAGGTTTACTTCTTTGTCTAAAAAATTCAACTATTGCGTTGAAAATTCGTTTCATTTTTGGTTAAAAATTAATTTATTTGACTGAACATGTAACTATCCAACATTTGGTTGGAAATTGACATCTTCAATTAAAAATAGATTTCTTCTAGTACAAAATACATATATTTGGTTCAAAATCCATGCATTTTGAACAAAATTGGTCTTTTTGTTTGAATTCAACTATTTTTGATTTCAAATTCAAATCTTTTTCTGTTGAAAAATCAACTATCACATGTTTCGTTGAAAATTCATTTTCTTTGGTAACTATTTGATAGAAAATTAACTTTTTTAAAAAAATCATATTTCTGGGTTGAAAATTCAACTGTTTTGTAGATAACTCGTTTTTTTTGTCTTCGAAACTCAACCATTTTGTAGATAATAAATGTATTTTATTGAAATTCGTCTTTTAGGTAGAACATTAATCTTCTCGGTAGGAAATTGATTTTTTTGGTTAAAAATTCAACTGCTGGGTTAAAAATAACAATTTTTCTTTGAGAAGATTTCAAGTTGAACTATTTTGTAGAAAAATAATTTTTCTTGGCTGAAGATTCGTCATTTTAGTTGAAAATTCAGCAACTTTCTTGTAGTATATTAGTCTTTTTGGCTTAGAAATTCTACAGTTTGGTAGAAAATTAAACTATTTGCTTGAAAATTAATTTTCTTGTTTTGAAAATTCATATTTTTGGTTGAAAATTTAACTATTTTTGTAGAAAACCCAGCCATTTGGTTGAGAATTAAACTATTTATTTAACAATTTAACTATTTGCTAGAAAATTAACTTTCTCGTTGAAGAAATCATATTTTTGGATTGAAAATTTAGCTTTCCTGTAGATAATTCGTCTTTTAGGCTTCAAAATTCAACCATTTTGTTGAAAATTAATGTATTCTGTTGAAAAATCGTCTTTTTTGGGAGAACATTAATGGTTTTGATAGAAAATTGATTTTTTGGATTGAAAATTGAATTATTTGGTTAAGAATTTATCTTTCTTGATTGAAAGTTCAACTACTTGCTCAAAAGTTAAACTGCTCTGTTAAAAATATATTTTTTTTAGATTCACCTCTCCAGTTGAAATTTTATATATTTTGTTGAAAATTCGTTATTTATTTGGTGAAAAAATAATTTTTTCATCTGAAAATTCAACTTCCTTTTTGGGTAGAAAATTTATTTTGTTTGATAAAAATTCATCTTTTTCGTTGAGAATTTCACCATTGGGTTAAAAATTAATCTTACTTTGCTTAGATCCAACTATTTGGTGGAAAATGAATCTTTCTTGATTAGAAATTAACTTTTTTGCTGAAAATTTATCTTTTCCGTTTTAAAAGTCAACTATTTTCTGAAACATTCGACTTTTTAGCTTGAAAACTCAACTCTCTTGTTGAAAATTCATATTTTTGGATTGAAAATTTAACCTTTATGGTAGAAAAGTAATTTTTTTGGTTGCAAATTCATCTTTTTTGGTTGATTGTCAACTTTTTTGTTGAAAATTTGTCTCCTTTGCTGGAAAGTTCAACTATTTGGTTGTTAATGCAACTTTTTATTTAAAAATTAATTTTTTCTGTCAAAAATTTATTTTTTTGGGTTGAAAATTGTTCTCTTTTGGTATTTTGAACTGTGAAGTCTGATATTTAAATATTTTTCACTAATTACTGAAGGCATTTTGACAACTAAACTCACTAAAAATGCAAAAAAATGCAAAATAAAGGTGAAATCCGTGTTTAGCCAACGGCTACGTTACTTTCGAGGGGAGGAGGTTAAAGACTAATCTATGGTTGTCAACGAGTGGGGTGGAGGGGGGGGGGGGGTCAAAAACATCACAAAATTGGTAACTCAGTTTACAGACGGCCTCTAAGTGTAACCTGGGCTTCAAATTTGGAAGAAAAAAATTTTATTTTTCACTAATAGGTGACATGATTTGAGACTTTTTTGTAAAGTCTCAATTTAAAATCTTTTTGACTAAATTTTGCTGCGTCTGAAATAAAGGCGAACATCCGGCTCAAAATAGACCTAGCGTTTTTTTGTGTGTTATTTCTTCATTAAAATGAATAAATTAGAGAAACAAAATCTTGTTTTATGAGTAAGACAATATCTTGTCTTGAAGATTGGAAATGAAGAAGTTCTCGAAGCTTTTGCAATATGCTAAAATTTTATATTTATTTTTATAATTTAGAGATACGAAATAGAAACTTTTCCGTCTTGTTTTTTTGGACGAAAATATGTGCAATGCTGCAATTGAAATACAACATAAAATTTCAGGAGTTAATTTATTCCAGTGGAAAAATCTATCTATAGTAAGACGTATGAAATCGGTCTCACCGAAACAATTTTTCTACTTAAACGATAATCATAATAAATGGAGGAAGCTTCTTTCGCCAGCTTTACAATTCCAATTAAAATGTACTCTGAATGTGAATTTCTAATTTGAATTTCAATGCATCCTAATTAAACTTGGAAGACTAAAGTTCCTTATTTTTTTGATCTTTTGATCTATTGATCACGTTTTTATGATGAACCACTTCAAAAGTGAACTCAAAAAAATATTTTTCAGAGTCAAAGAAATTTTTCTTCATATCAACGATATTTATTTTGCATCTTATCTATTTGATACAATATTCAACTCAAGAAACAATTTTCAAACAAAACTTAATTAATTTTTCAAAACTGAAGCAATGATAAACTGGGTTTATTTCGCGAAAATTTTCCACGGACGGCTTGCCGCAGAATCATATTCCACTGGAAAAAATTGCCATAAATTTACATAAATACAAATTGTCCATTTGAAAATTAAGTATTCGGAAAGTAAAAAAGTAAAGTGAGGGTACTTGTTTCAGTAAGTTTAAAATTTCATCACATGATGAAATACAATAAATTATGCACGCGATACCCTAACGACAAGGGCGACAAACAAATAGAAGGTTAGTTCAATTATATATTTTACATGCCCCACTTCGTCACAAAAAAGTGTGCACAATATCATCACGGATAACAAATTTTTTTGTTTCAATGGGAAAAGGGTCAAAGTTTCTGGTAGATAATTTTTAAACTTCTATATTTAAATTATAGATTAAGATTAACCCTTCATTTGGCAGAAGATATTTTTACCACATATACGATATAATTTCCAGTTACTGATGTAATCAAAAATTAAATTATTTATAATTATTGATAACTTGTTTATTTATTGATCGAATAATATTCAACTCAAATACAAAATTAAATTTATTTGAATTAAGTTTACGAGAACAACCTCTAATAATATTTAGCAAACCTATAAAAGTTTTTTTTTAACAATGTAGTTTTTAGTCAGTCTGTACAATATTTTTCAGAATCAAAAGAGTCAAAGAGTCTACTTTATTCACTCAAATCTCAACATAATCATAAAAACTGAGGTAATTGTCTAGAATCGCGGCTTCTCCAAATTCTCCATTTTTTGGTGGATTTTTTCTTCAATTATCTTTTTTGTGACTCCAATATAAATAATAAAAAGGGAAAGATCGAAAAAGTTTTATATTTTCCTTCAGAAAACCCTAAAAAATTTAAAATATGTAAAAAATTACATTCATAACTAATTTTACTCTCGTTCTCGTAATACCAAACATACTAACGTATTTCGAAGTGCTGATTACGAATATTACATTGAAATTATTCGCAAATGATATTCGCAATTCTCTCAATATTTTTAATATATTTTTTTCGTAATATTTGCAATTTTCGATGTCAATTCGAAAAAGTAGTTGTGTAAACGTTTATAATTCATCTACGGAACAAAATTCATGTAACATATTATAATTTCAATGTAAATTATAGCAATATCGATGAACAAAGGAGCAATTCAGAAAAAAGAGAATTGCAAAAATATGCGCAAATGAGATTTTCAGGGTGAATTTGGAAAAATACTTATTAAATTGATGGAAATAGAATTTATTGGTAATTCCAGCTCAAAAAATTACCATTTGGAATGAACAAAATTTTTACAAACATTTATAATTTATTAATGTCATACAATTCATTCAACACATTATAATTTTAATGTTAATTATAGCAATATTGATGAAAAAGGAGCAATGCAGAAAAAAGAAATACTGGAAAAGTGAGACCACATTCCATAATTGGTGGAGTCCACGTTATCTGCATTTACTTCTCTCAAGATACATTTGAAAAAAAAACAAGAAAAAGAAATCAAGAAAAAATTTTGAAAATTTTGTGAAAAAATGAAAATGAAAAACGCCTTTCCCAAAAAATGCTAGTTTTAATTTATTTTTCGTTTTTTCGTCAGAAGCTCTACAAGCCCTGAAATTATTAAAGTGAGTTTGACACTGGTTTTCAAGAGAAAAATTCAAACGTCTTGTCTTGTATGGCATGGCGCGGCTCAGTCGGCGAAAAAGTGTCTGTGGACGAATTGATTTTCCAACCACAATTTTTATCTGATTAGACTTTTTTAAAATGAAAGTTACTGGAATTCTGCAAACATCGCTTTCGTCCGATTCCTCAAAAAAAGTTTCAAGTACTTTTTTATTTCATAAACAAAATAACAACAAAAATTTTTGACTTTCGAAAAATACCGATCGTTATCAAATATTCAGATTCATTAAAAAATATCTGGAATCAATGAAACAACTAACTAGAATAGTTTTCTACCTACCCCTGAATTGCAAAATACGCATATACCAAAGAAAAAACATGAACAAAAATTATCTTATGATAATAGAATAGTGACTTAATAACTAGAATAGTTTTCCAGCAAAACTGTAGAAATTTAAACATTTTTTGAATTTGCTATGAACGAATATGTGGATAAAAAGAAGAGTAGTAGTAGTGTATAAAGTAAAGTAGTATCAGTAAAGAAGAAATTTCAGAATTTATATACAATGCTTATTTATACTTATTTACGAGCCAACATTTTTAGTAGGTTATGTAACCTAATTTTCGGCAATAGCGAAATATGCGATAAAAATGCACAACACACGCAAAAAACTTTTTTTAGTGCAATATTCAATCAAAAATAGTTCGCTTTTTTAATATTCTCCTCTTGATATTTCAGTTCTGAGTAAAAAAAGTATTAATTGAAGAAGAATTATATCGAGATTCGTAAACTTGAAAATGCCGCGATTTTAGACAAAAATATTTTTAATAAAAAATCGTATATTTTTTGTATCTCCCCCGATCGATTTTACATTTTCATGCTAAAATGAATAACTTAGGAGAAAAAATTCAATTAATTTATGAAAATTTGCCTATTTACCTGACACTTCATCGTTGAGATATAGATATCCTCGAACGAGGGCCTTCACTATAGTTGCCATGTTGAATGGATTTGTCCTTGTAAGCGCGCACTATTTGAAAACGATAACGTGCACACGCGAATCGACATACGATTTCGAAGAGCGTAGTCTACGAAAAAGGGTTTCAAAATGTTTCTTGTCTTTTTTCCACTTCCCTTTTCACTTATTTTCCCTAATTTTGAAAAGTGTCTCCTCTGATCGTTTTTGAGGATCAGAGAAAGTCTGAAGGTGAAAGTCGAAGGGTCGATGTTTTAACTATTTGTGTTTAGAGAAGCCCTCCGACCCACCCAGCCACCGCGAAACATCGAACAGAACTGAAAGAAAGTCTTTTCCCCTCGCAAAACGTACGTCCATTGTATTATAATTAAAAATCGACAGTTAAATTATTCAGATCGGTACGTACTCGGTTGACGCGTACGCGACAAGTTTTTTGACCCTTTATAGTGAGCTTGGTTTTGATCCTCGCCAAAACCCCACCAGGAACTCCCCTCCAGTAGAACCTCAGTGACGTGAAGGAATAATAAGAAACACACAGCTTGCACTTCGACCTCACTATAGAAAAACAAATCTCATCATTTTCTTCCTCACTTTGTGAAACATTTATGTTTTACCTAATTGCTGCAAGAAGTCTGCTCACTAATATCGTATTAGAAAAGCAATAATTTTCTACACAAATATACACTACAGTGTAGTGTATATGTAGCAAACCCGCAACATAAATATGTGTATATTCATGTTGTGGGTTTGCTAGACGAAGTATTTTTCATGAGAAATATTCTAACTTGGTGCTCAGATATATTTTAGAAGACCAAAAAATAAGATATAATTTTTTTTTCATTTTGACTCGTTTTAATATTTAAAAGGTGAAACCAAGCCTTGAAGTATTTTGCTAAAAACACTAAAATTCGTAATTTGAATAATATTCTTCAATTCTACTGTACCCATAATACGCATATAAAGAATAAAAACATGAAACATAAATTAATTTAAGTCTAAAAAAAAAACGAAAACAAAACTTTAAACGAAAATTATTTTATAATGATAGAATAGTAACTTCATAATCCACCAAGACCATTAAGAGGTGAACTACCCCTAATTAGTCACTTACGCCTATCTTGTAATGGAAAATTTGAAAATCATACAGTCATTGAAGAAATGCACAGATAATTTATGCAAGTACTATTCCATGAAGATTAAACCTGAAATCACCACAAAACATACAATTTACCCTCATTAGGGGGTGAATTACCCCTGAATTGCAAAATACGCATATACCAAAGAAAAAAACATGAATAAAAATTATCTTATGATAATAGAATAGTGACTTAATAACCTACCTTCAGTATCGAGGGTAAAACCACCCCTTGAAATAAGAAATCAAAAAGGCGCGTAATCTTTACACAAATCATTATTTTATTATTATACCATTAAGCAAAATCCTTTTCGGGATAAGCGTAACTCTTTCGGTTCTAGCCTCGTTATAATACCGGGGAGCAAGGACTTTATATGGTATGGGTGAGTAAGGGATGTGTGGGAGAAGGGATAGGTATAGATCAATCTATAAATCGCGTGTTGTTCATCCAAACAACACACTCGTCCCACAACTTTGCTCTGACGCGGGTCGCTGATAAATCTCTCTAGAAATCACCCCAGGTGAAGAGCTTCACAAAGCCATTATACTAATCCACTATGAAAATTTCTTCACGCGGGTCCATTAGTATCCAAAATCTTTCGTTTCAGGCATCACTTTTCTTATAAACAATTGTTGTCCATACATCCCTATCCTTACATACATCTTTCGCTTTCGTTACATTCATACATCGTTTCATGTACGCTCTTGTGTTTCTACGGCTTTTAATATCCCTTCGCTTCAGAGTTTCATTTACGCATTCCAACCATTCTTTTTCGGTCTATCTCTGGGTACGCTACCACTCACTTTATTTTAATATACTTGATTCGTTAAACGTTCTTCACTCATTCTCTCAACATGACCAAATCATCTCAGCAAATTTTTTTCAATCTTATCAAAAAATGTTTCTTCTACACTACATTCTTTAAGAACACACTCATAACTTACTATGTCCATTCGCGATCACTCTACTCCTATCCTTTTCTTGATACGTCTAATTTTTCTACCCTCGTTTATAGGTCTAGATATCTCTACATATATCTTTATGTCAGCAGCAAATGAACTTTCAAGATACATGAAATCATCAACTTGTTCTATCCTCTCTTCGTGTAAGGTAATGTTGCATACTGTTTTCTCACCCCTTCTTTCAAAAACGTTAATTTTTGTCTTATTTGCGTTAATCTTAATCTTATCTCAATCTTAATCTCAATCTCAATCATGTTGGTATCCAGTCTGCTCATCATTCTCTGCAAATCGTCAACTGATTCCGCTGTAACAATCTTATCATCTACAAGCGCCAGTCCACGTAATTTCACCGTCCCCAGATCAACACCTTCTTCGTCTGAGAAAGCTATTCCTAAACATCTGTCCGTGCATATATTGAACATCCAGGAGGACATGACGCAGCCCTGCCTAACGCCCTACTTGATATCGAACCAATCGCTCAGTTGTTCATTCACTCTTTCACTCGCTTGACTACCATCATATATTGCTTTTATTGCTCTTAGAAGCCGATCATTCACACCATACTCTTTTAGGACTTCTCGAAGTT
>JAUMHM010000031.1:25869743-25882708 GCA_032362435.1 Melikaiella ostensackeni | reverse complement strand
AATGATTGTCCTTGTCATCGGTGCTCTCGGAGGTGCTAAACCATCACTGGTTCGTAACCTCGAAGCCATACCCGTGTCCTGAGGACTCACGAGGGTTTGGACGGTCCTTCATCGTGATTTAACCGTACCCTGTGGCCGACCATCTCACGGTTGTGAGGCGTGGCCATTGGTGTGACTTACCGCGGTTCTACTGGGAGCCGGTGTCATTTTCATGGATGGCAGTCGCTCTCAGGGGGACCCTGCTGCGGTTGTTTGACCAATTTTTTAAAATTATATATATATAATTTATTGTTAATTTTTCGTAAGTCATAGAAGGTTTTTATAAAGTTCAATAGATTCATTTGATCAACACGAATACATTTTATACTCAAAATATTGGTGTATTTCAAAATTTGAGAATTTTTTATCCTCTAAACGTTAAACAAATTGACAAATCTGTATATACAGTAGAACTTCACTATAGAGACCGTCTCTGGGGTACCTTCAATGGCCTTCATTCTATGTCGGGGCTCTGCAAACCATAAACAATCAGGGCCGTATTGACTATTTCTGTTGGAGTTTTGTCTCAAAAAATATTTTTTCTGTTTTTTTTTGCATTTTGGTTTTATAATATAATGAAAGTGAAAATGTTTGTGCTCGAAAATCAAACTTTATCAAAGTACTGATTTTTAAGCGTGTACGTACATATATAAGGGTCGTACGTACGTACGTACATATATCAGCCCGCTTTTTTCATACACTCCTGCGTTGCTGTGGAGACATTGCCGCTCAGCTCACAGTGGCTCTCTTTCGCCCCCTTGGTCCCCTTGTCTTTTATAATAGGGGCATTTATAGTGAGGTTCCAGTGTATCATTATTTTATTTTGTCATATAGGCCTGTTAAATACATCAATCGATTTGTTTCATTGTAACAAATGAATTTAGTAATTACAATATTGTTATATTCCCAAAATTAAGAAAGTTTTTCTCTTGCAAACGTTAGAAGAATTTACAAGTCTGTACATATCATAACTTCATTTTGTCATAGAGTGCTTCTAAATACATCAATCCATTCATGTTGTCAAAGCGAACAAATTTTCTACTCATTATCTTACTATATTCCCAATATTTAAAAAAATTTACTTATAAACGAAAAACTGAAAATTTCAAAAATTCTTTAGATGAAAATTTTTGTATGGGGATAGCTATAAACATTCTATGGAATTATATCAACTAAATACGGTCCCTTCTTTGTAAAAATTCGGTTTACAGAGCCTGGTTTTAATGCTAATACTGTGATCATTTTATAAAGTTTCGAATTTTTCAAGTTCATTTTTTGTCATTCTCACGATATTTAATGAATGAACCTCAAACTTTTTTTGTTAAAAAAGGATTGATTTCATTTAAATCTACGTATAATTTTTTTTCCCCTAATATAATAAAAATTGCAAAAATAATTCACATTTTATACGATTTTTACTTCTTACTTACTTTTACTTCCTCAATGAGGAAGAAATATTTAAAGAGAAGCTGGAAATTTTAGAAAAAATCGCAACTTTCTAGCATTATTGAAAAAGAATAATGCTAACAATAATAATGAATTGTTCAAACAATTAGGTTTGTTAACTTGAATTAATTATCACCTCACTCTAAGTGAAAAGTGTACAAAAAGTTGAAAATTTCAGAAAAAACCGCAACTTTCTTGTATTATTCTAAGAGAATATTGTCATAAATAATGAAAAATTGTTTAAATAATTTACCTTAACTTCTGATTATCAGTAGAAAGTAATATTTCATGTAATAGATACATTTTGTACTAAAAGAAACCCCAAAAAAATATAATTAGTGCCAGAAACTCGAAAAGCTCAACTTTTCACTTATGGGGTTCTTTTGGGACCCTAGAAAGCAAACTTATAGGGGTGAAATTCGAAAAGTAATTTTTGATTCGTATTCTGTGGCTAATTTTGAAGAAAAATGTTAAGGCTCAAATCGATACACCAAATATTGACGATTCTGAATAAAATGTACAAAAACGTCTTTTTTTCTTATGGCAAATACGTGTCAAACTTCATGAGGCTTGCGGAACCTTAAATATTACCACTTGAATATCATTAAAAAAAATGCACTTATTCTTTTGTAGATTCGAACAAATTCGGGGTGACAGAATAAAAATTAAAAAAAAAATTACAATGCATGCTTGGATCAGGACCACTAGGTTCTATAATTTTCTCTGAATTTTCTGTTTTGAATCCTGTCATAGAAAACGTTTTTTTTGTTTCTCCTGTAAAATTTCATTTTTGAGATTTACCTAGTTGTCATTCTCAGTGCTTGAATTGAAGTCGACATCACGGCGAAGTTCATGGTACAAAAAGCGAAGTTATGCACAGGTCATAAATGTTCACCCTTGTAAAAAAATTCATTAAAAAATACAATTTGAGCAGACATAAGAAAAGTATTCACCAGAAGGAGAGTTTATAAAAAAAATGCCTCTTGAAGGATATCCACACATGCCTGAGGCATAGTTTACATCCCAATAGGAAATACGTGTAGGCTTTAGCCTGAAAAGGGCCCTAATGGTTGGTCTTGTGTTACGTATAGGGTCATAAAGCCGAATGAATTCCTGGCATTTCTAACATGAGATGAACCCTTTAGGTTGAAAAACGAGTCGGCGGGGCATTTTTAAAGTTGAAACTTCGAAAAACCGCTTTTCGAGAAAAACGCATCTAAAGTTGGCGAGTCTCATAAGCGCACGTGTTATACTTTTTTTCGAACATGGAATATTCCCACTTCCAGTTGCTTTCGGGACATGAGTATAGTGCCAATAGATTCAGTATAGGTCCTAGTATCATCCCCTACTAAAACCCGAAAATAATAATTTTGACATTGACTCAGAAAAGCGCGAAAATCTTCTAAATTAGAACCGGCCGTAAGGGCCCTTTCATGCGACGCCCACATATAGTGAACTGATTTAAAGTGTATGCTCAATGGTTTTTAAAACTTCTCGATGTTGGCGTCAAATTGAAGAAAATATATCTCACTACTCATTCGCTAAGTTTGAAGAAAAAAAATCTAGAACTTTTATCGCAAACTAAGAAAAAGTCCAAGAAAACGTTGCGCATTTTAGTTTGTATCTATTGTAACCAGGAATAACTTTCATATTTCAAAATAAAACTAAATGAATATTAGTTTTCATAACACATGCATGATTTCAGCCGTTTTGGATGCCTGTGAAGTCGGGCTAAAGTAGTGCTTTTCAAGCCTCGTGACTTCATAGGGTCGAAACGCGTGATGTCAGAGGTAAATAATGAGAATTATACATCTGTGAGGTCACATTTTGGGCTCACAAAAAGTGATCCTCAAGCGATCAGTTAATCGCGTTGAGAGATTGGATCAACTTAAAGAGATAAGTTGCCATAAATCAGCGACAAATTACCGCAATTTACCGGAAATTTTGGAAATTTTCGGATACTTTAAATTTCCGCAACATTTCCATAAAACCCTTGAGTTTCTGAAAATTTCTAGAAATTGAATGATTCCAAAAATTTTGGGATATTTTTAAATTTTGGAAATTTTCGGTAACCTATCAAATTATCATGAATTATCAAAATTGAAAAAATTTCCCGTAATTTATTGTATCTTTCTTTTTTTGAAATACATCATCTTAGTTTTAGTCACATTCACCGTTAAATCTTTTCCTCTCACATACTCCTCGGACGCTTTCATCATCAGACTCATCCTTCTTTTATCATCCGACACTAGAACTACATCGTCCGCGTATGATAGTGAATAAAGTTTGCCTGTTCCCATTATAGTCACTCCTTTTCCCTTCCTCTCCATCCTCTTCTCAGAATCTGCTAATAGGATACTAAACAGAAGGGGACTAAACGGGCACCCTTGCCTAAGTCTCCATCCTGTTCAGAATTCCTTTCCTTTCTTTTCTCCAGTCTTCACCCTTATCTATACAAATATCTTTATCTTATCTTATATCTTTGTCTTTACAAATATCTCTTTAATTCTCTCTATCAACGCTTCATCAACTTCTCTTTTCTTTATGGACTTCCACAGCACCTTAAATTTCACGGAGTCAAATGCTGTTTTCAAGTCCACAAACAGTGCGACTAGTTTTTCTTTCTTTCGCCTCAAGTTCCTATTGACTAAAAAAATCGAGCACGTAAATTTTGTCTGTGGTCCCCATCCCTTTTCCAAAACCAGTTATATTATGTGGTATACTTTCCTTTTCTTTCACCTCCCTTTGCAGCCTCTTTCCAAGGACTTCCGCGTAAACTTTATATCCTACTGACATGAGTATGATACCTCTATATTCGTCTACCCGTTCTCCCTTTCCTTTCTTGATCAATGGCACTACCCTTCTTCTTTCATCCTTTACCCTATTTTCGATTCCCCCTAACAGCTTCTTCAAACACTCTGTCTACTCCCGCATCCCAATTTCCTCATTTATACTCTCCTTCATCCTGTCTTAACTTTTTCTGCATTCATCGTACCACCCCCCCCCCCCACCCCCCTTTCGTTTTGGGCCTCTGCATCTCAATGTCACTATCACCGGAAAGTGCTCGGAGCCTATCTCATTGCCCACTTCCCCATCAGCCCATCAGCTTCCTCATTCTTTCTTCTACCAGAATGTAATCTATGACAGTGTCCCCTTTGCCTGTGAACGTAATTTCCCCTTCTTCATCCCCCTTCGTATTGCTATTACAAAAGAAATAATCCCTTTTCTCCTATCTGGTTCAATAGAGTTTCACCCTCCTGATCCACTTCCCTGTGCTTCGAATTTTTCCTAAACATCTCGCTTTCCTCATCCCATACCGCCCCCCCTAACTTTTCGGTGCAGGCATTTAAATCTTCCCCTATCAGCACCAACTCCTTATTCCCTTCCTCCATCCATTTCTTTATTACTCTTCATCTCTACTCTTCACCTCCCCTCCTGTACACACAAACGATAGCTTGTCCGCTCCCTCATTTTTTATCAGTTCCCTTCTAACCCCTGACACCATACCGCTCATCCTCCTGCTCCTTTCGTGTTCTCTTCTTGCGTCGTCCATAAATACCCCCTCGGCAACGTTCGTTTCAATCTATTCCCGTTCTTTTTCTCCGCCACGTTCCACTCAGCATTACCACGTCCCATTTCCCACCGCAGAACCCTTTGTTTTTATTTTTCAGTCCTGACACATTCCAGAAGGCTACACTCACTCTTCTCTTCTTGTCCTTCCCTCTTCCCATCCCTACTTTCAGTCTCTCTCCTCTAACTAACACCCCGCCCCCCTTCCCTTCGCTCACTATATCTCTCTACTCATCTCTCTTGTCCTGTTTCCTCTGATCTCAGCTCTTCTTTCTCTTCGTTCCAGATTCATGCCTCCCCATTCACTCATAACCTGTCTCTCCCTATCCTGACATCGCCCCCGTTCCTTTTCTCTATCCATGCTCTCCGCTCGATCATTCACTTTCTCTTTCTCTCTCTCCTTGTGAAGTCCTCTCCAATTCTTTCACTTCTTCTATGTCAGTGCCTTTTTTTTATCCATAATTTCTCTCTTCTCCTCATCGCTCCCTACTTTTACTATGAGCACACTCGGTTCCTCTTCTGCCTTTCCCCTTAACACTTTTACCGCCTTCATGCTCACTTGTGCCGTCATTTCGTTCATCAGCTTCTCCACTTCTTCCTTACCCGATTCACTTTCTACTGTTAGCCCTTCCAGTTTTGCTTCAATCTTGTTCAGCCGTGCGCGCATTATCTCATTTTCTACTCGCATTTTCGTGACAGGCCCCTTCGCTACTCCCCTTTCTTCCTCTTTCTTTTTATTTTCACTCCCGTACTCTAATTTCCTGACGCTCTCTTCGAGCAAGCTCATTCCAGTTCTTTTCTCTTTCTCACTCTCACTCTGTTTGCTCTCTGTACTCTCAAGTTTCTTCCATACCTCCTCTTTCTCGGCCTTCCAAAGAGCCTCCCATTTCTCCCACTTCTCTCTCACTTTTTCAACTTCCTCCCTCATTTCTTCCCCCTGTGTCCTCACTCTGTCTAGCCCTTTAAATGTTTCCTCTCTGAACCATTTGATGAGCGCCTTTACACCTTCTAAACTACTACCCCTTGACCTTTTCCTTTCGGGTATTGTTCTATGCCTAAATTTCTTTGTTCTCTTGTCTTCAACCCCTTCCTCATCTACCTTCTCTCTTATCCTTTTGTTATCTTCTGACTTCGCTACTCGGTACAGCTTAACGCCAATTTTCAAAGAAACCCTCCGCGTTTGTACTGCTCGATCTCCCTGGCATTGCATAATTAGGCGTCCTGCCTCGCCTCCCTCGACTGCCTGTGCTGCCTGGTACCGTGTCATGCCGTTCCCCATTCCCTGGCGTCTCGATGAGTTCAGCCTCTTCACTGCTTCCGTCGCTATCGTTCCTATCACTACCACCGCTTGTTTTGGAATGAGTTGGCTTTGCCTCCGTGCATACTTTCTTGATATAAAATTCTTGCTGAGTAACGATCTTCTGATTTCTAGAGGAGCTTCATCAGCCTCAGATTATAAAAAAGAGATTGGCGTGATTCTCATGCATCCTAGAGCTATTCTCAAAGCCTCATGTTGGACAGCGTCCAGAATCATAAAATTGGATTTACATGTTGTGGCAAAAAGGAGCTCCCCATTCCGGATATGCTTGTACTAGACCCTTGCACGACAATATCATTAATTATGGGTCCTCACCCCAACTAACCCTCCTCATTACCTTAAGGATATTTATCGCCTATCTGACCTTTCTTGCGATGTTAATAATATGCGTTTTCCATTTTAGCTTCCTATCTATTCAAATACCCAATACTTTAATAGTATCGATACAATAAATTCTATCCTGTTCTAGGTCCAGGAAAAAACCCTTAAAACTCTGTGACTTTTTCTAGAAAACTATAAGCTGGCATTTTTTTGTTGACATCATCATGCCCATACCATCTGACCAGTTCTGGATTAAACTGAAAGACTTAGTCAACACCCTTTGTGCATAATCAAGTTCGTCAAAGATTCAATATATCAGGAAGTCATCCGCGAAATTTAAAGACTTAATGACAGATGGCAACCGTGCAGTCAACTTTTATATATATTAGTTTATCGGGTATAAGATGGTTGAAGGCCCCGTTTATATCAATAGAGAGGGCAGCCACCGACTTCCCGAGACCAAAGGCCTGGTAAATGTCAGTTTTGAGATGAGGCGCACAATTAAGAACCGATCTTCCTCTCCTGAAACCGAACTAGTGATTTGGGATGATTCCTTTCTTTCCCGCACAAAATTCCACTCAAGTACAAATTAGCCTCTCATATAGTTTACAGATGGTAGAAGATAGCGACGAAGGTCGATAACCCTTGCGTGCTGCCTTAGGCTTACTAATTACAAGAAAATTACTCCAACTGGTGGGAAAATCAGATCGAAATCAGCACCCAGTCACCATTATCCAAACTAATCCTCTTTCTCGCGAAACCAACTCCAGAAGAATGTCCGCTGATGATATGATAGACTGGAAGATGGTCCGATCTAAATGCCTCTTCGGATAATGGAAAATCTCCCAGAACCGCAATCTCCGGGGCCACCAGATAGAGATCAAGGTTATTTGGCTGATTGTTCCCTTTGGGGGTTCGTAGTGGGCTCCGAGCGGTTAACAGATATTAAGTCATGATAACTACAGACTTGTTTCAGAACTTTACCCGCGCGATTAGTTACGGGTGACCCCCAATCCATATGGGAAACTTTGAAATTCCCAGCCAGGATAATATATTGGCAGTTTTGGATAATACTTTAGAGCCGACCTCAATTGGTAAGTGCACCTGAGACTACTGAGGGACCGTAAGCGCAGGTCGCAGCCATTAATCCATTAGTTGTATTAACTTAAATCCCTGTAATACCTATCCCAGAGTAGTTAAAATCCTGAAATTTGACTAATTCGAACTATTTCTCATCAGAATTATACTTCCCCCTCCCTTGTTCTTGGGTCTGTCAGCCCTAACATTGAAGTATCCTTTGGGGCGCAGTTTTTGTCAGGAGTGAGCCAGGCTTCTGCGATACATACGACGTCAAGATCGTTTTCATATAGTATATAGGGTAGTGATTCACGCTTGCTAAGTAAGCTATGCTGCAAAATTCGTAATTCGTTAAAAATAAAATAAAATGTTGAAAATGGTCATAGTGCAGTCAGAGTGCGTAATCGCTGATATTTCTAGTGATTTTGTTTAAACGATACCCTATTATATAGAGTTAATAAGAGGAACTTATTATTTACTATATATATTTATAATTAAAAAATTGGTCAAACAACCACCGCAGTATCCCCCTGGGACCTAATGTCATCCATGAAAATAACACTGGCTCCCGGTAGAACCGCGGTAAATCACACCCTTGGCCACGCCTCACAACCGTAAGATGGGTGGCCACATGGTACAGTGGACTCACGATAAAGAGCCTGCGAAACCCTTGTGAGTCCTTAGGACACGGAGCGACCCAAGAATGACAGCTCTTTGCATCCATCTCGCAAGTGCTTTAGCATTTTTCTGGCACGCGGGTATGGCTTCGAGGTTACGAACCAGTGAGGGTTTCGTACCTCCAAGAGCACCGATGACAAGGACGATCACTTTAGCCGAATATTCGATAACAAACATCGTTCGTTTCTCTTTGTCAAGAAGTACGATGTCAGGCCTCGAGTGTGCAACCTTTAGCCTGAAGTCGAAGTTCTAGTAAATTTTGCACAACTCGTGCTGGACAATTGACTCCATCTCTTTGGGAGCGTCCGGCGGAGCAGGGTCGCGGTTAACACCATGAGAGCGACAAAAATGGGAATAAAGCACTCTTAGGGCCGCATTATGCCTGTGGATGTACGTCGCTCCCGCATGAGTGGGGCAGCCGGATAGTATGTGCCATAGGTGCTCAGAATGTGCATTCATATTTTTCCTTTTACTTCATTATTTTTGGTGACTTTTGGTTTTTTCGATTTTTTTGTCATTTTCAATAGAAGGTACTTTTTAAGCGGACGGTCAGGAACTCGATTCATCGAAAATATTCTGGCGATGATTCGTGACGGTTCGAGTATTTATTTTGCTAACTAAATGTTAAATTTGTCAACTCTGGACTTACACATACGAAAATTACGTTAAGGATTGTATCCCACCCCCTAAATTTGAAAGTTGGTCATATTTTCGCGTGCAATGTACTTTTAAGTCGCCGCAAAACATTTTCGACAAGAAAAATTTCGTTATAGGCCGAATGCATTTCAAATCTTACCGATTTGAAGAAAAAAAATTTTTTACGAAGAAAAACAATAAATCAATTTTCAATTGGCCCGATGGATCAATTTTCAAATAAATCATACGATCAGTAAATAATATTGTGATCGCTTCTGCCAAAATTAGTTATGATAATAATAATGAAGTTGTTGTTATTTCAGGCCTAACATAACTAGGCCCCACAAAAAAAAGTTTTCTGAATCCCGAGCTAAACCACCATACTTATACGTTTCTGGGGTCGCTGAATCCGAATCCGGGGTCAGTTTGACCCCATCAGGTCAGGATCGAGGTCAAGTTGAGGTCACAGTGAGAAAAAACAATTGAATCGGCGTAAACCACTACTCTAAGACGATTTTGGGGTCACTTAATCCGAATCCGGGGTCATTTTCACTCTGTCGGGTCGGGATGAAGGTAATCTCAAGGTCAAAATTGAGAAAACCATGGAATTGAAGAAAACCTCTACTCATAGACGTTTTTGGGGTCACTGAGTCCGAATCCGAGGTTAGTTCGACCCCATGAGGGCAGTATCTTGTCATGCCTGAGTCAGAAAGAAGAAAAAACCATGAAATCGGAGGAAATCACTCTTCTTAGACGTTTCTGGGGTCGCTTAATTCGAATCTGGGGTCATTTTCACCTCATCAGGTGAGGATCAGGGTCAAACGAATTTTTCCAGACAGAGTTTTTTACAATTTCTGAATCCTTACATTGAATATCGGGAATAATCCTACATTCACTGTTTCTTATGGTGTCTCATCTTTTTATCCTCAAAAAATTTCACGAGCAGTTTCCTTTTACGCATCACTCTGTTCTCATCACTTTCTCTCTTCAATGACTAGCAGTAATCAGCCATCATATTTACATCTCATCGACCTTGATATCTCATTTCCATTGTCATTATATCTTGACGGAAGCTCTCCCCTTGCTCCTCACTAAAGTCTCCTAGATTCGTTGGGAACTAATCCATATGTGAGTGGTAAAAATGTAACTTGAGGCTCATCAAACACCCTAGTTTTTTATAAATCGGTATCATTCAAGCCACTATTTCTTTGCACTCTTCACTTTCATGATTTCTAAGTAAATTCTTCACAGCTTCTTTGAAACTGATCCATGCTGCTTTTTCCTTGCCATTCATTGTAGAATTGACGCCACCATCTCTCATTAGTTTGCGTATTTGTGGTCCATCGAAGACACCTTCAGTTATTTTCGCGTCACTAAGAATAATTTCCTCATCTTAGTGACGCGAAAATAACTGAAAGTGTCTTCGTTGGACCACAAATACGCAAACTTATGAGAGATGGTGATGTCATTTCTACAACGGATGGCAAGGAAAAAGCAGCTTGGATCAGTTTCAAAGAAGTTGTGGAGAATTTTCTTGGGAATCATAAAAGTGAAAAGTGCAGAGAAATAGTGACTCGAGTGATAGCGATTTATAAAAGAACTAGGGTTTTTGATGAGCCTCAAGTTACACTATTTACACTCACATATGGATTACTTCCCAACGAATCTAGGAGATTTTAGTGAGGAGCCAGGGGAGAGGTTCCATCAAGATACAAAGACAATGGAAATGAGATATCAAGGTCGATGAGATGTAAAGACGATGGCTGATTACTGCTGGTCATTAAAGCGAGAAAGTGATGAGAACGGAGTGAAGCGTAAAAGGTAACCGCTCGTAAGATTTTTTGAGGATAAAATGGTGAGACACCATAGGAAACAATGAATGTAGGGATAATTCCCGTTCTTTAATGTAAGGATTCAGAAATTGTAACAAAACTCTGTTTGGACAAATCCTTTTGACCCTGATCCTCACCTGAAAAGGTGAAAATGACCTGAGATTCGGACTTAGCGACCCCAGAAACGTCTAAGAAGAGTGGGTTTCTCCGATCCAACGGTTTTCTTCATTTTGACCTCCAATTGACCTTGATCCCGACCTCATTGGGTCGAACTCATCCCGGATTCGGACTCAGTGACCCCAAAAACGTCTAAGAGTAGAGATTTTCTCCAATTCCATGGTATTTCCAATTTTGACCGTGGGATGACCTTCATGCAGACCCGATGCAGTAGAAATGACCCCGGATTCGGATTAAGCGACCCCAAAATCGTCTCAGAGTAGTGGTTTATCCCGATTCAATCGTTTTTTCTTATTTTGACCTTCAGTTGACCTTGATCCTGATCTGATGGGGTCAAACTGACCCCCAATTCGAATTCAGCCACCCCAAAAACGTCTTAGAGTAGAGGTTTTCTCCGATCCAATGATTTTCTTCATTTTGACCTTTAATTGACCTTGATTCTGCTCCGGTGGGGTCAAACTGATCCCGGAATCGGATTCAGCCACCTCAAAAACTTACAGGTATGGTGGTTTAGCTCGGGATTCAGGAAACTTTTTTTTTGTGGGGCTGTGCTTTCAGCAAATAAAGTTTCACTTTTCATGGATTTTTATGAAAATATACTAAAATATCTTCTACATATGGAGAATTCTCTGAAGATCGAGCCACCCTGAAAGAAAGTTTCTTCGTGCCCGGCTCCCTCAAAAAATATATAGCTCCGGTCCGATCCCATAATTTCCTCTTAGAGGTAAACAGTAGATATAACAAAGAATTGTTTAGATTAGCAAGTTTTCCACAGAAACCCATATCTAAAAACAAAAATAAAATTAAGCCAACCGAAACAATCTACTTTTCATGTGAGCCGGGCACATACGTGAATGCCATGATAATCAGAGTAACTTTTTTCCATGGCAGCCTGCTCTCCAGAGAATGCTCCATACAAGTGTGTCCTGCTTCGTTATTCTAAACCAGCCAACCTTTTTTGAATGAAAAGGAGTATATCATTTTTGATAAATTCAAAAATTTTGATGAAAATCTTATATTTTAATGCCATTTATTTAGTTCGAACTGCCTACCGTTACGGAATTTTCCGTGAGGCCAACCCGTTTCCACATACTTGACCGCGTTAGTCTCATGAAAAATTCCATAACACAAGTCAGTGCCTATTAAGTTCGGGATTTTTTTGGGAAGGATATTTTTTTGATTAGATTTAGAAGCGTTCATGATTTAAAATTAAAATATTTGAAATTAAACGTTCTTGGATGAAAGCAGTTTCGAACGGATAACATTCTAAATGGAATAATTTTTATTAAAAGGCCTTCAAAATTAAACTGTATTTCAAAATGAAATGTTAGGAATTGTATGATTTGTAATTAAAAGAGCTTAGAATTCAAGAATTTGCAATTTAAAGTTTCAAAATTGTTTATTCGTTATGCCTGTAACTAGACGTGTGCATTTTGTCGGATCAAACATGGCATTTTCGATTCGACTCGCGCTATAGTCAGATCGGTTTTTTTCGAATCGATCGACCCACCGATCGAATGTTCAAAAACCGACATTTGATACGTGCTACCGCCGGATCAGTTTCTTTCGATTCGATCAGCCCGTTCATCGAATGTCGAAAAACCGACATTTGACTCGCGCATAATCGGATGGGTTTTTTCGATTCGATCGGCCCGTGGTTGGGGAAATCCGATATTCGATGTGCCTTAGATTGAATCCGTTTTGTACTTTTTACTTTCTTTCAATTTAGTGTTAAAATTGTTACAAATTTTAAAATTGATTGAAGAATCATGAAACATAATTTGTCTTCAAATTAATAACTTCTGCAATTCAAAAAAATTCATATATGTCTACAAAATGAAGATTTTTTTGAAGCTTAAATAAATATGCTC
>JAUMHM010000031.1:25844896-25864600 GCA_032362435.1 Melikaiella ostensackeni | reverse complement strand
GAAGACTAGGACGAAGCTGTCAAAGTTTTATTTCCATATTTAATTGCAAATAATAATTTAATTAATTCCGAAAAGGCGTGAAATGTAATCGGAGAACAGACTCGTTACTGTGAGCAGTAATCGTTACATAAATTTAGTGCTCAAAACTGAATAAAGATGATTTAAAATATTGGCACGACACAAGTGATTTCATTTATTAATTTTTTAGTTTACCATTTTTCAGTGGAATTAATGTTTATTGAGTAGGTTTTCGCTATCTCACATTAATTTATACTGCCGTATATAAAGAAAAATGTGTAGTTGATATATAATTATTGATATATTTGATATTTTGGCAACGTAAACAGAACATAACCTCCAAATACATATTGTTTTTTAGTCACTGCAATTCATCAAATTTCGTCATTGTGTTTATAACTTCTGTTGCAAAAAAGTTAATTATAAAAATGACCAGTGTGTAAATTTTTGTATCCCGTGTAATTATGTTGTATAGTACTTAGCCATTTTTTAGAACAAAGTTTGCTTATATAACTTTATGAAACTCAATATTTTTTCTCCAACTTTATTTCAAAAAGGAAGGTAATTCAAGTCTACTAAGTATAGTATAAGTATACATTTTACCTATCATAATTTTGCTGGAAATTTTATTGTAGCAATGGCTCCAAAATTCAAATATAAGCTACATCTTCTAGTTGTTTAAAATATGAATAATTTTTAAATATAATATTTAGTATTATAAAAAAATTTCAGCATTGTATTTATAACAATTATTTATTTAATTATTTATTTTATATTTTTAACTGGAATAAAAACTTAACATTCTAAAAGAAAATTCATTTTTATTATGATCTAGTATTTTGATGTCCATCAGACGTATTGGAACTATCAGAAGCAGAATATTCGATTTTGAGGTTATGTTTCGACGGATTTCATATCGGAGGTCTCAATCAATATAAAACTAATAATACATCTTTTATTTCATTGAGGCATAGTTAAAATACAAAAATACACTTGAAAATCACCTCCAAATAGCTAAAAACTGATATCGAGAAAACTTAACCTTATTCACGAAGACTGGGACAACAATTCACGATTACTAGTACATGACAGATTTGAAAATCACGATAACTGGCACATCGGTGCTTTTTGACTTTTAATTGTTTATAAATAAGTAGTTTTATTAAATATAATCTAAAAACAATTTTTATAGTATTCTAGGATGTTTAATGCTTTAATCAGTACCAATAATTTTTTAATTAATCCTTCCAAAACAATTTTCTAAATATTTGAAGTAAATCAAATCCCTTATGGTCACGATTACTGGGACATTTACCTTAAAGAATTATAAAGGCGAGGAGAACGCAATCTCCCTTCTTTCATTCATTCATCATTCAACTCTTAGTATAAATAATACCTTTTCAAATTAATATTTTTTATACGAAAAAGAAACATTAAGAATTCAAAAATTCCTGGAACATGGTTTATTTTATATCAGACACTAATGTTTTATTGCCAATAAAATAATTTATTTATAATAATGAAAACAAGACTGATTTTGACTTAAAATAAATTTTGGCATTATTAATTACTGCAAAATTGAGTAGTTAATACTTAATATTTCAGCCATTCGAAAATAGAATCAATAAAAATCAATAAAAATACAAAAAGAACCCTATAAATTTTTCCTATTCTATTTCATAATAATTGACATGTTCAATACCTATTTTTCGAATTTTGTTTTTGTTAATTTTCCATACAATTTTGGACAAAACAAATCAGTAGCAAATAAGAAAACTGTAATTGAAGAATTTTTTTAAATTACAACGAAATTTTACAAACGCAGAATTCTTTTACTAAATTACAAAATTGTTTTCGAGCATAAAAAATATAAATTGGCAAACATATGGGTCATTCTACTCAAAGGGACCTTTATGTCGTCTCGGTCATTTTTTTCGACACTTTTCAATTTCAATTGTTGAGAATTTGCAAAGTGGTAATTTTGCCCGCAAGTAATGACAGAAAATTTTTGTAACATGATTTTTGCGTTCGCGACATTTTTTCGTTGAAATTTCCTGGATTTTTTACTTTTTAAGAGGTACCCTGGCGAAAGTTTCGGATAGAAATTCATTCCGGATCATTCCGAACAAATACGAATTATTCCGAAACGTGTATCCGAACCAATCCGAAAAAAGTTCTCCATTTTGTTCCATCTAAATCGGTTAAAAATTAATCCGATTCAATCCGAACTTGGGTTCATTCGGATTCATTCGGACTGAAAATTTAGTATACATAAATCCGAGTTCGGATTGATTCGGATTTATTCAGATTGAAAATTTGGTTCGGATTGATCCGGATTGAGTCGAGAATTTCTTAACCGATTTGGATCGAAGGAAATGGATAACTTTTTCCGGATTGGTTCGAATTGATTCTGATTGATTCGGATTGGTCCGAATTGATTCGAATTGGTTCGGATACAGCTTTCGGAATAATTCGGCAAGATTCGTAATGAATTCGTATCCGAAATTTTCGAAAGGAAGATCATAAAAAGTGTCTGTTTCTTGAAAGATGTTACACGAAAATTGTTTAACTTAATCGCGTTGTGTATAACATTAGGAGATGTATGCACTTGGTCCTCTGCGAAGCTTTTTCTCGCTGCGACTAAACGATTTTATTTTGTTTGCAAGTACAATATGGATAAATATTTTGTCTTCATCGAGTGGAAGATTCTTCTTATAGCTTAAATATGCATATTTGTGTTAAATAAATGACTCAAGTATAAAAATGTAAATAAAAATTGCCCTCATAAACATTCATCTTGGCATTACTCTATAGTGACAAAATAAAAAATTTTACGCATATGATTCTCTATCTAAAAGAAAATTGCCTAAATAAACTCGCTATTGAATACAATTAATGCAGATATACCTAAGGGATATAAATAATTAATTTGATATACAACTTAATTGTTATAAAAAATTTAATTAAAGAAATTCTTCAGTATATCAGTTTGCTGTGAAAAAAAGTATTTTGTCGTAATTTATTATTAAAATAACATTAGTAACGATAAATTGTCATAATTTAAAATTTTACAAACAACCTATTAAGTTATAAACAATGTTTAACCTATTAAATCCCATGAGTAGACCAGTTGACATATTAAAAAAGTTAATGTTGGAATGAGAACATTTCATTAAAAGATGATTTCTATAAATAAAAATTTAAAATTTCGATCATTCAAACAATTTCTGTTCGAACAATTTATTCAAAAATGTGAATTGAGAAAAACCTAATAGCATAATTCAATTCTGCGCGAAAAATTATATACAATCCATGTGATGGACAATTTTTTCCCCGAATCTATTTCTTATGTAGTATAATTAAATACGTAAGCATGTTGTGCGATGTAATTGTTTATTTGTACTACATAACCAACAGGGTTGAGAAAGAAATTATCTAACACATGGACTCTATGTAATTTTTCCCATGGAATCGAATTGTGGTATTAGTTTTCTCGTTACTCGCATTTTTAGACAAATTGCTTATTTAAAAAATTTTTTAAACGTTCCAAAGTTAAAATTCTTCACACAAAAAATCGTCTTTTAATAAAATGTTTTCAGATATCACGTTTCGAGTGAATCTAATAATTTTTTTAAATACTTGTCCGCCATATTTGATCCGCCATTACGTTTTTTGAAATTTTGACTTTAGATTCGGAATTAGCGACCCAAAAAATTATACATAGGAAAAATTAGAATTAATTTTTGTACATTTTAATGGGTTTGACGACTTTTGGCCACGGAACCAGGTCTTCTGGCCTACTGTGAATTGATGCGGTGCAAAACTACCCCTAAAATAACAATAATTTTGAAAATTAATTTTGCGCAAATCACCTCCTGCCTTTCGAAGGTCGCATGAACTTATTTCAGAGAGAGAAGATTTAAAAATCTAAAAAAAATTTTGCCACAAAAGTCGAACTGAAAAGAGTCCCTTCAGAAGAATCACCTATACCATTAGTAAGCATCGATTACTACATTTATAGTGTCGCTCCTCTGATCTCGCCTCTAAGTCAAGTATAAAGATCTTCACAAAAAAGTTGCAATTAAAAATGTTAATTACTTTTTTGACAAATCTCCTGATTGACGACTTGAGAAAAAAATATTAATTTTCATGAAAAATTAAAAATATTATTGATTTTCGGCCACAAGAAGGTAATCGATTTTTTTTTAATCACAGATATTATTCAAAGCTCTCCGAAGCTGACATAAAATTTATAAAAAAAGTCTTTTGATATTCTAGAGTAAGAACTTCTTAATGTTTATAAATTGTGCCAGCGATAACTTTTCGTGTTATAAATTTTGAAAATTTATTTAGCAACATCAAAAAATACGAACTGTCTACTATTACGGAACTTTCCGTAAGACTAACCCATTTCCAGCATGAGAAACCTTTAAATATTATCCCAGGTTTAAAAAAATCGATCATCTGCTCAGAACAGAAAGCGACAATTAAACATTTTAAAAAAATAATCAATCGAAAACTTGTTGAATTTACAAAAATTGAAATTGTTGTTTCCAGACATTCCGATCCGATTTTCAATCCCAGACATTGTTTTTCATTATTCTTAAGATTTGCCATACTTTTTATTTTTCCGAATTACCATTTATCCTGATTCTTATTTATCCGAATTGCCATTTCGACTAGTTTTAATTTTTCCGAATTATCATTTGGTATAATTTGTAGTTTCCAGAATTACAATATACCCTATATTTTTCCGAATTACTATTTTACATAATTTTGATTTTTCCGAATTAACATTTGCCCTAATTTTCATATTTCCAAATTGCCATTTATCATAATTTTTATTTTGCCGTATTGTAGTCGAGTTTCGGGTTCGAAGCCCGACCCGAAAACCCGATCTGACTCGAAATTCTGAATACTCGAACTGTCCCGCAAACGCAAAAACCCGGACCGGCCAAAAATTCAATCAGTAATATTCATAAAATTTCCGTTAATTTGCGGTAACTTTGGCGGTAATTTGAAATAACTCATCATAAAATACCGAAGATGACCATAAATTTACGGAAAATTTTTAAATTAAACTTTCGGGCCTCTTCGGGTTTTCGAGTTTTCGGGTCGGATTGCGAACTCGAAACCCGATCCGACCCGACCCGAAGTCACTTTGCGCATCACTACCTGATTGACATTTTCATTTTTCCGTATCGCCATTTAAGGCCGAAGTTTCATTTTACACAAATAAAAATAGCGTTCGTGTAAAAAATAGCGCGAAATTAAATTCACTGAGTCATAAATTTTAATCTGTATATCTGAAACTGATTCGAATTTCGCGCAATTATTTTTGTGTGCACGCCATCCTTATGTGAAATAAGATTTCTGCTTATACATGTCGATTCGGAAACATGAAAATGAGGGCAATTTATAATTCTGAAAAATAAAAAGTAGTAGAAATGGTAACTCGGGATAGTAAAATTTAGGGCAAATCGAGAAATTAATATCTCTAAAATGGACATTATAGAAAAAGTAGAGTTTGAGGAATTTTCATGCGCCTCATTTTTCATTAACGTAACGCCACTATTATTGTCAAATATAATTTAAAAATTACTATAAGGACTTAAATGATAACAATCAAAATCAAAAAAGTTCTTGAACATGTAGAAGAATATGGTTCTTATTCCTAGTGAAGCACATTAACATATCAATTGTTTTCAATAAGTTTTTGTGATACAATTTTCATAAAGATATATTTCCCGCGGAATGTTTCGAGAAATTCTTGACTAAATACATAAATAATTTTCAGCTCGATCGGTAAATATCGGCTGATATGAGATCGATTCTCGTACGAGCACAAGCATCTGCAAACGTCTGCTTAAAAGTCGATGGTCGATAAGGCCCAACGCCTTTTTATCGATTGTAGCACAAGCCGGCTTATCATATACAAAGTCCGAAGAAAATAGTAAGCAGTTTTGCCGTCTCTGCTCGACACAGAAAACTCGATCACATTTTCATCTTCATAATTTTGCTTTCATCTTCTAATCTTGATTCACTTTTATGTCTTCCTCTTGATTTTATCTTGACCTTTTATTTCTACATATGTAAATTATGTAAATTTTTCTCATTCGGACTTGTTTTTCAAATATCCATTAGCCTGACTACTGCCATTGGGAGTGATTTCCTTTTTTTCCATTCTCGATTTTTTCGTGTAGTTTCTTATGTAGAAAGAGCCAAAGAGATAAATGAAGAGTGCGGCATTGATGATAAGGAGGACGACAAGAGGTTTTGGGAAGTTGCAGTCCGAGTGAAGAATTTGTACATTGTGAACGAGGATGATGGAAAACTGGATTAATTGGAGTGAAGTTAGGTATTTTTTCCACCATAGGTATTTTTGAACTTCGGGACCAAAGGCTGAGAGCATGTAATACGTGTACATGATGATGTGGATGAAGGAATTGATGACACCGAGAAGTGTGGCGTGACCCCCTGGTACAAATCGGACACCAATCCAAGCACAAATTGGCATCATGGCATGATGGTAGACGTGGAGGAAGGAAATTTGGCGGTGTTTTTTTCGAAGTACGAAGAAGACTGTGTCCAGAAGTTCGATTAGCTTACAGATGAAGTATGCGTAGACTCCTCTTGCCATCTGAAAATATATGTACTATTTAGAAATTCAAATAGAAAAAGATATTTTGTATGCATGGTTGTGATAGCAGAATAAATTTCAGTAAAGAAAAACCAAATTCTAATGTTGATAATCTAATATCTCTATACCTCAGCTTACAAGGGGAGTGCGGGTAACGGGTGATACGGATTTTAATAATCTTTTGTGGGCGAAGAGAGCCTAATATAAAATGAAAAAAGCTCAAACCGTTTGCTTGGATAGATAACGGCTTACGAGAGAAAAGGGTTAAAAGAAATCCGTATTGAATAACTACCGGACGAATGGTAAAGTGCTCGCGCAACTACGATAGAGCAATGGTCTACGTTCTAGGCTAGAGAGTCTGCCGTTATGCGTTCGCATCCTGGTACTCTAAACAATTTTTTTCTCGTTCTTTTTTTAAAATGATTTAACCACAAATATGCTTAAGCTTTATCAAAATAATGATGAATATTTTTTAGAAATTACTTGAAAAATTATTATTTCTGACACAAAAAATTGGTTTATTAATAAGTTGATATCTATTATGTTTAATGTATCCTGTTTGAAATATATTTATCCTCGAATATTTTATTTCAAATTCATTTCAACAATTAAATACGTGACTATTGATTTTTCGATAATAGAAACGTCGAGCAATCGTAAAACACTAATGTTCGTTGGCTGAAAATAAATTATTATATATTACAGACGGTTGAATTATTTTTAAAAAACTATAAAAAATGTTTAAACAATAAATGCGAAGACGCGAACGCATGACGGCAAACTCTATAGCCTTGAACCCAGGCCATTGCTCTATCGCAGTTACAGTTAATCACATGGTACATTTTGAATTTTACATACTCTTCGGGATTTGAAAATGTACAATCTCAATTTTTCAAGGGATTTTACAAGAATTTATGGGCCTTCAAGGAGTTTAATCAGATTTCAAGAGATACCGAAGGATTTCAACGAATTTTGAGGGATTTTGAGGAATTTCAAGGAACTAATGCCGATTTCCGCGGATTACAAAGGATTATAAGAGATTTCAAGGGATTTTAAGAAATTTTGAAACATTTCAGAATAAGTCACGGGATTTCAAATGATTTTGAAGGAATTCAAGAGATACCATAGTATTTTCACGAATTTTGAAGGATGTCAGGGGCTTGTTATTGGATTTGGAAGATTTGAAGGGATTTGAAGGAATTTCATAAGATTTTAAAAAATTTCAAAGATTCCAAAGGATTTTGAGGAAATTTAAGGGATTTCAAAAGATTTGAGAAGATTTCGTAAAATTTCCAAACATTTAATAGAATTTCAAAGGATTGCTGAATATTATAAAGAATTTTAAAGGATTTTGAAGATTTCGAGGGATCTCGTAATGTTTTGAAATATTTCTTGAATTTTGAGTGATTTAATCGATTTTTAGAGATTTCAAGGGATTTCCAGAGAGCCAAATCGTTTTAAAGGGATTTCAAGAGATTATGTACGATATCCATGGAATTCAAAGGAATATAAGGGATTTTAGGAAATTTCGAAATATTTTGAGAAAAAAATCACGGATTTGCAAAGATTTCAAGGTATATCAGGGGATTTCGAGAATTCTTTGGATTTTAACGGTTTTCTTAAACAACTTGAGTGAATCAGTTTAATCTAATTTATATTCAAGCAATTTCAAATGATTTATACTTATTTTGATGGGTTTTTACGATTTCCAAAGATTTCAAGGTATTCCAAGGGATTTCTAGAGAATGAAACTTTAAGAAATTCCTCGTCATTCCAATGATTTTAAGAGATTTGAAGGTATTTTAAGGAAATTCACAAGATTTAACCAAATTTATTGAATGAATGATTTCTACTCATTCTAATGGGTTTTTACGATTTCCAAAGATTTAAAAATATTTCAAGGGATTCCTAGGGAATGAAGCTTCAAGAAATTCCTCGTGATTCCAATGGTTTTAAGGAATCTGAAGGAATTTTGTGCACAAAATTTAAAGGATTTCATTGAATCTCAAGGATTCCAATGAATTTCAAATGATTTTTACTTATATTGATAAGGTTTTGCGATTTCTAAAGTTTTCAAGGTACTTCAAGGTATTTCTAATAAATAAAATTTCAAGGAATCCCTCGTAATTCCAGGGGTTTCAAGGAATTTGAAGGTATTTCAAGGAATTTCACAAGATTTGAATAAATTTATTCAATGTCCAAGGATTTCAAGAAATTTTAGGATTTTTATAGATTTGAATGGTTTTTTTAGACAACTTTAGTGAATCAGTTTAATTTAATTTATATTCAAGCAATTTTAAATGATTCCTACTTATTTTAATGTGTTTTCACGATTTCGACAGATTCCAGGGTATTTCAAAGGATTTCTAGAGAATGAAACTTCAGGAAATTCCTCGTGATTCCGATGGTTTTAGGGGATTTGAAGACATTTTGAAAAATTTTACAAGACTTAAAAGATTTTATTGAATCGTAAGGAATTCAAGGAATTTCAAAGATTTGTAGAGATTTGTAGGCTTCTATTAGAGAACTTCAATGAATATGTTTAATTTAATTTATATTCAAGTGATTCTCAAAGATTTCTACTGATTTCAATGGATTTTTACGATTTCCAAAGATTTCAAGGGATTCCAACGTTTTTCTGGGGAACTTTAGGGAATAAATTGAAATTTATTCCAAAGAATTTTAAGAGATTTGAAATAATTTAAAGGGATTATCTAAGAATTTTGGAGGATCTCCAAAATTTCGAAAGAAGTTAAAAGAATTTCACAAAATTCAATGGATTTAGACCGGCCTCTAAGTACTTTTCATATGAGATTATACGAGTAAGTGGTCTGAAATAAATTGTTGCTTTGTAGTTTCTCTACTTTTTACATAAATTCCTTCAATATTTTTCTTTAATTTATTCCAATGCTGTTTATCCTATAACAGTTTTCTTTATAATGATTTTCTATAATGAATTTCCTATAATCCATGAAATCTTTTGCAATTTCATGCAATATTTTTCAGTCACACATATGCAATCTTTTGCGATACCATGCAATCTTGCAATCTAGTGTACACCAAAAACCCGAGTAATCAACTCTTTGGCATATAAAAATTAATAATAATTGGAAACCCCCTTCGGCCCACAAAAAAAGCCTTACGCAATTAATGGACACTCCCATAAGCAATGGTAGTTGGAAGAATTAAAACATTTTAAGGGTGATTGCCAGAAAGTTGACCACTTTAAATCCCAGTCATTTTTCACTTATCCTTTGAATAATAAATTCTTTCTAAAAATATCTCAGTGAAGTGCTCATATTGAAGCACAATTTAGTGAAGTTTCAAAATTAGGGACGACTTTTTTTTAGAAATTATAAATGAAGGAGTAAGCAAAATGTCTTGTTACACACTTGTCTCAAACTACAAATTTAAAATGAAAAATTGCTAAATAATATTAGGACCATTTTTTAAATATTTGATATTCACACATATCTCTTATGTTGAGGCGAAAAAGATAAAAATCAAAAAAAGAGTTCAATATTTCAGAGTTAAGGATTTCAAAAATCACTTCAAAGTATGTCCCATAAGTTTTTTATCTGGTCACGCTGCATTCCTATTTTTCGATAAAACTCAAAAATAATTATTCAAACTATTCATAATGCGGGCTGAAATTGTTAATTTTATGCTAATGAAGATTTTGGCATAGTTGAAAATCGATTCATCAACATTGATTCCAAATTGTAGTAAATAATGATCAGTATTTTCACGTAATATCAGTTATAAAATGTCCGGTTACGCTCCATATTAATTTATGATGCTATAAAAGGAGAGGATTTTTTGAAACACTGAAGTCAAAATCAAATAAATCGTGAAAATAGTCATTTTTCCCTTAAATACTATATTAAGTGGGTTACAAAACCCTTCTTTGTAAGCTTATGTCGCCTACTTTTATCTGTGCAGAAATTTCGAAAGAGTTCTAGTGGGGCTCTGGCGAGTTTCCCCTATTTCTAATCGGGCTCTAGTGCGGAAAATCAATCGGGCCCCCATCGGTAACGTAACGGTAATGCTTATCGCGTATCGGTAACGCTTTTGACGATGTGGGCCCTACTAGACTTTCTAGTAGTATTCTAGTGGGGGTTGCCCTTCCAGAAGACAACTAAAAAGAAGGGCCCCTGCGGAGTTCCTGTGGGGGTATTTGCCCACTTCATCTGGATTAGATTGTCACATTATTAGAAATTGTCATGCGAATCACGTAAAACTCTTCAAACTGATGTTTGAAAATTTTCCTGGCGAAAGTTTCCAATAGGAATTCATTCCGAACTAATCTGAATCAGTCCCATCCAGTCCGAAAAAAGTTATCAATTTTTTTCGATCTAAATCAGTTAAAACTTGACCCAACTCAATCTGATTCAAACCAAACTTCTTATCCGAATCGATTCGAACCAAATTTTCAATCCGAATGAATCCGAACTCAAATTGATCTAGACCGATTTTCAATCCGAATGAATCCGATTCAATCCGAAATCGGATTCATTCGGGTTGTAAATTCAGTACATATCAATCCGAGTTTGGATTGATTCGGATTCATTCGGATTGAAAATTTGGTTCGGATTGATTCGGATTGGAAGTTTGGATTGACTCGGATTGAGTCGGATTGATTTTTGACCGATTTGTCTCGAACGAAATTGAGAACTTCTTTCGGATTGGTTCGAATATAGATTTCGGAATAGTTCTGAATGATTCGGAATGAATTCCTGTCCGAATTTTTGCTAGGGTATATATGGGGCATAATTTCTGAAGTGTACCCACCCCGAGATAAAAAGTTATTGGATCAGGCTGAAAATTGGGCCGGTTATAGTCCTACTAGATGGAACTTTTCATGCAAAAAATCAATTAATTTCGAAAAATATTTATTAAAGTGGAGGGGGTACAATTTTCGGGCTTTTGATGCAAAGCCTTATTTTTAAACATTCATTAGTTATTTCCTGATACGTCAAAGAGACCTTCACCTGAAATTTTATCGATATTTTTTTACAGCTTTTCAGAAAATGATAACAATTTCAGAAAAAAATTACAATTTCACCTTCATTTTTTAAAATCAAAAAAAATTTTGACTTTTTTTAAATTTCGACACTTTTTATTTTTTTTTCTAAATAGTTCAGAAAGAAAGCTGAGGTTTTTTCCTATAAGATGCCAAATCTTCAGAGTGACATTGTAATTCGTCTTTGAGCAATCGAACGATAAGTAACCAGATGCCAGGATAGGGCCGCAGGCGCGCGATATCCTCTCAAAAATTGTACACCATCACATGCATCGTTCGATTACTCAAAGACGAATTAAAATTCCAATTCGAAAATCAGGGATCTTATAGGAAAAAACTTCAGCGTTCTTTCTAAGCTATCTTCAAAAATATAAAAAGTGTCAAAATTTTAAAAAAGTCCAAATTATTTCTGATTTTCAAAAATGAGGGTGAAATTTAAATTTTTCCCAAAAGCCCGAAAATTGTACCCCCATCACATGCAGTGTTCGGTTACTCGAAAACGAATTAAAATACCACTCTGAAAATTCAGGGTCTTTCAGGAGAAAGCCTCGGCTTTCTTTCTTAACTATTTTCAAGAAAATGAAAAATGATGAAATTTGGAAAAAAGTCAATTTTCTTTTTGATTTTCAAAGATGAGGGCGAAAATTTTAATTTCTTTCAAAAATTGTTATGATCTTCTGAAAAATGGTGAAAAAAATATCCAAGCCCGATTTTTTTCAAAAAGAGGCCAAAAAACCTAATTCTGAAGTTTGATCTGTACATTGGAACCTGTTAATTCAAAGAAAAAATGTTGTGCATTTTAATGAAAGTAGACGCAATTTCGAAATTGCGAAATTACTTCAATTTTCCAAAGTATTTCTTTTGTGGGTAAAGCTACGTTAAAGATGGCCAAAAAAAATTGTAGTGCAGAAAATGCTGCGTAAATTACGAAAAAATCTTCCAGCCTTCATAGGTGAGGAGTTAGGATCTGTACTTTATTGCAAATACACATTTCTTCTCATTTTTCGATAAAAAATTGACTGTTTAACCATTGTTTAAATAATTAAATGACTTAAGACCAATTTGTGGCTAGGTCATTTTTTTTAGAATTATTCGAAATTGCGTCAACGTTTATTAAAATGTAGACCAGTTTGAAAAATTATCTTCTTTGGTTGAAGATTTAACTATTTTGTTGTAAATTCGTCTTTTTTGGTTGAATTAAACGGTTTTTGATATGAGATGAAAATATTTTTTGGTTCAATAATCAACTAATTGGATTAAAATTTGAGCTACATTAAAAAAAATTCATTTCATTCTTTGGAAATATAACTATTTTGTTGAATAATCGTTGTTTTTGGTTGAAAATGTATTTTTTACTGGAGATTTCACTATTTCACTTGAGGACTTATCATTTTAGTTGTAATCGCACCTCTTCGGTTGATCTTTTTTAGTTCAAAATTTTCTTTTTTTATTATAAAACTAATCTTCTTAGTTTGAAATTTCCTTTTTTTTTCGTTAAAAATGCAACATTTTGGTTGAAAATGAACTTTTTTGTTGAAAGTTCAATTGATTATTTTTTTGCTAAAAATTCAACTTTTTTTTAAATTTGAATTTTTGGTTAAAAAATTCACCTGTTTTAGAAATGTCACCCCTTCGGATGAAAAGTAGCTGTTTATTTGAAAAATTATCTTCTTTGGTTGATGATTGAACTATTTTGTTGTAAATTCGTCTTTCTTGTTGAATTAAACGGTTTTTGGTTTAAAATCAAATCATTTTTTCAGTTGAAAAATCAACTGATTGGATTCAAATTTGGACTACATTTTTAAAAATTCATTGTATTTGTTGAAAATGTAACTATTTTGTTGAGAAACCGTTGTTTATTGGTTAAAATTTTTTTTTACTGGAAATTCAACTATTTCAGTTGAAGATTCATCATTTTAGTTGAAATCTCACCTCCTTGGTTGGAAATTTCATTATTTTGTTGAAATTTTGTTTTTCTTTTTTGGGTTTAAAATTAACTTTTTCAACTGCGAATGCAAATTTTCCATTTTTGGTTGAAAATTGATCTTTTTAGATGAAAATTTGTCTTCTTGGTTTTAAAATTGATCACTTTTGGCCGAAATTTTATCTCTTTTTTTTTTGAAATGTCACCCATTACATTTTTCTGTTGATAATTCATCCTTGTTGGTTTAAAATTCAACTACTTATTCAAAAAGTCAACTATTTTGTTGAAAATTTTATCATTTTCTTGAGAATTCATCTCTTTGGTTGAAAATTCATCTTTATTACTTGAAAATGAATTTTTTTCTGGAATTCAACCATTTAGTTGACAATTTAACTATCTTCTGAAAAATCCACTTTTTGGCTTCAAAATTCAACTATTTCGTTGAAAATGCAACTGTTTTTCGTTGAAGTTTAATCTTTATTTCTTGAAAATTCGACCATCTGGTTTAATATACATGTTTTTCGGTTGAAAAATGAACAGTTTGATTGAAAATTCAACTATCTTGATGAAAATTGAATTATTTTATTTAACAATTGAATTATTTCATTAAAAATTCATCCTTTTTGTCGAAAATTGATCTATTTTGATGAAAATTCGTTCTTTAGGTTTCAAGAATCATCTTCGATGGTAGGAAAGTCGCAATTTCTGTTTGAAATAAATGAATAAATTTGAAATTCTATCTTTTACAGTAGCTAAAACGATAATTGTGCGTTTATTGAATGCATAGTAACATAGTTTCATACTTTTGATGTTTGGGCCACTTTTGGCTAAATTCAGGGGTTCGGATCTAGAAAGGTGCTGGACCACTGCCTGGCTCAATTCAGATGTGCCCAGGGGGTCAGACAGGCTGACAGACCCACAGACAGTGTTTTATTGCAGGTACTATTAATATTATGTGGGGAGGAATTTCTGTTACTCATCGGTTATTATGCAGGTCAGCTTTCTTAAGACTTATGCTAATGGACAAATACTGAAACTATGAAATGAGGCCCGTGTTAAGAACTAAGGACTAAGGGATTAGAAATATGAATAGTATTTTGGAAAGTGATTTATTTATGATGTTTTCAAAGCTTTTATTTTCTTTATTATTGAGAGGGAGAAAATTTCAGGTACGTTCTGCTTTGAAGGCCGAGAACAGGGTATGGGGTTTTTTCTCTGGGTTTTTCCTCAGGGTTTTTCCGCGGGGTTTTTCTCCGGGATTTTTGCTTGGGATTGAAGTTTTCCACTTAAAATCCTGCGTAATTTATGTATATCTAGGAAAGAATATCATGTTTTACTGTTTAGAATTGAAAATTACTGCTGCAATTATTTTTAATGTGTGTAAAGTGTAATTATTTGACTTTTCTAACAATTGATCAATATACATGCATTGAAAATTTACTATACAGTCTCTTAATGGCAATTTTATATACTAAGTTTTAAATTTTAATATACAAATGTATAGTAAATGTGTTTTAAAATTACAAACATTTTTAAAAGTGTATGCTTGACATTATTAAGAACTGTATACACAATATTTTTCTGCGTAAACGTTTAAATTATATACTTTTACCTAGTTGGAATCTTTCAAAATTAATGAATTTAAACTTAATGCGTTAAAAATTTAATAATTGCAAATTTCTTTTGAAATTAAAATATTCTTAGATGAGGATCCTAAAATAAAGTAATTAAAAATTATTAATTTTAAAATTTTGCATCACGTTTTTTCAAATTTGCTCATTTTCATCTACTCTCTAAATTTACATCAGTTAAAATTGTCACTAATTTCAATCAGTGACTGAATTCCATCTATGAATTATTTATTGTTTACCGATGAATCAGTGAAACTTAGTATTTCATCAGTCAATATAACTGATCAATAGCCAGAATGTAGTCACTGATAGAAATTAGTAAAAGTTTTAACTGCTATAAACTTAGAGTGTTAAGTGTAAAATAAAAAATTTGAAAATCAATGATATAGCATTTCCATGCAAGGGAAGCTACTATATGTTGAATACAATAATTTTATAAGATGTCAGGCTGACGTGTAGTACCTAACAAACTGTAACATTGACATAGTAGAAAAAGTCGCGAGAAAAAAAACGCCAAAAGCGAGCGGAAACGTAGGAGCTTCAATGTGAACAGAATGAATGAACTAATTAATGAAAAATAAGAAATATATATATGCTGACCAAAAAACCGGAAGTCTTGAATATCTTTTAAATAATACGTAATCCGATCGAAAACCATAACATTAATTGAAAAATTAACTTAACGTTAAAAATGCTGAATTATTCGAGTAATCGAAGAATTCTAAAATTTCACAGGGAGAAAGAGACTGCGTTAAGCATCCTCTAGTGATATAGGAGAAATAAGAAACGATCTGCTGCGGATTCGCTGGCGTAATTGATTAACGCTCCACTCATGAAAAGTGGTGTTTCTAGTTCAAATCCGGGTCGAAATAGATTTTTTCTCGTTTCTCCTAAAAAATAAAATATGTATGCATATAGGACCGGTAGGACCCTGCGGTGGTTATATAACCTATTTTTAAAATTATATATATATATATTTTTTAAAAAATGGGTCAAACAACCACCGCAAGCTCCCCCTGGGAGCGACTGTCAGAAAATGAAAATTTCTGTCATCCAGAAAACCGGAAATCTTGAACATCTTTTAATTAATACATAACCTAGGCGAAAACCATAACATCAATTCAGAAACTTGATAACGTTACAATGCATTACAAATTGGACTGTTTCCCATTCCGAACTGTCTATCTTTATGGAATGTTCCATCAGACTCCAGCTCGTTTATTAAAATTTTATATTATTCGATTTGGAACACTTTCAAGACAAAGTGTATAAAAATATTGCGATTAATTTTGTATAGGGGAGATCAGCCTACAGTAGATAATCATTAATTTAATATACTAATGCATGTAAAATAATTGATTGAAAGTAATTAATAATTAAGACACGATAGGTGATAATATATTAAAATTATAATGAATTATTTCATTTATATTTGTACTTGTAATTAATGATGATCATCTACTGTAAGATCATCATCTATTGTAGGGCGTTGCCCCCCCCTCCACATACATCTCGTCATACAAAAGAAGAAACATCATTTTATAAACAAAATTCTCTCCTCAGTTGAGAACTTTTGGAAAAAGTTAAATAGACCTTTCCCTTCAGTTTTCATGCTTTAAGTGCAATACACATTTAACAACAAATTTTTTGTAAGACCGAAAAAAGTGTAATTCTTCTTAAGCTGTTTTTTTTAATGTTTGGAGTTGACAGTTTAGCTTGCATGCATAGCTTTTTACCTAATCAAGAACCGATTTATGAACAGCTACCAACTTTAAACTTCTCTGACTATGCCACTGGGGAGTGGAGGCGTTGCGCCCTCTACTTTACGTTTTTTAGCTGGCAAGCTTTTAGTAAGTCCCCGTGGGTCCTACGGCTTGGTCGGATACCAATTACCAGGGTGCGAAGTGATTTTAGTGTGAAAGTGGTTCCTGTTTCGACTTTTGGCCCTGTTTCTGTGAAAAAGATTTCTGACTTGCTTGCTGCATACCAGGTATGTAGATTATTGTTTTCCTTGTACTGTATAATGCATATAAATATTTGTATTCAAATACATAATCGAAGGTTTCCTTTTCGCACTTTATACATTGATCAGCTGAATTTTTAATCATCGTAACCATCATTATATAGTCAAGTTAATTTAAAAAATTTTGCGGGAGCCTCAGGCAACTGGGAAGAATAGTTACTGCCACTTTAATATACATATTTACCATTTTTGTACTTATTTCAACAAGTTTCTCAATTATGTGAACTAGTTTAACAGTTATAATAACTGAAGAGAAGTCATAACTGCATTTAAATAGAATTTTTTTACTGTGTTTCTTAGTTACCGATGGTGTTAATTGTAAACTCTCTTATTTTCTTTTATATACACAAAAACTCGATGGTTGTAGAGATAATCGATACATAAGACCGTTTTCTGCCCAAAAACTGTCTATTGCTATCGAATTTTTTGTATATACAAAAAAATAACTTGGTTTTTCTCATTCTGTAAAAGAACCCATAGAGGGAAAACTTTATCTAAGACTTTTTTCCGTATCCCGAATAATTTAAACAAGAAATGAAAAATTAGGTCAAAAGAAATGTTTGAAGATTAACTGGGATTGCAATTATTAACCGATTTTCTTTTATATTTTTTTGATTTTCTGGTAATAAAATAACGAGGCTAATTCAGCCTATTAAAATTGGATTAATTAAAATTGTAAGAAATTTTGATTTTTCTCCACTGGGTCTAATCTTCAAACAATGGGTCTTTGGGGCTGTTGCTTCCTTCGCGCAACCCCCTATTGATAGAAGATAAGTGCCGGTCGAGCGGATGGCTTTTAATTATTTCGCGAAAACTAAGGTAGATACTATTTTCATATTTACAGGACTTTTATAGCACATTGTAAGATATCTATAAAAAAGAGAAAAGAATATCAAAAATGGATTTTTTTTAAATTCAGTTTAAAAATTTGTTTTTAAAAAATCCAAAAATTTAAAAAAAATTGTTTTCAAAAGTTATTTCTCTAAAATTAAGACTTATTATGAATAATTGAAGAGAAGTACATCTTCATATCATTAAAATCACCAAAGTTATAGTGGTTCAAAAAAAGGACAAACATTTTCAAATTTGAATATCACCTAAGTTTTTCGAATTTTTAAAAAAATATGTTAGAGTTTTCCTTTCAACACCTAAGAGAACAGATACTACATTTTTTATCAAAATTTCTCACAATAGATGAAATTCCTCAGATTATTTGATATGGAATTACGCGTGTAAACTAAAAATGCAACTAATAACCCCACGGGAAAATTAGGCCTGATATATTTTTTTTACTTAATTAATTATGGATTATGATTTATATTTTCGTGACATCCAACGAGTATTTAAGGATGAAGATTAAAATAATCAGTGGGGCCTTTTTTGAAGAAAGTCAATCCTTCTATATTTTAGATTTCTTATGTAACTTGAAATTGAATTGTGAAGTACATTATCCCTAGTGAAAAAATCTTCTGGCGGTTGACAATTTTTTAATAACAAAATTTTTTAAACTTCCTCTGTTAATGTTACTAACTAGTTAATTGTTCGTGTTGATTCTTGATTTGAAATAAATAGTTTAAGTTACTCAGAGAAGGTAAACATGATTGATATTTTGTCGAAAAAAATTGTTTAAAAAAATGAAAATTGTCTGAAAAAATGATGGGTGAGTGATCAAAATTGTCAACATAGACGGAACTCATGAAATTTGTTTTAAAATCTGCAAAAGATTCCACTTTTCTGCCTTAATGTAGTCAAAAGTTACATTTAATCAATAAAACATTATTGACGCAATTAACAAGCAATTCAATCGACCGTACTCATTTTTCATATTGCCTGATTAGTTTATCTCGTCATCAGGGTATCGATTATTTGTGAAAAATGTGACACAAGTATTGTTTAAACAAATGAAAGTTATTTAAACAACTGATAGTTAATACAAAGTACATGGATCTTTTTAGTTTGACAATTAAAAAAGTATATTTGATAAAAAAATACACAAAAGTAATATTTACGTGCAATTTACCGCAAAGTACTTGATCCTCGTTCAGAGCAGTGATCGGCAAACTTTTTGCTTACTTTTCAGATATGGTCAGATTCGACCTGGCTTAATTTTTTCTACTACTTTTCGGTCTATTTACGGACCTCAATTTGGGTGAGCTTGGGGTTTTTTTCCATAAGCAGGTATGAGTAGGAAAATTTAAAAATTTTCAATTTTGCAACTAGCGATTTAAAAATATATATCTGGACTCTACGAATTTTTCCGATTCAAATGACATATTGTTGGTCTATGAAAGTTAAAAATTTGAGGGAGCTTAATTCGAAAAACTTCAGCTCAATATTCATTTCAATATTTATAACTTCTCAAACTTTGAACCTTTATAGGCAAATTACATGTCGTTGGAATCGGAAAAATTCGTAGATTCCAAATATGTAACTTTCAGACCGCTG
>JAUMHM010000031.1:25781894-25819374 GCA_032362435.1 Melikaiella ostensackeni | reverse complement strand
TGTAAACTGGACGTACTCAAAGATTTCAGCCGCTTGGGCCAGTGTGAATCAATTTATTAATTCACTTTTCATTTTTTTTTCCAAATTTTTTCGAAAACTGTTGTACGATTTTTATTTCTCAATGCGGTGAAATCAATGGTCTTGGAAGAAATTGAGAAAAACTGATTCTTTAGGATATTTTGAGCTTGAGGCGGGTCTAAATATTAATTGATTTAAAAAGTGTTTCACACAAATAATTTCGATATGGAAAGATAACTTTTGTTCATGCTAATAGGATGTCTCAGAAAAAATTACTTATCAGTCAGGAATCAGAAATTTACAAATTTTTAAAATTTATATGCGTAGATATAATGGAAGGCGTTAGAAATGAAATAATGTGAACATTTCTTTAACTCCTACATTTAAAATGTACAGGCTCTCAACTCACTAATGATAAGATTATTATTTCTGAGTGGTTGACTATTAACAATTTTGATGTTACACCTGAATTCATGAATTCAAGGAATGTAAAGAAAAAGAATTCAAAGAATTTAGAAGAATTCAGAGAGTTGAAAAGAATTTGAAAAAATTCAATGAATTTCAAGAATTTAAAAGAATTAGAGAATTTAAAGTAATTCAATGAAATTCAAAAGACTTCAAGGGAATGTAAAAGAATGTATTTGAATTAGGAAAATTTACAGTGAATTTAACTTAGTTAAAAGTGGGCCACTAATTTACTTAAGGAAAATTTCTAATAATTATCAGGAATTTTTTATTAAAACGTGAAAAAACTACTAGAAGTAATAGTGAAATGCAACTTATAATTGAAGCAAGGAAAAATAAATGGTGCTAAGTCCACTTTTGAACGAAATTGAGTTTTCTTCAAAATAATTATAAATAATTTCTAAATAAATAAATAATAAATAATTTCTTCAAAATAAAATAAATAAAAATATTCATTTCGTATGATTTTCTTTACGATTTATGTATTATTTTCATTTATAATACCAGGGAAAGCTAATCGATGCTAAGTCCGTCGCCATTTCCATTAGATTATTACATGCACATGTACCGCCATCTGTTTTTTCACACAATGGTTATTAAACTGATCCATCCACCTGTACAAAAAAAATAATAATTTACTCAATCGGTTGTAAATTGTTCCTCTAAGAAGATTTTTTGATTGCCCTGTAAAATTTGATTGATTTGACTTAGCATCGTTTAGCATTCCCCGCTTGTATTAGTGGAAATTTTCACTAAAATAAATTGGCGGCTCACTTTTTACTAATTTAGGTTTAATACTGTAGATTTCTGATCCACATTTGATTCCCTTGTCCTGTTGATCAACTGCTTTAGAATCTTTTCTTTTGACGAACTGCATTTTGTTTTAACACGATTTTTATTGATCGATTATTTCTAATTAAAATGAGATATTTGTGATTTTAATTTGTTTTTCAAATTTGATGTAAGATAATAGTTAGAATGAATAACGTTTTCATATTTTGTAATTGAAATTAATGTTAATAATGACATGCTTTTCATTTGTATTGCAGGAAAAAGGACATTAAATTGAATTTAGATTTATCAAAAGTGCCTCAAGGAAATAATCTCTCTCCGACTTCAATTTCCAATAAGTCTTCACCAGTGACTTCACTGCCAGCATCTACGAATTTCACTGCCACCACGACAACAGTCACTAGTCCGCTTCCTGGAAACCAGATACGCAGGTAATTTAATTTTATCTTTTAAGGAAATTCATATTAGGGTTTAATACTTTGTCGAATTAACGTTGTTTTTAAATTTTAATTAATTAAGGTTATAATCACATTATAAGAAATATTTATCAATTAAAAGTTCTGAAGCCTTTAAAGTGTTTCTTTAAAGTGAAATTAATGTAAAACTCCAGGAAAACTTCGAATTCTTTTAGAATTCTGTGATCCACTTTCAATAGATACTATTATTCTTTCGTGATGTAAAGTTATTTCATATCACTGAATAGCTCACAACCAGCGGATGACACTACAGTTGTATACACGTTAAACAATTCGGTGACGACTCCCATAACTCCCACAACGCCAGGAGGTAGCAAACTAAGTCCTGGAAACATTTTCAAGAATTTCTTCAAGTGCGTACCACATCATCGTGGAAGAGTCCTTTTGAATTTTTTGACTTCGCATATCACGCAATATTTTAATTGATTTAATCATTCATTTGCAGCAGCATGGGAGTTTGCTTGTTTCGTGTGAATTTTCCTTATTTGCATTCCCACAGAAAGGTTTTGTCAAGAGGAATATTTTTTGCTTCTTATATATAGTAGGTGCTCGACGATTTTTTGTAATCGCCGCTTACGTTTTTAATTAAATAATCAACGCCAGAGTTGCTAGAATATTACACCATTACCTGATGTTATTCTGATGTTGGTTTTCGTTTTCTCGATTTTTGTTATTGATATACATTTTAACTCAACCGTTTATTAACCAATTTATTTTTTAGCTGCAGAATGATGTTTTTTTAGGTTGAAGCAAAGTACGCTTTTTCTGATCGTCTTTTCGTTATTGTAAATCTGTAATATCAGAGTGTCTACCCGCCGGATGATTTCAAATTCCGAGTTATCTCCCGGTCAATTTTTTATTTTCCCAGCCTGGGAATTATACTTCTCTTTAAATTTCCATGTCTAACTGAGAATTTTATTTCTTTTAGAAAATTCCTTGTTCCATGTCAGAATTATACTTCTCTTCAAAAACTCCCGTTCTAAGTCATAATTACAGTTTTTATATTTTAATTTTCAAACGTAAATTGTTCTCTCTTTGATTTAAAAAAATATATATATATATTTATATACAATTTCAGATAAATACTAAGTTACGAGTTTGATTGTACACCGTACTTCAAGATTTTAAAGACTTTAAATGTTTCAAAATATAAATTAAAAAATAAAAAAACCAGCATTACTTATATTATCGTCGTTATCGACAATAAAGTCTTTTTCATTGTTCGTTTTGTGATTGAACAAACTGAGAGTAATAAAATATCAAAGCACTTTTAATATTCATTTTAGTACAGTCGAGTTAAAAATCCCGGTCACTAAATCAAATTTCCGGTTCATTTCCTAGTATATAAAATTTCTGGCCTTTTCCCGGTTTCACGGCCAGGTTGGCACTCTGTAATATAGAGCGCTTGAATTTTAAAACCGCTCAAAATTTTTTTGAACTCGAGAATAACCCATTTCTCTTTTTCTCATTCTCAGGTCGTTTGTGCCTCCAGTGCGTGACGAGGAAAGCGAAACGCAGAGAAAGGCTCATGCAAAAAGGGTGAGAGAGACACGTAGATCTACTCAGGGAGTCACGTTAGACGAAATTAAAAGCGCCGAGCAGTTGGTTAAAAAGAAACAGCAACAGAACAGCGATCCACCAACCACGACAGCTCCCTCCACGCAGGTAGAATATTGCCTTCAATTTATCGACAAACTTTGTAAACACTCGAGGAATATTCATTTCTACAACTTAGAAATTCAGGAAGAGAAATCGCTTAATAATCGATTTCAGTTTGAAAATCGATTTAAAAATACACCTTATTTCCACACTCTGAAAACAAACAGACACTTTTTGCCAGCTGATAATATAGAATTAGTCGCTAATTTCACATTAAAGTATCACACCACCTGTAAAATTCAAGCCGCTAGTTCAAGTAACCGCAAAAATATTAATCCCGCTTTTGCAAGTAGAGAGAAGGAACCAAATGTGATTAAATTTGGGCAGCGCATGGCTAATACGATACGCAATTATTTTCGACACGAGACTTTCTTCAATTTCGCTGATTACATTCGAAAATCGAGATTTAAGACTAAGATTTTTTCTTTCAAGCGGGGTAAAGGTGATACAAAAACAAAACTGGTTTTCCCCGAAATATTTGAGAGCGATTCCGAAAGTGAGTTTAAAAATGAAGCTAAATCTGAAAAGTCGAAAGCTCCGAGTGATTGCTTGATCAGTAAGATATTAAAAATTTTGATTGCTGTCATTAAATCTTATGGCTTATTGTTATTACCAGGATCTTAGATCAATTTTCGATCATTGCGAATTTCTTAAATAGGAAAGTATTTTGGGGCGTAGTCGCATTTCAGTGATTTTTAAATTATTATTTTATAATTAGTATGTGTTGTCGGTAGATGAAAACGTAAGAAGTCTTTTTTTTATTTATTTATTTAAATCTTTTAGGGATTCAATCATTTAGGCGAGAAGGTTCTTTTCTAAATAGAATTATTTCATTTTTTTTTTAAATCTGAATTAGAATTTTAATTCCTGTGAGAGCAAACGTTTCTCTAACTTTTTGAGATCTAAAAAATATTTAGAGATAATTATTTGTTTGTTATCTATTTATCTTGTTCTCAAAAGTTAATTTTTGAGTTCTTTATTTCTATCAGAGAGTGCAAAACCATTCTTTAGAATTAAATTATTCGATTCAAATGTAAAATTTAAGATCAAAGATACAACTTCAATGCCCTTTTGAAAGTATATAACTTGTAAATAAATATTTTCAAAAGTTAATATTTCAATTTATAGCTAACAAGCTAAAGCACCTGTATAATTTTAATTATAATTAGTACCATTTTTCATCAAAAAGAAAATTGTTCGTGATATTATTTTTTTCTAATTTTTTTTTAAATTTAAAACCCATTCTTATTCAAATTTTGTTTAATTCTAACAAAATTGGACTTCATTTTAAGATATTTTCGACCTCTAAATATTTTTTATATTTTTCAATGTCAGACAAAAGTTCTACGAAAGAAATGAAATGGAAGTTCAGTATTCAAAAACTGAGATCTTTTTCTAGCTTTATGAATATTACGTTTATAGTTTATACTTAATTTTATCATGCTCTCTGAAAATTTAAGATACGTATAAGTTTGGTAATCAGGAATGTGTTTGAATCTTTAGAAATACTTTTGTGTCAAAATTTAAAGTGTATATGAAATGTGTAGACTAGAAAATTAAAATCATGAAAAATTGATGTACTATGTATTTCCCAAGATTGCAAAGAGAAAATACAAAGAGCTACATGAATCGTGTTTTTTTTTTTTTAATGAAAAATTATTGCACGCGACCTAGTAGATTTTAGATGCAGTGTTTTATTGTTTTTATCTTTACCGTGAAATTATACATTCGTAAATTCTCGTTGACAGATTCGTTGCGTCACGTGCCAGTTCTTGTGTCTGTGTTAATGTTGAACGATTTCAAAGAATTTGGTGGTGGGTTGGTTAGCATTAACAGATTACTCAGTGTTCATTTCGAAGAGTACATAAATTCATAATTTAAATTGTCAAATCTGTTGCGCTTCGAATTTGAATTTATGTGCTCATTTGTTCATCCCGATAGTAGAAATTTAACCATGCGTTGCAAATTGAAAAAAGTAATTAGTATCTAGCAAAATAATGGATCTTGATTATTTTTATGGCCTGTTTTTTACCTTGTGAAGTCTATTTCGCTCATGTCATTCTCAAAAAAGTATTTATTATACTTGAACAATTAAATAATTCAACATTGTAAAGAGTTTTTCTCGAAATAACTCCTGTGAAGAACAAGTGGATGGAAGTGTTTATTTCCGAGCCATGAACAGAAGTTTTGGATTTACAAAATCATTTTGAGAACTTCCTCGTGCTTAACGTCAGCGAATTTCCTCCGCTCTTCCTCGCTTCTTTCTTATTTGCCAGATTTCTAATGTTAGAACTGGAGTGATTTACAGTCAATCAATCTTACCATGGCCTTGGAAATAAATTTCGCATTTAGAAACAATCTTCCTTGATCCTTGTAAAAAAGTAAAAGAAGAAATATCGAAAATTCAAATTAAAACTTTACTTTCCGATCCTTCTTAAACTAGTTAATCTATTTTAGGAGGATTGTTTTTAGTAGAAAGCTTTAGCTCAAGGAAACTGTATCGTGAAACTAATGCGCAATTTAAAAAAAATATATTACTGAGAAAATTAAATATCAAATTCGAGATAATTAAAGGAGTAATAATGGATACAAGTATAATTAGAAAATTGCATAGTGTTGAAACTTTTCAATTTGTTGAAACCGTTCAACGATTCAATTTCAATTTTATCTGTACGTATTCAAATTGAAATTATGTACATTTAAACGTTTTGATTTAAAATTGTACAATTTACTTCGCTGTCAAGATGATCACATTTTCATAATTCAAGTATAAAACTTGTTTAATAATTTAGAACATTTCCGATTCAATTGTTCCTTTTTGAGCTTTTATTTTGAATTTTGGTCGCTTCTCTATTTCATATAGTTTAATTTGGAAGGTTTTCAATGTAAAATTGTTTAATTTTGACCTTTTTACAATTGAAAACTTTTGACATTTAGGTTTGCAATTTACAACTTGTTCTATGTGGAACGTTTCAAATTTGAGCCTGTTACTTCTTAAAAATTTCAGCTTGAAATCTTCAAGTTTTGCAATTTAAAATTTGGAATCTGAAGTTAGCATCGTTCAATTTGCAAATTTTAAACATTTCATAAGTTTCAATTGTATTTAAATCTGAAAGTGTTGAATTTCGAGTTGTTGAATTTGAAAACTTACACTTTTAAAAGTTTCAGTGTTGCAATTAGGATGCTAAATGTTTTAAGTTTCATATTATTTAATTTGAAGGAGTTTCAAAATCATTAAATCTTAAACCCTCCTATTAACATTTGGAAATTGCGACATTTTAAGCGTTTTAAAAATTAATTTTTTGTTCATACTTCCATTTCTGCAACTTTGAAGTTTAAGTTCAGTTAAAATTATTTCTAGATCTTCCGCCTTAAATTTTTAAAGTCTTTCGTTGTTATAATTCCAAATTAATACTTCTTAAATTGCAAGCTCTTCGAATCTCTAGAAATTGTTCTCTTTTGAACTTTTCAGTTTGAAAAGTTTCCCATTTTTCACAATTTTAAAAACGATATAATGGGTACAACTTCAAACTGTTGCATGTTGAATGCTACCATTTTAGATAATTAAAAGTTAAATGGTTGAATTTAAAAACAAATAGAAGAAAAGTGAGTTAAATAATCTTATGGATGAGTTTCACAGTATATTTGCCTTGAATTGTGATGTAAACTAATCAGCCTAACTTAGAAAGTCTTGTGACTATTGATTAATTTGTTTAACAACCCAGCCTGCAGCTTCTGTCAGCAATACAGCCTCGATCACAGCTACGATAACAACAGCTACTCCGACTACAGTGACAGCAAGCAAAACCTCTGAGGAGACTAATTTGCCTGAGAGACGGCCGTCCTGGAGGCTCAGGGTAGATAACGGAAGCAAGGTCTGTGGATCCCATAATCTTCAAGTAGATACGGCTAGCGATCATCACAGTAGCAGTTGGTGTGCATGGATATTAAATGTTATGGGGTGGAATTACGACTAGATGTTAGGTACTTACATGTGTCATTATTACCCCCCAGTTGGTTCAATTTTTCAACCCTTCGAAACAACTCTATCTCAATGATTTTCTTGAAAAGTTTTCGCAGAGTAAACTCGCCCTTCAATAAATCAGTTCGTGAAAATTCCAGCATGCATAGGGTACACTAAAGAATAAGAATGCAACACCTAGAAGCAACTTCTTGTACACTCAAATTCCTAGCTCTAGAATAAAATACCTTCGACTTTTCGGAGCTGTTCATTTCGCAGCCTGAAAATTTCACCTTCCAGAAGTCTACTTTTGAAGATTTAGTCAGTATTTCACAGAATGCTTAGCTGTAGAAAATAAGAGCGCATGAACCACGAATGAGCATGTATAGAAGAATTTTGGATTTCTTTGTACGAATCTTTGTAGAGATTTAGATTTGTTGTAGTCAATGTTTTTAACAACTGCAGTAGATTGTAGTCAATCGTTTTGTCACTGATGTGATTTCTACGAATGTATGTAGAGTTTGCACCAAGTATTACGGTTTTAGAATTTAGATCTTAGGTTTTATGCTTATTACTTAAAATTTTTATTTATTGTATATTACTTGCCTGTTCACGAATCACGTCGAGTGTTATGATAGTCGGGAGTTCTATCGATATTTTATTATTTACATGCAGTTCCAGTTAGAAGATGCAAATAATAGATCCAGCGATACGACGGCGTACATCAGAAGACCTTCTAGTGGTTCCAACGTTCCGAGGCCTAGTTCTGCGCCTGTGGAGACCATCACGGCCAGCACGGCTGAAACCACTGTCACTTTACCTCTCCGAAGACCCTTAAAACCTCCAGAAGACAAAGGTAAAGTTCACTTTTTATTTATTGAAACAGAATTTTAGGCCAAACAAGTTTTCTAAAGCAGAACCTAGTCTCAAAGAATGGTTGGGTTACATTAGGGGCCATCCATAAATTACGTAACACATTTTCTGCCAATTTCCCCCCTCCCCCATGTAACAAATAACAAAATGGTTTGGACCCCCCTCCCCCCCTCCGCCTATGTTACGTAATTTTTTCAAATATTTTCAATCATGTCTTCTTAAATACAATTTAGCGACACTTAAATTATCAAATAATTAGAAGTTATTAAAATCACTTTTTAGTCACTTTTTGAAAATAAAGACACTATAGTCACTTTTTAAAATGAAAAGATCACTTTAGTCACTTTTCTTTCAATAAATTAAAACAGAGAACTCAAGAGTTAACCACTATTGAATTCAAGTCTACCTATTTTGGAATTTTCTTCAATTCTTTTGCATTTTTTTAATTCACCCTGAATTCTTTGGAATTTCCTTAAAATCCACTGATTTCAGTGGATCTTTTTTGGATTTTAATTTTTTTTTTAACTCATCCTGAAGACTTATAAATTCTCCTTGAATTCTTATAAATTTTGCCAGCTTCATATTTACTAATCCTATTCACTCCTATTTATCTGAATTCAATAGAATTTTTTTGATTTAAAAAATTTTGTTCCATTCACGTGAATTATTTTTAATTTTTCTTGTCATCGTATGAATTTAATCGAATTCTTTTAAATTCACTCCAATTTTACTAAAATAAATGGAATATTTTATATTGAATGATTTTTTTTTCAATTCATTTGGAATTCGCCCCGAATTATGATTAATTTATCCCGAATTCGTTTAAATTTTTTGGAATTCTCTTCAATTTTTTTTAAATTCTGCATGAATTCTCTTGAATTCCCTTAAATTCCCTTTAAATCTTGAAGTATTTTAAACTCGCTTTGTATTCTTAGGCATTTCATCAAATTCTTTTTAATTTCTTTGAGTTTTTATCAATTCTTTCTGCATTTAATGAATTCAGTGAAGTTTTAAAATATTTTTGAATCATATTCAATTCACTTGGATTGTTTAAAAATTCGCCTTGAATTTTTATAAATTTCATCGAGTTCTTCTCATTTCCCTTAAATTCTTCTAAATTTTTCTCATTCGACCCTGATATTGTTAATAGACACGAAAAAATGATATCCTGAAAATTTGAGCAAAATTGGTTAATAAATATACGTACCTCACAGCCCCTAGAGTTCTCCATTTAGTTGACATTGGGAAAAGTGTCACTTTTCAAAATATGCAAATAAGTTGTGAAACTATAAGTGATGAAGGTCAAATAAGAAGTTTAGTCCTTTATTCGAAATACTTCGACAAATAAGATTCGACAAAACTTTAAATTTTTATCCTCATAAGACCCTTCTATTCACCCTCAAAATCCACCCCCTAAGCAGTGAAATGAGAGTTTTGCTATGTAATGAAGTCCATATATTATTATTAACTTTTAAAATAATTTTTAATTGTTGAAACCATTTTCTATTGTTTAAACAATTGGTTTCAAAGGAGAAATTACAAAATTATGCAATTTTCTAAATCGGACGAGTTTTAGAATTAATGTAAAGAACCAGTGTTTATTAAACAACATTTATCCAATTGTTTAAACAATTTTAATGTGTTTAAATGTATGTTTTAAGCCGAGAACGCTGGAAAAACGTGTTTTTTCATGTTTGATTATTTATCCGATATTTTACAATCTATCTTCAACTTTTGAAATGATTTTTAATTGTTTAAATCATTTTTTATTGGTTAAGCAATTGTTTTCAGAATGAATTTGCAAAATGATGACATGTTCAAAATCAAACGAGTTTTCTGATCAATAAAAAGAACTAATGTATTTATTATAACAATTCTGTAATTGTTTAGACAATCATGAAGTCTGTAGATGTACGTTGAAAGCTAAAAATGCTAGAAAAACGTGGTTTCATCGCTATTTAATTATTCATTGGATATTTTACTAATATTTATCCATAATTTGATAAGCAATTAAATTTTTCTGAAATGTAGATAAATATTAGTAACATATCCAATGAGTAAATAAATAGCGAAAAAAACCTTTTTCTAGCATTTTCAGCTTTCAACGTATCCTACCGGTGGAAATTATCTACCCGCCCGTTTTTTGAGCTGTTGCTAAAGTGCCTTAATTTTTCTATCATTAAAATGAAAATTGTTTCCTCATAATGTCGCGGAAGGTAATAAAATTCTGCGCCTGATAAGCCCAAGTTGAAGGTGAAATGTCAATTTTATAAAAAGATCTTGCAAAAAAAAACCTCAAATTACGCTGTTTTCGAAAAATTGAAATAACTCTGGAAATAATCAACATTTTTTAAAGTTCGTGTGCTCATTTTAACGGTAAATCTCCATAGTGTTTCTCCAAATTGTGAAGATATTTTTGCAATTTTTTTCCCTGGATTCTTCCTTAGGGTCAAAGTTGGCACAAGAAAGTCCCAAATTTCAAAAATGTGTAAATACTAACAAAAATTTTTCAAAAATCATTATTTATAATATTTTAATAAATTTTAATAATATTTATATAAATATTATTGTTTGGAATTTTAAAAAATCATATGGTGAGTACAATCATTATTTGAAATTTCGCAACTTTCTTGCACCAAGTTTGACCCTAGGATAAAATCTAGGGAAAAAATTTTTAAAATGTCCTAATTATTTAACAAATTAATATGGGGATTTACCTCTAAAAGGAGCCCAAAAACTTTATAAAATTTTAATTAATTATAGAGTTATTCCAATTTTTCGAAAACAGAAATTTGACGTTTCTTTGCAATATCTTTTCATAAAATTAACATTTTGCCTTCAACTTGGGCTTACTAGACGCAAAATCTTATTAACTTCCTTGCTATTATGAGGGAAAATTTCGTCCTAATATTATAAAAATTTAGGCACTCTAACAGCAGCCCAAAACATAGGCGTGTAGATCATTTCCGCCGGTACTGTACATTTATACACTTTATGATTGTTTTAACAATTACAACATTGCTATAATAAATACATTGGTTTTTTATATTGATTACAAATCTCGCTTGATTTTGAAAATGTCATCATTTTTCAAATTATTGCTGTAAACCAATTGTTGGAACAATTGAAGATCATTTCAAAAGTTGATGAATATTTATCGCATAAATAATCAAATATCAAGAAACCACGTTTTTCAGTGTTCAAGACTTACAAGATATGTTAAAATACATTACAATTGTTTAAATAATTAGATTTAAATTTTGTTTAAAATACACTGGTTCTTTACATTAATCCTAAAGTTCGTGCGATTTAGACAATGTTATCATTTTGCGATTCATCCCTTAAATCCGATTGCTTAAATGATAGAAAATTGTTAAAACAATAAAAAATTATTTTAAAAGTTAATAAAAATATATGGCACATCGATTAGTGGGGATCTGGGGAAAAAAAGGGTAAAAAAAAGTTGAGAAACTTCAATACATCGCAAACCTCTCATTTCACTGCGTAGGGGGTGATTTTTGAGGATGAATAAAAGGTCTTATGAGGGGAAGAACTGAAAGTTATTGTCGAATCGTATTTTTCGAAGTATTTCGACTAAAGGAATAAACTTTTTATTGTATATGAATTTGGACCACCTCCAGGGTTACGTGTTGTCCAAAAGTTTTTTTTTTGTCTTCACCATTCCAGGACCCAAACTCACGCCACTGAAACTTTTTCTTCAGTTTCCCTTTAAAAATATTTTCGAACTTCTTCGTTGATTGCCTAAAATAACATGTCTACCATTTCAAGTACAAAAGTATATATCGGGAAACAATCCCAAAGGCTAATATATTCAGAAATTTATTTAAAATACATATTATGAATTCATATATTCTTTATTTCCTAAGCTTCGGATTGTACAGCGTTTTCGACTTTTTTTAAAATCTTTCAAAATTGTATTATTTTAATTTGTAACACTTATTGATTGAACACTTTGAAGTCAAAATCAAATAATTTCAAATTTGAATATTAAAAAGTGAACAAATTATATTTTAGTCGTACTGTTTCAAAGTATAATTTTCAAAGGAAAACCTTAATTGTCGAAATATTTTTGATTGAATGTCGTTCAAAAATTAATAATGTCAAATTGAAAGAGTTGAAAATCAGCAATTTCATTTAATCACTTTCAATTTTTAAATTTATAAGTTCCAAATTTAACAATATTTAAGTGTGAATGGCTTCAAGAATAAACAATGTTAAATAAAAGCATTCATCTTTTATTAATATCAAAAATTGCAAACTTTTCTGTTCTGAAAATGGTTCAAATTATATATTCTTCCCAATAATTAATAATAATTTAAGTAGAAAAGATTCGTGCTTGAAAAAGAATGAAGTTGAAATTAAACGGAAGAAAAAAAGAAATTTTTCGACTTTGCAAGAAGTTAAATTTACAAAAATAAAAAACTAAAACCTAGAAATTATTCCAAATTAAAGGAACCTTTAAATTAACCAAATTTTTAAATTCAGGCAACTCATGGTCAAAGTGCATGTGGACTGTAAACTTGTCTAAATTAAAAATAATTCAACTTGATGAGTTAAAAATTTTAGAAAGAAATATTTTAGACGTGGATCAATTTATTTTAAAATAATATATGTAGAAATTCCTGCCATTGAAAAACATTTAGAAATTAAATTTATTATGTTTGGAGGAAATTTATCAATTTTATTGGAATTAGTGAAGTAGAAATTAATTTTCAAAGATTTTCTTCATTTTTACAAATATTTTAATTCAGAGTGATTATTTTCATTTTATACGATTATTCCCCTTCAATGATATTTTTCTCTTCCCCTAAAAGTTTCTAATTTTTCTGGAATAAAAATTGTCAGCGTAAAGTTTTACATTTTCTTTAATTTACCTTTGAAAAAACTTGGAAAAGTCTTGGAATTTGGAAATTAAAGTTCTGTAGCAACACTGGTATAAGAAATTGAACAAAAAAGTTTTACACAATATTTCATCAAATTATAACAAAATATCAAAGTAGTTTTACTATAAATTAAGTTTAGAATTTACAGAATAAAATTTTTCAGAAATTCAAAATACCTGTCTAGAATGCAAAATTATCAATATAATTTTATGGAATTTCTTCACAATAATGTTTTGTTTAATTTTTATATGCCTTATAACTTTAAAAAAATTGAATGGGCCCAACAATTAATTTTATTTATGCAAATATAATTTGCAAATCCATAAGATTTTATGCTAGAAAGAAGATTAAAGTTACGGCATATTATTCATTATTTTATGTATATATTTTTCTGTACGTATAGCGTTTGATCTAATTTTCTTCGTTAAAAAAAAGGTATTACAAATTGGAGTTATTATCTGAAACTTTTACTCTGTATTCCCAAAGAGAGAAATTTTTCTAAATTTCATGCGACTTACGTCACTTATGCGATTAAAAAAAAACATTCCAGTAGAGCCAAGGCCTGCGTGATTTATATTATAAGTTTATTATTTTTTGAAATTCATGCCACTATTTTTCCACTATTTTTCAAAATGTGTGCCACTATTAATACTACTATTTTTGATCTCTGAAGTGAGGCTGAGCCTACATTTCTTGAGATTGTTAGGAACAATTCGAGAAATAAATTTGACAACATTAAGGAAAAGGATTTCTTTGTTGCTTTACATCAATCGTTTAAAAGAATTTACATCAAAAAAAGCTTCTTAAAAAGAACGCAATTATTATTCCCTGGAAAATTGCAAAACTTGAACAGCTTTGAAATGCAGAAATGAATCTGGTTATCCTGTTGATGTTCGTGAGCCAGAAGCAATGATTGTGAAAGCTCTTTCGAAGTTAATGAATTTCACAATCATAGTTCCATCTAAAGAATGATGGGGCCATTTGTGTTTGTGAGACCAAATTTCTTTTGAAGTTGATGAATTTCACAATCATAGGAGTTCCATCTAAAGAACGGTGGGGCCATTTGTGTTTGTGACACCAAATTTCTTTTGTAATTGATGAATTTCACAATCATAGTAGTTCCATGTAAAGAATGGTGGGGCCATTGTGTTTTCGAGACCAAGCATTTATCAATTAGTAATTTTCGTCAGCTTTGGGACGAAAATCTTCAATTTCTTGATAATCACGGAAAGAGGTTCATCAAATGTAACTCAGCTGACATTAAAACTATTGGATCTTATTACAAAAATATAGCAAAGTTGATAAATACAAAATTCCACACAAGTATTAAATACGGAAAGTAGAAGCTTGAAATTAATATATTTTTCTTCTATTCACAGAACAAGACAAAGAAAATGATAGTAGAAACGCACAGGCAACGCAAGCGGTTATCCAAAGGAGACGAAGGCCTAAAAGAAGATCAACTGGTGTAGTTCACGTGGATATGGACGTAAGTATAAATTATATAATTATTTACTTATTTATATTTCTTCCCCTCATTTCGAACTTGGATATTAGATAACCACCGAACTAAATTCTTCAGATTCTAAACTTGAATTATATCGGAGTATGATTAAGCCTTCATGAGAGAAACATGACTGGAATCCGTGACATTTTCGGCACAACCACCTCGTCAGAAATTTATGGTATTTCATAATCCCTCATAACACTGACTCGCTTCGAGGTCCATGATATTCTCGCTCGAAATCAGACTGCGGTGCTTCTGTACTTTATTTTTCGAGCGGAACCGTCGATCTCACGTGGGTGTAACAAATTACTGTTTACATTTGACGTCAGAGTAAACACCTACCAATAATATCGTGCAAATCGCCAATTACACGATAGATAACGTAATGATAAAAATACGAGGCTCGCGAATCCAGAACAAAGCCTTGCTCCTAATTCACGAATCTCTTTTGAGAATACTATTTCAATCAATTGAAGTTTTGTCTTGAAATTCTATTTTGGTCCTTATCATTTCATTTCATTTTTGTTAACTTTCGTCAATTAGCCTCATTAATTTCTTCAAAGTATTCGAAATTGCGAGGGGTATGCAAATTTTGCAGTTGGCAGCTTAAAAAATTGCAAGTATATTTTCCAAACTGGTAGAAAAAATTATTTCTTTTTCTTTTAATGATAGTGGATTTTATTAAAATACTATACATTCCTTTTACAATGATAAAATGATCGTGGAGAAAGTTAATCTGACAATGAGCTTTATTTTTCCTTCTAGAGAATTTAGAAATTTTCAATTTTTCTGAAATGTCACGGTTCCAATTTAAAACATTCACATTTTTAAAACTAGAATAGTTGAAATTTATTCAATTTTGAATTCAAATTTCAGATTGTTTAATTTTGAACCCTAAAATTTGATTTGTCCTTACATGTTTTAATTTTGAATCGTCAGAATTTTTACGTTATCATTCTAAACCTTTTCAACTTTAACGGTTCAGTTTTTAAGCTCTAAATATTTCAGCCTTGATCGCTTCATTGAAAATTTGTTCAGTCCTTTAAAAAGCTACCTTTAAATTGTTTAATTACAAACACTTTCAAATAAAAGATTTTCAATTAAATTTTTTTAAATTCGCAATTCATGTAGATTGAAATTCAAAGTTACCTTCTCGAGAAATATCGTTATATTTTCCCCATGCATCATAACTAATTTAGGGCGGGTCAAAAATAGCCATATTTTTAGATCGAGATGATACCATATAGAAATCTTGCATTCTGGGGTATGAAACACTCCACTATTCGAAAATTTTGTTTGGTTAACATTAAAGCTAAGCGCATCGGTCATAAAGGCAAAAAAATCAGTTTTTCTAATTTTTGATCTAAATTTGCGTGAAGAATAATAATTTTTACTTGGGGGGCAGGGAATTTTTCAAAAGAATTATAATTCTGAGATAGAACTGGGAGTTTTTGTGAAGAATAATAATTTGACATGGAACGGGAATTTTTGAAAAAAAAATTTAATTCTGATTTACTAGGAAGATATTTAAAAAATGTCCCTGTTCCAAGTAAGAATACGTCACCATTTGAAACTTCCCTCCTCCAAATTTTGCAAAAAGGGAGTTTCTATATTTCTGGCTTATTATAGAAAATTTTGTAAATAAATATTATTCTGACTTGGAACAGGGAATTTTTGGAAATAAATGTAATTGTAACTTGGAATGGGGAATTGTCCATAAAGAATTATAATTTAAACTTTGAGATAGAGAATTTCCGTAAAGAATTATAATTCAGATTTTAGCACAGGGAATTTTCGTAAAGAATTATTATTTGACTTGGAACAGAGAATTTTTGACATGGAACAGGAATTTTGGAAAATAATTTCAATTCTGATTTAGAAGCAGGGAATTGAAAAAAATCCCTGTTTAAATTCAAAATTATAATTCTTTTACAAAAGTCTGTTCCAAATCAGAATTGTAATCCTTATGACCAAAAATTATCTGATGTTCCAACTCAGAATTATAATTCTTTTCCGAAATTCCATGTTTCAAATCAGAAATCTTTGAAATCTTTAAAAATCGTTTGAAATCATTCAAATCTTTTGAACTCTTTCAAATTGACCGGGAGAAATCCAGGAAATGATCGGGGATTCAAAATCAGCCTTCGGACAGACACCCTGTTCACGTGTTTCTTTAATATTATTTAGGTAAAAAAGACTTTAAAAAGGCAAGTTTTCTATATGGTATCCCCTCGATCTAGAAAAAATTGCCATTTTCGACCTGCCCTATAATAATTATCTTTCATAATTTTAGTTTGTACTGACGTTTGGTTCTGATTTAGATTTCTTTTCCGGGTTTTATTTTTGCAGGAAATAGATCCGGAAAAGCAAGACGCTTCAGCCGGAGGTGACTGCGACGATTCTAAAATTAATCACACCGAGGTGAGTCCATCGACAGTCTAATTTTTATTAATTGATATTCCATCTGCATTCTATTTCAGACCTCCTGTTTTTTTACTTTAGTTATCTCAATTCAATAGCTTTTGATAGCTTTCAGAAATTCGTTAATAAACAGATAAATAACATTTTTGAGAATCAGTTATAAAACTTTTAAGTTGCAACAATTGAGGAACAAAATTTGAAACATGAATTTAATTTAATTTGATTTATTCTAATACCAACATTAATTTTCATACGGAATTTGCAAAATATAATCGAAATAAAAGCTTTTAATTCTCACAATGGTAAACGTTTCTTTTTTGGAACGAATTTTCAAATAATTTGTCGATATCAAGGAAATGAGTACTTCAAAAAATTGAATTTTTTAGGTTGTTTTCAAGTTTGAAAATATTTTAGTAAATGAGTCAGTGCTCTTAATAACCAGCCAGTTTACCAGGGTGCGGATTACCTGTTCGAATGGTAGTTTTCGTATTGGCAGACACCGCGTCTCGAGTATAAGTTATATATCAATGCACGCGACATATGGATAATGCTGCGTAACATGTGAGTGCTTTTACACTCTGCGAAGGCTTTGTGATATTTTCGGACGAGTTTCGGAGAAGATTAACCTCTAGTCGTAAAAGCTTGAATAAAAATAGCTCTCTATAACATAATTCTTTTTGGATCGCTCGATTCACCAATTCCGAACAAAAGGAGCCAGATTCGTAAAGTTAGATGGAAATAGTCGAGGTTGAGAATGATTTTTTGTTTAAAGGCAGACTTAGACGTATTGGTTTTGTGTATGTATTTCGCATGGTGAATATACATCGAGCTCTATTTTTAACACTACCTTCCAATCCCGCTATTTGAAGACTAAACTTCTGGTCAGTGCATGAATTTAATTAACATCTCCGCCCCACGTGTGAAAGCAGAACCAGCACGGTTTTTCGGAACTGATTTTTTTTTTGGAAAGTTTGTTATTGTCATGGAGTTAACGTGGAATTTAGTACTCTTTTATTGAATGGTGAATGTAGCTTCAAACTTTTTAAATACTTATTAAAAATTTAAAAACTTGATTTTCTAGACTTTTAGTTTTCATAAATCTCTTTGTTACTCTCATATTTATTGTAGTTCAGTTTATTTTGTATTCTCTTTCATTAGACATTTACTCTGTGAAAGGATTGGAAGTATTTTTGAATGGAATTAAAAATAAAAAGAAACTTGACTTTGCGCGTAAAAATTTGAATGTCAGGTTATTTCTTCCGCGTGACTTGCTCTTCTTCTATTTTCTGTCTGAAGAGACAAAAGAAGTTTGAGAGAGAAGAGAATGATAATGTCACGCGCCAGAAATAATTTCAAATGCAAAATTTATTTCCAACTTCAAATCTATATTATATAGCAAAACTGGATTCATTGTGAAACTCAGATTTAGGTGACGTAAATGTTTATTTAATTTTCATATTTGATGAATGAAAACAAATTCTCAATTCAACTCATTCAGCAAAGTTTATCAATAAAACGAAATTTTGTAGACTTAATATTAAAAGGGGAGTAGAGAAAAGTCATTGGAGTTTATTTGTTTTAGTTGCTTTCTCTGAATTGACTTCTTCTCTTGATTCGAATGAATCTTTTTTTTTTAATTCTCTCATTGTCAGTGTATATAAAGCACCTATTTTTGAAATTCTAAAAAACTGGATTTTAAAATGTTCAAATGGTTACACTTCCGATTCTAATAAACTTTTATTCTTTATTTTAACTTTTGTTATTATAATTTACCTTGGAATGCTTTAGGTGTGGAATTTTGTTTTTTATTTTAGGTTTCGATTAGAGGTGTGCAGTCAATCGGTTTGAATATTCGACAACCGATCGGCCATATGGTGGTTCAGGGCAAATTGCTTTCGAATATTCGAATTTGATCGGAATCGGTTTTTAAATCCGACAACCGATTTGCGTTATTTCAATAAATTTTATTTCGAAACCAATGGAACAATTTCGGTTTTGAGAAATCCTACTTATAAAGTGAATTAAGTAGCTTTGACTTTTTTTCAGATTAAATTCAATTTTAAAAAATCCAATGTTCCAAGCGTGCCCGAATGAGTTCTAATTTGCATTAGAAATTCGATCGGACTGAGTGCACACCTCTAGTTTCAATTTAAAAAGTTTTTAATTGAGTACCTTAAACTGGGGCTAAGCGGTGCATGTGGGGGGGGGGGGGGGCGCAGGCGCACCCTAGATTCTGCATTTCTGAATGCTTCATTTGCTTCTTCTAAGTAAAAATATAGAACCTTGCAACTAACAATGTAAAAATTCAATTGAAAAACGTAGAAAAAGAAATATCGCGTTTTAAATTCAGAATTAAGTGTGCGCCGCTTTCGCCACAAACGGGCCGCTTAGCTCCAGTTTACGGCAGACATACAATATTCAAAAATGTTATACCGAACGTTAGCAAATTAAAACTTTAATTTTTAATATATATTTCAAATTGTTAACTTTGAAAATGCGCAATTGCTGGTACTTTAAATTGAGATTTGCAAAAGTTGAAATGCTTAATTATTTAATTTTAGTATTTTTAACCTGATATTTTCTAAATTCTGAAATTTTTACTATTTTAAATTTATTCGTTACATATTGGTTTTAAGTATCTTGAATGCTTTAAATTAGAAATTGTTCACGTTTTATAATTTCTCATTAAACATTTTTCAATAAGATTTCCAATTTTCATTTTTAACACGTTGAATTATTTTAATTTATAATATTAATTTTTGGGGTCTTAAAATTAATATCGTTGTCAATTTTTTGCAATTCTGTCATTTTAAATTTTAAATTGTCCAATAATTTTGTACTTATGCAATTAGAATTCCTACAATTTAAGACATTTAAATTAAAAATTATCAAAATTTACAATTCATAACGCTTGAAAATTTATATTTTTAAAATTTTTTTAAATTGAAAATTTTTTGAAATCTTGATTCTTAAATAACCTCATTTTCAATAATTTAATTTTGAACTCTTCATTTATAATTTTTCAATTTAAGGCGTAAATTAAAAATGATTTAGTTTCAATGAATTTTAGTTTAAAAGCTGCAAATCTCAAACTCTTCATTTAAAATTCATTTAAAGGTCTCTAGTTTGAAAATATCTAATTTTAAACACTTTAAATTGGTCAACCTTGAATGGGTCCAAATAAATGTAAATTATGCCAAAATGTACATTTTTACTCTTAAAATCTGTGATGAGAAGTAACTAGTTCCTTTTGACGAGTTACTGTAACTAGTTACTTTTTTTGGTAATGATAGTGGTATCGAAGTAACTTTTGTAACTAAGCAATGAATTGCTAACCAGTTACATTTTTTCCAGTAACAGTTACTATAAAAATCTTTACTTTTTTAGTTACTTTCGAAATATAGTTCACAAGTCTTTTTACAACAATCTATCAATTTCATTGCTTTTGCGACTATTTTTTAATTTTCACTATTCAGATTGTGGCGGCAGATAGCCACAGAGATTTATAGCCCAATAGAAGAAAAGTGCAAATTTTTCCCCCACCCTGGAATTCAAAATTTTGGAAAATCTCTAGAAAAGCTTTTAGAAAGGAAAAATTCATTTTTTCTTGGTTGAAAATTAATTTTTTTAACTAAAAATTTAACCATTCCAGCAATTCAAGATTCATCAACTTAGTTGAAAATTCATCTCTTTGGTTGAAAATTCAACTATTATTGGTTGAGAATTATTTTTTTAAAAATTTTAATATTTGCTTGAAAATTCAACTGTTTTGTTAAAAATTTGTCTTTTTGGGTTGAGAATCTGACTATTTTGGTAGAAGATTCTATTATTTGCTTGAAAATTCATTTTTTTGTTAAAAATTCGTATTTTCGGGTTGAAAATTCAACTTTTTTATAACAATTTCACTTTTTTGGCTTGAAATTTCAACAATCTGGTTGATTTTTTTCTCTTTTGACCGAAAATTCAACTTTTTTGTTCAAAATTCGTTTTTTAGTTGAATTTAACGGTTTTTGATTTAAAACTGAAATTTTTGTTGTTGAAATATCAATGACTACATTTTTCTTTAAAGTTCATGTTTCTTCGTTGAAAATTAATTTTTTTAATTGAAAATTTAACTGTTCTATTTTTGGTTGAAAAATCTTTTTTTTTTGGAAACTCAACTATTTCGTTAAAAATTCATGTAGTATTGTGTTGAAAATTTGTCTTTCTTGGTAGAAAATTAATCTTCTTGGTTGAAAATTCATCTTTTTGTTTGAAAATTTCAAAAAATTTTGTTAGTCATCTTTCTTGGTTTGAAAATGCAGCTGTTTGGTTGAAAATTAATCTGCTTTAACTAAGGATTCAACTATTTTGTTGAAATGTCAACTACTTGGTTGAAATTTGAACTACTTGGTTGAAATTTGAACTACTGTGTTAAAAATTCATTTTTTTGGTTGTCAATTCATCATTTCAGCTAAAAATTCACGTCTTTAGTTGAAAACCAACTATTATTGGTTGAGAATTTATCTTGTTTGGTTGACAATTTTATTATATGTTTGAAAATTTAATTATTCTATTCAAAATTCAAAAAATTTGATATGTCATTCTGTTCCTTTGAAAATTTAACTGTTTTGTTGAAAATTCATCTTCTTGGGTTGAAAATTAACTTTTTGCCGAAAGTTCATATTTTCGTTTTAAAAATTCAACTATTTTGTAGATAATTTGCCGTTTTGGCTTGAAATTTTAACAATCTGGTTGATTTTGTCTTCTGTTTCGACTAAAAATTCAACTCTTTTGTTGATAATTCGGTTTTTGGTTGAACTCAGCTGTTTTGAATTCAAAACTAAAATCTGTTTTAGGTGAAATATCAATTATTACATTTTTCGTTGAGAATTAATCTTTTTTCGTTGAAAATTAATTTTTTTAATTTGAAATTTTACTATTCCATTTTTGGTTGAAAATTTATCTTTTTCATGCGAAAATTTATGTGTTGGATTGAAAATTTGTTTATTTTTGGTAGAAAAAATTAATCTTCTTGGTTGAAAATTCATCTCTATTTTTAAAATTTCACTATTTTGTTGGAAATTTGTATTTTTTGTTGAAAGTTGAACTACACACTTTGTTAAAAATTCATTTTTTTGTGTGAAGATTCATCATTTCAGTTAAAAATTCATCTCTTTTATTGAAAATTTAATTATTTTATTTTTGGTTGAAAATTCAACTGTTTGGTTTGAAAACTGATGGTTTTTAGACAAAAATTCAACTATTTGGTTGAAAATTCATGTATTTTGTTAAAAACTCGTCTTTTTGATAGACAATCAATCTTCTTGTTTGAAAATTCATCTTTTTGAGTTGCAAATTTAACGACTTGGTTGAAAGTTGAATGCCTTTGTTAAAAATTCATTTTTTTAGTTGATGATTTATCATTTATCTTGTTGTTTGAAAATTCCTCTGTTCTGTTCAAAATTCTTTTTTTTTTGTTTAAAATTAATCTTTCAATCGAAAATTTAAGTATTGCATTTTTGGTTGAAAATTTATTCTGTAATGTTCCAGAAATATTATGTCGGTCATGACTAATCTACGAATTTCAATAACAAGTATAACAACTGTCACTCGATAGATATGAATGAAGTTGTGTAAAAATTAAATGTATATATATATAATACAAAAGTAACTAAAAAAGTAACGATAGTTACTTCTTTTTTGCAAAAGTAACTAAGAAAAGGTTATATTTTGAATCGATAATGTTAACGATAACTACTTACTTGTCTGTGATGTGACGGTAACGATAACTATAATTCCTTTTAAAAAGTAACTTATCCATTACTGCTTAAAATACATGTTTAATTATTAGATTATACTCTATCAACCTCTAATAGCCTACTATGTATTCCAAAGTACAAAAAAAGAGAAAAAAATCCGTCAAATAGAAGTAAAAGAACAGGTAGAAAATTAGCATCTTTCATATCTAGAATCCCTAAGTCTTTCTTCGCTCTCGACCTTCAAAGAATCTGCAACCTCGACTCCTCTCTTATCCAGCAAAACGTACCTAATTTGAAATTGGCTAATGTGTATCATTAAGCCACTGGCGCGTGCCAAGTAAATATTGCGTAGAAGTAAATCCGAAATGTGAGTGTATTTCGGTACTTCCTCGGAGTAATTTTGTTCGGAAAACAAACGGAACTTGACACCTGGTGTGAAAAAAAAGTTGGTCATGAACGTGCTGTAAGAGCATCTAAAAATAATAGATCGTTATTTGGAACTTGCTGTTCGTTTGACATTCAATATGACCCTCGTGGTTTCTGCTTTATTACTTTCCCTTCGGGATCAAACCAACTTTATTGGCACTCCTCTCAATCTTCAATCTCCTACTGGCCCTTCATCTCCAAACCTCAATCAACAATTAAACCGAGTTCAATTTTTGGATCAAGGAATCTCGTTATTTCCTCTCCCTTGAGGATTCCCAAGGGCTATCAGAGACACGTTTTCGAGTCTCGAGCTTCACTTGGTGTGAGATTTTACGTGCGTTCCATAAATAACTTGAAGAAGGAATACGATGGAGGAAACTTGCTGATGAGCGCTAGTTCTACTAGTTGGTCTACGTCAGTCAAATACTTGCTGTCAGAAGCTGTTGACTCCTCCTGACTATCGAATCCTCATGTCGCTCAAATGAGAAATTCAATTATTAAATAAGTCAATTTCATCAAAGAAATTGTATTATGAGTGTCTTTGTGTGCAGTGATAAATCCAAGTTGAAACGAACTCTGAGGTAAATTCGTGCCACGAGAAATCCACTCGCCAGAAAGATGTCATCGTACAGGAAACGAACCCAAGCAAAGCCAACGACTGCGGCCGGTTTGAGAGCTCAAGCATCTGCAAATGGAAGTTCAATATTCAGAAATCGACCCAGAAGTATATCAGGATTATTTGGACCTAATCAGAATAGTTATTCTTCCCTTTTGAGTGTTCAGTCTTCGAATTCGCCGTACTCGTCTCAACCGTTTATAAACAAAAGCACATCCAAGTCGCCTAGTTCGTATTTAAAGAAGAATTATTCGAAGTCAACGAATAATTTGAATTATTCGAATCCGTATAGTGTTTATGGAGGTACGGCTTCGGGTTATGGGGGATTGACTTTACCCTCGCACTCGAGTATTAGTTCATTGAATCTAGCGACTCCCACAAATAGTTACAATTATTTGGGACATGGTAATAGTTTTGACTCGAATAGATCGAATATTAAAAGAGGAGGTAGTTTTAATCGATCGAAAACGAAACCGCAATTAAACTTCGGATCGAGAAGCTCGAGTCTGCAAAGTTTAACCGGCTCTGAAGGTTACATTGTAAGAATTTTTTGAAATTATAAGAATCATTAGGGTTATTCTAAGTTTTTTTTTAATCCAAAATCCTGAATGTTCATGTCGAGGTTAAGCTGATCATTTTTTAAAAGTTGATGCTAAAATAGCTCTTAAATCTATAGTATTTTTTTAATCAAACCTTTTTGAGATATCTATTTTTTAAATTTGATCAGGGTGTCTATCCAACCGGGAAATCGGGAAAACCGGAAAATGACCGGAAATTTGAATCAGTGACCGGCATTTTTCTCTCGAATGTACTAATATACATATTAAAAGTGGTATATATTTTATTTCTCTAATTCTTAGTTGGAACAGAGAATTTTTGAAATTAATTTAATTACGTCTTGATATAAAAACTTACCTCTATTAAATTTTGAAAAAAGGGATTTACTATATTTCTGAATTATAATAGAAAATTTTGTAAATAAATATAATTCTGACTTGGAATAGAGAATTTTTTGAAGTAAATGTAATTGTGACTTGGAGCAGGAAATTTCCGTAAAAAATTATAATTTTTTACTTTGACACAAGGAATTTTAGTAAAAAAATTTCTAGGTGGATTATAATTCTCAGATAAAACTGCAAATTTCCGTAAAAAATTAGAATTTTCATTTTGGGTTTACTTTAGAACAACAAATTTCGTTAAGAATTATTTTTACTTTAGGCCTAGGAGTTTCCGTAAAGAATTATAATTTTACTTGGAACAGAGAATTTTTGTCATGGAACGGGAATTTTGGAAAATAATTTTAATTCTGATTTAGAAGAAGGGAATTTAAACAAATCTCTGTTTGCATTCAGAATTATAATTCTAACAAAATTCTCTGTTCCAAGTCAGAATTGTAATTCTTATGACCAAAAATCATCTGATGTTCAAACTCAGAATTATAATTCTTTTCCAAAGTTCTCTGCCCCAAATCAGAAATCTTTTGAATCTTTGAAACCTTCTGAAGTCTTTTGGAATCTTTTGGAATTTTTGAAATCTTTGTAAAATCTTTGTAAAATCTTTAGAGATCTCTAGAAATCTTTAAAAATCGTTTGAAATCATTCAAATTTGTTGAACTCTTTAACAATTTTGCACTAATAACGTTCCAAATCGAAAAATTTTAATTTGAAATTAGAAAAATTGAACGATTTAAAAATGAAACCTTTATCATTCAGTAATTTTAAATTTGAAGCCTTTAAAATGCTTTCAATTACAAATTGTTCACTTTTTAAATTATTCCCTTGTTAAATTTTAAATACTTTAAAGGACAGATTCTTTGGTGTGGTTCGCTTTCAAATGGAATTTTTTAAAAAAATTTACATTATTTTAACCTTAACATTTTTGCATTTTCAATTTCATTTTTCAAATTTTTTTAATAAAGTTTTTTCATATTTTTTCAACCCACATCAAACACAGTTCTTAATAGAAAAGAAAATTGTAAGTTGTTCCTTTTTTGACAAAAAATTATTTTCAGCTTTGAAAATATCGACTATATGATAACAAACATTTTGTTGAAAACATTTGTTATAATCGAATTCTACAATCTACTTTTAAACCGAAATTGTAATTTTGAAAAAAGTATAAATTTTAAAGGACAATCGTTTATGAAAGTATGATTCACACTGAAGAATTAAGCTGTAAAAAAATTGAAAACAAATCATCGGAATGTTATAAAAAATTATTGATAAGTTTTTTAATAAAGTAATTAGATGCAATTAAAAAATGTTTGAGTGCTCGAGAAGAAGATTCTTTACAAATAAGATATATTCAAATACAAAGAGTGGTAAGGTAAACCAGAACCGTTTGCAAAATTTTCAAAATCAAAAGTTTCTTGTTTTCTAGGAATGTCATTAATATGCTTCTAGTAAAAAGTCTTTTGGATTTGCAATATTTTAATTTTTTTTAAACGCTTCCTTTCAAAATAGAAAAGAAAATATTTGGTCTGTATTTTATGCTGAATATGAATATAGGCAAAAATTTCTTGAATTTGTCCAGTTAGTATTTAAGGGAATAAAATATTTTCTATAATTTTTTGTTTGAAAAATATTGAAAATTTAAGTAAACATCGAGTTGAAAAATTTTCTCTCAGAAGAATTTGATTTAAAAGTCTAATACTTCGGGTTTTAGTTCTCTTGGTACAGTACTTTTAAAAAATACCGTTAAACTCTTAAAATTATCGCACAGTAAAATTTACAAAATCATTAAAATTACCCAAAAATCTTAATAATCTTTAGTTTATTTGAATACGGGCTAATAAATCCTTTCTATTTTTTTTCAGAGTGGACAAGAGCGCTCAGGACGTTCCAGCAGGCTCGGTTCAGTCTCGTCTTTATCCTCGGAAACGCCTTCGTCGCCTGCGAGAACAAAACCCGTCACCTCTGAAAATGGGGAGTTGGAATTGGATTATAAAAAATTGTACGAGGAATCGCAAGTCGAAAACGAAAGGCTTAGAGAAAAGCTTCGAAGGTCGGACGATCAATTGAAGGAAGTTCGTAGTCTTTTAGATAAAGCGCAAAGCGCTCAAAATAAAAACAACCTCTCGGAAACGGAAAAGAGGGAAAGGAGAGCAATGGAAAGAAAACTTTCCGAAATGGAGGAGGAGCTTAAGGTAAGATCGTCAATTAAGTTTACCAAAAATATGTCCTCCCTAATATTTTCAATCCGCTCTTCCGCTTTGTTTATAATACTTTTTCAAGGGTATCGGTTTCTATAAATGGTTTAATGTAAACTCGACCACGTTCCTACTTTCTGCTCTCAGTGTCTCACCTAACAATTTTCTTTTTTTAAGAATTGCACGTCCAAGTTTTGAATTCTGTTTTGATTGGTGCGGTTGAGTGCAGCAAATGTGTTTTTTTTTCACTCGTGGCTGTATCCCCAAGTATTTTTTCTATCGAGATCACTTTCATCAACTTAGTTAAAAGGATAGAATTGGGGTTTTAATTTAATTTCGTTTTTTAAATATTATTTTTAAATGTACATATGGATACAGTCATCGATTTCAGCAAATCGGGCTTCAGCGCATTGCTTTTCTCATTATCATTTTTCGCCTTACCACGTTTTTCAAGAAGCTTGATTTTTTCCACTCGACAAGTGGTTTACAGGTTGCCATTTTTCCTTTTCTCCTTTTAATTTTACCCTCCATTTCAAAATAATCTCCCAAGAAACACTCCCTTTGGAAATTTCTTTTTTATTAAATCATGGACTTGAAGAAGAAATCGAGAAAATGATTTTTCGTTCATTGGTTTTAAAGATCACTACAATTTGGTAGAATATTTTGATATAAAGTAACATTCGGAGTTTTGAGATTCATCACTTAGCTTTTAATTTTACACGATTTTCACTGTATGGCGTTTTTAAGCCTTCATAATTTTAAAGATTTGAAGGCTTTAAAGTTTGGCATCTTTTGAATTTAAAAGCTGCCAAATTTGGGATCATTGCCAAGTTCGATAGCTTTATAATTTAAAGGCTCCGAACTTTCTATTCTATATAAAATTTGAAAAACTTCTTCTAAGTCTGAAATATTTCTGAACATTCTGAATCAAAGTATTTTGAGAAGTGAACGTTTTTTATTTGAAAAGAAGGAACCTGAACGAAAAATTTGACTGGATTCTCTATTTTAAATCGAAGATTTTGAGAAAAAAGAAAATACTACTTTTAGGAGCGTTGCTTGCCAGTAATCGTCTAGTTAGAATTTATTATGTGATCGAATTAATCAATGATGACTTGGTTTTGGGGCTCTACGGATCTGGGTTCATTGGGCTAACCGTTTCACTGTTTACAGCAATTGCAAAAGCTCAAAGCTGAAAATGAGAGATTGAAATCCGAAAATCGGGCACTTACCCGCGTGGTAGCCAAACTCACCAATACTACTAAATAGGTAAAGGATATAATGACAGCATCTGTGTTAACAATGTAAATTGTACACTACGTACGACATTAATTACATTTTTATGTTCTGATCTGCAATATTAAAACTTGAAATGTCATCGCTACACTCACTGTCTTACACCACTAAGCTTTGCAGACAGTTCATTGTCGAGTTTTGGTTACTCTCACTGATCATTCGTTGTCGATATGTTGGGTAAAAGAATAACACTTTGTCATTGGTTTGTCGATTAAGTGATTTTCTTGACAGACCTACTCAAAAATGTTCAATGTGGGTGCTTTGTATATTATTAACATTATTAATTCATTGTTATAAGGGTAAAGTAGTGTCGGGGTGTTGATTAGGGTGGTGCGAAATTTTTTTTTTTTTTCGATTTTAAAGTCAGCTGAGGAAAAAAATTTGTGGGCTAGCATCCGAAAAAAGTAAACAATAATTTTTAAATCGGTTAATATCTTCTGTTTGTTCTTTGGATTTGAATATTTAAAAAATGTCCTATTTGTTTAAAAATTATGGCAAATTGTGTTTATGTACAGTTTTTGCTAGTCAACAGTAATAAAAAATTAGAAATAAAAAAATGCATACTTCTTGGAAAAAGTTGAATATGTTGAACCTGAAATTTCTTTAGCTTGAATCAAAGAAAAATTTTATTATTTTGCTTCCATGAAAAAAAATTTTGTCGTATTGTTTAAAAAGCAAAAAGATAAACGGAAACAGAAGTAACATTCACAAAAAAAATGTTTTTTGCACATTTTAAACAAATTCTAAATTGAACCAAAATTTTTTAAAATTTATAATTTTTTATTATAGTTCTTTAGTAAAAACTGTACATACAAAAAATTTGCCATGATTTTAAAACCAATAGGCATTTTTTTATATTTTTTAAAATGTTGAATTTCCAAATCTCAAGAACGAACAGAAGATATCAACCGATTTTTCGCACCACCCTTAATGTTAATCGCACCGAAAAAAAACTGAAAAAAAGAAAAAACTCGAGAATTTGGATTCTAAATCGCAGATTGATCGGGAAAACCGGGAAATTAAAATTTTTCTATCATGAATTTTTCTTATTTTTAATTTAAAAATCTATCCAATCACTTTAAATGTCAGTTGATATCTCATAAAATTTTGCAATTATGAATGAGTTTGATTTAAAATTCTTGAAAGTTTCCAATGTTCCAATTTTAAATTCAGCAATTCAGGTAGTTCAAATTTTAGATTTGAAACTTTGAGATTGAAACGTTTAATTTTTAACATTTTCAAATTTAACATTGTTCCGTTTACAATGCGTAATCCTAAAATAGTTTGTTTTAAAAAATCAAATTTAAATTGTAAATTCCTTAGTTTTTTTATTTTCAAATTTATTAATTGAATGATTTGTTCAATAATTGTGAATAGTTAAAATGTTAGAGCGTTGCACTTTTATTTTGAACGCTACAGTTTAAAATTTTTCATTTCGTAAATTTGTATTTTGCAATTAAAATTGAAATGTTTAAATTTTGAAAATCACAAGGCACAATGTGATAATAAAAATAAAAATAATTCGTTTCAGTAGAAAACACGTTTTAACGTCATAATTCTAATTTAGAAACTGTGCAGTTTTAAACTTATGTTGCAATAGTTCAATTTTCAATGCTTCACATAGTTTAAATTGTTCAATTTTTAATGTTTCCAGTATGAAATGATTTTATTTCGAACTTTTTTTCGAATAATTCTTTTTTGAATGTTTAAAATGAAAAAAATTCAATTTTGATTGGTGAAAATTATATCAATTATAATTGTATTATATTTATTTTTTTTGTTGATCGAAGAATCAATTTTAGGTGAATAATCAATCCAATTACTTCAAATTTTCCTTGATACTACATGAAATTTTTTTTTCAATTCTACGATTCCAGTAAAATTTTGTTGAATGTTGTAAGCTTTAAGTTACAAGTGTTCAATTTTAATTGCTTCTGGTTTGAGTGAAAAGAAAATTTTATACCACATGTTTGAAAGTGTAAAATTTTGAATGTTTTATTTTGAAAAAGTGTCCACTTTTATAGTTTGGTTAGAAATTGAATTTAATTAAATTAGAAGGCTTCCAGTTTGTAATTATCCATCATTCTTCTTTAATCTTCATTACATAAATTCAAAATTATTATCGTTTGGAATATAAATTTTTCAGTTTGGGGTGATTGAAGTTTTAAGTAACGGGAATGTTAAATCGTCCGCAAAATCGACATCCTGAAAAGGAATTAAACAGAAAAAAATTTTTAAATTGGAAAAATCAGTGACAGAAAAAATTGGTATACCACATTGAATGTACTTCACAGCAGTTTTCGATTTTTCACATTTAGGTCGTATTAGAAAAAAAATCAGAATGGCGATAGATGCATGAGATCATAGTCTTAAATTGTCATCTAGAGATTCATAGTTTCATAATTGCATAATCCAATTCCGTTTTCTTGAGGAGATAGAAAAAGCATGACTTTTAGCACAGTTTGTAATTAAAACACTTCTTTTCTTCACCATACAATGTACAAAAATTCATGGATTATCCTGTTTGGATCGTGTGACGATTAGCAAAGCTGTTTTTAATCACTGGGTACTCTAACTTAACACTTAATAACCTCTAGGGGTTTATACTTTCGCTCTTGTACTATCTGATTCTTTCGATGGAAATAATCCAGCTGTAACAATGTTGATTAATGTGAGTTTGAAGTCCGAAGAGACTTTTTTCACCTTTGAATTGGCATGAGTTTTCATCTGTGTGCCTTTTGTAGTGTTTCAAAGGTAAACCTGCGATAAACATGATTTTTGTGTGTTATTATAATAAATAATTACCAGGAGAACAGATATTGCTGAAATAGAAGAAGTTGAATAAATAATTTATTTATCCAGCTTAGTTTTGGCTGGTACAGAAATTGTACTGAGATTGTTTAAAAATTCTTTAGCTTTTTTTATTATGTAGTTTTTCCAACTTGGAGGCTTTTGAAACCCGACTTTTTCGAAATTCGAAGTTTTAAACTTCGGAAAGCAAAGATTTTAAGATTTCAAATTCCAATCTTGTAAGTTTTAAAATTCGCGCTTTTATAAATTTGAGAGACTCAAATAAGTAAATTATGCAAATTTGGAACCTTCAGATTTAATCCTTTTTAAAAATTTAAGGTCCTCAAATTTGATAATTTTAAGTCTCAAAGAGAAAGATTGCCAGGTTCAAAAAATTAAAAAATTAAATTTTTTCCAAAAGTATGCATTTTAATCTTATTTTTTTCAATGATTTTATAAAAAAGAATCATTAATGAAAAAAATGGACTGTGAATATATTCAAAATTTGGAAATCTTAACATTTGAACAGTGTTAAGAAATTACTTTTAAAATTTTCGAAATTTGAGTCTTGCAAAATATATGATGTCTTCAAGTTTTTTTGCTACTATTAAATTTCAGAACGCAATCATCGTTTTCTATTAAAAGCGTCAAAATATTGCCGTCAGATCTGTCTTTTAGTAAATTCTTTTCTCCATCTTACCAGCCAAAATATCGTATACGCAAATTTTATTATTGTATTAAACTAATCTTGAGTTCAATAGATAATGCATTAATACAAATTTCACAGAAATTGAAATATTTGGAAACATGAGCTAAAAATAATTTTAAAAAATATTCCGCCTATACGATCTGCAATTCACAATCAACTGGTACTTCCACAGATTTCACGAATTTTTGATAATAATTGTGTTGATATAAAAATTTGTTTACTCACGTTTACTTCTCACCTCGTTCACTCAATATTTTATTGACTTCACTCTCTAATAGAAATAGCCCTCCGTCATTTCCAAGCACGTTAGAACACTTGTATTTTTTTGTAGGTAATGGAGCAACTGAAATGTGAAAATCAAAAATTGAAGGACGAAAATGGTGCATTGATCCGAGTAATCAGCAAGTTGTCCAAGTAACTCCAGTGATCCCAACTAAAAGGCTACCTTACCGCTTTATCCGACTTGTATTATGAAATGAATTATTTTAACTCTGCAACAATATTATCATTACCATATCGTCGTATTTCGAATGGATTGATCTTTGTGTTAGTTATTTATTATAACAGAATCAGTTACTCTTGTGGCTGTGCCAATTGCGAAAAGAAGCGACTTTTGTATTCCTCCGACTGTGAGTACTTAGGAGGTAAAAAAGAGGCCTAGAATTTTTTCCTCGCCTTTGATGGATTATCTTAAATGAAATGACAATATTGCAATCCATCTTAAAGCCGTGCAGACTTTCAAAAAGTTCCCTGCACGTTTGCAGCTGCAGTTTATACTAGGCACACTTTGTACTTCCGCAGGATCAAAGTTTCGGACAAATTTTGATTTCATCGACTCTGTTTTTCGCGTCGATTATTACCGATTTATTTTTAACGATTTATCTCGATCGATTTAGAATGATTGTACAGTAGAATTAATCGTCCGATATGTATCCTGCAATTCGAAAAAGAGACTCAACTCACAATCGTCGATATAAAAAAAAAAACTATTGAATCTTGAATCGATTCTTGAAGTCTCAAGCTTTCTAAGATTTCGTCCTAATCTCGTGTTCGAGTGGCCTTTCGAAAAGACTGCAGTTTACAAACTTTTCATCTCGCGATCTTTTTGCGGCGTACTGAAAATCGAATGTATTATATACAACCATCAAAGAGACTAGTTTCATCGTCTCTGTAATATCGTTTTAGAATAACTTTCTAAATCTATATACCAATTGCATTGTGGATAAACAGCAAGAATTTTTTCGAGGATTTGTACTTTTCTTCGGATATAACGTGAGAGTTTCCTTAGTCCTGTTATATAATCATAATCAACTTGCATACAACGAGGAAGATTTGTAATCGTGTAATTGTGCAAAATTATAATTGACACGTTTTTAATGATGCTGTTGTAAACAATTGTAAAAATTAAGTCATTATATAGTTGTTTCATAATGAAGTTTGTTACAGAATAACATAGAGTAACCATCTTTTAGGTAGAATCTTCTATTGTACTGTATGATAGTGATATCTACGTGCTTACTGTATTATATAGTTTTAAAGTGTTCAGGCAAGACTATCACTCGTATGGAATACACGTTATGTATATGTTATCACAATTTATTAATATAAGCGGATTCATCTTTATCAAACAGACACATTCTACCACGGTGATATTCGATTTTAACACGATTTCAAAACCCTTTTGGTATTTAAATAAATAAAAGAGGTGAGTTTCTAAGAAGCACGATTATTAGTTTTCAATGTTATGTCATTGTTAATGTAGTTATTTATTAGATCGCACTTTAGCAAATATCTTTCTCGTTATTCCACAGGGTGGATTTTTTATTATTAGCAGAAACATTTTCAATAAGTGAAAAAATTGTGAAATCGTTTAAAGGGAGTTGTACTGGAATAAAGTAAATTAAGATTATAAATTGAGTAATGCAATCCCATTTTGCAATCTTATATCAAATTTTACTTGCCATTAAAATAAAAAAAAATCGAAAATAGACGGATAACGATTGAGTTTTAAACGATCAATATAAATTATATTTTCTAGGAAAATATGAAAATATAAAGATGCTTGGGGATTGTAACTTGCACTATAGTTCGAAATTTTATCTTAATAACTTTTAATTCTAAAATGAATTTTTAAAATCGTGAGCGTACATATTTTATTTCTAATTAGAAACAAAAAACTGAATAAAATAAAAGTTTAAATTGCTATTTTCATCTTACAAAAACAAATTTTTGTTGAAATTATGAAAGCAATATAATCTCTAAACTTGTTTTCAAGTAAATAAACGACTGTAATAATTTGATACAAGTTATTTTATAAACGGGGATCATTAGGAATTTTCATTTTGTTTTGGCCCTATACAAATTGTAATTTTTTCATTTATTTTCCATTTCAAAATTACTGAAAATTTAAAAATGGCCAATTTTTAACGCTTTCAAGTTGAAATTTTGGAATTTTTAAAGTTTCCAAATTGTAATAGTTCTATTTTGAACATTCTGATTTGAAGTAACACGATTTTAAAATTCTCGATTGGCAAATATTGAACTCCAAACGTTTTCAATTCGACATTCGAAAATGTTTTTTAACTTCCAGCACTTTCAAATTGAAAATGTTCCATTTTTATGGGTTCGATTCGAATTCTATAATTTGAAAATTTCCGATAAAAAAAACTTCCAGTTTAAAACTCTGCATTTTGAAATTTTGAAATTTCAATTTGCACCGTATTATAATTAAATAACAATTAAAAGAAGGTCTTAGAGAACTGAGTGCTGTTAATAAGGCGGGTTGAAAATAGCATTTTTGACACAGTGTGCGTAAAATGCATTCTTACACACCCATATTAGTGCGTAAAATAAAAGTAAATAAATGTAGTTCTACGCGCTAATATGTGCATGTAATAACTCATTTTTAAGCACACTGTTTCAAAAAATATCATATGCAACATGTGCGTACGGTTTACCCACTTGTGGTGATTGCGTGTGTAGAGCCGCATTTTACGCACATGTTGCATAATATACTATTTTCTAGATCGAGATGAAACCATATAGAAAAGTTGCCTTTTGGGGTATGAAACACTACACTGTTTCTAATTTTTTTTTGGTCAAAATTAAAGCCAAGCGAACGCTCATGATGATGAAAAAATCAGTTTTTCTGATTTCCTTTCTAAATTTCCGACGGGATTGAAAGAGTTGTGTACAAAAATTACAGATCTAGAAAAATTACACCTTTTATGCCTTCGACTTTTTTTGCATAACCAACTATCTTGGAGAAAAATAAATTAAAAAATTAAAAAATTGATCGAATTTTCAGTTTCACGTGTTTTTTAAGTATATTATTTAGGTAAAAAGACTTGAGAAAATATAGCAGTCATTTTTAATAAACTATATTTTTATATTCTAGTTTATTTTCTCAAGTTTTTTTTCCTAAAAATAATATTTAACAAAAAACAAGTGAAACTCGAAATTTGATTCGTTTTTTAATTTTCTTTTTCATTTTTCTCCACAACGGTTGGTTATACAAAAAATTCAAATGGACAATTAGAAAATCTGACTTTTTACCTTTATGACAGTTGCGCTTGGTTTTAATGTTGAAAAAAAAACAATGGAGTGCTTCATACCCCAAAACGCAACTGTTATATGTGGTATCATCTCGATCTAAATGAAATTGCTGGAATATTTTTCAGAACCGGGGAGTGATCAGGAATTTTTTTTCACCCTGTGCAACAAAACTTATAGTTTTTTTTATTTTCTGCCAGAGTGCGATCGAAACTAGGTGTAGGAGGAAAATGATCATGCTTGATTAGAAATTTGCTTTTAGACATATGGTACTGATTTGATAAAGATGTAAGTCTGTTTGAATTTCTCTCGGAATCAATTGTCTAACACATATCATGTGGCTAGGCGTTCACATTGGACGCCGATTCAGATTGTCATTTCACAATCTGTCCTACTCTCATGATCATGGTATATAAAAAATAAAATTTAAAAAAAACTGAAAATATATCACGAAGATTATACATACACTGGGGGGACTGAGGACTCTAGTCTCCGTTTCATTATTGTACTGCAAAATACTATACTTGATTTTGTACTTGTAACTATAAACGATAATGCAATTAAAATTTGCAATGTGTTTTATATTTTTGATGTTTCAATTATGACGAAAATATATTTAAAAAACGACAAGTTACAAAGGCTTGTTCAATTTCATTCACAATCTTCTTTTAAACTATTTTTACCGGATGTTCGAAAAATGTGATCGAACATCGTTATAAATTTCTTTATACATACCTGAATAAACATAGGTCGACAATCAAATACAACATTTTATCGGACTTGATTTTTAATAGGAAAAGAATATTACACGTAAATTAATATTATTGTAGTAGTTTGTTTAATATTTCTACGGCCTTCTTCATGTCTGCTCGTTGATTCGTGGATCTGAGGATCAATTTTGTAAAAAACTTAAAAATATGTTTTTTGCCAAGTTTGTACTTTCTTACAGCATCAGCATTTTCTTCGATGATTTTTTGACATATTTTTGTCAATTCTTCTTCTTCGGCTATTTGGTACCAATTTCTTTCAGCAACAATCTAAAATTTTGAGTGGATTTAAAGATCAATTTAAGTATTTTATTCGAGGTTGACCACTCGACTTTAAAAGATTTCAAATATTTCAATAATTTCGCAAAGATTTCACATAGATTTCCAAATTTGACAAAGATTTTAAAGATTTCACCAAGATTCCAAGAAGGCTTGTACATCAGATTTTAAGATTGATTAACCCCTCGATTTTATTGAAAAAGATAGTTCAGGTTTGTTTACCTTTTCAGGCGAAGTTTGCGGATTTGTCAACAATTCCTCGAAGACTAATTTCAAAATGAGCAAATTAATTTTACTATTTTCTAAAAGATCGACGGCTTCTCCAAAGTGTTCTGGCGTTATTGGACTGCAAATTAATCAATCTTGTAATTAATTTGCAATTTTAATTTATCTTAAAAACTTACCAGTTATCTAAATTTATTTTGTTCCTGTACATAACTTCAAGAAAACCGTAGACTAGAACTTTTGCCATGACGAGAGCAGGCCGGTTTGGATTGTCATTTAAAACTTTACTAAAAATTTCCAGTAACGTGGGCTCGTTCTGTGAAAATAGATTATTGTAAAACTTTCTAAAATTCAGATTTCAATATGAACAAAATTTACTTACCACTATTACTAAGGCTAATTCTCGAGGAATTGCGTGATTTTCTATGAGTTTTCGTCTCGAATCTTCGGGTAATTCTGGCAGTTGTTCTTTCAAAAAGGGAACATTTACTAAATTATATTTGTTCTCCAAATTACTATCCACATACAAACGTAATGGAGGTAAATTTGGTTCAGGCATAAATCGATAATCCTAAATAGAAAGATGAAAAATTTTCTTCAGTGATAAAAATTACAAAATTCTCAATTGTTTTCCAGTTTTCCATTGATTAATAAAAATGTTTGAGAAAGTGCACTTCTGTACTTTTTTAAATGACACCAAAACTACTTCCATATTTTAAAAATATATTGTAATGCTTAGAAAATGCGAAATTCTTAACTTTGGCAACGACCCAGTGCCGTATTTACACCAAAGGCCAAAAAGTCCATGGCCTAAGGCGGTCAATTTTTAGGGGCGGCACGGCCGTTTGGATTTATTTC
>JAUMHM010000031.1:25763409-25775270 GCA_032362435.1 Melikaiella ostensackeni | reverse complement strand
GTGGTAATATTACCGAAAATTTCATCCGTAAAATTACAAACGCTTGTGAATCTCGTTTCCATTTTTTACAGTGTATACATTATTTTTTGAGGTTATTTTGCTCAAAGCCCAAAAGAAAACATTGAACAAGTTTCTTCTACGACGCTAAGGTTATAATTATAAATACTTACTTTCTGCACAAGAAAACAAAATTAAACTTCATTATTAAGGCCATTACCGCATAATAATATTTTGGATATTTTTGCGTGGTTTTCTAACATATTAGCGAATTTTCGTCTGCTACGGAAATATCGACTGCTAGATTCAATTCAATTTTCCACCCAGGAATCACTACTTATCAAATTTGCAGATAATAGTGAATTGTCTAAGAGACAACCGAACTCAAATTAAAATTAATAAACAATAATATATTTAAAAAGAATTTGAAAAACTATTTCTCTAAAGTTGTTCCTTTCTCACGAGAGGGACATAGTGTCCACAAAAGAAAACACTCGCCGGGCCAAGGGCGCCAAGCGTTGACGTGTACAGAGTTTCTTTCGGTTTTCCTGAATATTTTTGATGTACACAGTTCTAATTCAACAAAAGATTAGTATTCCTGATAACCCGAATTTGATACGAAAACCCATCATCGTCTCGCCAGAGTCTCCGGAAGTTTCAAAGAGCATCGACCCTTCTTGCTAGGACGGATGAGGATGATAAGGTTATCTCCGTGTACGTTAATTTTGGTGAATTTTACTCAGCTGTCACGACGAGGTCATGTATTCCTAATTTAAAAACAAATTTTCACAAGCCCTGCTGAAGAACCTAGGGCAGAAATGAAGCTGACGATGACGGCGCACCAAAAGAATCCGGTGTTTGCTCGCGTCGGTTCCGCGTTGTTTTATGGGGTTTCGTCGTTTATGATTACTGTGGTGAACAAAACAGTATTGACGACCTTCGGTTTTCCGTCCTTCCAATTTCTTGGAATTGGGCAAATGGTAGCGACGATATTTGTCCTCTTTGTCTCGAAGAAGCTCCGCTACGTGGACTTCCCTAACCTAGAAACTTCCACCCTGACCAAGATTTGGCCGCTGCCTGTCATCTACATCGGCAATATGATTTTTGGACTAGGGGGAACAAAGCAGATTAGTCTTCCAATGTTTACTGCACTCAGGAGATTTAGCATCCTTATGACGATGATCGCCGAATTCTACATCCTCGGAATCAAGGCTCGAGCTTCCATCCAGGTAGTTCATCTTCAGTTTTCGAGAACTTTAAAAGGGTATTATTATATTGAGAATGTTACTGCTTCTGAGATCTGTGAGCATTTACTTATTTTTCTTTTTGTTTTTTAACTTTCAACTAATTGGCAGATTTTAGAATCCTCAGGGGTTCAATAAAAAATAATTCACTTTGCAACACTTTTTAAAATTATCTTATTTATATAGTTTTAATTTCAAATTAGTGATTTCTCAACAAATTTTAAAAAGTGTTAAAAAGATCAAAAGTGTTTCTCTCGTTTCATTACAACCAAGGTTATTTTGTAATGCTTTCTTAAATACGTTTTTAAAATCATTTTTATATTGACACTTATACGATCAGTCGTTTGACAAATATATACTCATCTGGTGGAATGCTATTTGTGTGAATAACTAGGTTAGATTTGAAATCGTACAATTTTGAATATTTCAATTTAAAATTGATTAATTTTAAGGGCATCTATTTTGAAATTAGTCAATTTATGATCGTTTTCGATTGAAAATTGTTCAATTCCTTATTATTTAATTTCACATATTTTAAATTCGAGTTTCTCAAATTATAAAAATTTCAATCTGTGATTGTTCAATTTTGAGAATTTTAATGGAAAATGATTAAATCTCAAATAACTTCAATTTGATATTATACAGTTTGGAATGTCTCAATTTAAAATTGATCAATTTCAATTGCTTCAAATTTTAAATTATTCAATATTGTACAATGTTTAAAACTTCAGATGCATGCACCTTTTTTTAAGTATTTTTAAATTTCCGTCTTTGATAAATCACTCTTATTTTTCTAAATCAGTTTAATTTCTTCTAATTTATCATAAGTACTCGTATGTTCTGACCATCGTTACTTTTTGTTCTAAACCTATATAAATTAAATTATTTGATTTCAAATTCAGAGCATTTGAAATAGAACAATTTTAATTAAATAAGTTACTCTGTCGTGATATCTTAATTTAAATTTTGTCATATTTTTTAAATAAAAGTAGTCGCTCGTAGGTCTGTATTATCTTTCAAATCGATTTTTAATACATAAAAAATGCTTATAAACTTGCAAACAAAAATGAACCAGTAATATTCTAATTATACACCTGCATTAGGGCTTAGTGTAAAACACAAATTTCAGAAAATGAAAGACTCTGGGGTCCTATTCTTTTCCTTTTTTACATAGAACGTAACTGTGTAAAATTTGGTTCCGATCCAACAAAAATTCTGATCTATTATTATCAATAATATATCAATAATATAGTATCAATTATGCCAAACTTTCGCGGAAACCCCGTAAAAACCATGTTTTTCTTGATTCACTTCAAAATTGTTGGTTGCATTGAAAATGTGTTTAAACGGAAGGGGAAAATAAGTGTTTTGATATATTTCAAAAGCAGTGGGCATTTTTAATTTGGCTTACTAGTGGATTTCGTGAGAAATATAAATCACCATTTTTGTCCCTTGACAAGCCTACTTCGTTAGTTTTTAATTGTTATTCAAAGTTTCTGAAAACTTTTTTTTTAAATTCAAATAAAAATTTTTTTTAATCCCCAGTAGAAGAACGTTTACAAAAAAGTTCAAAACCCCGCAAACATTTTCATAGGAATCTACAAATAAATACAATATGTTAGTAAATTACAACAAAAATTAGAGTAAAGTAAAACTTTTGTCTATTATTAAGACAAATTTTGTACATTTTTGTACTTGATTGCGAGCTCTGTTGTATGTTGTTTTTTATTGTAGTTGTAATGTTAAGAAGAACGTACAAGAATTTACAATTTTTGCAGCAAAGTATTTTTTTTCTCGACCTACGATGACAAATATTTATTTCATCATCCCAAGTCGAAAAAGAACAACTTTTTGGATGCAAAAATGGTGAATTTTTGTATACTTCGTTGTAAAATATTCAAACTACAATAAACTTTATCAATATACAAAAACATCCAAAACGTACAAAATCCGTCCAAATAATAGACAAAAGTTCTAATTTACGGTAATTTTTGTTGTACTTCATTGTACTTAGTTGTAGTTTCCTGTAAAAAGGTTATCAGGTTTTTAAATTTTTTTTGTAAATGTTTTCCAGTAGGTTTCATAAATCCTGACCTCGCTAAAAATTATTTAAAAACTCAATAAAAAAAATAATTTTAAAAGAGGAAAAACATTTGGCAATCCTCATTTTATTACGCATAAGTACGATATCATCTGCTATGCGCCCATAAGTTTCCATATAAATTTGTAATGAAGGTAAAAAAAACTTGGTTAAAAGCAACTCTTAAACCTTAACTTATAAGTTCTGTTTATGTGTTTGCATTTTTGAAAAATTCGAAAATATTTATAACTTTGTTGTCTGCAGTAAATAGAAGTAAAGGATGCTAACTCAGCTTGTAATTAAGCTGAAAGGCTCTACTTAGGCTTGAAGATTCCCAAAAAAAATCAACAAGCAGGACATTGATACTCGGGAATACGCTGAGATGCTTGGAGTTTTAAAAAACCGACAATAGAATTTTTTGATTTTTTGGAAAACTTTAAGTCTAAGCAGAGCTTTTCATCTTGATTACAAGCTGAGTTAGCATCCTTTACTTTTATTTACTGCAGACACGAAAGTTATAAATATTTTCGAATTTTTCAAACATGCACCAATAATTTCGAAGTAATTGAAAAAAATGGGGTTTTCGGAGTTTCCGGGCAATTTTAGCAAAATTGATCAGATTTTTTTTTATCGGAACCAAATTTTAGTCATTTTCTTTTTATGTAAAAAGAAAAAGAATAGAAACCCAGGTTCTTTCATTTTCTGACATTTGTATTTAACGCCATGTCTTAACTTGCATCTTCTTGACAAGATTCCCGCGGTAATATGGCTTCTTTAAAACGCTACATCCAGGTTAGTGTTTATACCATGGTTCTGGGTGCTCTTCTGGCTGCCTCCAATGATCTCGCCTTCAACCTGGAGGGCTACATCTTTATTCTCTTCAACGACATCTTCACCGCTGCCAATGGTGTGTACATGAAGAAAAAATTGGACTCAAAGGAACTCGGAAAATATGGCTTGATGTATTACAATTCTCTGTTCATGATCGTACCAGCGATCCTCATTGCCTGGTGGTCAGGGGATATCGAAAAAGTAACCGGGTTCGCGTACTGGACTGATCCTCTCTTTCTTCTTCAATTTTTACTCTCGTGCATTATGGGCTTCGTACTTTCGTACAGTGTGATTCTTTGTACGCTTTATAATTCGGCATTAACAACCACCATTATCGGGTGCTTAAAAAATATTTGTGTTACGTACCTCGGAATGGTTATAGGAGGAGATTATATTTTTTCGTGGTTAAATTTCATAGGACTTAATTTGAGTGTGGTAGGTAGTTTAGTTTACACATGGGTCACCTTTCGGAAAAAGGTCGAACCTGCGGAAGCAAAATATTCTCCACTGAGAGAAGAAATCAATTCGAAGGTTGAAATTGTATGATCTTTAGGAATCCTTCTCGTTTGAGGAGGATCGATTTTTAGTTATCAAATAAGCCGTTTACGGGGTGAACGTAGATTGAATTATTCGAAAATACTCGATTTCTGGTAATTCTTTTTGGATGCTATACATTTTGGAATAATTCCTTTTTCTAGAGGCACTGAACGAAATTAAAGAAAATGGATGCACATCTGTAAATATTTGATGAGAAGTCCTTTTGCGATTGTCGAGTGAATGTATCGAATGAAATGCAATATGCAGTATTGAAAGTTGCCAAATTATAAACTTTTGATAGAGATTCTTTTAAATTTTCTGAGCAATCTCAGAGAAATGTAAATTCTATCGATAATTGACTAAATTAATATAGAGAAACGTAAATAATTATCTTCTCGACAACTAATTTTCTAAATTTAGCTGATGATGTAAGGATTAGGGATGTCCGTCAGAGGTAGGAAATAAATCTTTAGAAGCAATTCCCAACCAGTACGTATCATAGCTAGTATTCAGTTTTAGCTTGGCATAACTTTCATTTACACCTACTTTTTATTTTTATTCAGATTGATGAAGTTTTAAATCCTAGTTAAGAAAAATGCAGCATAATAAAAATATTTCTATAAATGAAACGCTAATGAAGCTTCCTACAGTATTATTACTTAGTCGAGACTTCCAGAAATGAACCATTTTTATTGTTACTACAAATTAACTGTTAATTAATTATTTAATAATTATGTAATTACGTATTTGAAAACATGTCTCATATCGCTGACTATTGTCAGTTTCAAATATCCGTAAGTGCAATACAAATCAAATTGACAAACGAAATATCTCAGAGGGAAGCACAATTCGCTCTGAAATAAATTTGGAGCAGTACTCTTAGTTATTTGAAAATACCACGACAGAAAATATTGTGGTTTTATAAATAAAACATTGCATTATACATGCAAATGGTTAGATAGACAAATAAGTTGTCTAGTCAGAAAAATAGACAGTCTAAGCTGCTTGCCATTTTTATTATCTTACTCGAGATTTTAGAGTAAGTCCTTGTTACGTATCTGCATTCAGGAAATGGGAAAAGCAATCTCTGATAAAACTTTGAAAACCTTTAGTGCTTTCACAATATTTATTAAGAATATACAATAGGACATAGCGTAAAATACAAATTTCTGAAAATAAAAGACCTTGGAGTTCTATTCCTTTCCTTTTTACCCAGAAAGGAACTGTGTGAAATTTGTTCCCGATAAAAAAAATTCTGATCAATTTTGCAAAAATGGTCTGGAAAACCCCTTCAAAAAACCATATTCTTGCTTCTAGTTTTTCGAACTTATTTGTAAAAAAAAGAGCAAAAAAGTTGTATTCCATACAGATTTACAACTTTCATTTCAATAATATTTTAATTCAACTAATAATTTTGAAGTCAATTAAGAAAAACATGTTTTTTCGGTGTTTTCGGGTAATTGTGGCAGAATTCCTCAGAAATTTTTTTATCGTGACCATATTTTACACATTTGTTTTTCAGGTAAAAATAAATAGAATAGGACCCCAGGATCTTTCATTTTCTGCACATTTTATTTTACACTACGCCCTAGTATACAACATGATGCCATATTTTTAGCTTCATGTCACTTTACTGAATATTTATTTATTTCATACGTAAATGTTCCTTAAATGAAGACCCAAATTTTGGGTTTTAATGGGCATATAGAATTCCATTTGAAAATATTTGTACATATTAATTCTAAGTGTTGCATAATTATTGTAATATTTGAAATAATTTATATAGGTAGAATTGCTTTGGTGTTCTGAAGTGAATAGGAATTTTAAAAATTTGACGAAGGTAAATAATCTTCGACGTGTCTGTACAATTTATACAAACTGTAAATAATTGTACATAGAAAAATTTGACCAGAGAAAAACTCTGTTATTACAAATGCGAATTGCAAATCCGAGAAATTAAAAAAAAATTGGATTAGTTAATTTAGGTGCCTCTGGAAATTGACTTTTTTTTGGAATCGGAAAATAATAGATAACGAAAAATCAATTTACGATCACTCCTTGCGGATCCTCAATTGTAAGAAATCTCACTTTTTAGACAAATGTACATAATGTAACTATGGAGAACTTCAGTCGAACGATTTTAAAGATAAGACAAGAGTTTTAAAGTCCTATCGGTTGGAGACTTTTTTTTATATAAAAAAGAAAACATTAATTGCACAAATTCTTTGATTTTTTTAATTTGCAGGTATTTTCAGTTGAAATTAAAAATCTTTCGATTGAATTGAAGTGTATGTATGAATAAGATTTAGTATGCGAATAGAGACGTATATCTGCTACATGTACCAAAGCAAAGTTACTGCTACCAGGATGACGTGCCATAGAAAAATGGCTAACTAGACCAAATGATTCCGTAGCTTCATTTTATAATTGTAAAATTGTATGATAAATTTTGTTAGTGAGAAACATTATTTCTACGTATGTATACAAATGAATACAATAAATTTTGTTTATAGGCAACTATCCGAATGTTACTTTTTCCTTGATCGGTTTCAGGCAGTTTCATGTTCCGAAGATTTTATAGTCAAGAGGCCTACAAGGAGTACTTTGCCAAAAATCATGTGGCTTTAACTCCATTGCAACGGACGATGCTTGCAGCCGGTTCTGCTGTAATTTCGTTGACGAATCCATTTCGAGGTGATATGATCGCTTGTCTTGGAGAAACTACTGGTGAAAAAGCACTGCTTCACTGCTTGAGACAATTGCAAGCCACACCTGAAGGTCAACGAATTCTTGATCAGAGGCCTCGAATTCATTCATCTAGTGTCGATTTATTGGCTCTTAAAAATTTGCCGGATGGAACTGTTGGGAAGACTTATTCTGATTTTTTGGAAGTTAATGTAAGATTATGAGATTTTTTTAAGTCTTGTTAAACATTTTTCTTTGTGGTTTAAGCAGAAAATTAATTCGTCAGATTTTTTAAAATATTTTTTTATTTGAGACTAGGCCTTGTTATTGAAGGCATGAAGTTACTATCAATTTGAAATACATAATTGAAAAATATTTGCAATGTACCAAAATATTTGGAATTTATAGTTATATAGTTATAGTTGTTTTCTTTTGAATTTGAAATGTTTTGATTTAAAGTAAAATACATAAGTTTGCCAAAATGCATTTAGAGTTAAGATTTTTTCAAACCAATAATTTGGCAGAAAGGAAAATTTATTACTTAAACTTTAAAAACTTCTATTTTTTTAGATATACTATTTTGATCATCAGTAGAACTTGCTGCGATTTCTAAAATTATAAAAAAAAATTACGAGAAACTTCTTTTTAAACTTTAATCCTAAATAATATTTCTAAATGTAGGTATTGCTCAAGTTTAAAATAACATTTGAAAATAGATATTTCTTTGAAAATGAAAAATACTTAAATTAATTTTGAATTTTTAGTACGTTTTAAATTTTGTAATGCTCGTTGTAAACCTATCATAGTTTCATGGCATTTTACCATTAAAATGATAATTTAATGAACTACATATCATTCTTTTAAAATTGATAAGTGGAATTCAAAAATAAATTTGAAAATTAATAGTACTTTTAAGTATGGTCTGCTATTTTATTTATTATAAAACATTTTTTTCCCACTTTCGTAGTATTTGAAATTATAATGATGAATTCCGAGATAAATACAAAAAAAAAGAATGATCATAAAAATTTAAATCCTTAAGATATTATGGACACGAAAAAGCATATCTCGGGCAAAAATGTCTAATTATATTTTTAAAAAATGCACAATATTTCCTCTTATGGTCTCGTTTTAACAAGAAATGATTATTTTTCATGAAAACAATTTTTAAATGTAAAAATGTATTTATTTTAAAAAATTGGTTTTCAATCAAACTTTTTTTAGCTATGAAGTTCTTCGAAATTAAAACAATCAAGAATTCAACGATCAAAGTTGGATAACACACTCTTAAATGTCTCCATTTAATTTAAAAAAATGTGAAATGTTTCTGTGACTATTTCTGAGTTGAAAATGTTTACAGAAAAAATTTTGTTTACTTTTGGTTTCTTTTCTTCTGTAAAAATTTGTAATTTTCTAAGATTATTTAGATTAAGCAGAATTTTCTAACTTTTTTATTTTTCATACATTTTTCAAAAAAGTTGATGAATTTCGAAAATTTACGTCTTATCCGCTCTAAATTAAATTAAACATTGTTAAGATTTGTATCTTGTCTATTTCTAAGCAATCATTATAATTTCGAAAAGTTCAGGACTGAATTTATAAGAAATGTTAAATAAATGATCAAGTAATGAATAATATTTATAGAATTTTAAAACAAATTAATCTTCAATTTTAATTCATTTTTGATTACTCAATTCGGCTAGAGTTTGAAAATAAAAAATTGTCAATAGTAGATTTAAGAATAGGTATAATATTTTCCGCAGGATGTTTCGCCCGATTCGAGGCCACCTGTTCGATTTGTTAAAGATTTTGAATTATCCTACGTTATGCAAAGATATCGAGAAGTTCATGATATTTTCCATGCTATGCTTTTAATGCCAACCACCATGCTTGGAGAGGTTGCTGTAAAATGGGTAGAAGCTTTACAATTAGAACTTCCCATGTGTATAAGTGGTGCTATTTTTGGTGCAGCTAGACTTCGACCAAGGTGATTGAAAATTAATAATTCATTTTTCCGCACGGTTTCAAATTAAGAAACGAAAATTCAATTCGATTTTGGTTTGATTATAGGCAAAGGAAATTATACACCGATTACTATCTCCCATGGGCCATAAATACCGGAAGGAACTCTAAATTCCTCCTAGGAATCTACTTCGAAGAGCGATGGGAGCAAAAATTAGAAGATTTTCACAAGGAAATGAACATAAAACCTCTCACATAAAGCTAGAAACATTGAAAGAAATTTTTTTGCCAAGGCCATGTAATACTTACCCGATTTCTTCTCTGCAGACATTTTTTTTCGTAACAAATTACGTCCACACGAATTAAGATATCGAGTTGATAATTTAGGAAATTAATTGAAAGACGCTAAAAACGTTTGGATGGTCCTAAATTTTGGAAATTACAAAAAAAAATATATTTTTGGAAAACATTATTTTGTATCTCCAGTAATTTAGGATCATACAAATGTTCCTTAGTCCATTTTATTTAATGACCCAAATTTTCAACTCGATATCCCCATTCATATGAACGTGAGTTGCTGCGGAAAAATGTCGCTAAGGTAGAAATCGGGTAATTATTACATGACCCTGAGTGCTCTCCAGTTTAATTACCTTATATCGTTCTTACGCATCTTGTGTTTATTGCAAAATTCAAAAGGATCACACAGTATAACAATTTTTATTGATTATAACACTGGAAATATGAAGAATATAATTTTTGATGAAATATGATAATTCATGTTATAAATTTGGATTATGGTAGCTATAGACCTACGAATGTTTGATAAAAATCGATATACTAGTGATTTGAAATTGCACGCCGTTCCAGAGTGTTGCTGATGAAATAAAACAATGTCGCTAAGATTATAGTTTACAGTATGTGTTACAGCTTTGCTAACAAATGCGCATTTATACAGCAACTAATTATATCAACAAAATAGATATTAACGTATTCTAAATTACCTTTGCTTAAATGTCTGATATTTTAGATTCATTTTCGACGATTTAATGATATCCACGAAATTGATTGTCTCCTTTGTCTTCCTTTGAATGAAACGCTTTCATAGTCGGATTTCCCGAAGGCTGAAACAAGTATGCTTAGCTTATGGAAAAATTATAGTAACATCTTATTTCGATATGATAACTCGACCGACTTTGCATCGATCCACCTGATTGCACTTTTTGATATCTACGACTCGTAATTCGGAATCCAGACAAGCAAAATTGCTTCAGGCAAAGAAAAATATTCTAAGAGAAATACTAACAACTGTCGGTAAATTATTGTAACACAGTCAAAATGATTACACAGCTAGTAAAGCTACATTGTTTTAAAAATTGTTTACATTAATAACCTTCCATTTTTGCCTGCCTTGATTCCATGTATTTTTATTTTTATTCTGCAAAATTTACAACGTACTTCAAATACATGCAGTTTCGTAAATTCGTTTGCGCACTAAACGACTAAAAAGATTAGTCGAAATTTGTAGGATGTTAAAAGCTATACTGCACCATTTTTTGCGTGTCGATGTCGAATAATAATTTACAGAGGTCCACTTAAACATGTACTTTAGATTACACATTTGTTATCGTTACAAAGTTGCCTTAATATTATTTTTATCGATAAAAGTGCGATTGGGGTCTCGTAAAAATTCAATATGCCTTACTAGAATTTTGAACGCGTAATTATAGTATACATCTTGAGGAAAACGAAGATATGTAAATTGAGGATTCAAAAGGATCCTTGCCGAAAGCGAGCGACGCTCTCGAAACTAATTTTAAACAACTTCTAGGGATTTTGATTTAGTCTAACAACACGAATTTCTACAGCCTATGACTGATTTCTATCATCGAAGCTCGCTTCCGTTAATCGACCGAAGTAAAGAACATTGACTTTTCACTTTGAAAGAAGAACTCTTTCTTTAAAAAAAAATAGTTTGAATTAATTTATCTGAAGCAAGAAATATCTTAGACTGAATTAGCCAAGAAAGTGTTACAATTTAAATTTGAAACTTTTGCATTTATAATGATTATTATGTAATAATAATCTTGGATGATTTAGCGCTCCTGAGTTTCCGCTTATTTAGAATTCTTTTGTTTTAAGATTTTTCATTCCGTAGAGTAATAATTGAAGTTTTGAAATTGACATTTTCGTAATTGATTCTTTATAATAATTTGTCACTAATGTATTTTTAACAAACAAAAAAAAAATACATTGGCCACTCAAATTTCAGAAACAAATTTCTATTTATTTCTCGTTTATTATTCCTCATTTTCATACATTTATCCTGGTAATTCAAATTTTAGGATTCAAGTTAATTAGAAACTTGAAATATTCAAACCTGAAATAAAAAGTAAAGCATTCTGAGGCAAATAATTATAATGCCTTTAAAATTAGACAATGTACTTTAAAATAAAATATTCAAAATTATATAATTTATGATTGAAACCTTTTGAAATTGATCAATTTTAAAGTAAAAGCGTTCAAAA
>JAUMHM010000031.1:25747287-25762651 GCA_032362435.1 Melikaiella ostensackeni | reverse complement strand
CCTCTTAGGGTAGCCCAAAAAACAAAAAGTTTCGAATTTTGTTTACGGCTCCCTCCAGTGTTGTTATGTTCCCAAAAAGAAGTGAACATATGTTTTTTTTTTGTTTGTCAATATGAACTAAAACGTTAAAAATACAATATTGCGAATTAATGGTATGCTCTGAATTATATGGGCTAATTAATGAACGTGAGAGGCACATTTTTCTTTAGTTTCTTGTCTATCGATTAAACAATTTATAATTTTTGAAATGCAACTCCTAGCAGTAAGAAGCTAGAAAATTGTATTTTTTTTGCTAATTTTGCACGAAGTTCCATTCGTTTTTCTAAATTCTTATTCTTTCCAGCTTACTGTTAATTGTTTGAAGAATTGTTATTTATTTAGAATTCTTATTGTTATGGCTTGCTTAATCAATGTGAAGAGTTAAAACTTTTGTTTAAATTCGTTGTTTATTGCTTTAACAGTCTATTACAGTTGAAATGTAATTAGCTTATAGCCTCCATAAAAATCAACAATTTGCAATATTTTGTGACAAATAAATTATTGAAGCAATTATCAGCAAGACGAAAAAAGTAAGAATTAGGAGAAAATAATGGAACTTGTTAATAAATTAGGAAAAAACTACGATTTTCTAGCTTGTTCCTGTTAAAAGTTGTAGTTGAACAATGACAAATTATTTACTCAGTAAACAAACATTTGAAACAAAAATTTTCACTCTTCACATTCATTAATTAGGCCTTCAGGAAATACCATTAATTAGCGCAATTCTTTAAAAAAATGTTTGAACAAATAAAAAATGTTTCAACTATTAAAAATTACTTTAAAAACACGTAAAAATTTGTACTCTATCCATTACTAAGGATCTATGAAAAAAAGGGTAAAAAGTGATAAGTAAGGCCAATGTTCCGCAAGACTTGTTTTTATGGGATGGCTTTTGGGGCACCATAAATAGGACTTAGTGGGGTTGAAATTGAAAATTAATAACGGGTTTGTATTCCTTTAAGGGTTTACATGAGATGATGGAAAGGACGCCTATCCTTCATCATAATTTTAACGTTTTAAACGGAATATAAAAAAATTGTTATTTTTCCTGTGTATTTCTTATGGGAATCTTCAGGGAGGGTGGTAATATTAACCGATTTAAAAAAGAAAGAAAAGCACGTGTATACTTTTTTTTGGAAACCCGCCAAAACTAGAGGTGCACCCTGTTGACTCCTGATTCAAATAAACTGATTTGAACAGATTCTTGCCTGAAACAAATGTGAGAAAAGAATAATTCTCGATCTCTCCAATAGCTTAGTGGGTAAAGCACCCGACCGCCCATCGGAAGACCTGGGTTCGATTCCCAGCGGAGCGAAAGAGGATATTTTTTCTCCGAAAATTTTAAAACATTAAAATGAAAGAGGTCTTTTTCTAGAGTGTTTTAAATTCTTATTCGTTATTTTAATTTTAATCTTAGTCTTAGAACAAGGAGGTTAACCTAGTTGAGCATAATTTGGTGGCTAGAGCATCCTGCCGGGCCCGGTGGGAGGAAGGATGCTTCTTAGCTGATTGTAATCGATTTGGTCCACGCTGCTCGAGCGAACGATACTTCAATCGAAGCCCAATCTTTTCAGGAAGAGACAGATTTCCTCGAAGGTGGGCCTCTCCTCGGCGTGCTTGCTCCAGCACTTGGTCATCATGTGATAAAGGTCCCTGGAGCAGCAGGGAGGCTGCGAAAGTATTCGAGGTTGACTCTTTTCAACGGTTCCACTGTGATACCACTTGCTGCAATTTTCCAGGACTTGCTCAGAAGTTAAATCTGAGTAGGGCATATCCTTGCAATAAGTTAGGATCTCCCAGACCGTGATAGCGTAGGACCAAACGTCAGCTTGACAACTTTGCTTTCCCTGAAGAAAATTCAGAATTTATTCAGAAAATGATAACATAATGTCACATCAAAAATAAACAATATAAAAATGTCAGTATTTTATTGAGAGGGAGTAAAATGTGACGTCAGAGGTGAATAATGAAAATTATCAAGCGATCAGTTGATCGCGTTGACAGATTAAACCAAACCGAAGCAACAAGTTACCATAAATTACTACAAATTACCGAACATTTTGGAAAATTTTCGATAATCTGAATTTCGGTAAATTTCTCAAATTTGAAAAATTTTCAAGAATTTCTAAAATTTCCAAAATTTGAGAAATGTTCCAAATTCATGTTAAAATAAAAATAAGGTTTTCAAAACTCCTACATATGAGCAGAAATCATGCCTGTGTTCCAATTGTGTCTGAAATCATGCATTTGTTATGAAAAATATCGTATGCACCAAGGGGTACAAGTAAGTAGGGAGCGTCTCGTGCGTTCTCACCTACGACGTGTACTGAAAATGTACACTCGTCAAAAAAGTCCCTCTGCTCACCCTTGGTGCATAATATACTATATTTTTTGTTTTGTTTCGTTATTCCTTTTTGAGGCGATACTGGATGAATCCCCTAAAAAACTAAATTAACAACAATCTTTAATTACATGTATCGGCTTTAGAGTCCAAATTAATGTTAAATTGCTTCACTGTAGTTTATACATACCTTACCTAACAAATTAATTTGTTTTAAAACCATTAATAAAAAATCAGTCCGAGAAGAGGTCGGCAAGCCTCCTCAAGTAAGCGTTTCGTGGGCGTAGACTTACAGTTAAACAAAAATGGTAATTTTTCTTATTTTTTTTTATCATTAAGGGCATGTCTAACAGGAGTCACGTGACCAAACAAATGCTCGATTTTTAATCTTTATTTTTGGATCGATTTACTCCTGTAAATAAAATATCGCACGGAAACTTTGGGAAATGCAGAAGGAAACAGTAACTTACGTCTGTATACATCATTTGGGTGGACATTGGTAAAAAAAATTTCTCGAAGAAATTAAAATTGGAGCAACGTCAGAATTTTTTCAAACAACTTATATCCACACGAAATCAGATATCGAGTTGAAATTTTCGGAAATGACATAAACGGCACCTAGAAACGTTTTTATGGTCCTAATTATTTGCAGTTGAAAAAAAAATTTTAATGAAAAACTAAATTTGGAGACTTACCGACCATCCGACGGCCTATACATAACGAAGTTCACAATGACAGTAAGTGACAGGTTTCGGGCTGACATGAGGATCAATAAGGATACTAATCGATCCTAACCACAAAAAAACTCGGTTGCGAGAATGGAATGCCATTCATGGTTTCTACAGCACGGTCGGTAATTCTTAAAATTCAGTTTTTCATTAAATTTTTTTTTCAAGTGCAAATAATTAAGACCATAAAAACGTCCCTTATAGTGCCGGTTATATCATTCCCGGAAATTTCAACTCGATATCTCATTTCGCGTAGATATAAGTTGTTTGAAAAAAATTCTATATCCAGTTTTAATTTCTCCGAGAAATTTTTTTGACAAATTTCCACCCAAATGATGGATACGGACGTAAGTTACTGTTTCCTTTCGCATTTCCCAAAGTTTCAGTGCGATATTTTATGTACAGGAGTAAATAGTTCCAAAAATAAAGATTAAAAATCGAGCATTCGTTTGGTCACATGACTCCTGTTAGATATCAAAAAAAAAAAAACGTATAAAAGCAAATTTTATTTTCTATTTCAGTTGAACCACTCGCGATCGGAAGGAGGTACGCGTGGATTCAGCCTGAGAAGTATTGACCTGAAAGTCAATTTCAAAAATCGTGCGAATTTTAATTTTAAGGACTGATACTTATAGAGAATTTCAAGGCGCATCTTTTTTTTCATCTTGCAAAAATTTGTAGGTTTTGTAGTTTTTGAAGTAATTGGTAAGAAATAGATTTTTCTAAAACAAAAAATTTCAATTTTTTCCACTTCAAATCGCACTAACTTAGGCAATTTTAAGAATTTTTCCATTTTATTAATACCAAATTACATTCCTAAGTCTTTGAAAACTATTTGAGAAATAAAAACGTAAATGTTTTAATAAGCAGAAAAATAGTTAGTTTTTTTCTTGAGACTTTTAAAAAATTATTAATTTCAACCTTCAAGCGCTTTGTTTTTTCGAGCGAATTTTAAGCAACGGAAACCTTCCAGTAAGAAGGTTATCGATTAAAGTTCGAAGAAGTTTTCTGGAAAGTTTTAGCTCAATCGGACGAATGGTTAAAAAATTATGAATGTTTCAATTGCAAGCGGCAATCTTGACGCTGCCCTATGCACGTGCCTCCCCCGCTACGAACGTGTTGCAGCGGATGATATGAAGGTCAAGTGGGATACCAAAATAATGCTTAAGATATTATCATTAAAATAGTACATTTATCGGATATTTTAAACAATAAATTATTAAAAAATACTTTATTAAATACTGCTTGTGGAGGACTTTTTGAAAGTTTTTCTAGTTCAAGCGTAGGCTTAAAGAAAAAAGAGGTTGGATTTTGCAATTCGTAATTACCATAAACATCCACTTTTCCATCAAAAAAGAAAAAACGTGCGTAAAACTGTGCGGAAACGGGTAATTTTAGTAATGGCAAATTTTGTGCAAAGTCGAATCTACAGCATAGACTGCTATTTTCAGATAGTGATTACTCCTTTAATTTCAAATAAACTTCAGCATTTTTCTTGTCAGTTCCAGGTAATTTGAAAATGGGTTTTTTCTGAATAATATTCTCTGAACAATTCGTCAAGTTCTATAAGATTTAAGGACGGATTTTAAAAATATTTTAGATTACTGTAATTTCGTTTATAATGTGGAATGCGATGTGGGATTGATTCACAATGCTCTTTAATCATTCTTTTTAAATCTTCCGTGAATTTAACACGAATTTCGTGTGTCTCAAAAGAATATCAACTTTTTTATTTATTAAAATATTTACGATTTTCTTTCAAAAGTAATTTTAGAAGACTCAAACACATAATTTATTATCAATAAATAAAATAAAAAAATTCTGAAAATTAGCAAAGTTAGCGCGTGCTGAAGTGAAAAAAGATTGACATTTTTTGTTTTCGAAAAATCTAACTAACTTCATTACAAAGATAATTTTATTCTGCACACATAATCTTTTCATCAACAGTCAATAAAAAATTGTTCAGCAACAAGAGTTGTAATATAATAAGTGAAGCGTAATTCACGAATATTTTTTCTGGAATTTTTTTTTGCAAACGAGGAAGAAAGGTGTAAGTGATACTCTCAGCAGGGTCCCGAGTAGCAATGTTTTGTAACGAGTTGCTATTCAAACTTTTCACTAGATATCTGGAAGCAATTGGAGGAAACAGAAGTTATTAAAGGCGTAGGATATTTATCTTCGTAGTGCTGAAAGAAAGAAATAGAAATCTTGATTCTACAATAAAAAATTAATTTCAACTAAATTTATTTAATTTTTGATTAATATCATTTTAATATCGAGTAATATTATTTCATTTTCCCAATTAATTATTTACATAATAAAATATATATTTTTTAAATCGTTTAACCAATCAAATTTGTCTGAAAGCAAAATTGTTCAAAAAATAAATTTGAAAAAAAAGAATTCTTCGAAGGAACTGTTCAACATTTTTTCTAAGATTTATTAAGTTGAGTTGAATAAGTTTTTCTAAAATTCTTGAAATTGGATTTTCTCATAAATCCCACTTTTCAAATTTTTCATTCTTTTTTATAGATGGAAGGTAATATTTACTCTATATTCCCTCAGTTCCATCGGGTATCTTTTATTACTTCACTGTACCAGGAGCACACCTGTCCTGGACACTTTCTTCGGTATCTATAGCAATTTTGAAGTTTACAATTACGACATAAGATTTTCGAAAATATATTTCTTGACTCAGGAAATATTTGTTACTTCAAAGTCAGCTTTTTAAAAATAATATAGGTATATGTATTATGAATACAAGGAAGATAGTCCATGGAAAAAATGGTGTAATTAATACGTAATGTGTAATTAATACGTAACCACGTAATCATTAGCCGAAAATACAAAACTTTATATGCCTAGCGCTGAAAAGTTGCAACGTGTTATCACGAACAAAAAACTCTAATGACTTTTTGAAATAAAAAAGGATCCTACGAGATCGCAATGAGGTCAAAAATTTGTTATTTTAAGAATTAAAAAGAAATTCCCCTGTGGGTACGAAAAATGTGGTACTTTTTTGCATGTGCAGTTTTTATATTAAATTCTGATAAAAAATTGAAATATATAACTTTGTTTAAGGTAAGAATTTTGTAAAAATGAACAAAAATGATATTTTTTAAGATTCAATAAATTTTTATTAAAAAAAAAAAAAAATGTTCTTAGTTTTATGTATGAATTATGTTTAGTTGCACTGGGCAAGCAAGACGTAATTTCTTTAGATCTCGAAAAAAATTGTCTTTGACGTTACTTTTGTTAAAAATGTGTGCATTTAGTTGTTTACGACTTTGAAAGAAACCGTGAAGCCTAAGAAGAAACCTTTTTGAGGTCTAAGGAAATTATAGATTGCTTCTTCAGTATGAACTAAAGGCATATCATACGCAACACTAAATTTTGTTTTTAATTTCAATAAAAATTAACTAAATTTTTAAAAATGTCATTTTTGATGATTTTTTAAAAATTATAACTTAAACAAAAGTTATTTTTCTTTAATTTTAATTTTTAATCAGCATTTTATACCAAAAACTGTATATACAAAAAAAATTACCATGATTTTCGTACCCATAGGAAAATTTCTTTTAATTCTCAAAATTGAAAATTTTTGATCTTCACAGAAAAAACTAAGAGTAATCTTTACCCTGATTTGGAGTAAAGATTACATTCAACAAAATTTACCCCATGTGAGTAATCTTTACCCTGACACGCGTGTAAGTAATATTTGAGAGCTCTTACAATTCGTCATGACCGTTTTTATGAAGTCGCACTTATCCAATTCGGCTCTTTCACTAACCGTCAGCTAACTTCACATCAGCGATCAAAGCTAGTGGTTCCAATTTTCCAGACGGTCGTGACGACTTTCATGAGAACCAAAAAAAGTGTACACCCTACCGACGATATCACCGGCAATATTTGTGTTTTACCCATACGAGTAGATAAAAATACAAAGTTACCTGCAACAAGATTTACGTTCAGTTTTTTCTGTGTTAAAAAGTCATTAGAGTTTTTTATTTGTAATAATATGTAGCAACCATGGAGTAATACTGTAATAGTGAGGAGACCCAACTATGTGTAAGAAATTTGGTCACCATTTTTCCGGACATTGTTAAGGGGGAGGATGTACGCTAAATTATAAAGGTTCGCCTCATTTTGAGTCGAATATCTGCGAGAGGTCTTTAATTGGTGGGCTATTTGTAATATTTTTCATATTATTCAAATTTACCGAAAACAAACCACCAATAAAAAATGTCTGGCATTTCTTTCGCAGATATTACGATCAGAACGAGGCAACACTTTACACTTCAGCGTACGTCCTCCCCCAAAATATATCCGAAAATTCGAGTTTCATTTTTCATTCGCGCGCGCACTGTCGTTTGGTTTCCTTACTATTACTCCATGATAACAACTTTTCAGCACTAGCCATTTTCAATTTTCAAGATTTTCGTATTTTTGGCCCACTCTACTCAACAGAATGCCCTTGAACTTTTTAGAAATCGATCAATTTTTAGGTCTTTCAATTCTCTTAACAAATTTTGTTTTAGTTGACAAAACACATCTTTTCTCTTATATTCAATTTCACGATACAATCAATGGTTTGCGATCAAATCTAAAAAAAGACGATAAGAATGTCAAAAAATGGAATAAGTATCCCTATTCTACAAAATTCGACTTCTTATGGTTTAATATTGATAGGTGTTTTTATTGAATTTGCATGCGCTGAGAACTAATCTGGCCTAAAAATTATAATTCGATGCTTATTTATTCATAATATAAGTTTATTTTATCGTAAATCGCGATGAAGAGACAGTAAGTTAATTCATGTGTTGAAAATTGTATTACTAGAGTTTCGAAAATGAGATAAAGGTCCATCTTCTACGCCCTTGACGGTTATTCTTTAAATTTTTTGGGCTTCTAGGTATCTGGTAAAAAGGGCTGAATAGCGGCCTCAAGTGTGACACTGATATCCGGGATCCTGCTGAGAGTAGTGGTTACACCTTTTGTCCTCCGGTGCAAGAAAAAATGCCAGAAAAAATATACGTGAATAACGCTTTACTTATTAATTTTACAACTCTTGTTGTTAACCAATTGACTGTTTTGAATTTTTAGAAACATTCCAAGCTTAAATACATCGTCCTCTCGTTATTAGGAGCTGAGATAGCCTGTTCCTAAATGAATAATTTTGTAGGCTAAAATTATTAACATTTTAGAATTTTCTTTGTGTCTACGAATTAAGGAAGCTTTCTAAAAGATACCTAATTTTTTCAATCTTTGCTCGTCATTTTCACAATGATGTGACAATTCAAAGTCCACGAACGATAAATTAGTGCTGTGAACCCTGTTTTCTAACACTTACCGCTCCACATCTTTTGCAATAATTTTTTTAGTGACTGTCGTCGAATAAATTATTTGTGCGGAATAAAATTATCTTTTCAATCGAGTTAATCTTGTTTATAAGTGATTTTTTTTCGCTGATTTCTTCACACTTTTGTGGAGGGGTCAACATTTAATAAACGCATAGTAGTGGCGAACTGGGCGCCTAGGGGCGCGGGTGGAAACATGGTCGTGATACACGAAAACTGATAAGCAAAAAATATTTAAAAAGTATTCTCTTTATTTTTCTGTTATTTATTAGTAACATTCCACATCTAATTCATTTTCAACTAAATTTCCAAGCAAATTTTCTGAATCAGGTACCCTAAAGAGCGCCGCACCAAGGGTGGCGGGGCGGGTGGAATTCTCACCCTAAAGCCAAGGCCAGTTCGTCGCTGTGGGGGTTTAAATAACCAAATTTTTCTCATTTTTCTTATTTTTTAACCACTTATATTAAAAAAATAAAACTATGAATATAGCAAATTTTATTTTTGATTTCAATACTGAATGATAAACGCTTCCATTTGAGCTATCCGCAAAGAAAATCGGAATGAAAGAAAAGCTTCCAGCATAAGGGTCCAATGGCGGACTGGGCGCCTAGGGGCGCGGGTGGAAACATGGTCGGAATACACGAGAACTGATTAGCAAAAAACATTTGAAAAGTAGTCTCTTTATTTTTCCGTTATTTATCAGTGTCATCCCACGTAAAATTCATTTTCACATAAATTTCGAAGAAAATTTTTTGAACCAGGTACCCTAAGGAGCGTCGCACCAAGGGGGCGCGGGTAGAAATCCCACCCCAAAGCCAAGGCCAGTCCGCCGCTGTGGGGGTTTAAATAACCTAATTTTTCCAATTTTTATATTTTTTGACCATTTATATTAAAAATAGAAAACCATAACGTATACTACACACGGATAGTATCGAACCACTAACCTGATGACCTATTAAAACTAGCCTTGAATTTTAAAGGTGATGGCGCCGTTTAGAATATAGATACAATTATTTTTAAAAAAGCGTTCGAAAGCTTATCAAATTCTGCGTTGAATGAGCCCTAGTTGAAGTAATTTGGCCTTGTAAGTATTAAATTATCGCGTGAGGAAGGCAAAAAAGTTTCGATTCTTCAGAAATTTTGTACTTCAACTTCAACACTTGCTAGGAGCTAGGAAAATGAATGTATTAATTTGATATTTCACAAAAGTGATCTTTAGGACTTATCTTTCATTTAAGCCATTAAACAATAAAAAAGACTTCATGGGTTCATGAAGTAATAACTTTTCTGTGCGAGCATCCTAAATCCGGGCTGTGACGCTTTTTTTATTTCAAAATTCCATGACATTTCCGGGTTTTCCAGACCATCAATGTGATTTTTCCAGACCAACATATTGATGTTTTGTCAGTGTTCAAATTTTCATGAATGAGCAGATTACTTGAATTAAAAATATTTTCAAGGTTTTTGCATATCAAATTATATCAACATAATTGTTTATCATATAATTTTTTCGTTTTTTACATAAAAATTTGTGGAAACGTAACATCATGTACTTGTATTAACAAAGTTAAGCATAATGAAATTGCACAATGGTCAATAAGTTGACAAATCGTTAATGACTGATTTTTCTGTACCAATTATCAACTAGTGAGGAAAATATTCATAAATTTAGATTCAATGCTCTATTTTTTTCACGGAAACTGTTTTGAGTACAAAAAAAATGTACAAACGTCATATTTTAAATTTTTCACATTGAACACTATTTAGTCACAGATGACTAGATTGGAAAAATAATTTTTTATTTACATTGTTATCGATCACAATATCTTCATTGAAAAATCATTATAGCATATAATGGAAATGAAACATAAACACTTGAAGTTTTCTCAACGAGAATATAGGTAAATTTAATGCGAAGAAGCAAGAAAGTTAATTTCTTCGTCCAAGTTGAGCATTTCGGCTACAATATCTCTTTTATTTATTTTGAAAATAACGCAAAAATAGCGAATTCCATCAACTTCTTCAAAAATTCAATATTTGAACTTTCGGAAAAATGTTTAAAAATTAATACAAAATTAGTGATTCTTGCAAATTTTACAGGAAATGCAAGTTTTTAATGCCTTTGGAGAAATTGACAATTTTCCAAGTATTCGCACAATTTATTGATGTTTGCCAAATTTGAAAATATTCCACAAAAAACGCAAATTTTATCTACTTCCACAAAAAATTGGGAATTCTTTGCGATAGTCAGAGAAATTTTCGAAAATTTTCCTAAAATTCGAAAATTTAGAAACTTTACTAAATTTTCAAGTCATCAAAAATTTTGTGAAAATCAAAAATTGTTTTGTATCATCTGAAAAATTTTCAATACTCGTGAAATTCCAGTGATTTTCACAATGATGCAAGCTAATTAACGTATGAAAAAATTGTTTGAATTTTTGGAAAAATGTTTGCAAACTTTTAAAAAATGTTGAATGGTCAATATTTGAAAAAAGCTTCCATTTGAGCCATCCCCAAGAAAATTGGACTAAAAGAAAAGCTTCCAGCATTGGGTCTATATAACCAAATTCTTCCTATTTTCCTTATTTTTTTCACATTCAACTACTGATATAAGAAAAGACAACAATAAATTAAAATTTCATTTTTTAAATTTCAATTCTACATGCCTAGAGCTTCAATATATACTATCCCCGAAACAAAATCAGAATAAAAGAAAAACTTCCAGCACAGGGGATTTTTCCTCCCTCAATTTCCTTATCCCCCCTTTTTCCTCAAATGACTTTTTGCTGAAAATTTGGAATTTAAATGGGAAACAGATTTTTTCCAAGGTGCGAGTATAATGTTTTCCTACGAAACCCTAAAAAAAATTTATTTATTTTCGTTCATCATTAATACGCCAATTTTAGGCTTAATCTTTGCGTTTTAAAAATAGATTTTTTAGAGTTTTTTATCATTTGTTTTCTTTTTTTGGCACTGAGGAGGCACCAATCCGCAGCCGAAACGTCTGCTAACCTATATCTATTTTTAAAACGCCAACTTTAGGTCCTAAATTAATATATTTTATTACTAATAGAAGAAAATGAATAAAATATTTTCTTTTTTTATTGGCTTCAAAAACCTTAGCTCATTTAGTCAGTAAGGTTTGAATAAAGTACAGTAAAGGAACTTAACATTCATTCTGACCCTGAAGCCAATGAGATTTTGAATTGAAATCCTGTAAATATAAATAACAGGATTATAATAAATAACGATACAACATTAAAAATCATTATTCAATGCATTATTATTTTCGTAATAATTATTAGTAATTTTTCATTTCAAAATTTTTCTATATGACTACAATAATCTCATTTTTTAATCACACAAAACATACTTCAAATTATTATTTTTTTCAATAAAAAGATTTCAAATATTTGAAACTATTATACCTATTCAATTTTATACGCTATATATTTAACTATCGTTGTAGTTGCAATTCCAAAAAGTATGAAAAAGCTCTTAATTCATGAAGCATTTTGAATTATGAATTTAAAAGCTTTTAAATTTTCAAGACATGGTACATAACCAGGGAAAATTATGATTCTGGTCATTAAGCTAATTCTCCAGACTACTCACCAACAAAATCGCCTCCCATGCCATCCAACGAAGAGGTACTTTCGCGTAATACCCATTCACGTAATACTCTAGATCGTACTTGCTGCAGTACATAGCGTGGTCGGATACTTTTATTATTAAGTTTTTACTCACGACGCAATTTCTGAAACAAAAAATTTCTTCATTAGACCCTCTCTATAAAAACGGTAATAATTATGTTATTTGAACCTATAATAATTAAAAGTTATTCCTGATATAAAACTTTTTCTATAACGTTATATCATTCATTTTTATTGCTTGAGGTGATACGAGGGTTGCCCAGAAAGTAAGAGTACTATTGCCATTTTGGGCTGTGGGAATTTTTTTCACCAAGTTTGGCAACACTGGGTGGTATAAGGGGTTTTCCTGAGCACAACGAGCACAGGGGGACATCGGTAGTACGGAAGCTAACCCCGTAGTGTCAGTTTGCGTGAAACATGTCAGTAAGAAATCCCGTCTAGTGCTCAATGTGCAGTGTTATCCAGTTCCTTCACGCAAAAGAAAAAACACCTCCTGAAATTTTCCAGCGAATCGAAGCTGTTTATGGTGAAGGTGTTATGAATCGAACGAACGTTTTATGTGGTATCGGGAATTTAAAGAAGGCAAAACAAATGTTCATGACGATCAGAGGAGGCTTGTTGCATGACAACGCTGATCCGCACACAGTCTTGGCCACCAAGGCACTTTTGGATTCAGTCGGCTGGGATATTTTGAACCATCCCACTTACTCCCCCGTCTTGGCGCCTTCAGACTACCACCTGTTCACCTACCCGAAGACTCACATGGGTGGGGAAAAATCTTCCACCGACGAGGAGGTGAAAACAGATGTCCTGAAGTGGGGGAAGGCGGGGGCGGGAAACTTCTTCGAGGAGGGTATCAAAAAACTTGTGCCACGGCACACTACTTGCATGGAATGGGAAGACGACTACGTGGAAAAATAGATGACATGTATACGAACAAAACTCTGTAATTCTTTTTTAAAATACATTTTTTTTAAATTAAAAAAATCAAGTACTCTTACTTTCTGGACATCCCTCGTAGTTATTTATGATACAAGGACCCATAGTGGCTCCTTTTCCTCGTGTGTGAATATGCAATACGAGTCAGAGCCCTCGGTTCCACCTCGTCTTCGCTATGCCTCGGCTCCGCTTCGCCTCGGCTGCACCTCGGGCTCTGGCTCGTATTGCAGCTTCACACCAGGCCTCCCCAAGCCTCAATACATTTTCGAGGGACAAAGTTTCTTGTCGACTTGGGTACGAAGTACCAGTAAATATCCGCTAAGAGCACCACATTTGTCCTCAATCCAAAGAAATGTGTCGTCAGTGATGACACACCCACAAACGAACTGTAAATTGAAGGACCTGACAATGCGCCGAAAAACATAAGGAAAGTGATTCAAAATTATGAGAAAGGTGCTAAAAGGCATTAGAAACACTTTTAACGACGATCCCGTCTAACGGAAGACTCAAGAGCGACGCATTGCCAGTTGCTGTTATCCATTTTAAAAGACGTTCGTTTGCCTTAGCAGGAGAATCCTACCGAAAGAAAATCTCTGAATATTTTCTGGGGAAAAAGTCAGTCCTGTTTCAGGCTATTTGCAGACTCGATTTGAATGATTTCGTTTCTAGAGATAGTTTGAGAGATTTGGGTCCTTTTTTACGATTTAATTTATGGCAGTCGAACCTTAAGGATACCGAAGTACAACAGGCAGTTAGAATATTTAAGGTCTCGCTATCATAAAACCTTAACAAAATCTTAAATTGAACCTTAAATAAAAATAAATAAAACCTTAATAAAACTAATCCCTTCTAACACTTCAAAAATTATTATTTATTTATATGCATGTATTTATATGTGACAACCTTTATATTTACATGCAGCATTCCTCTAATGGTAAATCTGCAAATGCTATCTGTTTTTATGTATCACGTACAATTTACGAGATACATACAAAATATGGTATTTTTTTTATTTTTCAAAGCAAATTTAAGATATTTTTAGCTGTGGAAATCCTTAGATTCTGATTTTTCAAGTTTCGAATCTCTAATTGGTAAATAGTAAAAAGTTAGTTTTGAAGCCCTTACATCTGGCCACTGCACTGCAACTTTGCTACAAAAGAATCCATTCTACCTGATTCGCTAGCCAGATGCCGAGTGGGGCCTCCTCTTTTAAGGCAGTTTCTGTAATTCCTTGCTTTTCAGGAAAATTTCGAATATATTTACAAAAACAAGTTTATGAGCCTTCAGAAAACTTATGAGGGCTACTTGGATCCTCAAAAAGTGCTACCTGAGTCAGCGTCTCCAGAACGTGGGATTTTTCGGCCCCCACCACTTTCCCCTCTGGGAGCAATGCATGCAAACGTTGCGTGACGGTGAGTCGGTTCTGTTACATGCTGCGTAGACCAGCCTCGCGTAAAGCCGAAAATGCACGAAAACGAACGACTCTAACTACGAATTACTTGCTGAGCTCGCTCGAGTCTCGACTTCACGATTCGATTTCGGTGGCTATTAGGAGGTTTGAGTTGATTTTTGTTTACGAAAATTGACAACTAAAAGAAAGACTTCAAATACATGTAATGAAGTCTTGAAATATTTGATGATTATGTTCTTCAGGAATTCGTATGTAATCTTTTAGACGATCCCATTCTACAGGGAATATATTATGTGACACTGGAGGTTTGTAAAGTTCAAATATATTTAATATATGTATATGAGATTTTGAGGTTAGGTTAATAATATCTATCACTTTCGAGTGGTTTTATTTTCCATCATTTATATTTATTTTTCAATTGATTTTGAATATTGTAAGGTTAGAATGATAATAAATGATACTTATTTTCAATTTATTAAATTAATCAACATTTGTACTGTATACTTACCCCTAATAATTACCTTTCTTCTCATGCTAATTTATGCTAAAATCACAATTTTGGCGATTTCAAGAGAAAAAGCCGAAAAGTTATTAACTTGACCTCATATTCTTTCTTAATATATGAAAACTTCACAAAACCTTTAATGGCTTAAAGTACTTATCTCAACGTTGAATAATTGAGTTTTTACAATTTTATTTTAATTGTAAAATAATTGTAAATGGAAATTAATTATAAATAATTGTAAAAAAATGTAACAAAATTTATTCTATAAAGAAATATCTCATGATTTTGAAAGAACAAAACAATTTTAAAGGTACGTCTCTGCAGTATATTTTAATAACTAATGAACATATTTTCAGAATATTTTTCCTTGATTCTGCCCTAGGGTCAAACA
>JAUMHM010000031.1:25734824-25747187 GCA_032362435.1 Melikaiella ostensackeni | reverse complement strand
AAATAATGTTGGTCAAACCCCTGCCCTTTTTCAACATCTCGTAGGGGCGGGAAGGCACCCCTGTGACTGGTCACAAAAATAGTGTAGTTCACATCCCTACTCTTTTCCAACATCACGCGGGAGAAGGCACCCCTGTGACTGGTCACAGAAATAATGGGGGTCACACCCCTACCCTTTTCCAACGTCACGTGGGTGGCGGAGGCGGGAAGGCACCCCTGTGACTGGTCAAAGAAATAGTGTAGTTCACATCCCTACTCTTTTCCAATATCACGCGGGGGGAAGGCACCCCTGTTAGTCCAATATCTACATTAATAAGGTAGAAAACAAAACTTAATTATTACACCTCAAACTAATATACATCCTTCTGGCAACCTTATTTTATTTATGATAAGTACCAAGATGACATTATAATTTTATCAACAGAAAACTTGAAAAACCCAACTGAAAAGTAAACTGAAAAATATCTCAAAAAGGTATGAAAACCAAGAAACATATGTAAAATGTTAAAGTTTAAAAAAATTCGACAAAAAAACCTAGTCCAATTCATTAATGCAGTACTCAATGGTACATAAGAAAAAAATTCACATATTTTTCATACGGCATCTTCCTCTGAGTATCATTTTTTATAGGTATTAAGAGCATCATTTCTTTTTACCAGATGTGTGTAAAATGTTTTGGCAACCGTATTATTTGGATAAGTACCAGGTTTACGTTTAAATTAATTGTAACTTGAAGGAACCTCAAAAAACTATTATAAAATTTCTGCAAAAGCTGGTCGGCACCAAACCTGGTCCAGACCAGGCTGCCACGGTGATAGGAAAATTTTGTATGCTTTGATAGTGTTAATTTCTTACGAGGGGTTAATTACTCCTGCCATCTGATGTACACTCTTTCTCTGCAATCTTATGAAATTCCATGCACGCCTTTGCAATCCCATGCAATCTTTTACAATCCCTTGTAATTCTTTCTTACGAAAAAATATTATAGGAAATTTAGTAAGGGCCTGTTATGATTTTCCTATAATTTTTTCGCGATTCAAGAAAAATCATGATAGAAAATCATTATAAGAAAATCAGTATAGAAATATATAATGTTCAAATATTGAAAGAATTCATGCAAAAAATAGAGAAACTACAAATAAATGATTTAGTTGTTTACTTAAAGTAGGACTCCAAATTATTTCGAGGGGTTTAACAGAATACCACATATTTCTAGGAATTTTACATAATTTCAAAAGAGTTCGAAGATTTCAAAAACATCAATGGATTTGAACGAATTTCAAGAAATTCCAGAGAATTTCCGCGGATTTCAAGGCTTTCAAAAGGATTTCAAGGAATTCTAAAGGATTTCAACGTATTCTGAGACATTCCGTCGGTTTTCAAGAGATTTAAAAAAATATTTTTACGGATTTCGTAAGACATCGAATCGCTTCAAGAGATTTTAGACGATCTCAAAGATTTTCAAACATTTCCGGGAATTTTCAGGGATTTCAAAGGATTTCAGTTTTGGAAAATAAATTAAACTGAATTGATTTATTAAGGGACTTATTCATTACAGTCTGCTAAAAAAGCCGTTAAAATCCCGAAAGCTCTCTAGATATACGTTGAAATCTCTCAAAATTTCTTGAAATCTTTCGAAATCGTGAAAATTCTCTGAAATAAATAGAATTCATTTGAAATCCCACGTTTATAAATTGAATATAATTCATTCACTAAATTTCTCTGAAAAATCCGTTCAAATCCCTAGAAATCTTTCAAATTTTTCTTTGGATTACTAGAAATCCCTTAAAATCTTTGGAAATCCTACAAAAATTGTTTGAAATGCCTCGAAGTTTTAAACGTCTCGAAATTCTTGGGAATGCGATAAAATCCTTTAAATCTTGTGAAACCTCTTGAAATACCTTGAGATCCTTTGGAATCTTTCAAAATAACTTAAAATCTTTAGAATATTTTGAAAATTTTTTAAATTCCTTTATATCTATTGAAATTGCTGGAATCTTCTGAAATAAAATTCAATTTATTGCGTAAGTTTCTCTAGAAATTCGTTGAAATCCCTTAAAATCCCTTGAAATTTCTTAAATGTCTTGAAATTTTTGAAGATTCAATAAAATCCTTTAAATCTTGTGAAATTGCTTGAAATACCTTAAAATCCCTTGAAACCTTTGCTTTGGAATCGCTAGGAATCCCTTGAAATTTCATTCCATAAAAATTTAGTTCTCTAGAAATCCCTTGAAATTTTATGAATGTTGTTAAATTTTTTGGAATCTTTTACAATAACTTAAAATTTTTAAAAACCTTTGAATCTTTCTTAATTCCTTTATATCTCTTCAAAAGATTGAAATTCCTTAAAATCCCCTGAAATCATTAAAAATCGTAAAAATGTATTAGAATAAATCTTTGGGAATCGTTGGAAATTGTTTGAAATCCTTTGAAATTTTTTTAATGTTCAAAAATTCTTTGGAAACTTTTAAAATAACTTAAAATCTTAGAAATTATTTGAAAATTTTTTTAATTCATTCATATCTCGTGAAATTGTTGAATCACTCGAATTAAAATTGAATTTATTCCCTAAAGCTCTCTAGAAATTCATTGAAATCTCTTGAAATCCCTTGAGATATTCAGAAAGATTTCCATAGATTTTAAGGTATTTTAACGGATTTCTGTAAAACCTCAGGGAATAAATTTAATTTGGTTTCAAAGGATTTCCACAGTTTTCAACGATATCAAGGGAAATGGAGAACTTCAGAAAATTTCAAGGGATTTTATAGATTTCAAGATATTTTAAAAGATTCCAAAGAATTTCGAGAGATTTCAAAAATTTCAAGGGATCTTGAATGATTTCTACAGTTGTCAAACTATTTAAAGATTTCAAAGGTTTCAAAGGAATACAAAAAGTGTTAAAAGATATCAAGGAATTTCTACGGATTTTAACAGATTTCAAATATTTCAAGAAAATCCAAAAGATTTTCATGGATTTCAATAAAATTTCGATGGATTTTAAAGATATCAAGGAGATTGCGAATGGTCTAATTGTAAAATAAATCGTTCCTTTGTAGTTTCTCTACTTTTTACGTTAATTCCGTCGTTATTTTTCTATTATTTATCCCAATGCTGATTATCCTGTAATCTTTTTCCATATAATGATTTTCTATAATGAATTTCATATAATCGGATCATTTTTATCTGCTTCCAGGGTCATCTGTGAGCATAAGCAAAATCGCCGCCAATTTTTGGTGCGGATGTAGTAACCTAAATACTTTGTCTAAACGCGTACAAGTGTCAACTAAACTTAACAGAAGATATATTCTATTACCAAGTTTCGTTATTTTCTAACTTTTCAAGTACACTGCACGACCAGAAGTCATAAAAAGCTCGCATATGAGCTAAAGTACTCCAAGAACATCGGCCATCTTGGCTTGACTTGATTATACATGAACCTGAATCTAATCATTGTGACCTCAAAAATCGATCATTAATTCCGGCCGATCAAAATGCTCTTGATTTCGGTATCATTTTCGTTGCATATCAAAATGATATTGATTCCCGTATCTTTTTGAACATTATTTTTTACTGTGCAGTTTTTTTTAAATCAATTAAATTTTGTCAGAGTGCAATCTAAAAAACTCCTGTTATTTTGAAATAATTATCTTTTTAAATATAGAATACAAACCTCGGAAAATATCCTTCTGGAATTCTAGATTTGGCGCTCTTCACAGAATTTATTATGCTATCAGCCTATATACATAAAATATAAGATTGACCAAACTCTGGATCTGGGTTCGCAAACTGTGCAAGATGGAAGACGAAACTTCCATCCATATTTTATGCTGCTTCCCTCCCGTAAAGTGAGAAGATTAAGGATGCTTAGATCTTCGAGAGTATAGACAGAGAAATTCGGCTTTTGTGGTAAAACCGCTTTCGAGATGGGCTTCAGGGTTTAGAGAGAATTTTAAATAATATAGTATAGAGCATTCATTATAAAATAGAATTCGAGACCCTGGTAAGGCTTTCTGATCCTCTTCGTAAAGGAAAATTTAATCTTCACTACCACTCTCCGTCTCTCTATAATAATTCTGTATGAATTTCTGAGAGGCAGTATTAAAATGTTATTTCGCCTTTTAAAAACAAATATTGACTCAATTTACTAAAGGAGATCTATTTTTTACTTTAATCTTTTTGATGAAGAAAGAACATTCTCTTCATATTAGCAATTGTTAGAAATGTGTTATTGATTCGAATTATCAATTTTTTTGTCTCTTGTGTGCAAAAAAATTGGAATAATCTGAATAGATTGGTTCCAAATTGATTTTTATTATATAGAGTTGATTTAAATTCGCTGAATTCAATTTATAACTCTGTATCAAGTTTTATGGTGTGGGATTTATTTGTGTAGGGTTAAAAAAAACATATGCCCGCCGTCGGTGGGCACATTCTCATTGCGCATTACGCGCCACGAATGAGTGCGCCTAGGGCGCTCGGGCACGGTATCGCGCTTGGCGCTCGTTTTCGGACGTTCTACTTATACATTTAGACTACATTTCAATTATAAATATTTTTAATTGAATCAAAAACTATGATTCAAACCCCTAATGAAGTAAATTCATGAACTAAACATTGTTCATCAATTTGACATTGAAAAATGTTCTCAAAGCACCTGCGGCTTTTTTTATTAAGATTACATTCTCATAGCGACACTCGTGCTTCGCTTTGAAAAATCAGCTTATACAGACGATTGTAACCTATGGATCTCTTATAAAAAAATTTGATAATCTTGAAAATGATTGAACTTTTTGAATTTGTATCTAATCGAGAAATTTTATGGGGACAATTTGTAAATATATTTGATATCTACTAAAAGTATCGAATGATACTTCTTAATCTGTTAGGAAAAATGGTTGTGCTATTTCTTGAGATTAAAAAAATATATATATATATATACTTAAACTCATTTAAATTTGTAAAAAGAATTAAGCTATTGTATAGAGTTTTACGTTGTAGAATTTAACCATGTTAGGTCAAAGTTTAAAATATTTAATTTGTAGGGTCGCTACCGCCTCAAAAAAAGTTTCTTTTCAAGAAAGACGGTCTTGTCTCAAGTCAAAAATAGGCTCGCGGGTTCTAGTTTTTAGACAAAAAATATGCCTAAATCTGGCTTCAATGCTATATATCAAACAACATTTTCACGCAGAAAGTGCGGTTTTAATGTCACAATATTCACTATTAGAGAATTAAATTCTTCAAAAACTGACATTCTTGACGTAAAACTGATTTGAGCGACCTTTTAATAATTCTTTTTAAATCTGACAAAATTATGTTTGTTTCTATAGACCGAAGGAACGCATAGTTTCAATACATCTTATGAAAAATAAAAAATAAATTTTTTAGATCACCCTTCTAACTGTAGAATAATAATAAATTAACATTACCGCTCAATTACTCCGAAGTCCAGAAAGATGCCTTTTGTTCCATAGGAAAGCAGTGTTTGAAGCGCGAAACCAGAAAATGTACGAAGTTTATTATTTCATCATCATTGCTAATAGAGTTGATAATGTGAACACCTACAGCTTTGTAAACTGGCTCTCACAATTACACATAACTGGGATATTTTTTGGTTTAATAACGCGTAATGGACGAACATGCGCTGGACAACTATGTCAGTTCACTACTGTTGCAATAACTGGTAAACAACGGGTAAATTTCAAGTTTAGTGAGAGAAAACTGCTCAACTTGCTAAGTCTGCTAATTTGTTCTCGTGGATATTTTTACTTATTCCATCTTGTTTTCATACGCTCTTTGCTCGAAAACACACTAAATAAGGAAGACTCGGCATAGAATAATGAAAATTAAGGCTACGAGAATGATAAATCAGTGAAAAACACTTTTTTCGACGATTCTCTTTAATTGCCAATTTTTATTATCTCATCCAAAACAATTATAAGTGGACCTACAAAAATGTTTTCCTTAAATCTTGTGGAAAATTCGTCCACAAAAATATAGGTTCCCCAATAAGGCGTACCGAAAAAAAGTTCTCCATTCGTCGTTCTAATAGGGAAGAAAACATTATTTTGAAAGTCAAAAACGCTTCCCTAATGCTCTGATAAAAAAATTTCTTCTGTCTTCACGTCATAGATATAGTAAAAAAGCATTAAAAGCGACAGACTTTTTCTTCTTCGAAGACAACAAAATTTGCATGAGATCTAACTTACCAGAAAAAATAGTTCGGAGCAAGTTGTTTGGAGCCCATTGATATATTTTTTACTTTGCCTAAACGACCTTGAAATTTTATAAAAACCTTAAAAAACCGACTTCTTTGCTATTTTCTTTCAGTTATATCAACTTTCTCGACTATACTCAGAAAAAAGATTATTTGATTAAAAAAGAAATTCTTTGGAATAAAGACAAATATTGTTTGGCTCTTAGTTAAAGAAATTCCTTTGGTTCAAGGAAATGGTTTCTTGTTCCAATTAAAATTTTTCTTTAATTTGAGACAAATAATTATCTGAGTGTATTTGACTATGAAATGTGTGATATATATTATCGAGAATGTATTTTCAATATATTGCAACAATAATTTATAAACATGGTTGATATGAAAACGAAATCAATATTTAACGAAAACGTGATTACGAAGCACATGTAAATAATTTGGTATATTTTCAGTGGTTTTCAGTTAAACTTCTATTTAACACCTTTCAAAGAGTGTACAATGCCGCGGAGAATGATTCCAATCGATAAATATATTTTTAAAATTATCAGAGGATAAAGGAGAGGAAACGCTTGAGAATAGAAGAATTTTGAAGAGGATACATTTTTATATTGGTAAAAGAGAACTTAAAAGGATTGAAAAGATTTTTGATGCTACAAACTGATTTATGATACATTTTAAGAGGAAATGAAAGAAGATGTTATCTTTTTACTAGGCACATGTCGAAACTGCCAATTTCGTGCCTTCATGCGGTTTTCCCCGCCTTCTGCAATCTTTCTCTTCAATTCTTTGTCCTTACATGATCCCTTTTCTTTTTCATACCAATAATTTCTCCCATTCGACATACTGAACCGTAAAGAAAACTATTTGACACTTTTCTGTTGATAAATTTTAATCAGTAACGATCTACAGCAATATTTACTACGTTAAATTTTTATTTTTCTTGCATGAGATATTCATATCACCAGCGAAAAAAGTAGTGAAAAATTCGAGAAAGAAATTAAATTATCGAATTTGTACAAGTATATTTAGCATAATACTATTTTCATCAATTTAAATGTGTGCTCTAAAATTTACGTCTACTTAATGTCTATCAGAAGTCTGCCGTCCTGATGAAGGAACTGTACAAAAAAAGTACTGCTCTTGGGTAAATCGGACATGCTCTATCCATTAAAATAAAAAAATGGCAAATTCCAACTATTTACATGCAAAACTGTTGATATGCTAGATATTAATGCACAAAGTCGCCGAGAATCCTTACTAATAAACACATCTGCGCAGATGTGCTGGCGAATACAGGAATCAGCCTTCAAGAACCTCCGAGTATCCTGCTGGAGAAACTTAACAACTACAAATTTTCCAAAAATTGATAAAAAAAATTATGATGTAATTATTGATTTCTCATTAAATTACAATTAATTGTCAATTCTTGTTAATACAAAATGTATCAATAGTACAAAAGTAATTAATTTGATATTTTGATCGTTAAAATCAATGTGTAAGCACAAAATAAAACAAAAGTGTGTACAGACTTTGGTCAAATTATTAATTGTTTATTGAAACCATTTAATTTCGCTTAACAGTGTCATTAACACACCTTATGACTGATAAGCATAACGAAAAATTCTAACAATAAGTAATATTCATTAAAGGAGATTTTCAATATGTGAATTTTACAGAGTCTACTAAATTTAACTCGACATTTTTTGATATATTCTATAAATGTTAAAATGGTTTTAAATTTAATTTCTCATTTCACTAATTCGAATTCTAAGCCAAAAATTCTTTTTATAAAAAATTATTTTTAACGAAAAGCGGCTACTATTTGGAGTGGTTTGGTAGGCCAAGTTAATAATTTTTCTTCACAAATAATCTGAGATCTGTCAGTTGAGTAGACTTTGAGGTTAAAATTCTTCATAAAAAAAAACTAATATCCAAAAAATTATTCCCCAACTCGATTTTGAATTCAATCTTCCCACTTTTTCTAAATATACTGAAAAATGTACTTTATATGAGCATTTCTCAATTTTTTAGGTAAAATTGTTGATTCTTTCTTTATATGAAAGAATCTAAAAAACTATATTACTACAAAGACTAGAGATAAAAATGAATTATTTACAATAATATATTATAGAACACAACTGATGTTTATTTTTAAATATATGTAATCAGTACAAACAAAAGATATGTTATGCATATCACCGTAAATATAATTAAAATTTTTTTTAAATATTGTCGAAAAATCAAAACTTGAATTGCCATAAAACGGACTCGATCAGTTTTTTCATCTCTCATTTAAATTATTCGGGCAAAATCAAGAAGTTAAATGTATTTTTACAACAATATTTATAACTTTTTTATATGTTTATTCACAACAAAATCATGCGAGTGAATCTTTCAAAAACATTGTCAAATTTTCTCACAATTTCAAAATTAAAAGTTCCGGAATTATTTTAAAAAATAACAATTTTTTTAATATCACCAAATGGTTACGATAGTCTCTTGAAAAATAATAATGTATTGATTATATTTCTTTAATTACTCCAGATAATTAATAAAAGTTATATTATTAATCAACTAGAATTATTTTTGCTTGACAAATAGAAGATGCAGATGTGCTATTGAAAAAAAGAATCGTCGGCTCAAAGTTACCCTCGAATGCGGGTGAAGAAACTTAACATGTACTTGTGCTATTTGATTTCAGAAAATCGGGCTGCAGAAAGACTGAGGATCCTCAGGAGCAAAACACATCTGCGCAGATGTGTGTGTTTTTTTTTATCGGGATCTGAGGGCTCAGCACAATCCCAAATCCTGGAATTTGTGTAGATATGCTACAATTTCTGCAGATGTATTGTTTCTTCATCAGGAATTCTCGAAAATCGCTGTAGATATGCTAATTGAGACCCAATTATCTCGAGGCTTGATTACAATTTTCAATAATGATTAACATAGTTAAATTCGTCTTCTCATTACGGATCCAACCATATAAAAAACTCATTTTTGATAAAAATGCAGTTGTACAGTTTCTTCATCGGGACGGCAGCGTTGGCGTCCCTTCGTCGGGCCCCTGGACTGGCATCATTTTAGCCAATTAATTTATTGTTTTAGACTACTCAATAAAAATTGCAATATTAAACTAAAATTAGTAATTTTTTATCAAGAAAAAATTGTTAAGTATTTACATACTACAGCACATAAGCGTGTTAACATCGTGTTTACAAACATATAGAAAAATGTATTTCACAACAGATACGACATAGATCTTAGGTTTTAAGATATTTTGCAGATTTATCGCTTTAATGGTATGAAAATGCATTGCACATAATTATAATGAAGTAGAGAATCCATGTTTTATACCTAATAATCTAATCGACGTTAGATTCGTACAACTTATTTTTTCCTCAGATGATTCTTTACAACTTATTCGTCAGGTTTTTATTGAAACTAAAGTTGTGAGTAATGATGCCACTAGTTAGTTAAAAATTGTCTAGCACGTATTTGATACTTTTTATAAACATAACACGAATAGAGTTGTAGAAAATCTTATTAAAAACATGATAAACCGACATAGTATTATAAAGATTGAATCAGAATTAGGGTTCATTTCTAAAGAAAAAGACAAAAACGGAAAACTTAGAACAACGATTTTTAAGTAAATAATTACGCCTTAGACTATTTTTTCTATAGTACATTTAGATTTTTCTTCCAAAATTTGTTAGATTGAGTAATGTGCTTGACTTTATACTGAAAACATCCTAAATATTTCAAATGTGTTACTCAATAAAAGAATTCTGTCTCCTTCCATTCAAGTAGTATGTAAAATGTTTCAAATTTTTTATTTTTTAAACCAAATTGAAGAAAAATATACATATAGAATATGCCCTGAATCTTAATAACGCAAATTTTTAGACAGCAAAAAGTTAGTGCATGTTTTTATATGCAATAATCTTAGAAATCAATCATTTATTTTTCACTCACTTTCATAAGTATTGCAATTTTTATCTTTTCAAATAAGGTATGTATGTATAAATACCTTGTTTTTATTTTGCTTTGCTAATATTCCCAGCCCAATTCTCTGCATTTGTGGTTCTCCCTCTTCCTCTAGTTGCAAACTCGATGACATTTACTTATTTAATTAATTACTTTCAATATTTATAGATATATTAACTTGGGAATAAAATTCAATGTTCTTTACATTTCAAGAGACGTGTGATGCTTTCCGAGTTAATCTTAAAAATGAATTGAAGATACACTCGCATTTTATTTACATCATCCGGAGCCTCAATTGATAAATTGTTAAATTAGAAAAATAATATTATCACCTAAAAACAAAAAACAGATATGATTGATAGCAATTTCACTTTTTTGGTACATATTTAATTCATTAATTGAAAATTGAAATTTTAACATAGGCGAAAAATTTTGAATAAATCCTAAATTAAGATCATTTTATTCTTCAATTGGAAATTAATTCACACAAATTCCAAATCATGACACAAAACTAAAGTCATTACATCCAATTAAGGTCAAGGTACCAGTTTGTGAACGTGTAAAATATTTATGAATGATTGATCGGGAATAAAATGAATTTAATGCGTGTTTGAGATGTGAAATGAATTTTCATGTGATACGTGTTCATTGTAGTTATGAAAAATACTTTTATATACTTCTTTGAAGGCTTTTATTATTAAATGTGAATTTTTTTCACAAGCTGTGTCGCTGCATCAGTTTGTGAACGCTCGATTTTTTTCTGCATCAGTTAGTGAACGATGGTTGCATCAGTTTGTCAACGCTCAATTTCATTTCGAATTACTTTGTGAACGACGACTCATATCAACTTGCATGATGTTTTAATGGAACCACTTACTTTATTATTCATAATTTTGTCATTTTTGCATAAATTAACTTCCTATAATAAAGTTTATGAGTATATAAAATTTTTCTGTATTAGAAGGTGCAAGATTTTTATAAAAAGTGACCAGTTTTTCGCAAGCAAATCAATTAGAACATCAACAATACTATTAAAGAATGATTGAAATCTTTATTATTAATTAGATAATCAAAATACGACAAGAAATATTCAGTAATCAATGTTTTTATACAGCAAAAAAATAGTTACACGATAAATAACAGGTTGAGTCTCTTTTTACCGACTTTTTGAGGTTATAATCTGTAAAAAAAAATTTTGACAATCAAAGAATCGTTAATTAACTGATAAGCTGCTGAGTAAACTTGAAGACAGAGATAAAACACGGTAAAATTAATTTTTTTACATGAATGGCCACAAACTGGTACATGCACGTACTTTATGTATTAGTTTGTACTCGGCTGTATTTAACAACAAATAATAAGATATTAAGATTTTTCAGCGACGTTTGTGTAAAATATAAACATCCTTGATTTATTGAGATGTTTTTTTCCAACTAACCTTGTCTTTTGTGCGTGTCTCATGGATAAACGTAACTGAACTAGAAAAACAGTTTCTAGTAAGATGGAGGCAATTTCATTGCTACCACTACGCTGACGGTGACGGTGACAGTCACATCAAAAACAGCGGTTTATTTTAAAAATATTCAAAATTCAACCGACAATTCATTTCAATTTTGATGCATATTCTTTCAGGATAATGTTTATAATGATTATCGTAAGGTTTTTTATGATTTGCTACATCAATGGATGAAAATATGAACGAGCGTTCACACACTGATACGCGTTCACAAACTGGTGCGTTTACCTTAATGATTCCATCCCAAATTCTGTTGTATCTAGCAAGATCTCTTCTTAATCTAATAGCTTTGTTACCATCTCTCTTTATAAACCGCATTTCCATGAACTCTCTCATTTTTTTATTTTTCTCATGATACAAAATTTTAACATCATCCCAATTAAAGTTATGCCCATGTGTAAGTCTATGTTTTGTAAGGACCGATTAATATCTTGCTCTTCTATGAAAATTATTTTTATGTTCATCTTTTCGTGTTGTAAGTGATCTCCTTGTTTGCCGTATGTAAACAGCATCACATTGTCTACATTTAAATTTGTAAATTACACATTGTTTTTCCAGTTTTTCATATTTGTCTTCACCCAATGTAACAATCAAGTTGCTTTTGAATGGAACTCTATATATCGTATGTAACCCCAATTTTCCTAACATTGATT
>JAUMHM010000031.1:25714798-25726860 GCA_032362435.1 Melikaiella ostensackeni | reverse complement strand
CAAAATCATGGCAATAATATGGCCGTAACAGTAAGTTGGTAGCAATGTTTGGTCAGGAAGGTTAGGAGTGGTGGAATCAGATACAACGCTATAGCTGTAAGTTCACCTTCACTCACTGAAGCAGGCCACAGGGTTTGTTCAGTAGTTCGCACTTTATTTACTTTTTTCACAGTGCGCCACTTTTTTCGCTGCGTCTGTCTACTTTTTTCACCTTCGCCCGGAAAGGTCGACACTGCGCATGCGCCACGTCATCGACAAAAAATCGGTCACTTTTTATACAAAAAACAGGTGGAAAAACTAGCACTTTTTTGCTAGTTATAGAGAAATGAAGTTATTACCCATTTTCGTTCGAAAAAATCTTTTTTTTTTAAATCTCGAAAACATTGTTCTCAAACAATAATACGAGTATTGTAGATGAAACTTGTAAATCTGATTAGATCGCATATTTTTTATAGTAATACTTTTCTCTAAAATTAATCATTTTCAAGGAAAACAAAAAATGCATTTTTGGATTTTTTGTTACAATTCTGCTAATTCTTATTACTATGTATTGTGCTTTTAAAGCAAAGTAAAATATTAAATATTTTTTTTAGAACACATGCATGATTTGAGCGCTTTTCTATGGCTGTAAAGCGGGGCTAAAGTTTAATTTTTTACTCCCTAGGGAGTAAAAAGTGACGTCATATGCAAATAATAAAAAATTATACATCTGTGAGCACACATTTGACGATAACTGACCCCTTTACCGTAAAAACTGTTGGGAAATCATTGTTTCAGATTGCGGCATTTATCGGTAATTTATGGTAAGCTACCATAAATTACCGCTGAATCTACTGAAAATTTCCATAAATTTCCGAAACTTTCGGATACTCTGAATTCCCATTATTTTCTAAAAATTTTCAAAACTCACAAGATTTTTAAAATTTCAAAGATTCTAGCAGTTTTTGAATTTACCGTAAATTTCCAAAGAATTAATTAAAATAGAAGTTTTCCATATGAATAACTTGGGAAAAAATGTTAAAAAATGAAAAATTCAAATAACCTTCTCAGTTTTCGTCGAATTCTTCTATAAACTCAGGACTGCACTTTTTTTTAAAACACGAAAATATTAGTGTGGAGTGAAAAAAAATCGAAATTTAAAAAATGGCGGACCCATACAAGATGACAAAAAATTCTATTTTCTATAGTTTTCAACAAAAGGGACTCAAATTTAGTGCAAAATCTTGTTAATGGATACAAAACAAGTGCTAGTATATGAAATTAAACATTCTGGAAAAATCCAAAATGGCGGCTGTTCAGATTGCAAAAAATTATTAATTTCCCCATTTTTCAAGGAAAGTCTCTAAAACTTGCCAAGATGAGCAAGTCTATTCTGGAGAAACTATGCAACAGTTAGTAACAGCTGAAATTTTGAGAAAACACAAGATGGCGGTTGGTCAAATTTGAGAAAATGTTTAATTTATCCATTTTTTAACGGTACCCTCTCAAACTTGGCAAGGTCAAATTTATTTTCAAAAACTGTGTAGTTGACCGCAACAGCCGAAATATTGAAATATTTTAAGATGGTTAGCGGCCAGCGATATATGTACACATTTTTCCGAAAAATGTATATTGTATTCATAGTGAATAATAATACAGGTAGGTACTGTTGCCAAATGTTCTTAATCAGGGTGAATTCTCTTGGAAATTGTAGATTTTTTCACATCAAGGATAGATTTTCTGTGACTGTGAAGACTGAAACCACAAAATTTCTGCCCGGGGCTACGAAACCCTAAAAACTAAAATTTGGATGAATTCAATTAAATTCAATTAATTCAATTCAAAAATTCAATTAATCTTGGATTTTTTCAAAATTTCGACTGTCACGCACTACTTCACAATTTCTGAAAATAAATTTGCTTATCTTTCTAAGCTTGAGAGCTTACCTTAAGAAATTGATAAATTAAACATTTTTTCAGATTTGGCCGGCAGCCAGTTTCAATTTTGGATTTTTTTTTTAATTTTTAATTTTTGATGTCAGTACTTGCTTTGTAGCTATTAAAAAGATTTTTTCACGAAACTTGGGTCCCTTTTTTTGACAACAATAGAAAATACCATTTATGGCCGTCTCTTATGGGTCCGTCATTTTGAAAATTCCGAAAATTTTTATTATTACTCCACTGCTACCTTTGTTGCGTTTGAAAGAAGGTTGCAGTCCTCGGTTTAACGAAGAATTCAACGAAAACTGAGAAAATTATGTGGATTTTTCATTATTTCACACTTTTCCCCATACTAGTCATATGGAAAAATTCAAGGGGTGTGTTCGAGGGATAAATTTAAACCGATTTGACTAAAATTTGGGCACATTATTTTTTTAGTCATTGCCCCTGGTAGCAAATTTTGACTTCGAAAAATGAGGGACACCCTGATGTTGGTCACACACGTCCACCAATCAAATCGAACACTTTTCCAGGGTGAATGGAGTTGGGGGTGACCCACATGTCTGCCACCCTTCATAATATGTGACATTTCATTTCTCCTCCCTCTTCAAGGTTTACTCTTTTTAATTAATTAACATTTTACAAATTTTAATAATTTTTTAAAGAAAAATCCGAAAATTCATTCTTGTCACTTATCACGAAAAATATTAATTTTAAGGGAAAAGCGTAAATACAAAAAATATGTGTTTGAATGAGGTCTATAATTTTTATATACAATATTTTTACCTCAGATCAATATTTCTCGAGTCTGTTGAAAAAAACTAATTTTTTTCAAAGGTAAAAAATGTTAATAACTTAATTTCTGCGCCAAATCATCTGCGCCAAAATCCTTTTGGAACTTTTAACTGCATTGCAAAACGAATCCTCTAGGCCAAGTATAAATTAATATTTTTAGGTGACCTTTTCGGAAGCATACCCAAAAGTACAATATCTTATATTCTGAAAGGATTTTTTGAAGACAAAGCTTTTAAATGTTCTGATTTTTTCATTTTAATTGAGGGGATGTTACGTACCCTATCGCCTTTTAAATTTTTGTACTGATGCCACTTTGTACCCCTCCAGTATTCCAGAAAAAAGGATTCTGCATATTCTTGACCCTGGCCATTTCCAAAACGACCTTGAGTTTCAGTCCAGGTGATTAAGTGGTCTTGAGTTAGATCAACTTCCAAATATTCTCGGATATCACTACTGATCTGGGCCTTTGGACACCAAGCACCACCATTTTTCTCCTGGCGAATCCTACGAAAAAACCAAAAAATAGGAATTGTTTACTTGAAATTGAATTCATCCAAATTTTAGTTTTTAGGGTTTCGTAGCCCCGGACAGAAATTTTGTGATTTCAGTCGAGTGTCTGTTCGTCGCATAAAAATGGGAAGTGACGAGAAATAAGGGGAGGGGAATAAGGGGAATTGAGATGAAATGAGTGAAAGTGAGGAAAAGTAAGGGGGAATGAGGGGAGGAGAATTAAAATAAGGGGAATTAAGGATGAGGGGAATTAAGAGCAAATGAGCGGAAGTGAAGAAAAGTAAGGAGACATGAGGGAAAATTAGGGGAGGGTGATGAGGGGAAGTGAGGCGAGGGGAATGAGGGGAATTGAGAAAAAATGAGTTGAAATGAGGAAAAGTAAGGGGAAATGAGAGAAACTAAGAATAAAAGAGTGGATTTGTTGAGAAGTAAGGGGAAATGAGGGGAGGAGAATTAGGGAGAGGGGAATTTAGAATGAGGGGAATTTAGAAGAAATGAGTGGAAGCAAGGAGAAGTAAGTGGAAATGAGGGAAGGGGTGACGGTAAGTGCGGTGAGGGGAATAAAGAATAAATGAGTAAAAGTGAGGAGAAGGAAGGGGAAAAGAGGGAAAATGAGGGAAGGGGGTAAGGGAAAGTGAGGGGAGCAGAATGAAAGGAATTAAAAAGAAATGAGTGGAAGTGAGAGGAAGTAAGGAGAAATGAGGGGAACTAAGAAGAAATGAGTGGAAGTGAGGAGAAGTAAGGGGAAATTAGGGGTAGAGAATTAAGTTTAGGGGAATTAGAAATGAGGGGAACTACGAGGAAATGAGCGAAAGTGGGAAAAAGTAAGGAGAAATGAGGGGAGGGAATGATGTAAAGTGATGGGAGGGGAATGCGGGCAATTGAAAAGAAATGAGTGGAAGTGAGAGGAAGTAATGAGAAATAAGGGGAACTGAGAAGAAATGAAAGAAATTGAGGAGAAGTAAGGGAAAATGAGAGGAGGAGAATTAAGAAGAGGGGAATTAAGAATGAGGGGAATTAGGGTGAAATGAGCGGAAGAAAGGAGAAGTAAGAGGAAATGATGGAATGGGGTGAGGGAAAGTGAGGGAGGGTAATGACGGGAGGAGAATTAAGAAGAGGGGAATTAAGAATGAGGGGAATTAGGGTGCAATGGGTGGGAGTGGAGAGAAGTAAGGGGAAATGAGGAAATCGGGTGAGGGAAAGTGAGGGAGGGAAATGACGGGAGGAGAATTAAGAATGAGGGGAATTAAGAAGAAATGAGTGAAAGTGAGGAGAAGGAAAGGGAAATGAGGGGGTTTGAGGGGAGGATGATGAGGAGAAGTAAGGGGAGGGTAATGAGGGGAATTAAGAAGAAATAAGTGGAAGTGAGAGGAAGTGGGGGGAAATGAAAAGAGAGGGATAAGGGGAACTAAGAAGAAATGACTAGAAGTGAGGAGAAGTAAGGGAAAATAAGGGGTGGTGGATTAAGAAGAGGGAAATTAGGAATGAGGGGAATTAAGAAGGATTGAGTGGAAGCGGGAAGAAGTAAGGGAAAATGAGGGGAACTAAGAAGAATTGAGTGGAAGTCAGGAGTAGTGAGGGGAAATGAGGGGAGGGGAATAAGGGGAACTAGGAAGAAATGAGTAAAAATGAGGACAAGTAAGGAGACATGAGGAAAGGGGAATGAGGGGAAGTAAGAAGAAATGAGTGTAAGTGAGGAAAAGTAAGGGGAAGTAAGGGGAAATGAAAGGAAGTAAGGGGAAGTGATGAGAAGAGAGGATAATGGTAAGGAGGGGAAATGTATGCAAGATGTAAAGGGAGATGGGAGAGAGAAAGGAGAAATGATGAGAGGGGAATGTGAAGTGAGGAGAGGTGCGGGGAGGATAAATGAGGGTATTTCGGCGAGGGGAGGGGGGAGAATTTAATGACCTATTAGGTTACGAAACCCTTTTTGCAGGCGCGTCTGTCTACTTTTACTAATTTTTAATAAAATAAATTTATCTTAGTGGAATTTTATAAGAACAAAAAATTATCGAGAAAAGAAACTCAAGACAATTTGAAACCCAAATCGACTAGTCGTTGCAGACAGAGAAAATTTAAAAAAAGGTTCAGGGAATACTCAGTGGACCTAGAAAATTGTTTCCAGAGAGTTCACACAAAAATCAGTCTTTCAGGTCAGTAAATCGCTTTTTCAGATCCACTCTCCGTTCCGTAAAACAAATTTTTTCTAACTTAGCAAAAAAAAAAAGAAAGCTCAAACATTTCCGAGAAACACGGAAAGTATTTTTTCACATCTGTATTTCATTGCTAAAGACTAAAACATAAGCGAAGTGAACTTCAGGAATTAAAATTCGTATTTCAATTACTATAATAAATAATATTGATAAGAGAAATGAGAGAAACAATTTTTAGTTATTGAAAGTACTGTTCAAGTGCTAGGTTGTTACTTATGAAAAAGGCTCCTTTAATGATAAATTAATAAAGCTCTTATTTCATTTTTCGCGTGCTTAGTTTCATTTTCTCTCGGCGTCAAATAAAGAAATAATGAAAAACGCGTGTGCCCTGAGTTCGTCGGAGTCTCAAATAATCGCTTTGTAACGCAAGAGGGTAAATTAGAGTCAGATTTTTTACGGGAAAGAATTTCCTTTGAAGGAAGACGTATAAAAATTCACAAAGGTTAAAAGCGAAAGTTAAATTCATAATGAAAAATTATGTAAGTAATGTGAAGTGGAATAGAGTCTCTTTCAAATCATCAGATAATATTAAAAGAATCTTGTTTGTTGAAATTCTGAAAAACAGAATTATTTTTAATAAACATTCCTTAAAATCAAGTTATTCATTTTTATTCAAAACATCAATTTTAAAAGCAATCTTAAATTTTTATTCTTCTTCTAGTGCATCCTCAAAATAACAATCATTCAATTATTCTAATGATTGAACATTGAAAATCACACCAAATTTCAGAGCTTCAAAAATTGATAGTTGAATGTTCAACAATTCCAAATATTATGATAGGGTGGTCTGAAAAAGACTTTTATTTGTTTCTCAAGTGGCGACCCCGCAAAGTGTTTCTTTTGGTGTCAAAAAGACTCCCGATTTTTGGAATAATCAAAAAAATATGTTTAGGGGTCCCCATTTTCGGTTTTAGTAAAAAAGTTTTTTTTTTTAAATAATCGCTGTTTGTGTCTTTTCACTTCAGCATACGTACGCTATAATTTTTTGAGTGGAATATATCAGTTAGATTTTTTGCAGGTTTTTCAAAAAAATTTCGCATTTTATTTTCAAAAACCGGCATAGGGGACCCCCAAAAAAATTTTATGAAATTCTGCCAAAGCTCTGTGATGTATTTCACTCAAAAGAATATATTGTAGACATGCCAGAGTAAAAATACACAAGCAACGGTTATTTAAATAAAAAATGACATTTTATTTTTCAAACCCGTCTTGAGAGACTCCAAATATTTTTTGAATGTTGCAAAAAAAATCGGGAGTCATTGTGGCACCAAAAGGAACACTTTTCAGGGATTCCATTTGGGAAAAAAGCCTTTTATTGGACCACCCTAATAATATTTGTATATTAGAAAGCTTTAACATGTTGAATTTATTTTTTTCAAATTTTAATATTTAAAGCTCAGAAACGAACAGAAGATATTTTTCCATCGAAAAAAGGTTTCGTATGTGAAAAGTTGGTATAGATGGGCAACTTTTGTGAAGCATTAAAATTCAATCCGAAAAATAATTGGAAAACGAACCGGCCTATTAGATGCTCCTAAAACTAGATACATTAAAATTTTTAAAAATTCCAAATTAAAAAAAACGCTGGAACATCATTGGCCGACATTTTTTCCCTACAGATTTGGTGCAATACTTGTATATTTCTTTTCTTCTCCCTAAGCTTTCCTCTGGAAAAATTGCATCTCAAGAAAAGGATAAAACATTTTTTTGTCAGGTAGAAATTTGGCCTATATTTGAAAAATATTCATTTCACGAAAAAAAACGGAATCATCGACTATTTGCGAATCATTTTTGAATAAGGATACTGATTAAAAAATGTTTGTAACAAAATTTCTGAAATAATTTCTCATTTTCCTATAACAATTTTTCAAATTGTCACCTTATTAAATTAAGTATAATTATTATTCGAAATTCAATAATCTTCAAGAATAAAGATTTTTTACGGGAACACCAACTGCAAGGAATTAATTTTGTTGTCACTGTAACTGTACCTGAAAGGCTTGTTTGATTCTGCTCCTACCAAATGGGTTAAGAATATAAGAAATTGGAGAATGAATTTAAAAAGATTAAAATCAGAAAAATTATAAAAATGATTTTGATTTGAAATAATTTTGAATAATTTGATGAAACAACTTTTATTTTGCATATATTTATATTTTAAATCTTCTAACTTAAATAGGAGATTGGAGAGAGAAGCCTCCAAAATTGGATTTTCAAAACGTCGCATAGTGCGCCAAAAAGCACTGTTTTTAGACGAAAATTGCTCGACAGTTCAATTTTCAATGGATTTGGATATATTTTTTTCTAATGACCTCAAGGTTTTTGGGTATAACGTGTAACTGCTAATTTTCTATTTTCATCTAAGCAACATTTTTTATTTAATAACAAATGAAATTTTTTTGAATAACTTTTCAAGTGATCTAGCTCTAAAGATTCTCAAATTCAATAAAATAGACCTTGAATCACTTACGAAACGATTACGATCAGTTAAAAATAGTTGCTTTTTTGCGATGCTTTTAACAATTTTCGTAAACAAATACACAGTTTGACAATGTCTCAATGAGTGGGCTCAATTTTTTTCGCAGAATAAACTGAAAATGTCTTTTCACTGACTCCTCGTTTTCATATTTCGTAATTTGTTACAATTTCTTTTTATTTAAACAATTTTTATGAACAAATGCCCATGTTGACCTTTGTTTCATAAATAGACTCAACTTTTTTACAGAATCGACTAAGAATGTCGTGCCAGTGACTTTTTGCTGACATATTTTTCGAAATAAGAATAACTGTTGATTATTTAAACAATTTTCATAAACGAATGCACATTTGAATCTTTTTTCCATGAATGATCTCATTTTTTAAATAAATCAAGTAAAGTGTCTTACCAATGACTTTTTGTTATCATATTTCTTCAATCGACAGCAAATTTTAATTTTTTGAATAATTCTTAAAAACAAATATCTATCTTCACCTTTTTTCCATGAATAGGCTGAATTTTGTTAAGGAATCGACAAAACATGTCTTGCCAGTGACTTATGGCTGTCATATTTTTTGGAATTGCCAATAACCAGTAATTATTTAAACAATTTTCATAAATGAACTCATATTTTGATCTTTTTTTCATGAATTGTCTCATTTTATTTTAAGAAAACAACTTCTATTTTATTGTGATTAATGCCATTCCGAGTATTGATTTGTATTTTCAACATTTTTCACAATTGCATCTAACTTGTCTCGAATCTATCTTATCCTTGGAATGAATATTCCAGAATATTTCACATAAAGTTAAATTATTAATTTTGCAACTCATCGAAAATTTCAAGCAATAGGAATAGGTTTGAGAATAAAAATTCATATAACAAATCAAATGTTCGAAAAGAGAAACTGATCAAGCAACACAATAATGATTTACAATATTTACAAATATTTAAGCAATATGTGCTATGAACTAAAAATGTCTCACATATAATTAACAATACATTTTTAGTTGATTTTTTTTAAAAGGACAATATATGGAAAGAATAAAATGCTGATTCGTTTATAGAAATTGTATTAATAATAATTAACAATTATTGTTAATCCGAAAAGTATGACAGCACAAAGTCACTGCAAAAACATTTTTGTCGATTTCGTGAAAAAAATTAAGCCTATTCATGAAAAAAAGGTGAAAATAGGTATTTGTTCATAAGAATTGTTCAAATAATTCACATTTGCTGTAAATTGGAAAAATATGATCACATGAAGTCAGTGATAGGACATTTTAAGTTGATTCCTTGAAAAACAAATGAGATCTTTTAAGAAGAAAAGATCGCAATGTACACTTGTTTATAGAAATTGTATAAATATTTAACAGTTCTTGTAAATCCGAAAAATATTACGGCAATAAGTCATTAGAAAGACATTTTTAGTCGATTCCGTAAAAAATTAGGTCTATTCATGGAAGAATGTTTTCGAATTATTCTGCGAAAAAAATTAAGCTTACTCATTGAGACATTGTCAAGCTGTGTATTTGTTCAAAAAAATTGTTCGAATAATTGCAAATTACGAGAAAATGACACTTCTCTATTAATTTGTTTATAGCATGTATAAAAAAAATTTCTCGCTTCAACACATTACAAATTATTTCCGTATAGTTCTTATACTGATTTAAGGTCTGTTTTATTGAAATTGAAAATCTTTAGAGCAGTGGCACACTTGAAAAATTATTCAAAATAAACAGATTTCAGTTGTTATGAAATAAAAAATATTGCTTTAACTGAAATGAAAAAAAAGTTACACGTTATACCTGGAAGCCTTACGGTCATTAAAAAATATGTTGCACAGTTGGGCCAAAAAAAAACGTTCGTGAACAAAATGATTTTCAGGCTACAGTTTCTATCCGATTAATTTTATTTTATTTTCTTAATTAAAGGAAACGAAATTGCGCATGAAATCCGTTTTCTAAAGAAAGTAATTACCATTTTTTTATTTGTCAAATAAAGTTTTTTTATTTTAGACAGCACCGTTTTTCATAAAATATTTGTGCTTAATCCAAAATGCCTTATACTATATGTGTGAGAAAAATATCTAAGAATATTGCCCAGTGGTAGTTTAGAAGTTTAAAAATTAATTATCAATTAGTTAATTAATCAATTTTCTAGGAAATTTGAACAATAGCATACATTTGCTCTTGTCAAATAACAATCCTTCAAGCAATGTTTCTTTTCTTATGCATTCATGAATTAGAAATTCGGCGTTTGCTCTTGGAAAAAAACTCCAAGTTATTTAGTTATGACTTTTTGCTATTACGTTTTGTTTTCTAAAACTATTGTTTATTATTTATAACAGATTTGATGAAACTGATGTCCGGTCCACACTTTATATGTTCAAGTGTAATTTGCAGCATAAAACATTTATTCCCTATAAAGCATTTTGAAAAACCGAAATTCGTATGCCAAAACTGAGCAAACGGGACATTAGTTTGATCAAATTTGTTATTAATAATGAATAACTGTTTCAAGAAACCAAATGTAATAGCAGAAAGTTAAAACCAAATAACTTGAAGTTGTTTTCCAAGAAAAAAAACAAAATTTTAAGTTTATGAAAGCATAAGAAAGTAAAAATTGCTTACAAGATTGTTGATAACAATAAAAATGATATAATATTGTTCAAGTTTCCTAGCAAAGTTCAAAAATTCACTCATTATTTTGAAAGAACGAGGTTTGTAATTCGAAAAATAGACAAACCGTAAATTTGTTAATTAGGTTCATTCAAACAATTTTTATTTGTGATTTGATGGATAATATATGATAAATAAGGTTCATTGCCTACTAATACTGGTGGTTTCGTGAAGAAATAGTCCTATTATCATTATAAATTGCTTCAGAGAGCGAATGTTTATACAATTTGTTTATAAAATAACAAATTATGTATGGTGGCGCAAGTTTGGTAGTAAAGTTTGAAAATTCATTACTTACAGGCAATTATGTTGAAAGAACGAGGTTTGTAAGTCGCAAAATAGACAAACAGTGAATTTGTTAAATAGATTCGTTTAAACAGTTTTCAATTTAAATGTGATAAATGTTGCCTACTAATACTGGCGAATTTGGTGAAGAAACAATCGTATTTTCATTATAAATGACTTCAGGGAGCTAAGAACTCGGCTGAGAACTGAATGACCAAATACTGCAAATCCCCATGAAATTATTTGCAAGTACTTTTTTGTTTATAACAAATACAATTAAATTTCAAACTTCTAAATTACCAATGAAAAATGTTCTTAGATACTTTAGTCACTCATATAAGGCATTTTCAATTGAACACAAGCTTTTTATAAAAAACGGTGCTCGTCTAAAGTAATTTTTTAAAAATTTTGTTTGACAAATAAAAAAAAACAATCAATTTATTTAAAATAGAACGGACATTTTACGCGCAATCTTATTTTCTTTAATTTAGAACAAAAAGAAAATTAAAATCGCTTTAAAATTGTTGTCTGAGTTTCAATTTGTTCATGGACGTTTCTTTTGACGTGAGAATTTGTTCCAAAACAGCCTAGAGCGGACAATTCTCATTCGATTTTGATCTTTTTTTTATACTCTCAATTAAATTTAAAAGAGAATTATGGAAGCCGATTTTAGAAATTTTTTATTGCACTTTTGTGTTAACAAATAAAGTGAAAAAATGGCAATTTTTACAACTTTATTTTTTATCTTTTTGAAAACAATTGAAATAAACACAGGATCAATCGAAATAAGTGCAGCAGCATATAATATATGAAATTAATCTACGAAACGTTCTGAAAATTTTTATAATCAAATTTTTAAATAAATTTCAAAGCTGTTGATTCTACGAATCAAAATTTTTTTCAACAAATCTGCTTTGTATTCCACTGTTAGTGGTTCAGAATGAAAAATATTGTAACCATTCAATATTCCTTAATTTTATAAGCAAATTATATAAACAAATGCCAAACTCAGGTATGCACGACAAGGAATACGAGGGTCATTCAATAAATACTTAGCCTGCAAAAGAAAAACGAAAATTTTGGAAAAGTGGCAATCTATTTTTCAACATAATCTCCTTTTAACTCAATACACTTGGCCCAGCGATGCTCTAACTTTTTCAACCCGTCCAAAAAATACGTTTT
>JAUMHM010000031.1:25698283-25714698 GCA_032362435.1 Melikaiella ostensackeni | reverse complement strand
GAAGCGCTCAATATTTACAATTATTTGCAACATTCACAGTTTAAGGGCAGCAACAGTCTAAAAATGAGGTCAGTATCAAGTACTATTGTGCCAATCATGTATATCGTCCACATCCAGTTACGTTTGAACGCTAAAAGCTTAATATTTTTAACTAACTGCGACACACACAGTTTGTGGGCGTCAACGGTGCTAAAATAAATTCAGTATGAAGTGCTAATGTGCCAAACATGTACATCGTCCACTTCCAGCTACGTTCGAAATGTAAGCGCTCAATACTTTCAACTAACCACAACATATACAGTTTAAGAACAGCAACGATGCTAAATTAGGGCCAGTGTCAAGTGCTATTGTGCCAATCATGTACTCGTATATCGTTCACATCCAGCTACGTTCAGACGCTAAGCACTCAATATTTTTAACTAACTGCAACACACAGTTTAAGGGCAGCAGCGGTACTGAAATAAGGCTAGTATCGAGTGCTGTTGTGCCAATCATGTATATCGTACACTTCCAGCAACGTTCGAATGCTAAACACTCAATATTTTCAACTAACTGCAACACACACTGTTTGAGGGCATCAACGGTGCTAAAATAAATTCAGTATGAAGTACTATTGTGCCAATCATGTATATCGTACACTTCCAGCAACGTTCGAAAGCTAAACACTCAATATTTTCAACTAACTGCAACACACACAGTTTGAGGGCTTCAACGGTGCTAAAATAAATTCAGTATAAAGTGCTGTTGTGCCAATCATGTATATCGTACACTCGAGCAACGTTCGAAAGCTAAATGCTCAATATTTTCAACTAACTGCAACACACACAGTTTAAGGACATCAACGGTGCTAAAATAAATTCAGTGTAAAGTGCTATTGTGCCAATGATGTATATAGTCCACTTCCAGCTACGTTCGAACGCTAAACGCTCGATATTTTCAAGTAACTGCAACACACACAGTTTGGGGGCAACAACAGTACTAAAATAATGTCAATATCATGTGCAGTAATGGCAATCACATAAATCTCCGCTTTTTGCTACGTTAGAACGCGAAGCGCTCAATATTTTAAATTCACTGCAACACTTACACTTTGAGGGCAGCAACAGTACTGAAATAATATCAGTATCAAGTGCAGTTATGGCAATCATATAAATCTCCGCTTTTTGCTACGTTAGAACGCGAAGCGCTTAATATTTTCAATTAACTGCAACACTCACAGATTGAGGGCATCAGTGTTGCAGGAAATTCAAAATATTGAGCACTTCGTGTTCGAACGTTGCGAGAAGTGGGCGATATACATGGATGGCATTACTGCACTTGGTAATGACTTTACATTAGCACCGTTGCTGCCCATAAACTGTAAGTGTTGCAGTTAATTCAAAATATTGAGCGCTTAGTGTTTGAACGTTGCTTTTAGTGGACGATATATATGACTGGCACAATAGCACCTGATACTGACCTTATTTTAGAACCATTACTGCCCTCAAACTGTGCGCGTTGCAGTTAATCCAAAATATGAAGCGCTTCGCATTCTAACATTGCGAAAAGCGGACGATTTATATGATTGGTAATAATGCATTCGATACTGACCTTATTTTAGCACTGTTGCTGCCCTCAAACTATGAGTGTTGTAGTTAATTCAAAATATTGAGCGCTTCGCGTCCTAATGTTGCGAAAATCGGACGATTTATATGACTGGCATTACCGCCCTTGATACTAACATTATTTTAGTACTGTTGCTGCCCCCAAAGTGTGAGTGTTGAAGTTAATTTAAAATATTGAGCGCTTAGCATTCGAACTTTGCTGAAAGTGGGCGATATACATGATTGGCACAAAAGCACTTCATACTGACCTTATTTTAGCACGGTTGGTGCCCTCAAACTGTGTGTTGCAGTTAGTTGAAAATATGGAGCGCTTAGCGTTAGAACGTTGCTAGGAGTGGACGATATACATGATTGGCACAATAGTACTTAATATTGACCTCATTTTATCACTGTTGCTGCCCTTAAACTGTGAATGTTGCAAATAATTGTAAATATTGAGCGCTTCGCGTTCTAACGTTGCGAGAAGCAGGCGATTTATATGATTGTTATTACCGCACTTGATACTGACGTTATTTTAGCACCGTTGTTGCTTTCAGACTGTGAGTGTTGCAGTTAATTAAAAATATTGAGCGCTTAGCGTTCGGCTGTTAAGAGAAGCGCGCTGTGGGACTTATCTGGATAAGCGGGCGCAATGCTGACCACATTTTAATGTGTGATTCTTGTTTTGTCGCTCTTTTTGCTCTCAATGTTATGCAGATATATCCTATGCACTGATTTTGAGCGCTTGGCGCCGAATAGCGCTAAAACTGTCCATTTCTTTTAAAATTTTGTTAAGGATATTTCATTGGACCCTTATAGTCTACAATATAACCAAGTTTCAGCCAAATCCACCGAAAGACATTTTCCCATGTATTGTATGCGGGGTCCTTTTCAAATCAAACCTTTATTAATTTCGAACGCTTACAATTTGATATTTTTTTACTCTTGAATTTAGGTAGATCAGATTTTTGATTTTTAAACTATCTTAATTTGACATATTTAATTTTTGGAAGGCATTCAAGTTGAAATGTATCGACAATTAAGACACTGATTTTGAAACTATACGAATATAAAGTAGTACGATTGAAATATGAATTTGTTCATTTTTCCATGATCAAATTTGAAATTATTCGATTTCAAATGTTTTCGACTCTAAAATGTTAAACCAAAAAAAGTCAGTAGTGCCGTAAGTCCGAGCTTTGAAAAATGAATGAGACCAACTGAATGTCTGAAACGGAAAATGAGATATGAATACGCTTTCAGCTGCCGTTTTCTTAATAACCAACAAAAATATTTCTTAAGCCTTTGGCAGTTCTAAGTTCTTGCACCCGTATTTATTTTCAGGCATTTGGAGTAGGTTACAAATAAGGACCCTGAAATGATCTGGACCGGACAATTATGGTTGGGATTCTATCGACTGTATCAGTTACACTCACCGCTTCCAAGCGACAAAAAAAAGCTTAGAAAAAATAATTGCTAATAAAGAAAGGGTGAGTGATGCACTCGACCACCGCGCCAGTTGTGCACCTACGAATGGTGATCTCCCCGAAGAATGTTCGGACCTGAAGATGTTGTGCTTTGCCCTTTCGGCAAAGATACACAATCTGAAAGAAATTTGACATGATAGAAAGTTAAAGTGACGTTTATGTGTATGAAAAAAAGCCTGCTGGCGGAAAAAAATTACAAAATCTGATAGATTATTTTATGTTTAAATAGTGAAAAAGAAGAGCGGAAAGGGGTTAGTGGGGTCTAAAAATGAGGGTTGGAGGTAGGTCAGGGGTGGCAGGTCGGCGCGACGTCGAGACGAGTCTCGGTCCACCGTCACCGACCTGGATGACTTATTTCATGAGAAAGTCATTTGGCATCGCGTGTTTGCGAAGAGGATCATAATTATATTATAAAAATTATTAAAATTTTTAAATTTTCGTGATAACTACCTTTAAAGAAATTGTCAAGGTAGCCACCTGGACTTTTTGACTCGTTCTACTTATTTTTCAAGAAAATAGAACAAGTCAAAGTTCACAGTCGAGAAATTTCCATTGTTGGCTGCGTTTTTATACCTTCATCCAACCGTAACTTATAATATAATTAACCTATGGCGAACCATGAATGGAGATTTGTGCACACTAAAATGACCTTTACAGTGAAGTTTGATGCGTTCTTTAGCGATTATTTGCACTGACTTAATCAAACATTTGTAGAGAGGTCAACACTCTTGAAACCTATAGTGTAGCTGATGCATCAGAAGAAGCAGTTCAAGTACGCACCTTGGAGGAGAATAACGTCCATCCGACGCCCGAACATGCGTCACAGGGACGACGTTATCATCTCCGATCTCAGCCTTAGAGTGGATCTTAGTTTTTAAGCATTTCAAACTGATCTTACGTATTATTTTAATTTACATTTCTTGAAAATATATTTATGCACACCTCAGTTGATAGAAGATTCTGTGGATTGATGTCCGCTAAATATTATTTAGCAAACTCATTTTCAAATTATTTTCTTCTATCAACTAGATGTTCACGTTTCTCCGTTGCAAGGCAACTCAAAGACTGTTATTATAGTACGCATCTTTACGACGATGTAAACATCAAGCCCTCAAACAAATTTGAGTTAACTTGAAATCTCCTCCCGGGATATCGCCCAAGCCACATCTTCCTGACTTCTTCATTGAGGCAGTCGTTCTAGTAAGGAACAACCAAGCCCAACTCTCCTTAGTTTTCCCCGACCAGCGGAGCATCTCCGCCGCTGGCCCCAGAGCGGCGATCCCCCCCCTCCTACTGCACTTTTTAACCTCTAGAGCCTAAGACATGTCATCCCAATGTAATTTTTTTACTGTAAATAAATTGTCGTCTTGAGTTTAATCTATTTTGCTTATTGTTCTATGAACTCGTTTATTAATTTTCAATGAAATTAATATGAACCTAGCAATTAAGAATACAAATCTCTCAATTAATGGAGCGAAGCTGCTTTCATCTTCGAAAGTGGGCAGCGAGCTATGAACCATTATTGTCTGATTTTCCACAAGGTAATCATGAAAGAGCTTTTGACTTTTTTTCTGGGGAGGACGTCCAAATAAAGGTACTGGACTTACATTGAGATCCAACTTCAGATAACTTTAAAATTCGTGTAGAGGATTTCTCTTTGCATGTTGATCAATAGGGAAAGCCTCCACACGAATTTTAAAGTTATCACAAGTCAGATCCCAATGTAAATCCAGTACCTTCATTTGGATGTCCTCGCCAGAAAAAAAGGCAAAAGCTCTTTCATGATCACCTTGTGGACAATCAGACAATAATAGTTCATAGTTCGCTGCCCACTTTCGAAAATGAAAAAAGCCTCGCTCTATTAATTGAGAGACTTGTGCTCTCAATTGCTTGGCTTCCTTAATCTCATCCGCGCCAAAGAGTGCATCATCAACATAAACGTTATTTTCAACAATAACTTCGGTGTGAGGAAAGATTAGTGTCTCTTAGAATAGGATGATGCGACAGATAAACTGTCTGAGACGTGTCTGACTTCGAAAAGTCTGGTACCAACTCCATATGAATTGACTGCCTGTGTTCAGATAAGAAAGCTGCATATTCAGCTTGAAGATCTAGTTTGTTCATTAGACGATCCTGAATCTTTTGTAAAATTTATTTTGCTTTACCTAACGAATTTCTGATGTTTATGGGAGGACCATTCTTAAAGGGCAAACGAATCATATATTGACCTGAAGGCAATCGTTTGTACTTGCAACTGAAATGTTCCTTGCAGCGAATTTTATCTTTTGTAAAAGAAGATGTAGATGGAGGTTCTTTCATCTCTCAAAAACTATTTAAATCTGCATGAAGTACCTCCTCAGTAATACTGAGATGTGTGGCAACAGAGCCACCGTTAGAGAAATCGCGTAATGGACCAGATAAAATCCATCTAAATATACTATTTTGTGCGGCTAGAGTACCTAATGTGCCCTGTTTTAAACATGGTAGTAAGCAAGACACAAAGCGATCCGCTCCTAAGATAATATCTATTTGGGAAAATCCGAAAGGATCGGGGTCAGCTGGGTTGAGCTGTTGTAGTTCTTGCTTATTTATTCCATTGGGAAAATCAGGTGGAGAATAAGACGTTAAATTCAGAGGAACTAGTGCGTACAAAGGTGTTGAATTCAGATTACTTTTCTTGGAACGCAACCATACTTCAGCAAGTTTCTTAGCCGTACCAATGACACGATGCGTTCTCCTTATAGTCAATGGAGTTGCCTTTTAGACCTGTTCATTTTTATTAGATTGAGACGTAGACGCCACCTCTGACATAACCGTAATAGATTTCGTTGAGTCATTCAAAGATGTTTGAGCTGCTAAATGTCCCGATGACTCTCTAAATTCTAAGTGTAGCAGTGTATTGTGCTTCCGACGACATTTTGTACAGGAGAATCTGCTAGAACAATTATAAGGTTTATGTTCTGGAGTCAAACAATTTATACATGTGTGCTTTTGAAAAACGAATTCTTTTCTTTCAGAGAAGACATTTCGAATTAGAAGAGGCAGCATGACTTTTAACAGATTGCGACTTGTTGAGTTTACTTTTTTCCATCGATCTGGATTTAGAAAGTTGAATTGCTTTTGAGATTCTAATTCTTGTCGCTAAAAATTCCTGGAACCTAGCTGCGTCTCCCATTCCTTTAAGGAAACAACATCAAAACGTCGCACTGTCCAAAAAACCACAACATCCTAATATTCTGTTAGGCGTTTTAAATTTCGCAGCTCAGCAAGATATTCATTAGTGGTGTCACGCAGCAATTTTAAATCTTCAATACAGTTATTGTTAACATTCGGTATACTCGCTATTGCATTAAGATGAGCACCAATCAATGATATCTTGTTATCATATCTTCTTTTATGGCATCCCACGTAGTTTGAAAATTAACATCGGTGACTTTAATGTGTTTTATTAGATGCTCTGACTCTCCGATCAAAGATGTCTTTAGATATTGAAAACGTACGATACTTGACAAGGATTCGTTGTGTACAATTAGAGCTTTAAAGAGATCGCGAAAATTTTCCCAATGTGTATTGTTACCCGAAAAAGATGGAATATTGATTTTCGGTAATTTAAAAACATTAGAAGCATGCTTGTGAACTTGTAAATCTGGGTCTATACACTGTTCCCATTTTTGTTTTAATAAAACAAGACGTCGACGTGCTGTGGCAATATTCCTTTTCGCAGTAGAAATTTTTTAAAAATTAGATTCGGTACGTAAAATAGAGTCGTGTAACTTTTATAGTTAAATACCTAAAGTACCTAGATCAGTTTACATTTGGACAGTTATTTTGAAACAAGATTCAGAATCGAAAGAATAATACATATTTAATAGAAAATAAATTTGGATAGTATTATTAAATTACTGTTTCAATGGAAGAAAATTATCAGAATATTGACAAGTCAAATTGCAAATAATAAGCAAGCGTACATAATCAAAGTCGTGCACAGTTTAAAAAAATAAAACAAAGTACTTACGTTGATAGAGCTAACAAAAAAAACTTTCAACATGAAAGCATAAATTTTTTACCTCACGCTGTAGTAGAATTTCCATGGATAAATTTACAGCTGGCAGAAGCATTTTTTGCAGGTCGTAATGAGTATTATATATTCTGTAGACAAAGAAGAAAAAAAGGAAGTCATATATCAGGAGCGTTTTCCTAAGCAAGTGTAATCGTTTGCGTAAGTACACTGCTTTGACTTTGAGAATATATATGTTACGTAGGTGTGAACTCGTTTACGTAAGAGTACACTCACACATACAAAAACTTGAATTTGTACTAGCCACTGTCCTCTCTTCAGTGAGGAAAAATTTGAGAAATCACATATTTGTTGATGCTGCACTATTCATGACGAACATAATGTACGATTATTTCAAAAAAAGCACAATTTGAGTCTAGATAAAAAAGTGCAATAGTCTGAACACAATTATTTCAAATTAACCGTCGCGCCGCCATGTTAAATCTGGAGCTTTCGGAACGTTTAATCTTTGAACACTGTATTTTTTAATATTTTAGATACGCTAAAACACGCGTCAGATCCCGGACGAGCCCCCAAATGTTTGTGTAAATATAAAGAGTTCATATTTCGGCAAAAGAGAAGTGAGGTGGCTAATTGGTTTACTATAAATCAAAGTCACAGATTAACATGGTTTAATAAAGAAGTTGAACATTCATTCAAAACAGCACTTCAATAACATAAGTTTTAAAACACCTATGGTTCATTTGAACGATTATAACTTGGATTTCGAAAGTTCATGATAATTGAACTTTTGCGCGTTGATTTCACTGAGAGAGATCTTTCTTCATTCTCGTCAGTACGCTTACTAAAGATTTTGGCACCAGTCATTACACACACACACGCACACACACACACACACACACACACGCAATATGTACAGACAGGCGCTCACTCTTTATGACAAGGATAACGCGAATTATGCCGCGTTTGACATAACTTCCAATCTTACCAGTTAGCATCAGCCCACATCTGAGCTCAGAAAGAACTTTAAACATTTAAATAATGACAAAGTTTTGAAATTTTCGTTCAGAAGAATTTGTATCCAGTTTTTTATCATATAAAAAAACTATACAATGCAATTTTACTTGGAATATACTATACTTTCAGAGTATTTGGAAACAAACTTTGAAGTTCCGATTTTTGTAGCTTTAATGCATTAAAGATTGTACACTGGGGTGGTTGAAAATCACTTTTTTTATAGAGGGTAAAGATCTCTCAAATTTGGTTCCAAATCTAGAAAGAGAAATTGCATATTTTTGTTTTTTGAAATTTTTATCTTATCAGATGCCTCCAGGTTCTCAAAATTTCTCATGTACAATACATGGGAAAAAAGCACTTTTTGGGGTTTTTGGAATAACTTCTGTGGGCGTGGGAAAATATCACAAAGAAGTTATAGGACTTGCAAAGGACTTTCCAAGGAAGGATTCTATGTATCAATCATATGGGACTGACATATACCCCTTACACACCCTCACGGTGCCCCCAAACTACTGCTAAGTCCAAAAAATGTTAATTCTGCACGAAGTTTACACCTTTGAGTACTTTATCCTTGTTTTGCTTTTTACAAAACATTATTATTTTCGGTCGATTGGATTAAATATCAATATTTTAAGTGATTTTCAATTATTTACACAAATTCCATTTGTTTATATAGTTTTTTTTCCTATAAGTCGGCGTATTCCACTAGACCAACAATAATAATTTTTAGTAAAAAAAAGACGAGAATAAAGTACTCTGACGCGTGCCTCCGCACTTCACACAGCGTGGAATGGCGTGGCACATGTCAGGGGCATGATGGAATCTTTGACATATGGAACACTGAGAGGTTTCTTTAGGTTTTACGTAGGGCTGGACCTTTATTTTTATGAACGCGAGAGACTCAAGATTAGGAAGGTCTTTTGTGTGTGGTGTGTTAGGGACCGTTACGAGAATCATGCCGATAGCTTTCTTAGTTTGTCAGTTTCTCATGCGAATAACTGAGGTGATCGTGTACCCTACTTTCCTAAGTTCAGAAAGTATTGAATCATCAGGGGAGTGAAATCAGTAACCAATAATATAATATAGTAAAGATATTAGGGTAGTTTCGAATTAACCTCGGAATTCCACACAGGTAAATCTTGCATTTCGAAGTTGTTAATTATAACATTTTGCTGTGACAGGATGCTTAAGAATTATTTTTGAAGTGTAAAGAGGGTAGTGATAACAAATAATATCCAGTAGTTGCTTTTTAAGGTGCTTCAAACGACTAGGCGGTTGTTACCTGACACATTACGACTACACGGATAAATTGCTTGATGTAATATTTTTACCACATACTCTAAAGGTATTGGATGGTACAGAGAGCTTTTTCCGGAAAATGTCGTTGTTATTTTTTTGTTTAATTGAAGATGAAAAACTGAGGGTCACGATGCAACAATATAGTAGCAGCACACAAGTCTTTGGAGCGGTGGTGGGGAAACACCTAGCCAACAAGAATTCAAAGTTGAAATTTTAATTTTTGAAATATTGATTTTTATAGAAAATAATATGCATGCAGCACTTTCATTTTCTTTTCGAAAAAGTTGTACATCTTATACTTTCTGAATTAATGGTAAACATCGTGTTTTTTAAAAATCGATTTTCTGTTTAATTTTTGTCAACTCGTGCTCATCGCTATAGTTTTTGGAAATTTCTATAGAAAGTTTGAGAAAATATGTTCTAAAGTATCCTGGAAACGGCTAACAAATTTGAAAGTTTATATTTTTATTTATAACAAAATTACCAATTGTTTTCTAGTCTATTGCATAACTCGGTCTACATAATCTTTGAACGCTTCATTTATCGAGCTAAGTTTGTGTAAATGAAAACTTTCTGTAGAGAAGCTGTTCAAAGAAGTACACAGAGGTTTTCCGTAAAGCCTTTTTTTCAAGTAAATTAATAGGTGTTGAACTATTAACGTTAAACTTCAAGTGCGCGACCAATGTTCCATGCGTGTTTTACGCCGACCGGAGGCCGCCGACTTGCCGTTTGCTGTAGGCGATGAACTTAAAGATTAACCCAAAGGTTGCAGTGAATATTAGATGACCAAAAGTGTCCTTGAAACTATTCCATTATACAAACATTCAAAACAGTGATTTTTTTTTTACTGCAAGGATCATTGTCGTTTTGGCATCGAAAGTGTTGACATGGTGCACGAACAGTGAGAGTTGTGTTCTTGCTGCAGTAAAAATTTCAAATTATATCTAGTTTTAATTATAATGAATCCAATGTTTACATTTCTATGATTGAAAGTAGATCGCAAGGTAATTCTCAGCCCTTCCCGAGAAAAAACCTAAAACATCTGAAGGAACGTCGGCTAGAAATGTTAAGCAAATGTGCTCTCTAATTCAGAATTAGTAAAAATTTGACCAAAACAATTAGTATCTTCGAATTTTACTATCACAATATTAATTTTGACACTTTCTACTAAAATAATAAGTAAGGATTCTGTTACTAAAGGAATTGGTAAGAGTAATCTACTTATTTGATTAGTATTATGCACTTACTAATTTTATTAAAAGTATGTACACTCATGTGCCAATTTTTGGCCAGCTTCGGGTCTGGTCGGCCACAAATCGGAGCCTATTAAAAATGTAAACACTCAGGGCCGCATATAAATGTGAATGACTGCTAAAACGTCGCTGACTGACCGAGCGAAGACCTTGAGTATAGACTATCAAGGGACGCTCAGGGGGGAAGACAGAAGCATTCAAGCGTGAGCAACCGTAAGGCTGGCCAGAGATGGGATGGCCACGGATTGGCACACAAGTGTACTTACTAACTGAATGACTCGCTCCTGAAATGCGACGTAGGTCGAGTGCGGATTGTGATTATTAATTTGCATCATTATTAAACTAACTTTATTCAAGGTAATATTTCTTTTCATATTTTTTTTTCTCTTGGAAGTGCGGCAATGGGAATCAATATGAATTTCCAGATTAACAAAATTTGGAACCGTTTGGAACTATAACTTGTGCAACTTTTACACGAGCAACGCGTGTAACACGACCCACACTTTTATATTCATTTAGTATTCAATGTTGCATAGTTCTTAATTTTTGTATGGGTATACGTTAAAATTTGTTTGATATTTATTTATTTAATATTTGTCTGGAATTGTTCACATAGAATTGTTTATGAGAGTTTAGAGCGCATACATGTTTGACGCATACATCAGTTACTAATTCATTTAGTTGATTCTTTCTACCAATTGAATTAGTAAATATCTACTAATTGCCTACAGTAAACGATTTCGCACTATTTGAATTAGTCAAAGACTACTACCAGTTTTCTGCTAATTTAGATTTAGACAGCGTAGAAATAAAATACATATTATGTATTGATCTTATTTTAACAAGTCAAAAATATTTAATCCCGGCTCTTTTCTACAGAAGAAAACTGTCATATTCTTGGTTAGAAATTGAAATAGTTTTAATGATTAGCCTAGAGGTTACTTTTTCAGCGATGGATCCTCGTACAAATAAATTGACTCCACTAAATTACTGCAAAGCGTAACGAATGATTAGCACAATATGTCTCGTAATTAAATACCCAATACTTAATTTTGTTTCAGAATTTTATATTTATTTTCAAATCTTTTTCCACCGACAGTCAAATGTTTTTAAATACAAATGAGGTCCGATGGGTGGTTTTCTTTCACATGATTTATTATTTTTTAATCATTAATATCTATCTGAAGACAGTAGTTTTCGTCTGTCCAATTACAGAATAGCATTATAAAGTACCTTTAGCTATAATTAAATTTCCAATGTTCTCTACAAAAATGTTATTCTTAATTTTTTGATTGGAAAGTGAAAGGCTCCAGACACATTCTCAGATATCACTTATAGTGAGTTGAAGAAGATAATAATAATTAAGAAGAGGGTTTAATATTTTAGAGTTAAGGATTTAAAATATTACTTCAAAGACTGTCCGACAAGTTTTTTGTCTGGTCACGCGGCACTGCTATTTTAGGATAAAACTCGAAAACAATTATTCCAAATATTCGTAATGTTGGCTAAAATTGTCAGTTTTATACTTACGAAGATTTTGGTATAGTTCAAAATCTATTTCTCAACGTTGATTCAAAATAATAGTAAATCTCATTGTCTAAAATGGTCGACTTTTTGCCAATCATCCATAAAATATAAAATACATAAAATGATAAATCATGAATAAATATATTTAGACAAATACGTTTTTCAAATGTAGGGAATAAAATAGGTCTCGCCTTTGGAAAAGCAAGTTGGCCTCCGATTGGTGCAAGATACGCATGGAACATCAGTCGCGCGCTGAAAGATTAACGTTCATAATACTTCACCCATTAATTTATTTTAAAAAAGGCTTTACGGAAAACTTCTTTGTACTTTTTTGAATAACTTTACCACAGGAAGTTTTAATTTTCAAAAAACTTTGCTCGATAAATGAAGCGCTCAATGATTATGGGATATGATTATTATCGGTCAAATCATGCTGAAATCACATTGTTAATACCGCTCGCATAAGATCGTACTTCACCAAAATCTGCGTACATATATGCGTTATAACATATGTCAGAGCTATCATTTTCCTTTAGGTACTGTGACGTGGTATTTACACCCACGCCCAAAATAATTAACTTTTTTCACTCTAGTTTAAAAGTTGCTTGAGAAACGTAGACAGAGAATCAACTCTTTTTTTATATAGCTGTCTGCGAACAGTTAGGATGGATTGGCTGGAGCTGATTATGCTCAGTCAGCTGATCAATCCAGGTAAAATTTAATAACAAGAATACCATGTACCTGGTTCTGTAGAGTTATTCCTTTAATGACCGACAACAATCATGAATCGTCGGACTCTGGTAGAAATTGAACTATTTCCTTTACACAACACTGATCACTTTGGTTCTCTGTTATTTATTTTTCATATGGTGAGAACCACGAGGCTCGTATAAACGAGCCACACACGCACACACCAAACACTCACACAGGATGGGCCCGGGGAAGCTGGGGGAAACCGACACGCACACTACGAAGCAAGAGTACCCTGGCTCCTGGCTGGATGAGATTCCCGGACACATATGAGCCAGGGGGAAGACGTCTAGGTTCAGGCTGACCGGTTGTAAACAAACCGGCGCGCACGAGTCGAGATCACGAATTCGTCTGTTAGTCAGGGGGAGGATTGGCGCTACGGTCGACATCACGTCGGCAATTAAATGTTAGAAATCATACAGCTATGGACATCTTTAGGTTAAGAATTGTACCAATGTCGCGTCGACGAATTATGTCATGCGCTTTAACGTTTTTCCGGTTCTAGCCATGAAGGCGGAAGTGAACTGGGAAAATTCATTCTCTGCTCTGCGTTCGGAGTAAAAACTGTATAAAGTTTGTTTAACTTTTCTTGAATTCAACGCGTGGCTTTGATAGACAAAAATGACCGGACGAGGATCGATGCGCAGTCGGCGCAAGCTCGTAGGTATTTCTCATCTGTCTCGATGGATCGTATGGAATTCAAGTTGAATTAAAGATGGTAAATTGATACCTGTGTTGTGTCCGCGACGAATCGTGGTAGATTCGAGTAATACTTGAACCCTCAATAACCGTTTCACTCGTGGTTTTCACAGTAATTGTGTATGGAATTCAAGTAGATTCGTGAAAGACTTTAAATAATTCAAGATAGTGCTCAGTGCTTTGATTCTGTGTAGATTAAGGATATAATAACGTACTAGAAACATGGCGATGTTGCCGAAGTAAAACTCCGCCATGTCGCTTGAAATTAAGGATAACTTCAATCAGAATTATTAGGTTGAATCGGGATTTTCGGTTCGGCAATTTTGAGTTTACGATTAATTATAGAATTCATCGATTGATTTCGGTCAATGAGTGATCGATACTGAATAGCTGAATAACTGGATTCGTGTAGTTTCTGCGCGGTTCGTGATTGATCTCGGTCGGTAGATGATTTATGTTAGAAAGGTGTCGAGTCAAGGTCGTTAAATTCACATCGTTTTCGTGATTGGATTGTTCGTGGTCGCTCACCAATAATAATGTATATCGAAACTCATCGGTTGGAAATATAATAGTGAATTGAAAATGTGTCATTTTCCTGATTTCATTCATGATGTCACTCCTTACCGCGCCCCTCTCCGTACTCCTCTTTGAATTAGTCGGGCAAGTGAATTAAATCTATAAACAAAAGGTGGAAATTTTCGAGTACATTTAATTGAAGTAGAGTCAGTTAATTCTTTTGCTGGTTTTGGAAAGCTACAAATCAGCTGGCGCTCAACGCTTACCTTCTCACATCGATTCACAGTAGCTGATTCAGGGAGTTAATTTAAAATCATTTCAAATAAGATAAAAAGAAAATTTAATAACTACCAAAATAATTGTGGGGTTATAGTGCATAGTATGTAACAAATATACATCTGCGCAAATATCTCAAGTCCAAAGTACCTCCGTATATAAATATTACATGTAAAACATTGTAGCTCTGTTAATGGTCTTTGACCGATGAGCTCAATAAACTGAAATGAAATTAAATGAAATATCTTACAAAATTCGAAAAATTGATATACATTTTACATTTAATTATTTTTCTGGCATAAATAACGAATTTACCTATAGATACGTAGGAAAATTGAAGGCACCTGTTCAATGTTTACTATCAAATGAAAATAGAGAAAATTTAACAAAAAGCTTCTTCACATTCCCCCTAAAATGAAAGGCTTTCGTCATATTAACATTCGAAATAATCCAAGTTTTAAGAATTTGTACTTTGCACTTATACATTTTTCACGGCCCTAAACGCTTTGTATTTAAACGAATAATCCTGCTTTCTGTCAGTTTCAAAACTTTATTTTAACATTCAATTTATTTAAAACTATTACTATTAAATATAGGGGAACATATAAAAATTTGAAATGACATAATCCGTTATTAAAGTTTTAAAATTAATTTAACTCTTTCCAGACACAAATTAGGTTACAAATAAGGATATAGAAAAATTCAAGTCGTTTCATGTTACATTTTTGCCATCAAATAAAAATATTGAGAGGCGACAAAACACTTTACGAATAATTTCATCTAATTTTTTATTTCAACAGGGCAAACTTTTTATTGATTTTTAAACCAAAGAAATGGTTTTTGGATAAGAATGATTCAATTCTTCATACATTAAAACAGGGGTTACGTAACGCATAACCTGTAAAATCCGCCATCCGCTCAACTCGTAGCCAGCCCCGTGAATCCGGGAGTTGAATTGTTGAAAGTAGCAAATGTGTTGAAAACGGCCGAGTGGCGACGTTGGGAGTAACTTTGTCCTCGTTGTTCAGGGATTTATATGGAATTTATTAGGACAACTCATTAGAATAGTTTCAATAATGTAGAAAAAATGGATTATTATAATCAGATAAAATCAAAATGACGTGATAAACATTGTATTGAGAATAATAATAATAATACACTTACATTATATTATGCGGGATTTTTAGATAGTACATACTTTTCAGTTAGAAAAAAGAATTGCCGAATCACTTTGAAAGTCACTTGATATGACACGAAGTTATGTAATTTTAAACTAGTTCAATTTTTAACTCCTCAAGATTGTTATACTTCTAGTGAGAAATAGCACAATTCCAAACAGTTCATATTACAAAATTTTTAATGCAGAGAATTTCAAAATTAGAAAAGTTTGATATAGGTTTGAATGCCTACTTATAAAACTGACTTCATTTTCAATGCCTAATCCTTAAAAATAATTATTTTAGGTCTATTAATTTTTGATTGTATAAACGGTGTCAAAAAGCTATAAACATAAATACAGTTTCTATTATTATTTTCCCGGAATTTTTTAGTTCTGACGGTTGTGACGTTACAGATTTTCTGCAACTCACAAATTCGATTCTTTATATATTATTTTGGAATTAAAGCTCTCCTGTCCGCACAGAAGGTAGAAATTCGGCACTCCTCTCTTCTGTTTTATTTTTCTTGTTTAATTTTGCTTTATTTTACGCTTATGAATTTATTTTATGCTTAGATTGTTTACCTCATTAATTTAATTTGTAAGTTATTATGTTCGATTTTAACAAATTGGGGCTGTTTAATTTTTGTTTTGTTTTGTTAAATTTCCTAATTCCGCGTCTCGAGCGAGGGCCACCTACGCAGATACTCGAAGGGATCCATCACCGCCCCTACCCTCAACATATCTTCGCATCACAGGTCCCCACACAAACTTCTGGATTTTCTATTATCGCATATCTTTCTGACATCCAGGTGGAATGAAGGATTCTGCCAA
>JAUMHM010000031.1:25686815-25698183 GCA_032362435.1 Melikaiella ostensackeni | reverse complement strand
AAAAGAATGTACTGCACGATGGTAAAACTCTTTCGTAATAGCAGCGCCATCGGACGGTGAGGCTAAGTACTTGTTGAATGACCCTCGTAAGACCTGTTTTCATAACAATGATTTGAAATTGTCCTCACAGTGTTGAAATATTAGCAAACTTTGTTTCTCTAACATATTTGTTAACGTTATAAACAAATAATATAAACAAATGCACTACTTCGCCATTTATTCACAGAAATACCTTCTGTTTTCACCAAAACGAGTTTAAATTGATTTAATAGTGATGCTCCATCAGAAAAGTTTGTCCTTCTAACGTATGCGTTAATTTTATAAACAAAGTTACATAAACAAGTGCCCTATTCAGCCATTTATTTATAGGAATACATTCTGCTTTCACTGAAACTATTTTGAATTGGTCTTACAGTGATGTGCTGTCAAAAAAATTGACTTCTGCAACCTATTTGTTAGTGCTTTAATCAAATTGTATAAACAAGTGTTACCCTGATTGATCATCACTGTTAAGCCAAAGTAAAATAGTTTTAGTTAAAAGTTTATTTTTTCTCTGTGGATATACGGTCAAACAGTGCATTCGTTAATACGATTTGTTTAAAACAAAACACGTGTGTTGCACACATCAATTTTTTTCACGAAATAATACTTCCAGGCCAATTTGAAGCCTTTACAGTGAAAACAGAATGTATTTCCGTGAACAAATGGCCGAATCGTGCATTTGTTTATGCAATTTGTTTAAAACATTAACAAATGTGTTGTCAAAGTCGATTTTTTCACAGCACAGCACTGTTAAAACAATTTGAAATAGTTTCAGTAAAAACAGAATGTGTTTCTGTAAATAAATGGCCGAATAGGGCATTTGTTTATACTATTTCGTTTACAAAATTAACAACTGAGTTGGACGGAGAAAGATTTCTGTTGTGACATGACTACTTAATCAATTTAAAGTCATTTAAGTAAGAGCGGAATGTATTTCTGTGAATATTGCGTTTGTTTATAGAATTTGTTTATAATGTTAATGAATGTTATCGGACAGCAAATTCACCTAATATTTCAGCACTGTGAGGACAATTTCAAACCATTCACCACACTTCATTGTGCACTAGAAGATCGAGTCAATAACTTTAGTTTAAGCAGTCCGAAAAAGTTCACTGATTATGAATATCTAGGTTACTTTTTTTTAAATTTGGCACAACAATTGTTTAAGCAATTTCTTGAAATAATCACATTAGTTTTGAAGAAACAAAATTAAAAAAATTATTATTAGATGGTTCATGGAAAAACAAAACTTTTATGTTTTTACAACTTTTTTCGTACAACGAACCGTTTTTAAGTTAGAGCGTTATAAACAATTGAATTGGCACTAAAATTGACAAATTTGCGGCTGCATATTTCGGCGCCAATTGGACCGCGTAATTTCGAAAAAAATATGAATCATGTTTCAGGACACTTGCTCTACGATGAAAAAAAGAAATTTTCTTACGGGGCTAAAACTTTTGTTAATATATAAGTGTTAAAAATGGTCCTTTTTTCAATGCTACATGTGCAATTTTTTGAAATTCTTGATAAAAGACTTTATGCACAAGGTCGATGGTATAATTTTTGCAAAAAATCTTGAAAAAATAACCCTGATTACAAATACTTATGTTATTTCGCAAAAATCTCAATCGATTTTTTGTTAATAACAATTTTTAAAAACAAATACGTATATTTGATATAGTTTTCCTTTTTAAACGTGTTTCTCAAATTAGATGAAAGAGAAGAACGTTGTCTCCCATGTATTTTCTTTTAATTCATACCATTTACTAATAACGGCCTTATAAACAATTGAATGCAACATAATCTTTGGTCTGTGCCAGCTGCAATTTTACAGTTAAAATTTTCAATTTTTTTTAGTTATTCATCTGGTGGCTTCCCATTAATCTTTCTTCCTGTTAACACTCTAAAAACATATTTTCTTTGTTAATACAAATTGTTATCAACAAAAACCTAGATTTAACGAATCTGCTCCTTTTATTCGCATTTCTTGGATTGAGTACAAGGAAAGTTTTATTCCTATTAAATTTGCTCTTCATTCAATCTGTTTGTTAATAACGGGCTTATAAACAAATAATTGAAAAATAATCTGTAGTCTGTGCTAGCTGGCATTTTACAGTTAAGATTTTCGATTTCATTTTTACTTATTTATCTGTCAGCTTCCTATTAATATTTTGGTCTGTCCCAGCTGCAATTTTGCAGTTAAGATTTTCAATTTTATTTTTATTTATTCATCTGTCATCTTCCTAATAATATTTTTATCTGTGCCGGCTGCAATTTTACAGTTAAGATTTTCCATTTAATTCTTATTTATTTATCTATCAGCTTCCTTATAATATTTCCGTCTGTTACCACTCTGAAAACTTCGTTCATTTTTTAGCAACTTAGCTCATTTTTTAGCAACTTAGCTTTTTCTGGTTGAAATAAAAAAAAATTCAATGTGAAGAATCTGTTCCTTCTTGACTGAAATTTCTATTAAAGAAGTGGATTACTGTTTCTATGTTTCAAAAAATTAACAATATTTTAAACTTTAATAATTGAATCCTATTGGTGACGGAATGCTTTCACTATCTATTTTATTTTCTTGACAAAATTTAAATGTTTATTCAATTAGTGTTCTGGTGAACTGTTTACAAAATATTGGATTACAATTTGTGGATTTTCTACGCAGGAAGCTAAAAAAATTAATCTATTCTGATCTTTCTGTTTTTGGTATTATGGTTCTCAGTGAAATTGATGAATATTGAGGAAACGTGATAGATGTAATTGGAAGACCGGTGAAAAATATTAAAGAATTTCATTCAATTAGTAAAAACTAAGTTAAGGATGCATTATTGAAAGATTTATTGATAAAATGTAAGGTTCACGGATTTTTCCAATAAAAAAAAAGATATTTGATATTTACAAGAAGGTATGTTTTGTCTTCAACAATATGAGAAACAAAGAAAATATTTATGAGACTACCAATGAATTTAAGAAATCTATCTTGAATTTGGTTAAAAAAGTGTGCCATGCACAGATACACAGATCTTTCTGGTGTTTTCTATTTTAGTACAATAAAATTTTCATAAGAAAGTAGATTTCATTTTCATCTTAAAGATTTTTTATTTTAATAAGGAAATAGAAAAATTGACCAAGCAAAATTTGGTATTAAATGCCTTATTTTTATTTCCAGGTAATATATGAATTTGATATAGGTTTCATTATTCATAACTATAGTTTTCCTATAAATTACCCCTGATGAGGAAGTCTAAATTGACTTCGAAACATGTTGGTTTCCAGTAGTATAAAAATGACGAAGAAAAGAAAGAGTGAGAGGTTGGTATGGTTGACTCTCTATTTTTCTCTCTCTTCTTTCCGTTGCACATTTATGGTATATTTGTCTCTAATGAGCCGTAAAAGTGAGTAGTTTCGAAGTCTTTCTTTGATTTGTGAATTTTTTGAGTGGTTCTTTTTTTCTGTGCACAAAGAATTTTTATAAGAAAGTAGAATTCATTTCTCTCCCTGTTTTTGAGAAGAATAAAATGATCAGCATAAAATATCAGCTCTAAAACAGGTAAGAATAATAATATTTGAGGCTTCTTTTGAAACGTCAAAGAAGTAAATTTCAAAATTGAGTAAAAAATGTAGGTAGTAGAGGTAATTATGAGTTCTAATGGCAATATTGGCAGTGGGGCGAGAGCGGCTACCTCGGTCCACTTCGGACAGCAGTCCTCGCCCCTGCCAGCAAATATTACCATTAGCACTTATAATCACCTATGCTACCTACATTCTCGACTCAAATTTTAAATTTACTTGCTTGGTGCTTCAAAAGAGGCCTTAAATATTACTATTCTGACCGAAAAATTCGGAAATATATTGTGCAAATATGGAGAAAAAATGTAAGGAGGTTTCACTTCAAAAACTTTTCCTTACGTGTCTCAAATTGTATGCCAAAGTTGAGGTAATTTTCTACTGCTAATTTTTAATGCAAATGAGTTGTTCCATATTTTTTTGCTCAGGAAGTTGCATGAGCTCGATTTTGAATCCCCGGATCTATTTCCAAAGTCCTTCCCGGAATATTTTCTCCTTTTATTTGATTTTTTTTTAAATCGCACAATTTTTCAGTTGATAATTCTTCATTGACTGGACTATCACTTTTATGAATATTGCAATTAAAGAATAGAAATAAAAGAACTTATTGACAATATAAAATGAGTGCTAAAAGAATTGCGATTTTGGTGTTTACTAAAGATCAGATGAAAAAGGGTCATTTCATCAAATAAAATGGATTAAGAGACAAAAACAAATTACAAAAAAATAAGTTTATCAGAAACAGTTTTTATATTCTGCTTATTTTCATCACGAATTTTGCAGAAATTGAAAGAAATTGGAGATCAGGCTGTAATAAGATGGACAGTCCTGTAAAAATAAAATCTTTCTTTTGATTGAGTAAAAAATCAAATCAAATTGAACCATAAAAAAATTTCCTAACCAAATGCAAAACTCACGGAGTTTTCAGAAAAAGATTTAGGATAAAAACAACACAATAGTTTTTAAACTTCAATAATATCAAAAATAGTAGAAAATTTGGTGAAACCACAACAAATAAAGATATTGTTCTTAAAGAGAGAGGGTAACAATGCAATTAGTTCAAAAAGAGATATTTCCAGTTATGATAAAGCCTTTGATAGTTTTATTGAATTTTTATGAGCAAAAGGGGGTGTGTATTAGATTTTTATTTACCAAAGAGAAATGCATCCCAGAATCTCTTTTTTTAATTATGCAACTAGGATAAAAAGCATGTACAAATTTTTCCAAGAATGTTTTAAAAAAATAGTAATTTCTGTAAAAGTAAATCTAAGATCCTAACTGAGATTTCTATTAATTCAAAATAAAAATAAAAAATCAGACCACAAGACGGAAAAATTCAATTTAAAAAAAAACTACAAACGGTTTAGAATGCAGGTATATCCAATGTTATAGTGCATTGAAGTATTTTGTTGATAACACTTTTTATTAAAAAATAAACGAAGTGTTTAGAGTGGTAGCAGAGAGGAATATTATTAGGAAGCTAGCAGATAAATAACTAAAAATAAAATCGGAAATCTTAACTGTAAAATTGCAGCTGACATGGACCAAAGGTTATTTTGCAATTATTTGTTTATAAGGCTGTTAGAAACGCGAATAAAAGCAGACGTCTCATTTAATCTAGGTTTTAGTTGATAAGAATTGTTATTAACAAAAGGACCATGTTTTCAGAGTGGTAAGAGAGAAAAAGATTATTAGGAACTACCACATAAATAACCAAGAAAAATCGAAAATCTTAGCTGAAAAATTGCTGCTACTACAGACCAAAGATTGTTTTAAAATGAATTGTTTAAAAGGCCATAGTCAAGCAATGGTTTGAATTACAAGAAAATCTATAAGAGACAAAGTTTTTTTTCATCTAATTTGAGAAACACGTTTAGAAACGAAAGGTATTCTAAGTATACACATTTGCTTACAAAAATTATTATTAACAAAAAACAATTGAGATTTTTGCAAAGTAACAAAAGTATTTGCAATCATGGTGATTTTTTCAAGATTTTTTACAAAAGTTATAGCTTCGACCTTGCACACAGAGTCTTTTATTAAGAAGTACAAAAACTGTACACGTTGTTGCTAAAAATTGACCATTTTTAATACTTATATATTAACAAATGTTTTATCTCCATCGGAAAAATTCTTTTTTCTTTGTGGAGCAAGTTTCCCGAAAAATTATTTACATTTTTTTCAAAATTTCTCGATCTCATAAGTGCCGAGATATGCAGCCGTAAATATGTTAATTTTAGTGCAAATTGATTCAATTGCTTCTTCTATCATAAACTATCCGAACATAATTCAAGAAATTTTTTTTACACCAACGTAATTATTTCAAAAAATTATTTGAACAATTGTTGCACCAGATTACGAAAAAGTGACCTTGATATTCATAATCAGGGGAAATTTGTGGACTTTTTAAACCAAAGCTATTAAGTCGATCTTCTAGTGCATACAGAAGTGTTACTGGATACTGGATTAATTTGTTGAATTTCACATTAAGGACATTTATCAATCAAATCATAAAATAATAAAAACAGTGGCGTAACAACTGTACAGCGAAACTCCGCATTGCGGAGGGGCCTCCTCCTCCGAGGAGCCTCTTAGGTTGAGCAGCAACAATCTATTTAAGGGGTCATCCATAAATTACGTAAGACGATTTGGGGGGAGGGGGATTTAGCAAAATTTTACGGTTTATTATGAAGGGGTGGGGGCGGAAATTAAAAGATCTTATGTAAGAAAAATTGTTACTTAACAAAATAATGAATCCAAAGATATTATAACTTAGAGGAAAGTTCAGCAGAAGTTCTATCTGTTAGACCAAAAGTGCATTTTCTCTTTAAGAAAATGCGTAATTTATTGCATATAAAGTTCTTTTGATAATGTTGAATAATTTAACTTGGAACATTTAATATCTCTGAAATTTCAAGTATAAGTATTGCATTTTTAAACAAATATATGAATTTTTAATCAAATAGATGAATATTCAGCAGAGAAGATTAATTTCCAATCAAAATCATCAAGTTTCGATCAAAAGAGACGAGTTTTGAAACTAGAAAGACAATTTTCGAACCAAAGAGTTGGATTTTTAACCAAGAAAGATTTCTCAGTCAATTGAGAAATGAAATTCCATCCAAAATATTTCATTTTCAAGCTAAAAGACGAATCTTCTACAAAAAAGTTGTATTTTCAACCCAGAAATATGAATGTTCAACCAAGAAGATTAATTTTGTTTCAAAAAGACAAATTATCAACAAAATACATAAATTTTGAACTAAATAGTTAAATTGTTCAATTAAAAAACATTAATTCTCAACCAAAAATGGAATAGTTAAATTTTCAGTAAAAAAAGTAGTTTAACAAAAAACGAATTCTCTATAAACTAGTTAAATTTTTAACAAAAAGACGAATTTTCTACAACACAGTTGAATTTTTAACTAAAAGAGAACGAATTTCTAACATAATTTTGGAACCTACAACAGAATAATTAAATTTTCAACCAAATAGTTAAATTTTCAATTAAAAAAGGTTAATTTTCAACCAAAAATGGAACTATGAAATTTTCACTTCGAAAAATCAATTTTCAGCCAAAAAAAAAAAAAAATTTTCTACCGAATAGTAAAACTTTCAAAGAAAAAGATGAATTTTGAAATTAAATGATGAATCTTCAACCAAAAAAATGAATTTTCAACAAAATATATATTTTCAACTAAATAGTTGAATTCTCAAATAAAATACAAAAAATTTCAATCAAAAATGGAATAGTTAAATTTTTAGTCAGAAAATTAATTTCTCTCTAAAAAAACTGATTTTCCACAAAATAGTTAAATTTTTAACCCAGAAAATAAATTTCCAACTTGAATGATAGATCTTCAACCATAAAAAATGATTTTTTTAACAAAATAGTCCCACTTTTAACTAACTAGTTTAATTTTCAACCAAAAAAGATGAATTCTCAACGGTAAAAGTAATAGTTGATATTTCAACCAAGAAAGATTTCAATTTTAAATCGAAAATAATTTAATTTAACCAAGAGAGACGATTTTTCAATAAAATAGTTGAATCTTCAACAAGACCAGATTAATTTTTAATCAGAAGGGATGACTTCAACAAAATAACACAATTTTAAACCAAATAATTAAATTTTCAATCATCAGAAACGAATTTTCAACCAAGAAGATTAGTATTTTGCTGAAAAAGATAAATTTTCAACAAAGTACATAAATTTCAAACCAAATAGTTGAATTTTCAATTCAAAAGGATACACTTTCATCAAAAAGGAACAATTTTTTAACATAATAGTTAGATTTCCAACCAGTGAAGTGAATCTTCAACCGAAAAAGATGAATTTTCAACAAAATAGTTAAATCCATAACTAAAAGGGATTAACTTACAACCAAACAGTTGCATTTTTAACTAAAAAATTTAATTTTGTACAAAAAAATATTTTCAACAAAATACATAAATTTTCAACCAAATATCTGAATTTAAAATTATATAGTTGAATTTTCTACTAAAAACAAATCAAGTCCTAACAAAATAAATCAGATTTCCATGAAAAAAGATAAATTTTCACCAAAAAACAAATTTTCAAAAAATAGCTAAATTTTCAAAGAAAAAAATTAATTTTTAACTTAAATGGTGAATCTTTAACCAAAAAACTGAATTTTTAGTAAGGTAATTCCACTTTCAAAAAAAAGTTGTATTTTTAACCAAAAAAGATGAATTTTCAACAAAAAATTTAGTAGTCGATGTTTCAACAAAAAAACATCTTAATGTTAAAACTAAAACAGTTAAATCCATAAAAAAAAGAATTAAGAAAAAATAGTTGAATCCACAACTGAAACAGATTAACTTAAAAACAAAAAATTGCATTTTGACTAAAAAGATTTTTTTTTTCACCAAAAAAGACGAATTTTTAAAAAAATATTTTGAATCCTCAACCGAAACAGATTAATCTTCTACCATACATTTGAATTTTTATCCAAAAAATATGAATTTTCAAACTAGAATATATAATTATATATCCTTGTATTATAATAATCAAAAATATAATAGTAGACACGTTATCTAAGATAAATGAGCTCCCGAGCAAAAATAGTTGGATTTTCTAATTGGATTCTATTAATTCAGTTCGCATTTAAGTTGAAAACGAGAAAAGGGCAAAAGAGGGAAATAGGGGAGAGACTGTAAAGCCTGCGATAAGTAAATAAGAATTTCAATAATTTATAGACTGAAGAATAATAGTTTGAATCGGAACCAATCTCACGTTATCTTACATGGGGGAGGGGGTTTTAAAATTTCAGAAAAACACCTCACGTATTTTGTGGTTGATCCGTAGTTTGTGTATGACTTTATTAAAATAGAACAATAGTTTGTATTATATGAAGTGCCCTTTTTTCTAAAAGGGCCTCATAAAATTTTTTGTAGGGGAGCCTCCACGTTTCTAGTCAGCCACTGAATAAAAATGTAATTGACTTGTGCTGAATAGATTTTTTCCCTTTTATTTCGGAAAGTTCATGAAATCCTCTGTTGCATTTGCATTGAAATTTTCTGAATGTGAATAAGGAGCTAATATCCGCGAAAGATAATATTCATCAGCGAAGAACTAATAACGTACATCAGAATTTTGCTTAATAAAAGGATTAAGTAAAATCATTTCCGACTGGCAGCAACCTGGTTTGCAGAACCCTTTTTGGCTCTGCTTTTAGCAGTGTGTAAACGCGTGCCTGGTATAATATTCATTAAGAGGATGAGAAAATATACCTCGCATTTTGCGGGCCGACGGACTTCATCTCGTAGCTAGAATAAGCCGTTATTGCATCGTCCTGAATTTTTCCCTCCTCCATGCCAAGAGGATGTATACACTGGCCTGAAATCACATTAACTTTATCCAATTACCATCGGATCGAGACGCCAAAAGGCGACAAGATACCTTTTCCTCCTCAGAGGAAATTTAATTTTCTAACTTGATCGCTAGAGGAACTTCTAGCCTCCAATGTTTGAAAGCATTATACCTTTATAGTGATTTATTTGTATGAGGATTCACTCACCGAAAGCATTTTTTATCGGCTCTTCCGCAGATAGGGCCGACACAATTAGGACTTCTAGGAGCAAGACTACCGTTTCCATGATATGCGATAGGATATCCTACAGCGTCGCTGCACGAACTTTTGAACGTTCATGATAGGTTGGATGATATCATTGCACTTTTACCCTGAAACAGAGAAGCAAAGCTAACATTAGTTTTTGAAAACCAAATCGATCAGATTTCTTTATGAATCTTTTATTTATAAAGTTTTTGAGTAAAAATTTAGTGAAAGTAGGCGACATGTGCCTAGAGAATGAGTTTCGCAGCCTATTTGATATAGTGTTCTTAAAAGTTTAATTTCTCTCAACATCCATTGCTCATTCCACATTTGGGGTAAAATTTGCCAAGTGTCCCCGCCCAAAATATTGTTGTCGCCTATCTTATTCAAACCCTGCCAGATTGTAGTGCTAGTGGACCTCTTTAAATTCTGTAAAGGGGGCGCACCTAGTACAACGGGTTGTTAAGATACAGGGGCTCGATTTTTCGATGATTCACCCCGACGGCTAACAGGCAATTGTACATGACTGCTGATACAGTTATCCAATTTTACTTTTTATGAGGGCTTTGAAAGTTCATTTAATGAAGTTAAATGAAAATAATAATAAAAAAACTCACTATAAACGAAAAAATTATTTCACCTTGATTCTTCATTTTAAAAAACGTTTTTGAGTTTTTCTCCACATGCGGCATTTTTTAAAAATTAAGCTAGAGAGAAAGCTTGATTTTTCCTCGCGAAAAATATCCCAAAACGAATATGCGATAGAAAGTATTAATGGAGTTGTAGGAAGTCGTAACGAGCGCGGGTGTCCTGCGCCAACTAGTTACAGCGCACCTAGGTGTACTATGGTGCCTCAGTGGTTTTAATACTCGATAAAAATTATTTTTTTTTTTTACTTGTAACGAATATTTCATTTTATTCTGACTTTTTGATAGTTTCAGAACAATGCAGATATCTCGTGCCCGCAAAATCAATAGATTCCATCTGAACTTATAACTTTCACCTAATTCTAAACTTGTTTTCTAAAAATTCTAAAACTTGTTTTGTATGTCTAGTCATGGTGAACAAGTGAGAAGTAAATTTTTTGATATTCGAAGCTAACACCATACGTATCATTCACTCCGACAACGGTTGCCCCCGCTTCGCTAGATCGTAGATTTGTCGTATTCATACCTTATTTTAGAATTGTTCAATAATTGTGCTGGTCCTTTTTTTCATACTCACATCAACTGTAGTGGTTTGATTTTGTACAACACATAGAAAAATATTTCTTGGAGCAGTACTCTGGCACAATGGAAAGACGGAGGAGCTTTGGTCACCGTTGTTGTAATCCTTTTCAAAAGGACAATCATAAGCTCACATCTGATCTTAGTGCAATTTCTGTAAAACTTTGAGAAAAGTACCCTAGCATATCAACTGATTCGGAAGTATGTGGATCGTGCAGAAAAGAGATGCCTGAATTTTCCCTATTTTCTCCATTGTTTATTGAAGTACATGCCATGCTTGAGGATGAAGATGCCATCGTTTCCAACAACAATGCATCCCTTTTTGAGAACGACATATTATCTGAAAGAGAAAATAAGGAATTATAATAGAAGGAGGTGTTTCGGGTTTCAATCGTGTGCAAAACTACAAATCTTGCCGACGTTTCGTCAACATTGCAGTTCACTTCTTCAGGG
>JAUMHM010000031.1:25671179-25686715 GCA_032362435.1 Melikaiella ostensackeni | reverse complement strand
ATCCTATAAATGATGAGAGTTTTCCTTCTCCGTCAATATCCAAATCTAAAAGATTAACAAATAATTGTAGCAATGAAGAGCATGAGTCAGCAATGGCGATTCTTCAACAAATCAAAGAAAGATTCAAAAACTCTCCCAGTAATTCAGAAAAAGTTTTACTTTCGGCACTTGCACCAAAGTCTTGAGGTCGCAGGAGATTGGTTAAAGAATTCGGGGCATCTGAACGCCAGAGTCAGAAGCGAAACAACTGGTAGCAGAAAACGGTATTTTAACATCTCCCAATCCAAAATGGTGAAGCTTTAGCCAATAAAACAGAGAGTTTGGTTAAATACTTTTATCTTGATGACGAAAATAGTCGAAAATAGTAGAAAAGGACCATGTGATGGAATTGGGGGCAATCTGAAAAGATTCGCCGCACGCGCCAGTCTCCAGGCGTCGTTTCAGAATCAGATTTTGGCTGCTGATGTTCAAAATTAATGGGCTACGAAAAGTTTGCCTAAAACGGTAATATCTTTCATCTCCAAAGAAAATCATGCCGCCACTGCTGAAAACCTCAAAACTAGATTCGATTTTGCAATAACTATGTTGGGCACACAGAAATATCATTATTTTGTACCATTTTCAGAATCGACTCTGATTTCGAAAAAGTATTCGTCATGTCCACAGTATGACATTTTTCCGAAGAGGATGATCGCAAAAAGATCGCGAAGAGGAGAGCAAAGTGAACGTTTAATTAAATAAAGAATCATTTTTAAAGTAACACTGTGAGAGTCAAGTGAACTCACACCTAAAAAACTTCCCAAAACGTGAGAGGCAAGGGGACTCACATAGAAAAAGGACTGTGAAATGTGAAAAGCAAGAAGACTCTCATCAAAAAGCACCCCAAATTGTAAGGAGCGAAGAGATCAACACTAAAAAACTCCCCAAAACGTGAGAGGCAAGGGGATTCACACCAAAAAACACCCCAAAACGTGAGAGGCAAGGGGATTCATATAGAAAAAGCACCCCGAAATGTGAAAGGCAAGGACACTCACATCAAAAACCACCCTAAATTGTTGGAGACGAAGAGATTAACACCAAAAAAACTCCCCAAAACGTGAGAGGCAAGGGGACTCACACCAAAAAGCTCCCCAAAACGTGAGAGGCAAGGGGACTCTTCAGAAACCATCTCGGAATGTAACAGGCGGGAAGAAGCGTCCACCAAAATCGTCTCTTATTTTATTATCAACTACCGTTTTCCTACAATGGAACCGTATTGAAAATATAATTCAGAAAATATGTAAATCTTTTCTCAGCTACATGAAAGTGAGGATGAAATAAAATATTTGTTACACGTAAACAGAAAAATCATTTTTATAATGTATTAGAACCACTGAGACACTAAAGGACGCCTAGTTGCGCTGTGGCTAGCTGGCGCGAAGCACCCGCGCTCGTACGACCTCATATAACTCCATCAATACTTTCCATCCCATATTCGTTTTGGGATGGTTTTCACGAGAAAAAATCAAGTTTTCTTTTTAGCTTAATAAAAACAAATGCCGCGTTTGGAAAAAAACTCAAAAAACGCGTTTAAAAATGAAAAATCAAAGTGAAATAATTTTTTCATTTCATAGTGATTATTATTATTGTAAGCCTTGCTAAATGACCTTTCGGAAATTCTAATGAAAAAGTTAAATTGGATAACTGTATCAGGAGTTATGTACAATTGAATGTTAGTGGTCGGGATGAATCATCGAAAATTTGGGGCCCTGTATCTTGACAACCAGTTGTACCAGGTGCGCTCCCTTTACAAAATTTAAAGAGGTCCACTAGCACTACAATCTGGCAGGGTTTGAAAAAGATAGGGGGCAACAAAATTTGAGGCGGGGACCTTTGGCAAATTTTACCCCATTTTCAAGATGATCATAGTTAGAAGAAATTAGAATAATTTTTAGAGGTTTCAAACCTTCAACTACTAAATTTTTAAATTCATCTTCATCTTTGACATCATTGTTCCTCTAAAGCTAAGAAAATATATACACTCATCTCGCGTATCGTGGCCAGCCTCTGGTCTGATCGGCCACTATGTGAAGGCTATTAAAAATCTAGTTTCAACCGGATTTAACGCGACGAGTAAGTAAACACTCAGGGCCGCATATATAATCTCTGAATTCGACACACGTACAAAAGTATATGCGCAGAGAGTCGCGATATAAATAACTTCTGATACGGCGCTGCCTATCCGAGCGAAGACCTTGAGTATAGAACATCAAGGGACGCTCAGGGGGGAGACAGAAGCATTCAAGCGGATCAACCGTGAGGCCGGCCACAGATGGGACGGCCATGCCATGCGAGATGAGTGTAGTTGAGAAAGAAAGTAATAGGGAATCTCTCATGTTTAGTTATTTAAAGGTGATCCTATCTGATCCTCTCTTGCCCTGCCATCCCTCAATCCCCCTCCCCACCCCCTCAATACCCATCACTTTCCCATCCCAACCGCTCCCTATCCCTCCCCACCCACCCACTCAATTTTCATTCCTTGTCCTCCCATCACTGCCCCTCCCCAACTTTCCACCCCCTCACTACCACTCCCCTCACCACCATTCTCCTTACTCCCCCTCGCCACCCATCATCTTCCTTCCTTCAATCTCATTCCTCAATCTTCCCTCACCATTCTTTCCATCGCTTCCCCTCGCATCTCCTCACTTCCCGTCACCAACCTCTCACTTCCCCTCCCAGTAAAATAGTATGACTTGCAGACCATTATCCGATCCAAACTATAAGATTTTCTCTCCGGGACTACGACACCCTAAAAAATCGACAAAAAATATTCCGAAGAATTTCTACGACCTCAAAATTTCTGTAAAATGAAGAAAACGAAATATTATAAATAAGATTGATTCGTTTATCTCTTTTTTACTATATTTTGTTAGGTTTTTGTATTTTCTTTTTCTATTAGACAATGCTCAGGGGTTTCGCCCACCCTCTCAATTTTACCATTAAAAATACATAGGAAACCCCCATTTTTACGAATATGAGAATGGAAGGCGTACACTTTAATAAAACGAGTGAAAATTACATGGACTTTTCAAAAGCACTTTCTCGAATGTGACATATGCATTGATTTTTGAATTTTACCCTCCAACCCCTTCCAGCATGTCGGAAAAACCACCCTCTAAACGAGGATAAAGTATTTTGCGGTATATTGGTCGTGAATATTACTTTTGTGTATTTTTTTTATCACAGATCATATTTATGGCCATATCAAAAAGTTTCCTGTATTTTTCATCAATTGTTAATTGTTTAAAAAAATTTTATTTGTTTAAATAATTTTTCTCTCATTTTATTGCAAATAATCGGTACTCTCACGACAAAATAAACTCATTTGGCAATGTGAAAAATTAGAACAATCGATTCAGTCTGTCAACTGTTTGACCAACTTTTTTTTCAAATGTATCTTTCGACTGGAATAAGGCAGAAAAATATATATATATTTTTTGCGAATTCATCAACAAACTCGACATAATACTGGAAAGTATGGTATTTTTACAATTAAACCATCATTTTCTAAATAATTTCTATTTGTTTAAACAATTTTTTTCGACAAAATATGACGAATTTACACTTTTTCTGAGTAACATGAACTGAATGGTTTAAATCGAAGGTCAACACGATTGATTCACTCTATTTTTAATTGTTTGAATAATACATTATTGTTAAAATGTAACTTTTGACTGGAATAATCCAGAAGAGTGTAGTTTTTCACAAATTGTTGAACACATTTCATTAGCTCCACTCAACTTGGGGGCCGTCCATAAAAGACGTCCACAGTTGGGTGGCCGGGGGGGGGGACCAAAATCGGACGAAAGTGGAAAAGAAGGGAAGGGGAAGGTCAATCCATTTTTGGACGTCCACTTCTCCAAATTCAATAACTTCCATGTAATGAGGCATATTTCTCAAAATTCCTCTATCTGATGATTTGTTGACGATTTCGAATTCTCCCGTGGCGATTCAGGCGATTGCAACGCCATCCAGCGGTTCCGGGGAAGACCATCTGGTAACACTGCTCATGTGAACAGCCTGAGTTTGTTTACATTTTTCATGGCGGTTGAAGTTGAAGTGCCCGTGCAATTCCGTTGTCAAACAAAAGTATTACAATGTCGAAAAAACATGTTTTGTATCATAATGATGAAAAAAAAGTAAAAATATGAAAAAAGAGAGACCATAAGAGGAGATAATGTAATTTTTATAAACATTTGCAAAAAAAATACTTTTCTGCATTATTCCAGTCAAAACTTATATTTCGACAATAAAACATTATTTAAACAATGACAAAAAAGTGAATCGATCGTGTTCATCTTTGATTTAAACCAATTAGGTCATGTTATTCAGAGAAGGTGTAAATTTTGGATATTCAGTCGAAAAAAATTGTTTAAGTAAATGGAAATTGTTTAAGCAATGATGATGGGTGAGTGACAAAAATACCAGACATACCAAAATTCTGTTGAGTTTGTTGCCAAAGTTGCAAAAAACTACATTTCTCCGCCTTATCCTAGTCAAAAGTTACATTTGAACAATAAAAAGTTGTTTAAGCAATTAATAATTAATGAAAATATATGTAAATTTCTTATTTGACCATTGAAAATGATTTGTCATAAAAAGATACACAAAAGTAATATTGACCACCAATGTATCGCAAAATACTTAATCCTCGTTTAGATGGTGGTTTTTGGGGCATGTTGGAAGGGGTTGAGGGAAGGGTCAAAATAAAAAATCAATGCGTACATCACATTCGGGAAAGTGATTTTAAGAAGCCCATGTAATTTTCACTCGTTTTATTGAAATGTGCGCCTTCCAATCTCATATTCGTAAATTATGGGTTTTCCCCATGTATTTTTAATGTGAAATTGAGGGGGTCGGCGAAACCTCTGAGCATTGTCTGATCGAAAAAAAATACGCATGCTTTTTTTAGGAACCTCACGAAGTGAGCCATAATCCCAAAGAAAATTCGAACTTTCGTTTTCCTTTTTATTTGTTATTGTTGAATTGTTATTTAATTTTTTGTTTTTGTTATTGTTAAACTTTATTGCTGTCCCAGTGAAATTTCGGTTAATTCAACAAAACAAAACCAATTACTTTTGTTTTGTTGAGATAACCAAAAAATAGTCAGATTAGCAGAAAAATCTGGTTACACAAATAGTAACAAAACTTTTCAATGAAAACCCTACAAAAATTCCCCACAATTGTACGATAAATGTGAAATTTTTCTTTAGTTTTGCAAAATTTTTTCATTTTCATTTTTTCAAAAATCATTGTCAACACTTTCTTGACGCTCAACTAGAATTATTCAATATGAATTTTAACATTTTCACATAGCCTGAAATGCATTTCTTAATTTAAAGAATCAGTTTTTAAGAAACGTAATTTTTTTGAGTATTTTAAAATACTTTTTCATTATACCATTTATCAAACGAGTAAAGAACTTGACATGAGTTAATAATGTACACTCAAGGAAACATTAGAACCCTTACTTCCCCTTATGATTCACCCTTATATAAAAACAACCCCCGAAATGAAATAAAACCCTCATAAAAATTGTACTTGAGTTCTGCCTGCTTGATAATATTCTAATTGAAGCGAAAGATAAAAGTAGAAAATGGAGATGCACTTTAGGAAAGATTTCAGATTTGTACCCCTACTGCCTTCGTAAATCAACTTTAAATATTAAAATGGAGAGTGCAAAAGGGATTGACATATTATTTTATGATATTATGTTATATAAATTTAAATATTTTATTTTTACATGAAATATTTTATGTTTATCAATTTTACTGTTTCATTGCGAAGAGCTTTTCAGCTTCAAGTTTTATTAATTTAAAAATAATGTTCATTTTATGTGAGAGCTAATATTTACCTTCCTCATATTTGCGTGAAATCTAGAATTTACTGAAATTTGGTTTAAAATCAACTCACCTCGACAATTTTAACTGTTTTACGTAAAAAAAATTCCATTGATATTCTAAAAGTTTATTAATTCCTCTCCACTGGATGGAAAATTATGAGTAATTGAGTGAATTTGCGGCTTGAATCATATGTTAAACTCTATTTGTACAGTGTAGACCACTCCAATATAAGGATTCTGTAAAAAATTTAATTTAATTTAATAAACTACCACCAAAAAAACTTTTTTACACGGATAGTTACTTCATATTCTAGAAGACGAAAATTTATGAAACGAGTTTTCCCTCTTGCAAGTATTATTTCTGATTCTATATTTGTTCTATATAAAAAGGAATAAGACAAATTATTTTTAATATATCTTTTTCTTTCATTGTTCAACTATTGTGAATATTTAGAAGGAGAAAATATGAATCCTTATAGAACCTACATATGAACAAATTTATGTTGAATAATAAAAACATTGAAAAAATAGTCAACGAAAAATTAAATGGTAATACTTTCGTATCGCGGCTTTTTCGAAAAACGGGGGGGGGGAGATTTTTGAAAATGGCGAAAAATAGTCTATTTTTGAAAAAATCAGAAAAAAATGAGGGGGAGGCTTTTTTATCACTTTTTTTCAACCTTCGCGAGACTGACAGTCACTGCTCGGAATCAACCGGGATTGTTGAAATTTTTTTTTCGAAATTTCCCTAAATTAATATATTGTTTTTAAAATGTAACCCCAAACCGGCGCTTACCACGAGTCAGATTCACTTAAAAAAATAGGCTTAACACGGGTCAGATTCACTCAACAAAATAGGCAACAATGTGACCCCTTTCCAACTTTAAACACGGGCTTACAGCTGGATAGGAGTCACATTGAAAAGTGATGAAAAAAGTGATGAAAAGAGCCTTCACCTCATTTTTTAAATAAGTTTTTCGAAAATAGCCCATTTTGGGCCATTTTCAAAATTCCCTCCCCACCATTTTTCGAAAAAGCCGCGATACGAGAGTATTACCAATAAAATTAGACTTTCCTTGAGCTTAAGTACAATACAAAATATTAGACGGTGAGAATAACACGAACGACTTAATAAAAAAATTCTCTGAGAAAATTTTTCCATTTGGACACATCGAATTGTTTAAGACTTCTCGTGTGATCACAGAAGTTACGCAGCGCTTAACACGGTTATATTCGGATGGGAGCCATCGTAATAGATGATATAAGCTCTCATTGTACTAAAAAAATAATTTTTGAAGAAAATCGTTTTGTTGGCACTCAGAACATCGACAGAATTAGAAAATCGTTTTCTTTGTGATTAAATATTTTATTTGAGGCGTGAAAGATGCATTTTGTTGTACATAAAAACAAATTTTTATATATGTCAGTGCTAAAAGTTCGTAATTGTTTTTCGTGAGACAAAAACTTGTAACAAAGAAAATGTACATATGCAAAAAATCAAACAATAATTTATTAGCATGGTATATAAAGAAAAAATGTAATCAAGAAAATTTCTTTGAAACTAATTTCACTTGAATTAAATTGATCCCTCGTAGATTGAGTTTAATCCTATAAAACTCGTATCAGTTATCTTTGATTCAGTTGAAGTCACTTGAATTTAGTCTAATTCACTATGACTCAGTAAAATTCACTTTAATTCAATTTGAACTCGACTCTGGAATAAAGTTAAATTTACTTCAAATTCAGTTGAATTTATCTCAAAATTGACCTGCCTCCAACTTCGTTACTTGAATTCAGTTCAATTAACTTGTACTGCTGTCACTTTATTCTGATTCTGTTGAATTGATATTGAATTGGATTTATTTGAATTGAGTAGGATTCAATTTTAATTTACTTGAATTAATCTGCCGCTCAGTTGAATCTGCTTAAATCCACTGAAATCTCCTTGAATTCACTTGAATCTACATGAATTTTCTTGAATTCGCTTCAGATCACTTGAATTCTTTTTAATTGCTTTAAATTCTTTGGAATTCTCTTGAATTGAGTTAAAGTCAGCTATTGAGTTCAGATGAGTTCTCATAAATTAATTGGAATACATTTAAATTTTGGTTATCATACGTCTACTTTAGCTCAACTTACTTTGATCTTTAAACAAATTCTAAGTGGAATTTTATTTCAAATTATTTGTATACATTTTGGAATAAGTTAAATTAGTCTTTCACTGAGTTGAAGTATCATAAATTTACTTGATAAATTTATGAAATCAATCGATTCCATTTTTTAATTTAATTCTTGAATTCAGAGGAATTCAAAGGAATTGGGATTAATTTGACATTTAGTGTAAACTAATCGCTACCTCAATTGCTTTTTCGTTCTTTACCTTACTTAGAGTGAGAGGGATGCGATGATCGAGGTGCTAGTGGAGGGCGAGGGAAAGGAAGCGAGAATGGAAAAGGATGTGTTATGGAAAGGTGAAGGTGGTGAGAATTGTGATTGGCGGGTGAGGGGTACGGAGAGGGGGAGGAGGTAAAAATGATGATGATGAGTGAGGAAAATGGAAAAGGGGGAGAGGAGGGACAAGTGGGAAGGAAACTGGTCAAATGAAGATTAGTAGAATGGCAGGAAAAGGAATGATGAGGGGAATGGGAGAGGCGAGGGGTGGTTAAGGTGGTAGTAGATTTGTAGGGTTGGTAAAGAGCGATTAGAGGTAAAGGAAATTAGCGCAATGAGGATCAGGGTGTAGGGAAGGGAAAACGAGAGTAAGAGTAAGCGAAGGTGTAAGAGGTGATGAGGAATGGGGGTGGAGATTCAAGAAAAAAAGGCAGGGAGAGGTGTGAGGAGTATGGAAAATGGGTGAATGGTTAGAGGGATGGATGGTGAGAGATCAGGCACAGAGCGAGGGAAAGAGTTAGCGGAAAGATTAAGGGGGAAGAGTGGGAAAGGAAAAAGAAGTAGGATGATTGGAATAGGATGTAGGGGGATGAGTGGTATGGTGAGGGGAGGAGAGGTTGTAATTGATGAAAAGGTTGGAAGGAAAAAGGTTCTCTTTTCTTTTGTTGTTGTTGATCTTACTTGATTTGAAATAATAGACTTAAATAGACTACGAAAACCTTTTTTATAGACATTTTTTTTGATAAGTTGAATCTTACTAATTCGTGGAAACTGGAAAGGGAGGAATGAGTGGGGGAGGAAATTGGTCAGATAAGGATCAGTTGAAAGACAGCAAAAGAAATGATGAGAGGAATGGAAGTGGTGAAGGGGTCGGGGAGGGTGATGAGGGGTCAAGGAAATTGATGATACGAGAATTAGGTTGGAGGAAAGGGAAATTTAGGGTGAAAGAAAGCGAAGGGGTAAGTGATGGTGAGGAGTGGGTGTGGAGGATCAAGGTTACGGGAGAGGTGTGAGCAGTATGGAAAATGGGGGAATGGTTAGGCGGATGAATGGTGGAAGAGGTAAGGAATAGTGCGAGGGAGAGAGTTAGGAAAAAATTTGAGGGAAGGGGAGAAAAGCAGGATGGTTGAGATGGGTGGTTATGTGATGAGTGATGAGGTGAACGGAGGGGAGGTTGTGGATGATGAAAAGGTTGGGAAGGGAAAGGTTCTCCTTTCTGTTGTTGTTGGTGTTGTTGTTATTCACTTTACTTGACTTGAAATACTAGATTGAAATAGGCTACGAAACCCCTTTTTATAGACAATCTATTTGAATTAGTCAAGCCTTATTAATTCATAGAAGCTGAGAGGGGAGGGATGAATGAGGAAGGAAATCGGTCAGATGAGGATCAGTTGAATGGTAGGAAAAGGATAGTGAGAGGAGTGGAAGAAGTGAGGGCTACTTAAGGTGATAGTAGTTTTGGTGGGTTGAGGAGGGTAATGAGGGGTCAAGGAAATTGATGACATGAGGATTAGGTTGAAGAAAAGGGAAAGTTAGGGTAAAAGAAGCGGAGGGGTAAAGGAGGTGAGGAGTGGGGTGTGGAGGTTTAAGGCTACGGAAGAGGTGTGAGGAGTATGGAAAATGGGAGAATGGTTAGGGGAATAAATGGTGGGGTAGATAAGGGAAAGAACAAAAGAGAGATTTTTGAAAAAAGTTGGGGGAAGGGGAGGGGAGCAGGATGATGGGGATGGGTGATTGTGTGATGAGTGATGAAGTGGGGGGTGAGGAGATTGTGAATGATGAAAAGGTTCTTTTTTGTTGTTTTTGTTGTTGTTATTCATTGCACTTGACTTGAAATAATAGGTTTAAATAGGCTACGAAACCCTTTTTGATGGACACTCTATTTGAATTAGTCAAGTCGGATAAATTCATAGAGAGAGGGAGGGGAGAGATGAGCGGGGAAGGAAATCAGTCAGACAAGGATGAGCAGAATGGTAGGGAAGGAGATAGTGAGAGCAATGGAAGTGGTTAGAGGTGCTCAAGGTGATAGTAGATTTTAGGGGCTGTGGAGTATGATAAGGAATCAAAGAAATTGATAACATGAGGATCATAGTGAATGAAAGGGAAATCTAGGGTGAGAGAAAGCAAAAGGGTAAGGGATGGTGAGAGGTGGGGTATGGAGGTTTGAGGGTAAAAGACGAAAAAGGTGTGAGGAGTATGGGAAATGGAGGAATGGTTAGGGGGATAAATGGTGGGAGATAAGGGATAAAGCGAGAGAAAGAGTTAAGGAAAAGATTGGAGGGGAGGGGAGAGAAGCAATATGATTGGGATGTGCGGTCGTGTGATGAATTGTGAGGTGAAGGGAAAGGAGGTTGTGGACGATGAAAAAGTTTGGAGAGGCTGGGTTCTCTTTTGTTATTTTTGTTGTTGGTGTTGCTGTTGTTCATTATACTTGACTCGAAATAAGAGGTTCACATAAGCTACAAAACCCTTTTTGATAGATACTATTTGAATTGGTCAAGCCTTATTAAGTCATAGAAACTGAGAGGGGAGAGATGAGTGGGAAAGCAAATTGATCACACATTGATCAGCAGAATAGTAGGGAAGGGGATAGTGAAAGGAATGGAAATGGTAAGGTGTAATTTAGGTGACAGTAGATTTGAGAGATTGGGAAGGGTAAAGAGGGGTGAAGAAAGTTGACGACATGAGGCTTAGGTTGGAGGAAAAGGAAACCTAGAATGAGAGGAAGCAAAGGGATAAGGGATGGTTAGGTGTGAAGTGTGGAAGTTTAATGGGAAGGGGCGAGAGAGGTGTGAGGAGTATGGGAAATGGGAGAATGGTCAAAGGGATCGGTGGTGGGTGATGAGAGATAGAGCGGGGGAAAGAGTTAGGGAAAAGGTTGGGGGGAGGGAAGAGAAGCAGGATGATTGGAATGGGTGGTAGTGTGATGAGTGGTGAGGTGGGAGGTGGGAGGTTGTGGATGATGAAAGGCTGGGAGAGAAAAGGTTCTCCTTTCTGTTGTTGTTGGTGTTGTTGTTCATTATACTTGTTTAAAATAGTAGATTCAAATAGGCTAAGAAACCCTTTTTTTGTAGACGTTCTATTTAAGTTAATCAAATCTTACTCATTCGTAGGAACTGAGAGGAGAGAAATGAGTCAAAACGGAAATTGGTCAGCCAAAGATCAGCAGAATGGTGGAGAAAGGAATAGCGAGAGGAATGGAAGTGGTTAGGGGTATTTAAGGTGACAGTAGATTTGAGGGGTTGGGGAGGGTGATCAGGGGTCAAGAAAATAGATGAAATGAGGATCAGAGTGCAGAAAAAGGAAATTTCGGGTGAAAGGAAGCAAAGGGTTAAGGGATGGTGAGGGGTGGAGGTTTAAGGTTTAAGGTTTAAGGTTGCGAGAGAGGTGTGAGGAGTATGAGAAATGGGAGAATGGTTAGAGGGATGAATGATGGGAGATGAGGGTTAGAGCAAGGAAAAGAGTAAGAAAAAAGGTTGGGGGGAGGGAAGAAAAGCAGGATGATTGGAGTGGATGGTAGTGTGATGAGTAATGAGGTAAGAGGTGAGGAGGTTGTGGATGATGAAAGGGTTGGGAAGGGAAAGGTTCTTTTTTGTTGTTGTTGTTGGTTTTGTTGTTGTTTATTATACCTTCATTGAAATGATAGATTTAAATAGGTTAAAAAACCTTTTTTTTTGTAGACGTTCTATTTGATTTAGTCAATCCTTACTAGTTCAGATTAACAGAGTGAACAAAAATACTGAATATGATGATAATCAATGTTCTCTTAAGTGCGTTAAAAAGCATCTCATTAAATTATTATTGAAACCCTACAGTTTTCCTGAAAGGGAAGTCAGTCTCTCGGACTGAATTGTGATTTTATCAAAGATCTGACTCGAAATTGTCTTCGTGAATAGGAGAAGCGTTTTATTATGTACTGCATAATGAGCCTCGGCATCAGTTGAACCGCAATAGGAGTAGGAATCATGGTAGGAATCAAAGTAGGAACCGCAATAGGACTAGGAATCACTTATTTACTCCAACAGCTACGCCAGTGAAACTCTCTTGGTTCCATCGTCGGAAATATTGACGCAAGAGTAATTTTCTGTTACAGAGGCACCATTATAAGTTTACCCACTCCTTGTTCATATACACTCCGCTGAGAAGCGATAGCAGCTGCCATTGGGGTGAAACCTTAATGGCAGAACCGAATGGAACCGAGAGCTAGGTTGAGTCGGTTTTCATATAAAATCTCATTAAGCCTTCTGCGGCTCGGCACTTGACGAGTACAATAGAGTGGAAATACCTTCGCGCTTTAGTGCAGCGAACCGATTTTTGACCCCGATATTTCGCACCCTCCTCAGTCATGTTTCATCGGCTTTCCCTATTCTCGACGTGTCACTCTTCTTCATCTCCAATCACAATCCCTCATAGTCACTCGCAGATCAGTGTGCCTACTAAAAGATTCGTAATCGTTTGGAACCGCTTTTTTTTGAAACAAGGGGAGATTAATTCGCTGGAGAAAAAATTGTTCTCATCAATTGTCATTTTTTTAGAATACATAGGGAATCTTTTTATAAAAAGTTATGGATATTTCAGGCTTTCGTGGGATCAAAAGCTTCATGATGTCAGTTTATCTCGCAGATTGAGTTTTTTTTTAGTTGGATAGATATTTTGTTTTTATTGCTTTATTTTATATTATATTTAAGGCCTATAAGGTGTACATGATCCAGTAGCCAGTGACACTTCTGTATGCATTAAAAGGTCCCCTCAGTAATTCTGCTTTAAAAAGTGTACAATAGTCCCCTAATTAGGAATATCCAGGTTACTTTTTCGAAATCTGGTGCAACAAGTGTTCAAACAATTTCCTGAAACAATTACCTTAGTTTTGAAGAAAAAAATTTTATGAAATCATTTTTGGAAAGTACATAGAAAAATAGGACTTTAATGCTTCTTTCAGATTTTTCATACAACGAACCGTTTTCTAGTTAGAGCATTATAAGCAATTGAATTTGCACTAAAATTGACATATTTGCGGCTGCATATCTCAGCACCTATTGGACCGAGAAATTTCGAAAGAAAATCTAAATCATTTCTTATGGCACTTGTTCCACGATGAAAATAGAAATTTTTTGGCAGAGCTCAAACTTTTTTAAATATATTAGTATTTAAAATAGTCCCTTCTTAACAACTACGCATGCAATTTTTTGTACTTGTCGATAAACAACTTCATGTGCATGGTCGATACCATAAGTTTCGTGAAAAATTTTAGGGAAATCACCCTGATTATAAACACTTTAGTTACTTTGCGAAAATGCAGAAAATTTTTTTTTGTTAATAATAATTTTTATAAATAAATACGTATATTTGATATATTTTTAATTTTTAAGTGTTGTTTTCAAATGACATGAAAAACAAAAACATTTTCTCTCAGGTTTTTTTAAAATTCAAACTATTTGTTAACTATGGCCTCATCAACAATTAATTGCGAAATAATCTTCGGTCTGTGCCAGCTGCAATTTCGCAGTCAAGATTTTTAATTTAATTTTGAGTTATTTTTCTGTTAGCTTCCTATGATTTCTCTCTGTGACCACTCTGAAAACTTTGTTCATTTTTCAATAACAAGTATTATCAACAAAAAACTGCATTTAACAATATTATTTCCTAATATTTTATGTTTTTGCTTTCATACGATAACAATTTTTTTTTCTTCGAAACGTTTTATCGTTTATCAAGATTTTTCGAAAATATTATAATACTATCAACAATTTTTCTGTAATGGAAAATTTGATGTCTGGTGCAGTTTATAGGTCTTGTATAAAACATCCTTAAACTGGATTGGAAACTTCAAGCTTTAAGCGGAGTTCATTTATAGAGTAACTGAGAGGTAACTGAGAGGTAACTGAGAGAAAGATTATAAGGAAGATACCAGATGAATGACTTAAAAAAATCAAAAATCTTAACTGTAAAATTATAGCTGGCACAGACCAAAGATTATTTTGTCAAAGATTATTTATTATAATGTAATTAATTGTTTATAATACCATAGCTTACAAATAGTTTGAATTGAAAGAAAATATATATAGGAAAAAGTTTGTCTTTTTCATATAATTTGAGAAACACGTTTAAAAACGAAAGGTATATCAAATATACGTATTTGTTTATAAGAACTGTTATTAATGAAAAAGCGATTTAGATTTTTGCAAGGTTAAAAAAGTATTTGTAATGAGGTTGATTTCCCCAAGATTTTTCATAAATGCTATAGCATCGACCTTGTGCATAGAGTTTTTTATTAACAAGTATAAGAAATTGCACACATAGTTGTCAAAAAAGGGCCATTTTCAACACAAATATTAACAAAAGATTAAGCTCCGTCGCAAAATTTCTTTTTTTTTCGAGGAGCAAGGGTCCTGAAAAATTATTTACATTATTTTCTCTCTAACTTGAGAACGGTTCTTTTTATGAAAAATCTGACGGAACATAAAAGTTCTCTCTTTCTACGATCTTTCAGAACATGATTTTAGAAAATTGTTTTTTTTAAACTAACGTGATTGTTAAAAGGATTGTTTAAACAATTATTGCACCAGATTTTGAAAAAGTAACTTTTGATATTTATAATCAGGGGAATATCGCGGACTTTCTAAACTAAAGCCACTGAGGGGGACTCTTTAGCGCATACAGAAGTGTTACTGGCTACAGACCAGATCAATAGTTGTAAAATGAATTTTGCTGGAAAATTTCCCAAGAAACTTTTTCCAATTTTGATATAATAAATACAATAATAAATAAATAATAAATATAATAATTGTAAAAAAGTGGAAGTGAGCGGAAGTAAGGGGAAATGAGGGGATAGGGCTGAGTAGAAGTGAAAGGAAGGAAGGGAAAATGAAGGTAAGTAAGGGGAAATAAGGGAAAGTGATGGAAAATGAAGGGAATTGAGGGGAAATAAGGGGAAGTAAGGTCAAGTACGGGTAAATGAGGGGAAATGAGGGTAAGTGATAGGAAGTGAGGGGTATGAGATAAGTGTGAATGAAAGTCATTGAAAATAACTGAGAGGAAGTGAGGGTAAATGAGGGGAAGTGAGAATGACTGTGAGGATGTGAGGGGACGTAAGGTGAAATGAGAGGATGGGGCTAAGGGGAAGTGAGAGGAAGTCAGGACATTTGAGGGAAAGCAAAGGGAATTGAGGGAAAGTGATGAAGTAAGGGGTGGGGGATAAGCGTAAATGAAGAGAAATGAAAAAACTGAGGGGAAGTGTGGGGGAATGAGAGGAAATGAGAAGAAT
>JAUMHM010000031.1:25646458-25661843 GCA_032362435.1 Melikaiella ostensackeni | reverse complement strand
TTCTTTCGCTACCTACATCTCGTATGGTTATTCAAATTTTTTTCTACTTTTCTTTAGTACTCAGTGGCATTTCGCTATCGCGAATCTTGATTTATTTCTCGATGAAAATTGGATTAGATTGTCATTGTCAAAGCAAGTGATACTATCCACACCATCAGCCTTACCATTCTTTAGTTTCTTAGTTACGGATATAATGTCGTTGATATCGATTCTTCTTTCGCTACCTACATCTCGTATGGTTATTCAAATTTTTTTCTACTTTTCTTTAGTACTCAGTGGCATTTCGCTACCGCGAATCTTGATTTATTTCTCGATGAGAATTGGATTAGATTTTCATTGTCGAAGGGAGTGATACCATCCACACCAGCAGCCTTACCATTCTTGGTGGCGATTCGCTACCGCGAATCTCGATTTATCTTTCGATTAAAATTGGATTGGATTTTCATTGTCAAAGCGAGTGATGCCAAACCACACCAACAACCTTACTATTCTTTAGTTTCTTAATTACGGATATAATGTCGTTGATATCGATTCTTCTTCCGCTACCTACATCTCGTATGGTTATTCAAAATTTTATTCTACTTTTTTTTGTTAGTACATAGCGGCGATTCGCTGCCGTGCATCTTGATATATCTCTCGATTAAAATTGGATTAGATTTTCATTGTCAAAGCGAGTGTTGGTTGTGTGAGAGTTGCAGAGTACGTGAATGAAAATCATTGGGGAAGGATAGAATACGAACGATGTGACTGGACAAATTAATAACCAAGAGCCAACTAGGATCGATCTGTACTGGTCAGCCGTGTAATCCCAACGTAATTGCCTGGATGACCGGTGAGTGGTGTTCTGCGATACGCATTAGTTGGAGAGGAGTTGTCAGAAATAATGGAACATAATAATCATAGTAGTAGTGACTTGTTTGGGTCAGACAGTAGAAACCCACGGACGATATCCGTCGACAGTGGTCACGCCATTTCCAGTCAGCCATCAACAATTCGAACTAAGTACTTCATTCCATTCACTCAGCTATTTTTTTTTTTCATTTTTTTTTTTTCAATTTCATCTGTACTGGGAAAAAGGTTAATTTATAAGAGAGACATTATTTTATTCAACAGATCCACAGTGGGACAGAAGCCCTGAAAAAGTGGTTAAAAGTAAAAAATTCACGCTCAAACGCTTCGAAACTTTCGAAAATCGAAATTTGAAAAATTATCTATTTATTTTAAAGTTTTTTTTAAAGAACTTTTCTTATATTAAAGTTTTGAGTTATTTCTTCAAACCCAATAATAACCATTCGTGGGTAATATAGAACGCAATCACGGAAATATTCAATTAATTTTTGATTTCTGTTCAAATTGTGAAGCTCCAAATTTCAAAGCATTTAATACTTTCTAATTTATCACCTTCACAAATTTTCCTATTATCATTTTCTAGGAGCCTTCAAAGTAACAGGTTTTCAAATATTACATAAAAAAGGTAAAATTCAAAATGGCGGTTCCAAAATGGCGATCAAAATTAGTGAAAAAAATATCCGATTTGAATAAATCTCATTTTGTCGAAGGTTTTTGAGTCACAGATTACAAAGTTTGGGGCAAAAAGTTGAAATTTTAAATGACAGATCCAATATGGTGACAAAAATGTATGAAAAATAATCTTGACTTGTGTGAAACTCGTTATCCAGGGGTTCTCCGAACCACATATTTCGAATTTTGGGCCAAAAAGTTAGAATTCAAAATTTCCGACTCAATATGACAACCAAAATTTTAAAAAAATCATCCGATTTGTATAAAGTTCATTTTGTAGGAGATTCTGTGTCAGAGATTACAATTTTTTGGTCATGAACTAAAAATTCAAAATGGCGGATCCAATATGGTAACCAAAATGTATTAAAAATTATCCGATTGGTATAAAACTCATTTTCTAGGGTTTTAGCAGTTACAGATTTGAAATATTATATCAAAAATCCAAAAATCGAAATAGAGGGTACAAAATGGCGACGAAAATTTCGTTAAAATTATTTGATATTCACAAAATTCACTTTGCATCGGTTTTTCTCGTTTAATAGTCAAAGTATTATATGTAGAATATAAAATTGACTTTCAATGGTTTTTGTAAGACACAGAGGAAATGTTTTTTGAAATAAAAATATCGTGCAATGTTATATGAAGTTTTTTGCAAGGGAATTATTTGCAAACAAAAAAAATCATGTTGACTATCGAATCAAGAGGAGATAGCAGTTTTATTTGAAATATTTTTTGTGTCAACTGGCAATTTCTCTGAGTGAGAGGATTGCAATATACTGTGACTTAAAAGTTATTTCGAATGTTAACTTACTGATCCCAAATTTGAAATCCATGACTCGAAAAACCTTCAGAAAATAAGTTTTATATAAATCTGATAATTTTTTATAAATTTTCTTAAATTTGTAATCTGTGATTCGTAAACTCACTACAAAATGAGTTGAATACGAATCGGATGATATTTTATAAATTTTGATCGCCATATTGGTTCGGCCATTTGAAATTTTAATTTTTTGACACAAAATTTGGAACTGTGACTCCAAAAACCCCTAGAGAATGAAGTTCATATAAATCAGATGATTTTTCGACTTTTGGCCAATTTTTCCGGGCTTCTGTCCTAGTGTGAAATTCTGAAAAACATTTTTTTTTTATAAAGGGAGTTTCTAGATTAAAGTTGCCCAGATTTATGCATGTGGAATTTTGTTTTATTTCCGGTGATCAAACTACCCCAGCTTGTTAGTTTTCGGGAAAAAATCTCAATTTTTTCTTCAAATTGGTCAGCATCAACCCGTGCCTCCGAGTTTTTGAAATTATCATGGGGTTCCATGAAGCAAAAGCTCATCTTTCGAAAAAATTGACAAAAAAAGTACTCGTTATTAGCTTTTTGTAAATTAAAGTCTCGTTGCTTCCTAAGGAATATTCAAGGAATAATTTTCACGCAAAAACTTTCAATTTTGAATCTCCAAACCCCCTTGGATTGTGCCCGAAAAATACCCCAGAGAATTTGAAATAACTGTTTTATGTTAAATTCATGGTAAAAACGATATATTTTTTTATTTTTCCGACATGATTTATTTTTATTCGATAAGTGACAAGTTTTAAAGTGTTCTTCAACTAATTTTCAATTGTTTAAAAGATTTTTTCAACTGTTAATCGTGAAGAGTTATTATTTACTAGAATTATTGACGCAATTAATAAATGTTTATATACAATAACACTATGACGCTTATTATTCAGTATTTCCTAATCTCAGAACTCACACCCCAGTTTTTTATAAATAGTCATTTATTCAAAGAATTTTTTTCAGTAAGTTATGGATAGTTATTTTTTCAGATCGATTTCGTAGAACATGAATAATTTTCCAAACGCATTTTGGGTAATAAGCATCAATGATGATGATTCTTAGCAATTAACGAATTGTGTCATTAATTCTAGAAAATAATTAGTTTTCACGATTCACATGGAAAAAAATGTTTATGCAAATGAAAGTTGTTCAAATAATTGCCGAATATCCTTGAAAAAATATATTGCTCTCATCATTCGTTAATTGTGTCATTCATTTTGAAAAATAATTAATTTGCACAATTTACAGGTGAAAAAAATTGTTGAAACTAATAAAAATTATTCAAATAATTGCAAAATACCCTTGAAAAATATATTGCTCTCAACGTTCATTAATTGTGACATTAAATCAAGAAAATAATAACTTTTCACGATTTACAGGCAAATAAAATTCTTGAAGCAAATAGTAATTGTTCAAACAATTAAAAATTAGTTGAAAACTACTTGGAAACTTATCACTCATCAAATAAAAATAAATCACGTTGAAAAGTTTTGAAAAAATACTGCTTTTACCATAAATTTCACATAAATCTGCTATTTTACATTTTTTGAGGTATTTTCCGAGAATATGGTAATTCAAGGGGATTGGAAGGGTCTAAATCAAAAGTTATTGGAAGGAAATTATTCCTTAAAAATTCCTCAGAAAGTAAGTAAACTTTAATTTATAAAAAGTTAATAACAAGCATTTCTTTGATCCATTTTTTAGAAAAATGAGCTTTTCCTATTTATAAAACTTCATGGTAAATTCAAAAGCTCTGGTGCACGGGTTAATGTCGACCAAAAAAACGGGGATTTTCTCCTTCCCGAAAACGAACAAAATGGGGGGGGGGGTTCGATCATCAAAAATCAAAAGTCTATTTTTGGGACTACCCTATTCTTCATGTACTGGAAAATGTGGTTATTTGTACCGAAATTCCGGTACAAATAGCTTCTTTTCCAGATCCCAATATTCAAAACAAAAAAAAATTAGCTATTCGTACCGAAATTTCGGTATGCGTAGCCACAATGGGTAAAAAAGATCTGCAATTTTTAGTATATTTTTTAAATTACTAGAAGAATGATGATTCATTAATGCAAGGACGAATATAAGAGTTGAATGGCTTTCTCTCATCAGAATTTATTTATTAAGTTTTGCAGGTTCACTAAACAATTAATCTACTGTTAAGCAATAATTCTTTCTTGTCAATTACAAATGTTTAAATTACTTCGGTTAATGAACTTCAAGTGCCAAGACCTTTTCTGAAACCCATTTTTTCTTTTTTCTTGTCATCTATAAAAATTTTATAATTCTATAAATTATTATTTTTTAACATGATACTCTTTTATATGCTGTATAAGTTCATAAATCGTCTGACTCTCTCTAATCTCTTTTGGAAGATTGTTCAAAACTGTGATATAACAGTTTATGGGTGATTTTTGCGTATTATCATTTCTTTGAAATGTCCAGATAAATTCTTGTAAATTTTCGAGAAATATGCATACGATTTCTGGAAGTCCTGTATAGAATTTAAAAAAATCGTATGAAATTTTATGACGATATTTCATCTTAGATTATGGATAATTTAGACGAAAGTTCTGGGAAATTCATTTTGAATGTTCAGAAAATTTTCTTAGAAATTTGATAGAATTTCGGAGGAATTTAAATGGAACTTTCGTAGAATTTTTTTAAAATTAAGTGAAGAAAATTTCTTTGACTTCCTCTTGGATTATTATATAATTTTCCAAGATTTTAATTGAATTTCGGTATAAATTTTAAGGGAAATCTATGACATTTCTGCGGAATTTCACTGATATGTTTATTAAAAATTTGTATATACCACTTTTTAAAAGTTTTCTTGGAACTCACATGAAATTCACATAGGATTCATTTACAAAAAGAAATTGCATCTAATTTTTCTGATGTATTAGTTTCAATATTTTTCTCCAATTTTCAAAAAAATGTCTGCATACGTTCTTACGAATTTTTCCCAGTATCTGTTAGATTCATCTGAAATTTCCACACAATTTTCTTTAAATGGTATTTTTATGAATCCTCAATAATTTATAATTTCTGTAACATCATACATATACTGTCGAAATTCAATAGCAAATGAAAATATTCGTGGAAGTCTATTGAAATTGTAGGAATTGTTAATATTATTTCTGGAAAATTTCGATGGAATTTTTATGAAATACATACTACAATTATCTGTGTGTGAAATTTTTAATGAAACATTAATGGGAATTCCCTAAAATGTCTACATCAGTTAAGCAAAAATTATTCGAAAATTTGAATTTCACAATAAAACAGAAAATATTTTACAATATAAAAAAATATGAGGAACCGCTGCAAAGTAGTGTTATGAAACTTTTATGGAAATTCCTTAGAATGTGTAGAGCAGTTAAAAAAACGTTAAGAGAATTTTGAATTTTACAATAAAACCGAAGATATTTTACAAAATAAAGACGATATAAATACCGCTGCAAAATAGTTCAATGAAAATTTCATGGACATTCTCTAGGATGTCTATATCAGTTAAGGAAAAATTATTAGAAAATTTCGAATTTCAGAATAAAACAGAAAATATTTTACAAAATGAAGATAATATAAAAAACCGCTGGAAAGTAGTTTAATGAAACTTTCATGAAAATTCCCTAAAATGTCTACATCAGTTTAGGAAAAATTTTTAGAATAATTTGATTTCGCAATTGAGCAGAAAATATTTTATAGAATAAAAATAATTTAAAAAACTGCTGCAAAGAAGTTTAACGAAACTTTTATGGAAATTTCTTAGAATATTTACATAAGTTGAGGAAAATTTATTAGAAAATTTTGAATTTCACAATAAAACAGAAAATACTTTGCAAAATAAAAACAATATAGAAAACCGTTGCAAACGTTTAATAAAACTTTTATGGAAATTTCCTATGATGTCTAGATCAGTCAAAAAAAACTTTGAGTAAATTTTGCATTTCACAATAAAACAGAAAATCTTTTACAAAATAAACACAATATAAAAAACCGCTGCAAAGTAGTTTGATGAAACTTTTATGGAAATTCCCTAGAATGTCTAGATCAGTTAACAAAAAAATTATTAGAAAATTTTGATTGTCAGAATTAAACCGAAAATATTTTACAAAATAAAGACAATATAAAAAACCGCTGCAAAGTAGTTTATTGAAACATTCATGGGAATTCCGTAGAATCTCTAGATCAGCTAACGAAACAATTATTAGAAAACTTTGAATTTCAGATTTAAATTGAAAATATTTTGCAAAATAAAGACAATGTAAAAAACCGCTGCAAAGTAGCCTAATGAAACTTTAATGGAAACTCCCTTGAATGTCTACATCAGTTCAGGACAAATTTTCAGCAAAATTTGAATTTCATAACTAAACGAAAAATATTTTACAAAGTGAAAATAATTTTAAAAACCACTGCAAAGAAGTTGAATTAAACTTCTATGGAAATTCCATAGAATGTCTACATCAGTTAAAGAAAATTTATAAGAATATTTCGAATTTCACAATAAAACAGAAAATATTTTACAAAATAAAAATAATATAATAAAATGGCTGCAAAGTAGTTTAATGAAACTTTCATGGAAACTCCCTAGAATGTCTAGATCAGTTAAGGAAAAATTATTAGAAAATTTCGAATTTTACATTATAACAGAAAATATTTTGCAAAATAAAAACGATATAAAAAACCGCTGCAAAGTAGCCTAATGAAACTTTTGTGGCAACTCCCTTGAATGTCTACATCAGTTCAGGAAAAATTTTCATCAAAATTTGAATTTCATAACTAAACGAAAAATATTTTACAAAGTAAAAATATGAAAGGAGACTATGTTGAGAAATAAAGGCAAACGATTGCTGACCAAACTTATCAAATGATCCTCGTAATTTTTTAAATATTAGTTTTGACTCTGACTCAGAAAAACGCGAATATGTCCTGAACTAGAACCGGATATAAGGTCCCTTTTCATGCGGACGCCCAAATTTAAGCTCTATTACGTTCATTTTTTTTAGTGTTTGCGGAATTTGCGATTTCTTGAATGTGAAACTGCAAAGCTCCACTGGAGGACCCACATTAAAATTCTAAAAAGACGCGATTATATTAACGCTTTGTTAATTACGAAACTGGTACTCAGCCACTATTGCTGACTCCCGATCAACAGCGCAACCAAAAATACGTTTCAGCGCGGTGTTTGGTGAAGATTATCAGGAATCCGGAGGAATTTTTGCGTCGATACGTGACTGTGCACGAAACCTGGATCCATCATTATACACCCGAGACAAAGCAGCAGTCAAAGCAGTAGGTACTGCTTGCTTAAAATGCGCCAAAGAAGGCGAAGACTGTTTTGTCTGCTGGAAAGGTGATGGCCACAGTATTTTGGGATTCCCAAGGAATTGTCCTCATTTAATTCTTGGAGAAGGATAAAACTATAACAGAAACGCACTATGCATCATTATTGGACGGTTCGAAAACCGAGCGGCAAAGAAAACGGCCATGATTGGCGCACGAAAAAGTGCTGTTTCATCATAATAACGCACCGGCTCACATCTCCGCAATCAAATTGGCAAAAATACACGAGCTGGTCTCTGAGTTGATTTCTCATTCACCCTATTCTCCAGACTTGGCTCCGTGAGATTTCTTTCTGCTCCCCAACTTGAAATCCTGTTTCGGTGGGGGAAGATTCTTTTTCAATGAAGACGTAATCGATGCCGTAAATGCGTATTTTGCAGACCTCGAGAAATCTTACTTTTCTGAAAGAATGAAAAAATTGGAATCTCGCTGGACTAAGTATACAGCCCTCGAAGGAGACTACGGTGAAAAATAAAGGCAAACTTCTCATAGAAAAAATTTCACTTGCTTTTCTACCAAACTTCTCAAGCGACCCTCGTAATTTTTCGAATAATAATTTTGACCCTGACTTAGAAAAACGCCAGCCATATGAGCCCTTCTCATGCGGACGCCCAAATTTCAGCTCTATTACGTTGATTTTTTTCTAGTGTTTTCGGAATTTTGGATTTCTTGAATGTGAAACTGCAAAGCTTCACTGGAGGACTCACATCAAAATTCTAAAAAGACGCGATTATATTAATGCTTTGTTAATTACGAAACTGGTACTCAGACCAAAACCCATAAGACTTTCGTAGAATATTGCTTGTGAGATTACTTGTAGGCGAACAACAGCGGGAAAATGAGCAATATAGGGTGCATTGCGTTAATCGTTGTAGGCACTTTCAACAGTCTATATAATCGCTCTTGTCTCGCCCGCTCGTACCGTACCTACTTGAAATTCAACATCCGTCGATTCACAGTCGTTTATCTTGAAACTGTGGTGCTTATTCAAAATTCCTTTCCCCTCGAATAAATATAGTGTCTGGGAGAATCGGAATCTTGAAGCTCATTCACTTAGATCATAAATCTGTTATAAACTATAAATTTGTAAATCTACATAAATTTAGAAGAAAAATTTTCTTCCAAGCATTTGCAGTTATGAATCGTTATAATAATTTTATCCATACGGAACTCGGCAATTCAAGATTGGATTATATTAATTTAAAATTTCTGCCTCGAGGCAATGAAGAAACAGATGAAAAAGAAAGTAAATCATAAAAAGAAGATTATTGCACGCATAGAAATTTCTGTCTCGAGCCTTTGGTCTGTGAAGAATTAATGAAATGAGATATTTAAATGGAAATCAGAATTAAATTAAAATAGCTTCATTTATTTAATTCAAGTGTGTTTCAATGTGGAATATATTCACAAAATTTTGTCTTTATTTTCAGACTTGTAGGAAAATTAATGTGAAATGAGTTTTAACGTTATAATTCAAATGTGAAGTTTGAGGTAGAAGAATATAACTCCGTTAAAAATATAAAAGCTCTTATGAGAACTTGTTAAATTTGAAAGGCGAAGTGCAAGCAAATTGAACTAGAAAAATTTTAATAAAGAGCATTTTAAAAAAAAACTGAAATCTGATGTTATGTGAATTTTTATAAAATTGTCAGTAAAGATTGTAAAAAATATCAAGGAGAAAAAACTTGAAGTTATTAAGTATGAATATTTTAATCTACTTCTTTACTTCGCTTTTTACATACATTAAATAGCTAGTATTAGGGAGAATAATCCGAATCCATATAATCTCCTACTTCTAATTTCTTGACCTTCTCTTTTACCTTGTTGTCCACTATCACATAGTGAATTACCATTCCTTTTTCTTCCCCTGAACGTGTATATTCCTCTTCCTCATCCCCCTCTATATTCCCATTTGAGATGAACAATCCCATCTCCTCCAGGCTCTTCAAAAAATTTTCCCTCCTCCATTCAGTATCTAGTCTTCGGATTTTCTTCCTGGCTCTTCTCCCCATTCCCTTTATCCTCTATCTCCTGTTCTCGCATTAAAACCTGAACCCATTATAAATTTAATCCCCTCTTTATCTTTTTCCGTCAGTTCCTTTATCTCCTCAGATTTCTCCTGCATACCACCTTGGTCAAAAAGTTTTAGGACTTTATTTTTAAAATCAGAAATACAAGTTTATTCATCATAATCGATATTGTCCCCTTCAAAGTACTCCCCATCGACTGCAACGCACTTATGCCAGCGCTTGATCCAATCCTAGAAACTTTTTTATAATCGGTTTGCGGTATAGCTATCAGAGCCATCTTCGATTTTTGCATGACCTCATCTCGGGTGCTGTAACGCGTTCCGCGGAGCGGTTTCTTGAGTATTCTCCTGTAAAAGTTGCTATGAAGAATGAGAAAAGATTTGCTGAAGCCTCGATGCCGTGACTGGTTAACGCTCCACTCATGTATAGTGGCGTTCCAGGTTCGAATCCGGGCTGAGTCAGATTTGTTCTCTTTCTTCAAAAAATCATTTGTCGGAATCAATCGTAACATTTCGATTTTTCGAAAATTGTAAATAAAGCAAATGATTCTGTTTTAAAGAATTTTCTTCTGGAATGTATATTTGCTGAAAGAATAAGATTGAAGTATTGTTTGTAAAATGATGTAACCTACGTTATATTTTTATACACTTAGTTCTTAGTTCAACTATTTATTTTGGTTTTCTTTAATAAATTTATGATTATTATTGGTTGTGCAATACGTAGCAATGTTTAAAGGAAAGATAAATCATAAAAGTTTAAAGATGTTGTGACTTTGCAAGCTATCACGTGAATCGATGCTTATGACTTTAACAAACGCAATTAGTTCAATTAGTCCACTCTGCTCGCCATTTGCTTCTCATCTCGACCCTTTTGATACGTACTCTTCTTCATACTTTATTTTTGCATACTTCTAAGGTGTTTATAAATTATAAAACACTTTACCAGGTTTATTAATCAATTTAAATCACAGAAACTATTGCTAAAAAAAATTTCCAAACTCGAACATTGTCTGCTTTGAGATAAAAATTGGAAAATTTCAATGGTGTTAAGATTGTTAAAACTGACAAAATAGAAAACAAAAGAAAAAAAATTAAAATGGAGACGTTCAAACTTGTCGCATTTTAAATCAAATAATTCTTAATTTTATATCTTTAAAAATAACAATGAACAAGTAGTCTCTCACACTTTTCAAAATTATTTTTTATAAACTTTTAAAACCAAGCATACCAAATTGCAACATTTTGAGGTTTTAGAGTTATAAACATTTTTTCCGCTTTTTTTCAACTTTTTTCCAACTATTGGAAAACCTCAGAAAAATTTACGAATTTTGAACAAACATTTCGCAGGTCAAATTTACTAATAGAAGGATTGCTGGGCAAAAGGGCGTATGTGCCAAATTTCAAAAATTGGTTTTATTGGCTTAAAGTAATTGTTTTGACATAACTTATGCCCCTGTAGAAGATTATGGTCCACTTTGGTAATTTAAAGAAAAGAGAAATTACTTGATTTCGCATGTTATTTTTACGATTCAATAGAGCTAAGTAATAGATAGAAAATACTTTCTTGTCTGTTTTGTTAAATAAAAGATTAAAAAAGTTATGCAACTACTTGTGTGTCAATATTTTGGTTTTTGGAGACGCGCCGTACCTTTGACAAGGATATTCCTTAGAAGTGATTGCTTCTTTCAGGATGTTCCTTTCGCGATTCAATAGAACTAAGTAATAGCTCGAAAGTAATATCTTGTTTTTTTTTTTAATTGAAAAATGAAAAAGTTATGCAACTCTTTCTGAGTTAAAATCGGCGTTTTTTTTAGGACGAGCCGTTCTTTGATAAGCGTTTTCTCGCAGACGATTCCTTTTTTTAAGCGCTCCATTCGCGATTTAATAGCGCTAAGTAATATCTCGAAAGCACTTCTTTTAATTAAAAAAAGGAATGCAACTATTTCTCAGTCAAAATTGGCGTTTTTTGGGAATCGCCGCTCCTTTGACAAAAGATTTCTCAGATATGGTTGCTTTTTTTAGGATGTTCCTTTCATAGTTCGATAGAACTGATTAATGTCTCGAAAGTACTTTGTTTGTTGAAAACAAAAAAATTAAATGCGTTAAAGTTAGACATTTTCTTGTGTCTCCCGTGAAAATCGCGTTTTTGCACTTACGCTTTTTTGCCTGGCGACACTTCAATTACTGAAACAAACGCAATTAGTTTAATTAGTCCACTCTGCTCGCCATTTGCTTCTCATCTCGACCCTTTTGATACGTACTTTTCTTCATACTTAATTTTTTCATACTTCTAAGGTGTTTGAAACTTATGAGACACTTTACAAAATTTGTTAATTAATTTAAATAAGAGAAACTATTGTTAAAGAATTTACAAACTTGTGCATTGTCTATTTTGAGATGAAAACTAGAAGATTTCAATGGTTTTAAGATTGTTAAAATTGTCAAAATAGAAAACAAAAGAAAAATAAATCAAAATGGAGACATTCAAACTTTTCTTGCATTTCAAATTGAAAAATTCGAAATTCCATATATTTAACAATAATAACACAGGCCGACAAGATTCTGAGGCCAGATTCTTGTTCAGCGCACCAAAAACCTTCGGAAAAGTATACTCTGGTTTCTGGTTCTGAAATTTGTTCGAATTTTGTCGGCCTGTGTAATGAACAAGTGAAGTCTCACAGGTTTTAAAATTATTTTTATAAACTCATTAAACCAAGCATAAAAAATTGTAACATTTTGTGTTTTTAAAGTTATAAACGCTTTTTCCATATGTCGAGGAATCCAGAAAACTTTTGGAAAAACCTGGAAAATTTTGGAATTTTGTAAAAAATTTTCTCAGCATACAAAATTCTTAAAAAATCAAATACACATTGTGGTCAAAGTATTTTTTTCGAAATATCATTTTTTGATACAATAATTTAAAAAAAATTAAATTAAATTTTTGTTAAAATTTGGTTAAGATTCTAACGTAGTTATAATTTTTTTCAACCTTATAAAATTGATATTTCTTGAAATTATAATTTAAAAAAAAAAAGTACATTTTTGAAACAACTGCATGCGAAGTTTTGTTTCTCGTGCCTGCGTAGCATGCGCCGATTTCGAAAACCCATGAAATTCTAGTCTCAAAATTCACGGTCCTAGATAACTTTTTTTAATCACATTTTTTTGGCCTCAATTTAACATAATATGCACATATTTTGAAAAAAGTTGAACATGTTGAACCTGAAATTAATTCAGTTTGAACCAAGGAAACATGTTACCTTTTTGCTTTTTCGGAAAACATTTTTTTTCGTGATTTAGGAATTTTGGGATTATGGATTTTTTTCGCTATTTTGGAACATTTTAAAAACCACGAAACTTTTTTTTTCATAAAAACGAAATAATAACATGTTTCTTTGCTTCAAGCGGAAGAAATTTCAGGTTCGCCATATTCAACTTTTTCAAAAGAAGTACACATTTAAGTCAATCCAAAAAGCATACTTCTTGCACATTTTCAGAAAGTTCTAAATTTAGCCAAAAAACTTTTTTTTTTATTTCCACTTTTTTATTATTGTTCACTGGTACAAACTGTGCATATAGAAAATTCGCCATAATTCTTGAACCAAAAGAGAAATTTTTTCAATTTTAAAATCAAAAAAGTGAACAGAAGATATTTTTCGATGTCAAAATTATTATTTTTTCACTTTTTTCGGATGACAACCCACAATTTTTTTCCCTCAGCTCAAACGATTCGTTAATTTTGGCATTTTCACTCCGCCCTAATAATTATTGAGGATACTCGTGATTATCAATGTTTCTGTATTTATTGTTCAAACAATCAACAAAGTGCAGTGCACTGTAAAATTATTTTTTTAAACTTTAATACTTTTAAAATTTCCGAAAAATATTTGATATAAAAAATACAGCGATACATTTGTTCTTCCAATCAAAAAATATAAAAATGAAAATCTGACATGATTGAATCAACAGAGTCGCCGAAATATAAACAAATATATATATCACACTAAATTGAGACACTTTTGTTCTTTTAAAATTTAATTTTTAACTATTTTTTTCCTTACAATTGAACTGCTGAACGACTGTGATCCCTGAGTAGCATCAAAATTAATGTAAAGTTACTTTCTAATAAGATATTTTCTCTCTTTTCATGTTTTTCACCTTGTTTGAATTAGGCCTCGAATTAAGTATCATACATATTTAGTTACTCCATCGGAAAAAAAAATTTCCGGTTTCAAAGGGAGCAACCGGACTGCGGGAGAGAAGAGATGATTATTTGATTCATGGTTTATTCCTCTATAATGCTTGACAACAGAAGGAATGAGTACTACTTTATAATTCCTTTTACATCTTGAATTGAATTAGTTCAGTTCTATTATTTGATTTATGCAAAGACAAACCGAAAAGGAAATTAATTTGTGTAAATTGAGTGGGTTGATTTAGAACCAATCTACTCAGATTATTCCATTTTTCAACAAGAAAAAGGTAATAATTCAAACCAATAACACATTTCTAAAAATTGCTAACTTCCTCAAATGTTTAAACTATATTTAAGTAAAATAGATATCTTTTGGTAAATTGAGTTAATCATTAACAACCTCAATAAAAGAAATCTTAAGTATTCATAGGCAACCCTGCAGATTGGAACCAATCTTTCCTTAATGTCTCTCTTTTAATGATATAAAATTTTAACATCATCCCAGTTAAAGTCACGCCCATGTGTAAGTCTATGTTTTGTAAGGACCGAGTATCTTGCACCTCTATATAAATTATTTTTTTGTTCATCTTTTCGTGTTCTAAGTGATCTCCTTGTTTTCCCTATGTAAACAGCATCACATTTTCTACATTTAAATTTGTAAACTACACACTGTTTTTCCAGTTTCTCATATTTGTCTCTACCGAACATAACAATCAAGTTGCTTTCGAATAGGACTCTATATATCGTATGTAACCCCAATTTTCCTGACATTGATTTCAAGATACTTGAGATTTTTCCAAAATAAAGTAAGACAACCGTATTAAACCTATTGCAATCCTGTATATTGTTTCTGTTCTGATTATTACCTTTATTCTTGAATTGAACAATTCGGTTATGCATATGCTTGTCAATAAAAGTAATAGGATAATATTTAAGAAAAAGAATCTCTTTGCATAATTCAATATTCTTTTCATGAAATGTAGACTGAGATAATTTAAGAGCTCTATCTAATATAATATCTAAATTCTTTACAACTTCTATTTTGTTTTGAATGGAATGATTCGAATTAAAATTTAGTGTTCTTCCTGAAGAAAAAGTTTTTTTGTGCCAATCAGTAATATTATAATTTCATCAGTTTTTATTAAGGTCAAGTCAAGAAAATTCAATCTACCTTATGTTTCAATTTCAACAGTAAGGTAAGTGCACTAGTTTGTGGCCCTTTTGACATATTTTTATCAATCAAAGCAACCGGTAATAAAAAATGATGCAACATTAAACAACTATAGCATCTTTATACAATGAGGAACCGAAATAATTGAACTGTTGATATGGAAAAAGAGCATTTTCAAATTAACCCGCGAGTTTATATTCGACTTTTATCGACAGCGCAGTCATCGCCATGAAATTGGCTCGAGCTTACTACGCATTGCTGTGACAGTTGAGTTACAATTAT
>JAUMHM010000031.1:25606746-25632289 GCA_032362435.1 Melikaiella ostensackeni | reverse complement strand
CAAAAAAAGTTCATGACTCATTTGTTTTTCATTCTGAATTTTTTCTTATTGCACTAGCCCCGTATATATGAACTTGTAATCATGTTATATACAATTTTCTACGTACAAAATAGGCGGTTATGAAAAAGCTTCACATTACAACTGCCATTTCTCAAGGTAACATTTCGAAATAAATACATAGTGAATACATATGCGCAAAACCAAAATGAACTATAAAGTTAACGCGATCTCTTAACAATAGTTATTAAGTTCGAAGGATTCCAAATCTGCGTCTAAAATACTTATTTCTGAATTATAAAACTTTTCAACTTGAGAAACATTCTAATGGAAGAAGTTTATATTTACATAAATTTTGAACTTGTGTTGCCTTCAATTTCAAGTTTTGTTAATTTAAGGATTTTGAAATTAGTATACTTTTAAATGTCTAATGCTTCATAAATTGAAATGCTTGCAAATTATCACCAATTTTCTCTTCCAGTATTTAATTTGAACTTCATTCCATTCCGAATTAAAAAAATCTAAAAAAAATTCAATTGATTTCAGTCAAATCGAAGTAAGATAAGACGAATTCAAAAGAAATGAGAAAAAATCGATGAAATTCATAAAAATTGAATGTGAGTTTTTAAAAAATTCAAAAATATTTTTAAAAATCATTGAATTCCGTAAGTTTGAAATCAATTTAGAAGAATTAAAGTGAATTAACAAAACTAAAAAAAAATTGCCAAAAATATTTGAAAATCTCTTAAAATGTTTCAGCTTTTAAAACCCTTCAAAATTACTGAAATCCTCGTAAACCTTATCAAATCCCCTGTAATCTTATAAGATATCTCAGAACCTTATAAGCCCTATAGAATGGTTCTAAAACTTCCGTAATTCTTTGAAACCCCAGGAAAAAAATTTTAAATCCCTTTAAATCATTAAAATCCTTCAAGATCCCCTGAAATTTTGAAAATCCCTTAAAAATGACTTGGACAATTTTCAATTATCCTACAAAATTTCAAATCCTTTGAAATTTTTTGCAGCTTTTGAAAAGCCCTTCGAAATTTTTTGAAGCTTTTGAAAATTCCTTTGAATTTTTAAAAATACGCTAAAATCATTAAAATCCTTCGAAACCCCATAAAATTTTGCAAACCCCTTGAAAATGCCTTGGAACATTTCAAAATACCCTAAAATATTTCAAATTCTTTGAATTTTATTTAAATATCCTTAAAATTTTTGAAGCTCTTTGAAATTGCTTGGAATGGTGCTTTGGTCATTAAGTCATAAATTCTTTAAGTTCTAATCCTCTATTTGTCATCCGTGGACCATGCAATCTTTCGTACAAAATTGACAGATTAGTTATAGTTGCAGCCCTCTGTAAATTATGCAGATTTTTTTCTCCGTGATTTAAGACGCATAATTCACCAGATCATAAGAAAATTGTAATTTGGCAAATTGGCAAATTGTAAATTTGAATTTATGATTATAACAGTATACAAACAAGAAAATGACTGAATTAAATTTTTTTCTGAAAAATACATCCATTTTTACTATTTGCAATTGAATCTATTATTTGTTTGTTATGACAGAATTTTGAAACATTTGAATTGGATTTGTTTGGAATAAGATTTTTAATAAATATCGATTTCAAATTAATTTTAGTAACAGCTTAAATTTTTGAACCAATGGGAAATTTTGCACCGACCCTATTTAAATCAATTCTAAATTTGACACTAACCAAAAGACTGTGATGAAATTTTTTCCTCGGCTCGTATAAACGAAGAGAAAAGAAGAGAGAAATAGGGCTCTCAGAAATTAGAAAGATGATAAGATTACCTTTGAAAAAAACTTTAGACAAACCTAAATTTTAGCCTAATCGTGAGAGAAAATGTTAGAGACTTTTTAATTTATTCAATCCGAGTCATTTTTATATTGAAACAATGCTTATGAACCCAGTTTGATCAGAAACTTGGAGTTTTGGTCATTTGGTGCATATGATAGTACAATTTAAGTTTACGGGACGTGAGTCCTCCCCCAGTGGGTGCAGTGGGGCAAAAAAAGTCTTTGAACGCAAGTGTTTGAAAACAATGGATAATTCTTATTGAAAAAAAAATTGTTTAAATAGATTTTTATCATTTTTTGTATTTATAAATAAAATTCCACTCTCTTCACGAACTTAACAGTCACCTATTTAGCAAATGTTAATATATTCAATTCGGATCATAATTGTCTTCTGAAAATCAATTTGTCCACGGACGATTTTTGCCCCACTGTGGTGGGGCCAAAAATAGTTCTGGACAAATTAGTCTAAAAGCTATAATTTGAATTCGAATTGAACTCTTTTCCTTGAAAAGAGTTGAAAATTAAAATAGATAAAATGATTTTCGAAGAAATTCAAAAAAATTTGTGAGTATAAAATATAAATAATTGTTTGAGGTGAATATTGAGAATGCCAAAATTGGTCCTACGGAATTAAAATTCTCTGACGACTCCTTTCTTTCCGACTGGATACGCCTTAAGGATATTTCCCTCTGAAATTCTACCAACTCAAGCAAAAAATCCTTAAAATCAGAACCTGAATCGCTAATCTCCGACACCAATTCTTTTTCTTCAACCCTCGTTTCCATGGAAATTTACAGTTCATTTCAGCACGTGCTTCAAATAAAGCACAAATGCTTTTACAAGCGCTTATTTCCGAAAGCTCCCAAAGTTACAATTTAAAATAATTTTAATGACTCTTTAAGGCTTTATGCATAATAATAGAAATTGTGTTTAAGAATTCCAGAAACCCAACAATATAAAACATGAAATGAACATAAAATAAACATAAAATTTGAAACCTTCAACGTTGTCGAAATATATTTTTCTATATAAAATTGCATAAAGTTTGCAATTTATTATAAAATATAAAATACATTTTTTTCGTCAAAGTGACATGAAAGATGAGAAAGTTCTGCTTTCAATTAACCCAAAACAAATTGAATTTTCAAAAACATTAAGAAGATATTACGAAAAAAGTTGAAATGTTTGATTTATACATACAATGTCCATAATATCTCAAGAAAATTTAAATAATTTTTTTCTGGCTGCAGTCAAAGTCTGAACTTAGAATAAAGAAGTCATAAAAATTCAAAAAATGTTTATACCTGATTCCAAGAGTAATAACTTAAGAAAACTCAAAAATATTAATTATTTTTGCAATATCTTCTTGAAGAATTGACACAAACAATTCATGTTATAGCTTCTAGACGCAAAACTAACAAACTACAAGTGGTCTCATATTTCTTGACGGAAACGTATTTATAAAGGAATGTTATTGTCAAAAGTACAAAATTTATTTGGCTTTTAACAAGAGTTGTCTTTTATGCAATTACAGGCCTCTGACTCATTCAAAAAATTCAAAATAGTGTCAATATTAGCATAAATTTTGAAAAATAGTACGAAAATAATGTCATGAAATTTTTTAAATATTAGCTAGAGGTATTAACTATTCTTGTAATCTGGTATACAATATACATCTCTCATAAAATCGCGTGAAATCTTTTCGAATTTTTCAAAATACTCTGGAAGCTTTCAAATCCATTGAAATCCTTCAAAAATCCTGAAATCTGTTGAGATGCTTTAAAAATTCCTGGAAAACTCGTCAATTTTTCTGAACCCCTTGAAATCTTCAAAATCACTTGAAATTCGTAGAAATCCCTCAAAAACTTATCATTTCCTTTGAAATCCTGTCAATTCCTTAAATTGGGTGAAATCCCTTGAAATGACTGAAATCCTTAAAATCCGTAAAGATACCTAGAAGTCTCTTGAAATTTCATTCAATTTCATTTAATCCCTCAAGTTCTCTAGAAATCCGGTGGAATACCTTGAACTCTTTTGAATATCTTTCATATCCTGAACACCTCTTGAAATTTTTGATAAATTTTTTGATATTCCTAGAAATCCCACAAAAATCGAATAAAATTCTGTAAAACGTCTTGAAATCTATAATATCTTCCAAAATTCCATAAAAAATGACAAATCCTTTGAAATGCTCTAAAATTGCGTAAAATTCCACGAAATCAGATAAAGCCCTTTAAAATCCCTTTAGATTGTTGATGTTTTTGAAATACCTTGAAATCTTTTAAAATAACCTGAAAGTTTTGAAATCCGCTGAAATCCGCAGAAGTATATTAAAAACTCTCGAATTCTGTTGAAATCCCTTGAAATCTACAGAAATTCCTCATAATCTTATAGAATCTTCTAATTCCCTTTAAACTCCTATGACTTCCTCAAATATTGCAAAAGTCTTTGAAAATCCTCGAAATCTTTTGAATATTCTGAAATTTTGAGAAATCATTTGGAATTCTTTAGCAATTTTTTAATCTCTTGACATTTCATCATCATACAAAATTCTTTGGAATCTCATTAAATTCCTCGAAATCTTTTAAAATACACTATATTCTTCAAAATCCTTTGCAATTTTTTTAAATCCTCAAATCTGTTGTAATCCCGTTCGATATCTTGAAATCTTTAATATCTATTAAAATTCATTTTCACTTACGCTATAAAGTTCTCTAGAAATTCTTCGAAATTCCCTTAAATCTCTTGAAATCTTTGAAATCGGTTAATACCTTTGAGACCCTTTTAAAATCCTTCGAAATTTTTTAAATCCTAAAAATTTTTGGAATCTTGTAAAATATCTTCAAGTCTTTCAAATTTTTTGAAATCCATTAAAATTTTTGAAATCATTTAGGTCCTAAGTGATATATATATTTTTTAAAATGGATGCCTTAAAGACAAACCCATTCTAGAATAACCAGGCATTCAAAATTAAATCAACTCATCCAAAATCTTCAGTATCCTCCACTTCTCTTTTCATTGTCAGCCCATCCCCTTCTTCGTCTGATTCACCCTGCACTTCCTCCAAAATTTTTACTACCTTCTCCGCTTTCATTCCTAATTTTTACATTTGTTTTACTTGCCCCTCTCCCTCGCACATTCTCTATTCCTCACCTCTAATCTACATCCTTCACCGAGAAACTTACAATTTTTTACTAACTTATAGTCTGTATCGTACACGTCCTTTTCTTACTGTCACCAAACAACTTCAACAAGGACCTCTTTTTTCTCGCCCTGCCCTTCCTCACACACTTTTACCAATACCTCCTCTTTCTTTCCTTCTTCTACATTTGTTTTTACTTCAACCCTTTTCTCACGCTCTACTTTCCTTATCTCTAATTCACATCCCTTGATGAGATACTAACCATTCTTCACTTTTCACTTATAGTCATTATCCTCCACACATCTTTTTCTCGGTTCACTTGCTAAGATCAAGTAGACCCAAACCTTCTGCCTCTCTTAATCTTCTATACCCGGTGTTATCTCAAGTTTTAACGTTATCACTCCTGAAATCACTCTGTCCTCATTATCTCCTCCTAAAATGTCACTGAACACCACTCTAACATTTTCCTGCTCTAATCTCCGCCTTCTCTCCTCCCTCCACTCATCATCAGATAGTCTTCTGGAGCATTTCTTCACGTTTCTTCCTTTTGCTCTTTCTCCTCCCTGTCCTTAACATTTGTATACTCACTCCATCCCCACCACGTGTTCCCAATCCTCACCTCGTGTGTCTTTACCTTCACCTCCAACCCTTCCTCCTTCCATCTTTTCGCCTCTCCTTTCATCCATGCTTGCACCTCTTTCGTCCCATCCGTCAGCATGTCACACATATATACTTCTTCCTCTTTCAGTCCTTTCCTACTCCTCATCATCTCTTCTTGGCTTCTTCTTAAACCCATTTCCAATAATACGATACCTTCTTTCCATTTCCATCTTTGTGTATTCGGTGTTATCTTCAATTTTAACGTTGTTACTCCTGAAATCAATCTGATCACATTATCGCCTCCTAAAATGTCATTGAACACCACTCTTAACATTTTCCTACTCCAATCTCCGCTTTCTCTCCTTCCTCCACTCATCATCAGATAGCCTTCTGGAGCATTTCTCCACGTTTCTTCCTTTTGCTCTTTCTCCTCCCTGTCCTTAAAATTGTATACTCACTCCATCCCCACCACGTGTCCCCAATCCTCACTTCGTATCTCCTTACCTTCACCTCCAGCCTTTTCTCCTTCGATCTTTTCGCCCTTCCTTTCATCCATGCTTGCACCTTTCTCCTCCCCTCCGTCAGCATGTCACACACATATACTTTTTCCTCTTTCAGTCCTTATCCACTCCTCCTCATCTCTTCTTTGTTTCTTTTTAAACCCATTTCCAATAATACGATACCTTCTTCCCATTTCCCCACCACGTCTTCCCAATCCTCACCTCGTGTCTCCTTACCTTCACCTCCAACCCTTTCTCCTTCCATCTTTTCGCCTTTCCTTTCATCCATGCTTGCACTTCTTTTCTCCTATCCGGCAGCATATTACACACATATACTTCTTCCTCTTTCAGTCCTTTCCTACTTCTCATCATCTCGTCTTTGCTTCTTCTTAAGCCCATTTCCAATAATACCATACCTTCTTTCCATTCCGATCCTTCTGTACCCGGTGTTATCTTAAGTTTTAACGTTATCACTCCTGAAATCACTCTGTCCTCATCATCTCCTCCTAAAATGACACTGAACACCACTCCAACATTTTCCTGCCCCAATCTCCGCCTTCTCTCTTCCCTCCATTCATCATCAGATAGTCCTCTGGAGCATTTCTCCACATTTCTTTCTCCTGCTCTTTCTCCTCTTTGTCATTGACATTGTCTCTCGACTCCTCATTTTCTCCATTTTCCGCCTCTTCTTTTTATGTCCTCTCCTCCTCCTCCTCTGCCATCTCTCATTCACCCGCCCGTTCTTCTTTTGTATCCTTCTCCTCTGGTTCTTTCTCTGTACCCCAGCTCCCTTTGCATTCCTATGTAAGTTCTCGTATCTCCTGTGGCAACTCTCTTATCTTTTCACCCGATAGTCTCCTAAGAGCTTTTCTCCACGTTTCTTCCTTCTGCTCTTTCTCCTCCTTATTCTTGACATTGTCTCTTGATTCCTCCTCTTCTTGTGTCTTTCCTTCCTCCTTCTCTGCCATATCTCCCTAAAATCGAAAGTGTTCCAAACTGAACATTAAAAACTCAGTTCTGTCCAAATAAAAAAAAAAATTGATTTGAAGGACCAAGAACTGAATAATTTCAAATTGGCGTCCTATCAATCTTGTGTCGTGAATAAATAAAATAGAAAATATAAATTCCACGATAATTTCACTTATCTCCAATGCATACCGTTCTAAAATCCTTCCTCTCTAAAATGCTATTCTCTCTACAAAAGAATCAGAACCAACTTCCTAATCTGAACGTCAATTTTCCTCCAATCCCTCGTTTCCATAAAAATATTCAGTTCGTTTCGGCACTCGTTTTCCTTGAAAGCACGAGGCATACGGAAATAACTAGATCCTCTTACAGAAACGGTATTTTAAATGCACCTCACAAGTAGAATTCGCGGTGGTACATCTCTATTCTGAGAGTGAGCATAGCACAGAGGGCGAGTGTACTTGCCGTGGAGAATAGCGACCCTTTACAGCCCTGGTGCTTTTTAGAAAAGTTATTTACCATATTTCTCGTAATTCGATACGCTCTCCTTCCCTGAGCATCAGCAACCGTACCACCGTCCCACCCGTCCCACCGTCCCACCGGCAACCTCCGCCCCCAAGTTCCTCACTGTAAGGCGGATCATAAATACAGCACCCTTGTGTGTATAAAAGCAGAGTACGTCTATAAAAAGCGAGACGACGAAGACGACGACATCGTGGAAGACGACGACTTATACCTGCCCATCCATATTCTTACATCTCTCTTTTGAAACTTCTCCTTCGCAAATCCCCGAAGGGGATCCTCACAGCGGCTGAAGGAGGACGTCTGCGGGAAGGAAGCCTTAAGATCGATTACCATCCTCTTGTACCTCTGCCACCCTTATCTGGGGGTGGCTTTCACAGCCTTTATCGCCGACCGGACTCGGGCTATTTCCGCCATTATTGACAGATCGTAAGGGCGTCGTGCCTTGGAGAAAAAAAGCAAAAAAGTCATTCTCTATTTACCAGGGAAATTCCGAGGCCTTCGTCATTTATCGTCTTATGCTCTCTTTTTCACATTTCATGTTGGGGTGTAGTAAATGGATTTAGGTCTTCCGGATAATCGGGCAAAGATGATAGAGGCGGATACGACAGTGAGGGTTACTTCCAAATTCCCATTTTTGAGCTAATAAACAATGGAGCATATTAGAGAGGGAAAGGGAGAACGAGATATGGCTGATGAAGAAAAGGACCTCGTTTTCACCTACGGGCCATTCAAGTATTTCGAAAGCATTCTGTGAGGGAGGGGGAGGTGTCTACACAGATGCTTATAGTTGTATATTCGTAATGTTAAATATGCTTAATAGGGGCATGGGGTCAAGAATAAGGAAAATTATGCTTGGGTAACACTTGAACGACCCCTATGACCTTTCATCTTCGGCCTTATGGGTTGAACCCCTGACCTTTGACATCTAACCAATGTGGTGAGATCTCTTACCGTTGACACATAACCTTTGGCCTTTGACATTTTTAATATCAGCTTTGATCTCTAGCCTATCACCCTTCACCTCTGACCTCTCAACTCTCACTTTTGAATCTTTACTTTTGATATATGATATCTGATCTGCCTTGCACCTTTTTCGACCTTTCACCTTAGATTGCTGACTCATGATCTACCAGCTATGACCTCTGATCTCTTATCTATCTCCTGTGACCTCTGATCTCTGACCTCTGATTTCAGACCTCTGATATCTCATTTTTCCATTTTAATAAACTTACATCCTTGACATTTTTCTTTTCTCCTACTTTTGAAACTTTACCTCCGACATATGATCTCTGATCTATGATCTTACATCTTTGACGTTTCCCATTTCATTGCTGACTTAAGATGCACCACCTATGATCTCTGACCTCTTAACTATCTCATCTGACCTATGATCTCTAACCTCTGACATCTCACCTTTTCATTTCAATAACCGTACATCTTTGACATTTTTCTTTTCTTCTATTTTTGAACCCTGACCATTGAAATATTATCTTTCACCTTTCAGACACAAATTCTCTGACCATTGACATCTGACCTTTTGCACCCCTTCTGTCCTCCTTACCCAACTCCCTTAAACATTCTTAGTTGAATCGTATTTCCCGAAGATACTCGTGATATAAGTTACATTCGGATATTTTTAACTCATTTATGATATTTAATTGCATTAACTTTTTATGATCATGAATTGAATTAAAAATTAGCTGATGTACACATGGATTGTACAGTGTTTTCACAACAAAAACAGAAACTGTAAAAGTAGAACTGAGAATTCAATTCTATTTTTTTGGATTAAGCAAACACCGAACTTTATTTCAAGTACTTTTCAAAAGGAGATTTTACAATTTGAGGCAAACTCAACTGAAACTTACCTCAATTAAATAAATATCATCTTCTTCGATTCACAGTTTTTTTCTGGTTTCAACAAAAAAAATTTATTTTGGCCTCCACATATGGGGCATTATTCCTGAAATGACCTTACCTAAAAAACCAAATTTCTCCGATCGAACTCAAACTTCGGCAAAGTGTAATTCTACTGAATGACAATTTGTGGGGAAAAATTTTGCCGTTGGGACAATTATTTATCGAGAGGGAGGGAGTGATATTTTTGGGTTTTTGGATGTACCATCGAATTCGACGACATGAAACTTTTTTAATATCAATGAAACAAAATTTTGTCCGTTACAGTTTCGATAGAATTTTTCACGCCCTTTTCATTGATTATAAGAATTTCTTTAAAAAATAAATATTTGACCTTCAAAATGAAGGTAAAAAAAAAAATTTAATTTTTTTTAATTTGGACCTTTTTTGTTTTTTTAGTCTTGAAAGAAAGCTGAGCTTTTTTACTTCAAGGCACTCATGGTGAAGAAGTGGACCGACATTTTTTTATTTATAAAGATAAGCATTAAGTAGTTTTTTTTTTGAGAATATCATCTGTTCTGATGATTCAAAACTCTTTTAACATAAGCCAAAAAATTTGATATTCTACAGTTTCGATAGAATTTTTTACACCCTTGTCACTTAATGCGAGCATTTCTTGAAGAAATAAATATTTGACTTTTAAAAATAAAGGTCAAGAATAAATTCCACTTTTTTTCGACTTTCGACCAATTTTTTTTGTTGCATTTCAGGCTTAAAAGAAAGATGAGGTTTTTTCTTTTGAAAACTTGAGTACTCAGCGCTTATTTTCCTAAACAAATAATTGTCACCCCAATTCTTCAGTTAGAGGTTTTTCAAAGGGAAAAACCTCATCTTTCTTTTAAGCCTAAAGTGAAACAAAAAAAATGGTCGAAAAACGAAAGAAGTGAAATTTATTTCCGATCTTCATTTCTTGAAGGACAAACCTTTGATTTAAAAAAAAGCTTCTGTTCAGTGAAAAGGACGTGGGAAATTATGTCGAAACTGTAGAAAAACAAAATTTGTTACTCATATTAAAAGAGTATCAAATCATCGAAACATGATATCCTCAAAAATACTACTTAATGCTTATTTTCATTAATAAAAAGATGTTTGCCCCCTTTTCATTCTTAAGGGTCTTAGGGGAAAAAAACTCAAATTTCTTTTAAGCCGAAAAAGAAAGAAAAAAAATGGTCCAAATTCGAAAAAAATTGAAATTAACTTCTGATCTTCATCTTTGAAGGTCAAATATTTATTTTTTCAAAAAATGCTTATGATCAATGAAAAGGGCATGAAAAATCCTATCGAAACTGTGACGGGCGAAATCTTATTTTATTGGTATTGAAAAAGTTACAAGTCGCTGAATTTGATGGTATTATATAATTTAAATTATTCTTAACAAATTCTGTAAATAAATATTCAGAGTGTGATATTTTCATACGGAAAAAAATCTGTTTTACCTGAAATTACTGCAATACGTAATGGAAACTTTACCCAGTACTAGGGAATGCTATAAATTACCCATTTATCTTGTTATAAATAAATATATTTATAAATACTGGGCTACAACATTTTGTCATCGGAGAGCATTTTTTCACTTAAATTACTGCAATACATTATACAAACCTCACTAAATGTGAAAAATTGCATAAACTAACAACTGATATTGTTAAAAAGAAATTGTATAAACAAATATTTTAATTTTCTCATAGGGAAAATCTTTCTTGATGAAAATTATTGCAATTTGTTATGAAAATTTTACCTATAGACGAAAATTACTTGTTGCAAATAAATATCATTTTTTTACTGATTTATAATAATCCTCTTTATAATTATCGACAATGTGAAGTATTTGTTCAGATATATAATTTGCTCATAGTAATATCAGTTGCTAATGTATGGCAATTTTCTAAACTAGTTAAAATTTACATAACGTATTGCAGTTACTTGAGTAAAAAAAATTTTTAAGCGAAAATGTTACAACTGAGCATTCGTTAATATAATTTATTATCAACAATATAAATTGTTCATTTATAGCATTTCTTGGTACTGGGTAGAATTGTCATAACGTATTGCAGTAATTTGAGGTAAGAAGGATTTTTTTCCAACATGAAAATATCAGACTCTGAATATTGGTTTTTAAAATTTGTTTACAACAATATAAGTAACTTATTTATAGATTTTTCGTTGGTAGATAACTCTCGAATATAGAATATCAGCAATTATATGTAGTTGAGAATAATTTATAACAATTGAGTAAAAATATAAAATCGTTTATTTATGTTCGTTAAGTGCATTTGATACATTTTCATCGATGCTTAGTCTATAAAATTTATTTTTCCCAAGTCAAAAAATGATATTGTTGAATATATATATATTGTTTTCTGTGAAATAAATGTCATACATTATTTTAGATGTTGTTTCCTCCAGTTTCGTGAGGAAATTTTGATAAAAATAATATTTATATGAGGCTGTAATTTTCTGTATTTTGGTTTAGTCCAGTAAAGAACACTTGCTACACTCATCTTGCAAAATTATTCTGGATATTTATGTCACCTATCATATTGTACATCATCTCAATAAAATTATCTAAAATTTTAAGCAAATTAAGATACTTTGTTTTGGCTGTAGAATGATGTTTATAAAAAGTTTCGAATTTGTAAGAGAAAGCCGGAATCAATTTCAGACTTCACACTCTTTCCCTATTCTTTTTCCCCTGTTTTTTGAAGAGTTTTTTTCCCTGTTTTCAAGAAACTTCCATTTTTTCTCGTTTTTTCTCTTAAATACGAACTGAATTAGTAGAATCCAATAAGAAAATCCAACTATTTTTGGTAAAAAGTTAATTTTTTTTGGTTAAAAATTTAATTATTTTGTTGAACATCCGACTACTTCGTTAAAAAGTCATCTTTTTTGGTCAAAAATTCAAGTACTTGCTTGAAAGTTGAACTACTTTGTTAAAAAAATTCATTTTTTTTTTGGTTGAAGATTAATCCCTTTCGTTGAAAATTTAACTATTGTGTTGAAAATTAATATTGAAAATTGATCTTGATGGTTGAAATATGAACTATTACATCTGTTTCGTTGAGACTTCATCACTTTTGTATTAAAAAATTAACTACATGATATAAAGTTGAACTACTTTGTAAAAAATTTATCTCTTTTGGTTGAAGATTTGTCATTTTAGTTGAAATTTCAACTATTTGGTCGCAGAAAATTTGCCTTTTTGGCATGAAAATTCAACAATTTGGTACGAAAATTTAACTATTTGGTTGATAATTCATATTTTTGGTTGAAAATTATTCAAACATTTGATTAAAAATTAAATTATTCATTTGAAAGTTTACCGATTTGGTAGAAAATTACCTTTTTTGTTGAAGAATCATCTTTTTGGGATGAAAATTCAACTGATTTGTAGAGAATTCGTCTTTTTAACTTCAAAATTCAAAAATTTTGTTGAAAATTAATGTACTTTGTTGGCAAATCGTCATTTTCGTAAAAGATTAATCTTTTTGGTGGAAAAGTCAATTTTTTGTAGAAAATTTAACTACTGTGTTGAAAACTGGTTTCATTTTTGGTTGAAAATTGATATTTTTAATTAAAATTGATCTTTTCTAGTTGAAAATTCGTTCATGTGTTTGAAAATTCATGTATTTTTGTTTAAAATTCGTATTTTTTGGTCGAATTTAACTATTTTTTATATCAAATTCAAATCTTGATGATTGAAATATGAACTATTACATCTATTTCGTTGAGAATTCATCACTTTTGTATTGAAAAATCAACTACTTAGCGTCAAGTTGAACTACTTTCTTCAAAATTTATTTTTCTTGGTTGAAGATTCGTCATTAAGTTAAAAATTCAACTATTTGGTTGCAAAAAAATCACCTTTTTGGCTTGAAAATTCAACAATTTAGTGGAAAAATTAAACTGTTTAGTTGAAAATTCATATTTTTGGTTGAAAATCATTCAATCATTTGGTAAAAAATAAAACTATTTATTTAAAAGTTTAATTATTTGGTAGAAAATTAACTTTTTTGTTGAAGAATCATATTTTTAGGTTGAAAATTCAACTGTTTTGTAGGTAATTCGTAACTATTCTACTTTTGGCTGAATTCAACTATTTGGTTGGATATTCATCTTATTTGATTAATAACTAACTTTCTTGTTAAAAATTCATCTTTTCCGGTTCAGAAGTCAATTGTTTTCTGATTTAATTAATTCATTAATTTTATTTTATTTTACTTAAATTTAAATTCAAATTAATCTTATTTTAATTAATTAATTGATCTGATTCGACTTTTTAGCTTGAACATTTATCTGTTTTGTTGAAGATTATCTTCTTTGTTGAAAATTCATCTATTTGGTTGAGGATTTAACTATTTTGTCAGAAATTCTTTCTTTTTAGTTGACTTCAACTGGATAAATATTCGTTTTTCTTCTTGAGAAGTAATTTTTTAGACTGAAAATTTAACTGTTACATTTTTAGTTAAAAACTTACGTTTTTTATTTGAAAATTCAAATATTTGGTCAAAAATTCATGTCTTTGTTGGAAATCCGTCTTTTGAGAGAAAATTAATCTTCTTCGTTGAGAATTCATCTCTATAGGTTGAAAATTCAGCTATTCGGTTCAAAATTCAATTACTTTGTTAAAAATCCAATTATTTTGTTGAAAATTTAACTATGTTGTTACAGTCATCTTTGTTGGTCGTTCATTCAACTGTTTTGTTAAAAATTCGTCCTTTTCGATTCATCTTCCTTGGATGAAAATCAAGTTTTTTGCTGAAAACTCGTCTCTCTTGGTTGAATTCAACTATTTGGTTGAAAATTCATCTTTCTTGTTGAAAATTCATCTTTTCTGATGGGATAAAAATTCAGTTATTTCGTTCGAAATTCAACGATTTTGTTGAAAGTTTAATTTTTTTGTTCAAAATGAAACTATTTTATTACAGTCATTTTTTTCGGTCGAAAATTCAACTGTTTCATCAAAATTCATCCCCTTGGATTGAAAATTCATATTTTATTGTAGAAAAGTCATTTTCTTGGTTTGAAATCAACTTTTTTGTTGAAAATTCAACTGCCTTCGAAACAATTCGTCTTTTTGGCTTGAAGATTCAACTATTTGGTTGAAAGTTCTACTATTTTGTTGAAACTTGATCTCTTTTGCTTAAAAGTTCAACTATTTGCTTGTTAATGCAACTGTTTGATAAAAATATTTTTTTTCGGTTAACAATTCGTATGTTCGGGTTGAAAATTCATCTTTTTTTGGTATTTTGGACTGCGAAGTCTGATGTTTTGAAATTTTTAGTTATTCTTGATTCAATACCAAAGGCATGTTCGCAATTAAAGTCACTAGATATTATGCCACTTGTTATTACAGAATATATATTTCTGCCTTTGTGTTAAAAGTGGACGACTTAACTCGCACAGTGCGGGGTAAAGACGGACACATTTTGGACTTCAATAACTAGTTATAACTAGCTACTTATCGCTAAATAAAATGTTTTAAGTTCAGGATACAGAAGAGGAAGAGTGAGACATTGAACATTCAAAGAACTAATATTCTGTTGATATCTAATTCTAATTCTTTTCGTTAATATATTGAGAAAATCAGAAAAATATGTCTTATTTATTCGTGTATTGTCGGTACTCAAAGAAAATTGCTTTAATATAAGTATTCAGGTATTAAAAAAAACTATTATCTATCAGTGAAAATTTGGAAAAGACTGACTGAAAGTTGTCAATTGTTTTGTTGAACTGCACCTATATATTGCCCTAACTTTAAACAAAACAGTCCCAATTTCATTACTTAGTTAGTCAAAATCCTGTTAAACAGAGATCTATGACTTTGGAACAGGGCCAAGCAAGTTGCTTTTGAAACAATTGAAACTTTGCTATACAGAAATCTCTCAAAGCTAAACAGTCGACAAATCAAGCCAAGGGAACAACCCTGCAAGGGTCAAACTCACCACACTGTTGCTTCTGATTCTACTAAATAATTCCTCTGAAATTCCAACTCAAGAAGATCATAACTAATTAGATAATTCCTCCATGATTCGTCGCTCCAATTAAATCAAATCTAATAAAAATTAAAATGCCATGAATGATGATAAATTATCGTAAATTCAAAATGAATCGAACTATCGAAGCATCTTAAAAATCTGTAATTTTCTAGTCTTGATGACTTCGTTTTGAAAGGGATGACACTTGAGACTTGATTGGAAGAAAATCTTGAGGATTTAGTTAAAATTAATTGAAATTCTTGACTTTGATATTGATTTTTCCAAGAACTTGTCTGGAATTTCTTTTAGAGTCCTTGCACTACAATCTTTAAAGAGGATGAAGCATCCCATCGAGCTTCGGCAGACGGTATTGCTCTAGTTGATTGGTTACCTAGGAATCTTCCAAGTAGTTTGCCTCGTTTGATGCAAACTTTTAATTGGCTAGCGTGAACTAAGATCAGTAATAAGTAATAACACAAACTTGTTTCTTCACCAAGGTTACTGGACAGATATCTGATACGTTTTACCTCAAACGAGAAAATGAGCTTCGGCTTACAATTATTAAAATAATTATACATAATGTGTAAAGATTAAGGAATTACGAAATTTATCTAAGATCTTTAAGTCTCAAACACTACGCATAGATTTTTTGAAGTTTTCTGAGGAGTACACGGACTGTAGAAGCTTCAGAGATATTTTCCGGCAAGAAAAATATACTCTTTGTCAAGAGTTCTAATTTTTTATGAATTTTTCAAAGAAAAGTTAACATTTCTTCGCACTAAGCAAAATGAACAATGTATAATATATGTTATTAATTATATGCGAGGCTTAATGCAATCCCACCCAAATACTGAAATTTTTTCAATTATTCCGAATTTTTAATTATGAAAACTTCTCCTAATAACAGCTGTGGTCTGCTGATTTTTACATCGGAGAGTTGATTGTGAACTACGTCAATCAGAAATAATTATGGATCGGGAAATCTCTGATAAAAAATGCCGTGCGAATGATAAATTACGTCTATGTATTATAAAATAAGGAGCGATTGAAGCAGGAGTTAAAGAAAACTCAAGTACTGATGAAGATGGTGAATTATTTTGAATCGAAATAATAATAATAATCAACAAAGTTAAGTATGGGAATTTAATCATTATTATATGTATTATGACAAGGCCAAAGCTTAAATAAGAAGAAGATTTAATTATAGTGATGAAAGCGAACATTTCTTTTTTCAATAAAGTTGTTAAAAGATCTTATTATAACATATAAAAGTGTAATATTTTAGACTTGATAATTGTTTATTTTAGAACATGTTCAGAACGTCAAAACTGACGAAATTTTAGAAATTCCTAAGCAGGAGAATTTCGAAGATGAAAATTATACCGAGCAGGATTCAGATTTAGCAAATGCTCCAAATGTAGAAGCAGATAATATATAATTACCCATTGAAATTAATAACCTCAAAAATATATGGAAATGTAAGGAAGGCACTTTAAAATACTAAAATACAAACTTTATATTTTAGTCAATAGCGACAAAAAATATTTAATATTTTAAAGTTCCCGCCAAACTTCTATTGGCTGCGACAGTCCAAACGCACTGCGCGAACTCTGATGCGCAAATCGATCTTTCTCCTACGGTTCTCATCAATCAGCTCCGGAAAAAATGTCCACAAAAGTTATAGATGTCGTCGAAACACATATATTTATATTAATATTTTTCCCAAATTAATATTTCCCGAAAAAAATGCCAAAAATTAATTTTTATGTTTTCTGTTACAAAAAATGTGAAAACTTGCGATACTAGTATTTAAAAAAGTTTTAAAGAATAAACTTTCATCAATGAAAAATATTTAAGACCATCACTAGGATGTGTGGCTTTTCTTTAGGGCGTTGGAAAAGGGGTCGGCATGAGTGGTAGAAGGGGGTGTGGCCCATTTGAAATGCCTAAGACTAGGATGCGTGTTTTTTTTCACTCTGATTTTCCTTCAAAACACGTATAAATCTTTCGCCTTTCACTCACGATTTCCGTGAAGGAAAACAACTGATGAGCCCTAATCTTGGGCATTTTAAATGGTCCACACCTCCTCCCACCACTCATGCCGACCCTTTTTCCAGCGCCTCAAAAAACCACGCATCCTAGTGGTGGTCTTAAATATTTTTCAATGATAAAATTGTATGTCTTAAAACTTTTTTAGATACTAGTATCGCAAGCTTTGACATTTTTTGTAACAAAAAATCTGAAAATTGATTTTTGTCATTATTATCGGAAAATATTAACTTTAGAAAAAAAAGTATGAATATGAAAAATATGTTTTTCGACGAGATCTACAACTTTTGTGAACAACATTTTTTTCCAGAATCAATATTTTCCGAGATTTCGAAAAAATTGATTTTAAAAAAAGTCAGAATTACTAATAATTTAATTTATATTAATTTTCTCCAAAAATACTTTAAGTGCGTTCAACTAGGGTCTGAAAGAAAGCTCTAGGCCAAGTATCAAGTCAATATTCTTTGGTGACCTTTTCGGAAGTATAATCAATATTTCTTTCTCAAAATATTAATAAGAAAATTGAATTCATATCAAATTCAAACTCTAATTATACAAATTTTTGTTGATACAAAAATAAAGAGTGGAAAAAACTGGAAAAGCATACATGAAAGTACTTTCATTCAAAAGATAAACAAGAAAACAAAAAAAGAAGAAAGAAATGCGAGAAGAAGAATCAAAGGAAGGGGTTTTTAAGATCGCCTTTTTTTCTTTTTATTTATTTGTTTTTTTGTTGTTTTATTTTGAATACAAGTATTTAGGGCATTATTCCTCAAGTGTACACACTCAAAAAATCATATTTGCCCGATCTCAGTCAAGCTTGGACAAAGTGTTGTTTTATTGAATATCAATGTATGAATAAAAAATTTCGTCTATTTCGGCGATTTTCAACTCTCCTGATGCCGAAAATTTTTTTATCCTATACAGTTCCGATAGGTCTTTTCACGCCCTTCCCATTAATCATGAGCTTTTTTTGAAAAAATAAATATTTGAGCTTCAAAAATAGAGGTCGAAAACAAAGTTGACTTTTTTGGAAGAGGTAAATATTTTATATATTTGTTTATCTCGAAAAAGCTTGGTTTTTCCCTTTAAGACCTTTGAGGTTAAAAAGTGAGTTGTCTGTTTTATTTTCATAGAAATAAGCGATGAGTGGTTTTCGAGAATATACCATCTGTTTTGGCGATTTATAACTCTCTTAAAAATCTTTTTCTAAAAGAAAGAAAGCTTGGGTTTCCTCGTTGAAGAACCTTCAGGTTAAAAAGACAAATCTTAATTTTTTTAACGAACATAAGTTTTATGTGCTCCGGTATACCCAATGACGATTTCGCACGCGCGCCGATATTTCAAACGATTATTTTTACCGATAAATAATTCAATTTCTTCTTCTTAATCGCAAGATTTTTTTTCTTTCTAATTTTCTTAATCTTCTTAATTCTTTCTTCCTAATCTCAAGATTCTTAAAAGAAAAAACGCAAACTTTTTTCTAACCCAATTTTTTTTGTGGAAAGTTTCCTATGGAAAAAACTTAAATTTATTTTTGACCTTTAGTTTTGAAGATCAAATATTTATTTTTTTAAAAAATTGTAACGACCAATGAAAATTACTAAACTGAAACAGGAAATATTTTCTTTATTGATATTAGAAGAGGTTCAAATCACCAGAGCAGTTGTTGTATTTTCAAAAACCACTCAACGCTTATTTTCATAAATAAAAAATGAAAGTCCCATTTTTCAATCACAAAGCTCTTCAAAAAACCGAAGATTTCTTTCGAGATAAAGAGATGAAAAAATATGCCTTTTTCCATAAAAGTCAAGTTTGTTCTTAAGCTTTTATCGCCATTAAAATAGTTGAAAATCGCCGAATGACCTGATATCTTTGACAGTCCCAAAATTTTCACCCCTTCCCACTCAGTCAATATTTATCCAAATGATAATTTTTTTCCCATACACTACCATTCAATAGGACAACACTTTACCCAGGTTTGATTCAGATCGGACGGATCGGAGAATTTGATTTTTTGAATCAGTACACGTGAAAAATAATGCTTAATTTGCATGCTTGCTTGCCCAACTTTGGTTGTTTTCGGTTCTTGAATCTAAATAGTTCATTTTAAATTTTAAGAATTTTCGTTTATAAATTGTATCTCTCTTCAAAAGTATGTATTCTTTACGGAGGAAAATAATAATTTTATATCAACCTCTGTTTCAAGGGTGTTGCTCAAGCGGATCACTAGAAGATTAAGGATGAGTCGTATTCAAAGATTGATGATTTCATGGGATTACAAGGAATATGGTGGAACAGGAAAGTTGGATATGCTCACACTAAATCGAGCCTCTTGTCTGGTCCGTTCTTGAAGAGGAAGCAGGGTAAGATAGTCCGGAAGCTGAATTTCAATACAACGATCCAAGTAGTTCCAAGTAGTTTATACCACTCCCTTCAAGAGGGAGATGAAAAGATACCTTTCTCTCCCACACGATTCGCGACGGACTTTAGAGAAAAGCCGATGTGGGTACTGCACACCTGTTTTATTCTGTATACACAACCTTTTGAATGAAAGTTATCTCAAAGAGGATTTCCATGATTGTGTGTGTTCTGACAATTGGAAAATTGTATTCAGGTATCAGATTGTTCCCAAAGCGGAAAAGAGATGCACTTCAATTTTGGAGATTGCCGAGTGACTTTTAGAATTTTTGAATAAAAATGGTTTATTGTGTTTCAAATTTAATATTAATTTTCAAAGTTTGTTGCTTTAGGTACAAATTCGAATCTTTCATTGTTTGAAGCAATGTTGCAGATCCTTTCCTGAGAGGCCTTTTATGAGCCGCACCGTTGTTTCTTTCACAGCATCCACTGACTCGCATCTGATTCCTTTCAGCTCAGACTTGATCTTCGGAAAAAGAAAAAAATCACATGTGTGAGGACAGCCTGGACGCGGATCGTCTTCAATCAATTCCCTCTCCTCCGTACATTTTCAAAGAATTGAAAACTTGAATACGAGATAGACACTCATCACCATAAACTTCCTTTAATAAATTATAGGTTTCTGTAGCGGATTTTTTAAATTTTGCAAGAAACTTCACGTTGACGCGTTGTTCTGATTTCACACTTAACAGAATTCCAGAGAAGCTCAGGTAGACGGTCAACTTCGAGAAAGGATACTGTCGTACTGACGGTCGTACAGCCTTGAAATTCGGAGGGTAGGGGGGAGAAGAATACATATCAATATCAGACCCTGCTTGTTGGTGCCGAGGCCCCAAGCAAGCGGCAAAAAAATCAGTCTGGTTGTTTAATAGCTACACCTCTTATTTTTGTGTGAACATATTACATTCATATTTAGATTACGAATTCTGACGTATTTTAGAAGTCATAGTTCAATAGTTTGTGGTGATTTGAAACTGTAATTAGTTCTCATTTCATATAGCTTATTTTCCAGGCTTTAAATCTGTTATGTGCTTTCTATTAATTTGTGTGTTGTTTTAAAAAAATAATGTAAAAAACGTAGATGTGAAATTCCTTGGACGGGCCTCGTTCTGGTTAGATGCTGTAGATGAAAGCGTAACCCGTTTTACTTTTAGAGTAGCAGGTGATTCAGTCGGCAAAAGCAGAAATTCAAATTTCCTAGCAATCAGAGACAACCTCTCCTAACCTCACCTAGGCTCTTTCTGCCTTTAGATCACCAACACGAATTTCTTGAAAATATTTTGCTTCTTCGCATTAAATCAAATTTGCTCTCCCCCCTCAGATTTTCATGCTGTTAGAATATGTAAGTATCAATATGATCTGTGGAAAAATTTTTGAGAGTAGATTTCAAATTGAGGTTGACCCCCCCCCCTGTATATGGAGTTCTAATTGAGGAATTAGACTGCTGTAATTCAATTATAACGAAACCATGCAATACTGATGCTTTAGCAAGAATGGACAGGATAAAAAACATGGACTAAATTAAGAACATACTGCGAGGTGTGGCTATTAAATAACCGGACTGATTTTTGTGTTGCTTGCTTGAGGCCTCGGTAATAACGAGCAACATCTAATATTGATCTGTGTTCTTTTCTCCCCTACTCTTCAAATTTCAAGGTTGTACGACCTTCAGTACGACAGTAACCTTTGTTCGGAGTTGATCGTCTACCGGAGCTTGGCCGGAATTATGTTGAGTGTGAAAGTAGAACAACGCGTCAACGTGAAGTTTCTTGTGAAACTTGGAAACTCCGCTACAGAAACGTATAATTTGCTCACTCTTGAGAAAAAGGGAACTCGAAGCAACGTTTGTGCTGACTTTCCAGAGAACATCGAAAATGATCCAAAATTTTTGGAAAATGTAATAAGTTGTAATGAACATGATTATTCCAATACCACTCTGAAACTAAGCGCCAATCCATGCACTAGAAGAGTCCTAGTTCACTGAGATAAAAGGAAGTACGGATGAGCAAGTCGAAATTCAAAGCAATGATGATAGTTTTTTTGATATCCGAGGAATTGTTTACATTGATAAGTTTGAATCTTTGAAAACAGAGTTTAATAACAATTTTTTAACAATTGGAAATCGTTATGTGTTCTCCATACGCGACTGGGCTGAAATTTTACATACATGTGGAATGAACCTTCAGCTTCAAGTTTCTGAAAAAAAAATTGTATTTGACCTTGGAAGTGTCGAAAACGAATTTTTTCTTTGCGCCGTACATCGACCGGCGGGCTCGGCGCTGCAGCCAGGCGCGGCGCTTAGATCGAGATTCAATGTGATAATGTGTCGATACGAAATTAGGAAGATAACAAACTTTCATCGTACACTGTCATTCAAAAGAAATATAATTATTTCTGTATCAAGTTCAAAAAATACATACAATCCCTACTTTTTTTGACAATGACATGATCTACAAATCTTGGGTGTTTTGAAAAAAAATTACACTGTACGGTTGTTGTGTTTTTTGCTGAAAAGTGGTGATACTGACAGATATTTTTGATAGTATTTGCTTGGCTTAAACGATTTTACAATTTTTCTTCGTGGGCATTGTGTTCATTTCGGGAACAAAAGTCGAAATCAATGTTTTTGAAAAACACTTTGGCCCATTGGAAAAGACTGATAGGAGAACTCGAAGAACTCGAGAGAACTTTTGTATTTTTTGAACTTGATACAAGAATAATTACATTTCTTTTAAATGACAGTGTGCAGTGAAAGTTTTCTATCTTCCTAATTTCGTACCGACACATTATCACATTGAATCCCGATTCAAGCGCCGCGCCTGGCTCCAGCGCCGAGCCCGCCGGCCGATGTACGGCGCAAAAAAAAATTCATTTGTTTAAAAAACTGTTACGTTTTTCTAACGAATTTCGGTTTTTTGTCTGTTTCATTTGAAAGGGAAGATATTCATCTACAATCCATAAAAATTTTACTAGATTATCATTAACAGAATTTGGCTTATGCTTTTTGCAAGAAAATAGTGTCAAAATGTTTATGTAATCAAATAACAAAAAAAAAGGAATATTGAAGAATCTTTCAAACCGTTTTTTTGCTGATCGAAGATTTCAAGAATACATCATTTATTTCATAATTTAGGTTTTCATGGAAAATTGTGTGATACAGTTGACCTGGTTTGACTCAACAGTCATTTCTTCCGTATATTTCAATGTTGTGTCACAATTTTTTTATCGAATCAGTTTTCTCTGGACAAATTCATTCATTTTAATGTAACAAACGATTTGGAAAAACTTTTATTCTGAAAAAAATCCGGCGATGAATAAAGTTACGTAAAATATAATTTTTATTTGAAAATCAATGTTTGAAAAATAATAAAAAATTGTACAAAATCGTATAGAAATTTTTGTTTAATTATTCTTAATAGAGGTCTTTCAGAACCTAAAAATACACGTAAACCTACAGGATAAATTGAAATAATTATAATAGCCATCTTGGCGTATCATTAAGTAAAATAATATTTTTCCAGCTTTAAAAAATGTTTTTGTCTTATCAGAACTACGATTTTTTCAAATTTAACATTTATTAATTGACCATCTATTTAACGGATATGTCTTATGTATGTACACAATGAAAATGCATAACAGAATCGGCGGACACTTTAGTATATAATTTGTTTCTCTTGCTCACCGTTTTACAATTTTCAAATTCTGCGCGAAATTTCTATTCAATCGGAGTTTTCTCATTTACGGTGTCTGAATCGGACTTAGAAGATTGAAATCGTTTAAATGTGGAGGTCCAATTCAAATGCGTCAATCCGATTCAGAAAACGATCATCCTGTCTGTTTTCTTAGAAGAAACCGATTCATTAAAGCAATCGTTCAATCGTTTCTTCTTCCCTGAACAGTTCCATTCATTATTCTAAATACTTATAAATGAAACAGATATGCTTCAAGTTCAAAATTCCGTATTAGTAGAAAGTTCGTCATTAGATTTATTACATCATTTTCCATTTCAAAATCTACGTTTGGAAATTATTATTTCATTCGTCTTTGACTGATATACCTTCAATGAAAAAAATTTTCTTCGTTAGTCTTAAGAAAAATTCGATGTGACTATACAAAACTATATGAAAATATCGAAATTGCTCGCGACAAAAAAATTTTTTGAAGCTGGAAAACTATTACATTACTTAATGTCACGAAAAAATCGCAATTATAATTATTTGAATTTCTTCTTACAAATGTACATGTACAAACAGGTTCTGGAAGACATATGAAAATCTTAATTAAAGAAAAAATTTCACGATTTTGTACCATTTCTGATTATCTTAAAAATATCGATTTTCAAATAAAAATGATATTCTACGTAACTTTATTCATCACCAGGATTTTTGCACAATAAAAGTTTTTAAAATCGTTTGTTACATTACAATAAATAAATTTGTACAGAGGCAAATGATTTGATAGAGAAATGGTGACACAACATTGAAATATATCGAAAAAATCAATGTTTTCAAAGTTTCAAACTTTAAAAAAGTTTCTACTGACTTGAGATGTCGTTTGATAAATCTAATAAGAAATCATGACAACTCATTTTGATGTGTAAAAAAAAGATTTTTGCTAGCCATATCGAAAATTCAAAAGAAAATTTTGACCCACCCTACCCAGCGGTATATTTTTTACTACCAAATATTTCAAAATATGATATAATAAAGGCTGCTTTTATTAAAATGTACTGAGAAGAAAAGAAATAATTCCCTATGAAAAGGGGGCTCTCAGTAATGATAATATGATAATAATATCGTAACTAAAAATAGAAGCGTGGGGCGTAAATATTGAAGATTACATTTTAATATGAGAAAGATATTTTAATATTAAGGCCCCATGCTGCTATTTTAAGTCACATTATTATGATATTACTAGGGGAGCTTAACCCCCCTGCATGTCTTGCACGCCAATCCCCCCCTCTAATATTTTTCATATTTTTAACATTCAACATTCCATTTGTCATTAGCCAACATCATGGAAAATATTGTATATGTAAAGAATATGCGCCCCTACCCCCATTTAAGATTTTTTTATCAAGTAATAGTATCATATTCGTTCAGAATATTGAAATGAATTGAATGAAATACATTAATTTAGATACTTTTGAAGAGGGTCTCAGTTTTTGAAACAGGGGTGGCCTGATATTATTTATAATATAATATAGCTTCAAACCCAAGATTAAGGCTTATTATTTGTATGTTTATATTATTTTCGGATTATTATTTTACATATTTTTTATAATATCTCACCTTTTATGTTACCTCTTGACAGTTTATATAAATTTATTTTCAACCTTCTTCTCGTTGATTAATTTTTTGTATTCGTATATTGAAAAAAAATAATTGTATTTCAAAAATACACAACTTCGAGCAAAATTTTTTATTTTAGATTGAGTTTTAGCCAAATATATTATGATAATAATAATAATAATAATAATCGATCCCTGAGCCGGTACCTCTGGAAAAGTTTTAGCCAAATATATTATGATAATAATAATAATAATAATAATTCGATCCCTGAGCCGGTACCTCTGGAAATTTTTCCATGTACTTTTACCGAGGTTCTGGTGGTTCGGATTCCACCTT
>JAUMHM010000031.1:25582549-25593542 GCA_032362435.1 Melikaiella ostensackeni | reverse complement strand
AACTGTAGTTTCCCTGTGAATTACACCTGATGAGAAAGTTAAGATTGGCTTCGAAACATGTTAGTCCCCAGTAGTATAAAAAGGCAGAGAAAAGAAAGAGTGAGAAACTGGCACGGTTAACTCTTTCAGTCTCTCACTCTTTTTTCTTTTTGTTGTACATTCATCGTACATTTGTTTCTAATGAGCAGTAAAAGTGGGTAGTTTCAAAGACTATTTTTGATTTGTGAACTTTTTGGGTGTTTCTTCCTGAGTACACAAAAAATGTTTCATTGGAAGGTAGAATTCATTTCGATCTTAAAGATTTTTGATACTATCAAGAAACTAGAAAAATTGACCAAACAACATTTAACAGGCAATTCTTTATTTTTATTTTCAGGTAATATTTGAACTTAATAAATATATGTTTCGTTATTTGTAACTGTAGTTTTCATATGAACTACCCCTGATGAGGAAGTCTAAATTGGCTTCAAAACAAGTTTATTCCCAGTTGTATAAAAAAGACGGAGAAAAGAAAGAGTGAGAGGTTCGTATGGTTGACTCTTTCTTTTTCTCCTTCTTTTTTATTTTTATTGTACATTTATTGTACAATTGTCTCTAATGAGCCCTAAGAGTGGGTAGTTTCAAAGTTTATTTTTGATTTGTGAACTTTTTGAGTGTTTACTTTTTAGTAAACACAAAATTTCTATAAGGAAGTAGATTTCATTTCGATTTTGAAGATTTTTGATTTTAATAAGAAAGTTGAAATATCGACCAAACAACATTCAATATTGAATCTTTTATGTTTATTTTTGGGTTATATTTGAATTTAATTAATATAGGTTTCTCTATTTATAACTGTAGTTTTCATATGAATTGTACCTGATGAAGAAGTCTATATTGGCTTCGAAACATGTTGGTCCCCAGTAGTATAAAAAAGACGGAGATAGGAAAGAGTGAGATATTGCTATGATTGACTCTTTCTTTTCTCCCTTTTTTTTCTTTTTGTTGTACATTTATTGTGCATTTGTCTCTTATGAGCCGTGAAAGTGAGTAGTTTCGAAGTCTATTTTTGATTTGTGAACTTTTCGAGGGTTTCTTTTTTAGTACAAAAAAATGTTCATAAAAAAGTAAATTTCATTCCGACCCCAAAGATTCTTAATATTAATAAGAAAATAGAAAAATTGACCAAACAACATTCAATATTGAGTTCTCAATTTTTTTCTTCAGGCAATATTTGAATTTATTTAATACAGGTTTCTTTATTTATAACTGTAGTTATTCCGTGAATTACTCCTGATGAGGAAGTTTAAATTGGCTGCGAAACAAGTTGATCCCCAGTAGTATAAAGAAGACGGAGGAAAAAAGAGTGAGAGGTTGGTATAATTGACTCTTTCTTTTTCTCCCTCTTTCTTCTCTTTATTGTACATTTATTGTAAGTTTGTCTCTAATGAGCCCCAAAACTGGGTAGTTTCGAAGATTATTTTTGATTTGTAAACTTTTTGAATGTTTCTTTTTAAATACAAAAAGAATTTTCATAAGAAAGTAGATTTCATTTCGATCTTAAAGATTTTTGATATTAATAAGAGAATAGAAAAAATGACCAAACAACATTTAATATTAAATTCTTCATTTTTATTTTCAGGTATTGTTTAAATTCATTTAATACAGGTTTGTCAATTAATAACTGTAATTATCTTATGAATTACTCCTGATGAGGAAGTTTAAATTGGCTACGAAACAAGTTGATTCCCAGTAGTATAAAAAAGACGGAGAAAAAAAAGTGAGAGGTTGGTATAATTGACTCTTTCTTTTTCTCCCTCTTTTTTCTTCTTGTTGTACATTCATTGTACATTTTTTTCTCATGAGCCGTGAAAGTGGGTAGTTTCGAAGTCTATTTTTGATGTGAGAAATTTTTGGGTATTTCTTTTCTAGTAAACATAAAATGTTCATAAGAAGGTAGATTTCATTTCGATCTCAAAGATTTTTGATATTAATAAGAAAATAGAAAAACTGACCGAACAATATTTAATATTAAATTTTTTTTTCAGGTAATATTTGAATTCAATTATTATAGGTATCGTTATTTATAACTGTAGTTATCAGATTTCGTTTCGATTTTAAAGATTTTTGATTTTAACAAGAAAGTAGAAATATTGACCGAACAAAATTTAATATTGAATCCTTTATGTTTATTTTTAGGTAATATATGAATTGAATTCATATAGGTTTCATTATTTATAACTGTAGTTTTCATATAAATTATCCCTGATGAGGAAGTCTAGATTGGCTTCGAAACATGTTGGTCCCCAGTAGTATAAAAGAGATGGATGAAAGAAAGAGTGAGAGGTTGGTATCGCTGGCTCTTTCTTTTTCTCCCTCTTTTTTTTGTTGTACATTTATTGTACGTTTGTATCTAATGAGCCGTGAAAGTGGGTAGTTTCGAAGTCTATTTTTGATTTCTGAACTTTTCGAGTGTTTCTTTTTAGTACACAAAAAATTGTCGTAAAAAAGTAGATTTCATTGCGATCCTAAAGATTCTTAATATTAATAAGAAAACAGAAAAATTGACTAAACAACACAATTTAATATTAAATTATTTATTTTTATTTCCAGGTAATATTTGAATTTAATTAGTATAGGTATCGTTATTTATAACTGTAGTTTTTCTATAAATTACCCTTGTTGAGGAAGTTTAAATTGGCTTCGAAACAAGTTGATCCCCAGTAGTAAAAAAACGGAGAAAAGAAAGAGTTACAGGTTGGTATGGTTGACTCTTTTTATTTCTCCCTCTTCTTTCTTTTTGGTGTACATTTACTGTACGTTTGTCTCTAATGAGCCGTGAAAATGGATTGTTACAGAGTCCATTTTTGATTTGTGAACTTTTCGGATGTTTCTAAACTAGTAAAATGGGAAAAAATTCACAAAAACGTGGATTTCATTCCGATCTTTGAGGGGCAAAATTAGATTAAATTCAGTCCATAATCCGAAAGTTTTTCAATCGACTGAGCCTTCGGAGGAAAACTAAGTGTAATTTGAGAAGATTGATATTTGTGGATGAATGAGAAATATGATATTGGGCTAAATTAGAAAAGTTTGTTTCATAAACAAATTTAGAGCGTCACGAGTTCCTATAGGGGTAGGTTAAGTTTCGTTCACTCAGACTAATTACACTTTTCAAAAGTGTCAAGAGACAGGCTCTCCTTCCATTTATCGTATCTCCCTTCCTTTACCTTCCGTCTCTAGAATTCATATTTCTCCTTCTGGAGAATGGACCCATTGTTTTCTGACAGACCCACTCTTGCAACAGTAATAAGACACGCGTGAATGTTTCAAGCCACGAAGTAAGGCGAAACCCAAAGTGTAGAAACTGGCTAAGTGTAATTAACGAGGCACTGAATAAGCGACGCCATCCACGAAGATGAAAGCGAATGAAGAGATAAGATGTTTTTAAGTGCGCAAGTGGAGACTGAATGCATACGTTCTCAAATTAATTGAAAATATAAAAAACACCTCTGAAAGAATTTCCTCATTCATTCGTATTCAAATGCATAAAAGAGGATATTTTTAGTTAAAAATTTAATATATAATCAAGTTGACAGGCAATTTATACATATTTTAATATTAACTATCAAACAAAAATGCGCGCTATGCTTTTAAAAAATACTACTAAAAAAGAACACCCAAAAAGTTCACAACTCAAAAATAGACTTTGAGGCTACCCGCACTTTCGGCTCAATAGAGACAAATGTACAATAAAGGTACCAAATAAAAAAAGAGGAGAAAACAGAAAGTCATCTAAAACTAACCTCATACTCTCTTTTTTTCCATCTTTTTTATACTACTAGGGATCAACATGTTTCGAAGCCAATTCAGATTTTCTCATCAGGGATAATTTATAGGGAAACAACAGATACAAAAATAAGCAAGGATTGATTCCAATCTGCGGGGTTGCCTACGAATACTCAAGATTTTTTGAAATTGAGGTTGTAATGGTTAACTCAATACACCAAAAGATATTTATTTTACTTAAATATAGCTTACGAATTTCATAAAGTTGACAGTTTTGTAGAAATGTTTTATTGGTTTGGATTATTACATTTTTCTTTTTGAAAAATGGAATAATCTGAATAGATTGGTTTCAAATCAACTCACAAAATTTGATCTGGGCACTATGATCTATATCCTTGTTTTCCATGTTCTGTGTACATAAATCTTGTAATAATTTTTTCAGCTTTTTCAATTTGTACAACTAATTTCAATGTTAACCTGGTACTTATCATAAAATAAGGTTGCCATAAGGTTTCACATACAATTTTCAATTTTACAATTAATTGAATGCTAACCTGAAACTCATCAAAAAATAGGGTTGCCATAGGTTTGAAATACATTCGGGTAAGAGAAATTATACCCTCGTTGCCTACAAAAAATTGTATTCTGAGGAAGATGCAGTACTAACAATATGAGCATATTATGTACCATTGAGCACTTTTTTACATTTTCTCTAATCTTAAGATTATTTCCAGATGTTTTTGTTTTCAAATATATTTAATATACTTTCGGTCTGCTATACGTTTGATTTTTTCTAATCATACTGTTAATGTAATTAAATATATCATCCTGGTATTTATTATAAATATAATAAGGTTGCCAGAAGGATGCACATAATTTGAGATATAGTTTTTGAATTCAATTAAAATTAAATTTCATATTTGAAGGTTAAAATTTTTTTACTATCTCATTATTGTCTCTTTAGAATAAATTCTGAATCTTGATATTTGGGGCTAAGACTTTCTTTCTAGTTTCCTCAAATCTATTGGCATTCTTCGAACAGATGATTTTTAAGAGGGTTTGGGACTGATTATTCTCTCTCTCCAAAAAATGTTAAAACATTTTGTGTGCGTAAGTGTCTATATAGACGAGTTCAGTCGTGGAATTTCCGTCATTCAGTGCACTTCGTGTTTTTCTGAATTTTGTTCCCGTTGAAGAATTTTTTAACATAATTTGAAAAATTTACATTAAAAAAAGTAGATTTCTACTTCTATCTTCAAGAAGAGAAAAAAAATCAACAAAATTTACAAAAATTTTTGAAAAATAATAGAAATTTTCGTTCAAGTAGTGTTGTGATGAAGTGTTTGCCGAACTTTTGATTACAAATTTTGGACTTCATACGCAGTAAGTTGTATGAAAGATTATTTTATCTTTTCTAATTTCCAAAATTTTGTTAATATAATTTTCAGTGTAGTTGAACAAAATTTAGTGGAATGTGATTTTATAATAGACATTACTGAAACTCCGGTATAGGAGTATTACACGAATTTATTCAGTTAGTAAAAACTTAGATTGGATGCATTACAGAAGGAATCATTTATAGAATGCAAGTTTCATTGGTTTCTTCCAAAAAATATATTTCATATTAACAAGAAAATATGTTTTGACTTCAACAAAAAAAGATAACAAAGAAACTTTTCATGAGAATATCAATAAATGTAATAAATCTATTTGAATTTGGTTAAAAAAAGCTGCCATGCATATATACACAATTGATATATGTTTCATTATTTATAACTGTAGTTATCCTATAAATTACCCCAGATGAGGATGTCTAAATTGGCTTCGAAACATGCTGGTCCCCAGTAGTATAAAAAAGACAGAAAAAAGAAAGAGTGTGAGGTTGGCTTTTGTTGACTCTTCCCTTTTTCTTCCCCTTTTTTCTTTTTTGTTTGTACATGTATTGTACATTTGTCTCTAATGAGCTGGAAAAGCGGTTAGTATCGAAGTCCAGTTTTGATTTGTGAACTTTTTGGGAGGTCCTTTTTCAGTACACCACAAATTTTCTTAAGAAAGTAGATTCCATTTCGATCTTTAAGAAATTTCAAAAGAGAGATATCAAGCAAGGATTTGTTTCAATCTGTAGGGTTGCCTATGAATGCTTAAGATTTATTTTGATTAAGGTATTAATGATTAACTCAATTTACCAAAAGATATCTATTTTACGTAAATATGGTTAAAACATTTGACGAAGTTAGCAATTTTTTAGAAGTGTGTTATTGGTTTGAATAATTACCTCTTTCTTTTTGAAAAATGGAGTAATCTGAATAGATTGGTTCTAAATCATCCCACAAAAATGAGGAATTGTTAGACTAAAAATCATTATTACCTGAAAATAAATCAGAGATGATTGATAGCAATTACTGTTTTGGTATATATTTCATTCACCGATTAAAAATTGATTTTTGGCATAGGCGAACTATTCTGAATAAATCTCAAAGTCAGATTATTTCATTCTTCAATTGGAAATTGATTTACACATATTCATATTTATGACACAAAAGTAAAGTCACTGTATCCAATTAATAATTCCATCCCAATTTTTGTTTTATTTTTCAAGATCTCTTTTTAAATCAATAGCTTTGTTACCTTCGCTCTTTATAAAGAGCATTTCCATTAACTCTCTCTTTTTTTGATTTCTCTCATGATACAAAATTTTAACATCATCCCAATTAAAATCATAACCATGTGTAAGTCTGTTTTGTAAGGACCAAACAATATCTTGCACTTCTATGAAAATTATTTTTATGTTCATATTTTCTTGTTCTAACTGACCTCCTTGTTTACCCTATATAAATAACATTACATTATCTACATTCAAATTTGTAAATTACACATTGTTTTTCCAGTTTCTCATATTTGTCTTTACCCAATTTTACAATCAAGTTGCTTTTGAAAGGAATTCTATATTATCGTATGGAAGCCCAATTTGCCTAACATTGAATTCAAGATACTTGAGATTTTTCCAAAATAAGGTAGGACAACCGTATTGAATCTATTGTAATCTTGTATATTATTTTCGTTCTGATTATCGCCTTCATTCTTAATTTGAACAATTTTGTTATGCATATGTTTGTCAATAAAGGTAGGGCAATGGTTGAAAAAAAGAATCTGTTTGCATAACTCAATATTCTTTTTATGGAATTTTGGATGAGATAATAATGATTGGCACAAGAGAACCATTTGCTCAGGAAGGACACTAAATTTCAATTATAAACATTCCATTCAAAACAAAATAGGATTTCTAAAGAATTCAATTGACAGAGCTCTTAAATTATTAATAATATAATTTTCATCAGTTTTTGTTAAGGTCAAATTAGGAAAATTCAATCTGCCTTCTGTTTCAATTTCAACAGTAAACTTTAATCTTGGATGTATAGTATTAAATATAGTGAGTAGGGTATCTAAATTATGTGCATGTAAAGAAAGTACAGAATCATCAACATATCTTTCCCGAAAGTTCAATTCAAAATCAGTTTTGTTAAAAACTTCATTTTCCAAATCTTCCATCACAATTTCAGCAATCATTGGGGACGAGACTGAGCCTATCGGAGTTCGAAATTTTGTTCATAGAAAGTACCGTTGAATTTAAAGTAAACAGAATTGAAAACATATTCGACAGCATATCTTTGATAGCATCAAGAAATTGTTTTTCGAAGTCTTAGTATAAAGTTTGGTCATGTCCCATCTATTTTCAATAGCAAGTTTCTTTCACTTTTATATGGAATGTTAAAAAACATGGCTATTACGTCAAAGGAGACAAAAATGTGATTTATTGGTATTTTAACGTTTTCCATTATTTTAAGAAGGCAGCACTGTTTTTGATCGATCTTGCTGAAAGGGTAACTGATTCTTTGATAATAATTTTATTGAGAAGTTCTCCCAATTTTCTCGTGGGTAAACCTATTGTCGAAATAACCAGTCATAAAGGAAATCTCCCAAACATTTTCAAAGCCTTTAATCTCTCTAGAATTTTAATGTACCTCTTTGAATCATTTTTGTAGGATCATTTGGAATAACTGCAAAACTATCTTTATTATTCAGAATATTATTTCCAATGCCGCACAGTGGTCAAAATCAGGAATTTACTGTTCAAAAAAGTCTACGGCCTTCAGTTTTCATCCGATTTACAATTTTTTTGAATTACAGTTAAATTATTTTTTAAGAGATCTGTGAGACGCGATTTTTAAATTTATCTTTGTTGCATTAATTTATTTAACGCGAAGTGTGGTAAAAAGAACAGTTTTGCAGTTTTTTTTTCCCTTCGGAAACGATTGTTAAATATCTAAAAACGTTTTGAATCCATGCGGGGCACTCCCAGAATACGAATAATTTGCATAATAATCAACTTAATTTTTATAAACAGATTAAGTCAACAAATATAAACGGAAGGGTTTGATGAACGAAAATTTTTTTTTGGACTAAAATCGTTATATTTTATCACTAGCACAACATTGGATGGTAAACATGTATGAAACATATGAAATTATTATTGCTATAAACAATTATCATAGAAAAATTGATAGTTAATCAGTTTTTTGTAAATTTCACCCCTTTTTCTGTTCCATTGCTTGATATGCTCATAGAAATTGCAAATTCTCATTATCAGTTGTCAAAATATGATAACAATTATTTTTATAAACAAATTGGATAAACAAAAGCAAAATTTTGACATTTTCGCGCAGAATCTATAGTTTTTCATGCGGGACTGCCTCTTAATGTGATAACAGACAAGTCTAGCCACATGGAATTAATAAGTATTAAAAATTGTCATTTTTTATAAACGTACTGAGTAAAAAAATTTTTGTTATTTTCGCGAAAAATCTTTGGTTTTTTTACGCGAGTCTGCCTTTTAATGCGTCAACGGAGAGACCTAATCACAGGAAATTGATAAGTGATAACAATTGTCATTTTTCATAAACAAACTGGATAAATAAAAACAAAATTTTGTCATTTTCGCGCAGAATCATTCGTTTTTTCACACAAGTCCGTGTCTAAATGCGTTAACGGAGAAACTTAACTACAGAACATTGTTACTTGATGATGATTGCCATTATTTTGAACAAATTTTATATAAAATAACACATTTTCATGTTAAGAATTTAAATCCTTCTCTCCCATCAACACATAGAATGAACAAGAACCCATTTTTAATATTGCATTAACATTTTAGGGTGAAAAAGTACATTACTTTCAACTTCTCTACTTTGAAATGAGTCAATAAAGTAGGATTCCTACGAATATTTGACTTGAATTGAACTTCTCTTTTTGCATGTAGAAGTTTAATAAACGAAAACCATTTTTCAAAGTGTTCATTTGTTTCTTCGCGATTCTTTTGTTTTGTCGTATTTTCTTTGTTTCTTTGTTCTTTTTTTCATATTTCTTGAGGTTGCATGTACACTTCATACAAAAAATGTCTGATTGTTTATAACCATGGCAATTTGTTTATAAAAAGTGACAACTGTTAATACTCATCAATTTTCTGTAGTTGGGTCTCTCCCTCAACGCATGAAGAGATAGACACGCGTGAAAAAAGCAAAGATTCGGCGCTAAAATGAAAAAATTTTGCTTTTGTTTATCCAAATTGCTTATAAAAACAATTGTTATATATTGACAACTGATAATGAGGATTTGCAACATCTATGAGCATAACAAGTAATTAAATAGAAAGAGGTGGAATTTGCAGAAAATTTCCTTCGTTATCAAACCACTCCATTCTTTATTTCTTGACTTAATTTGTTAATGACAATTTATTTGATTATTATGCAAATTACTCGTATCCTGGGAGTGCCCCTGCATGGATCTAAGACGTTTTGTGATATTTGACAATCGTTCCTGAAGAGCAAAGAAAAAAAACAAAAACTGCAAAATTGCCCCTTTTACCACACTTTTCATTAAATAAATAAATATAAACAAAGCCAAATTCAAAAATCGCATCTTACAGATCTCTTCAAAGCTTATTTAACTGTAATTTGAAAACAAAAATTGTAAATCGGATGAAAACTGAAGGCTTGTAAGCTTTTTCAACAGTAAATTTATGATCTTGACCACTGTGTGCCGGTTCAAGAAAAAATGCGACCCTAGGCATTACATTTTTAGGTGCCCTACCCCCCCCCTTTTGTTTTTAAACCTCTTCATATATTTTTCTATTTATTTTACAATGAATCTCCTCAAATTATATCTCCAAATTACTGATTTTCAGTGAAAATCCTTACTGATTTTAATCAGCGGCTACAAAAAAATGGAACTCACGCCACTATTGACACTTTTTGACACTTTTTTTGAATGATGCAACTATTTTTCCACTTTTTATTCAAACTTATTTTCAAACTGCTTCGTTAGATTGGCTAAAATGAAATCTGCCATCCTAAAAATTGAAATTTTAAAAGATGTTAAAGATTTCAACAGATCTCAAAAACTTTCAAAACATTTTAAGGATCTTCTGAAAATTTTATGAGATTTTAACAGATTTTTGGTTTAGAATTAATCTACTTAGTTGAAAGTTGAACTTGTAAGGTACACAGGCATCACCCTTACAGCACGCAACCATTTTTACTGAGACGCGAACGGGCCTCAGCACGAGGCGTTGGCTAAACGCGCAGTCGCGATATCCTCCAACCACGAAAACTCTAGCGAGAGGGGTTACGTGGCCGAGATGATGTGAGAAAGCTGGATGCTGAACCCGAAAACGGCATTGGGGGGCCTGCCTCGTATTTAATATACAAAATATACAACCTTCTGTATTTAGCAAAAAAGAAAGACTTGGATATTAGACTATAGTTTGGATTCCTGGTCACAAGGGAATTATCGGAAATGAGAAAGCTGATAGTTTGGCCGAAATGGCAATAGAGGATGCCGTGCAACTCAATTATTCAATCCCATATTCTGACCTATACAATTTAGCTTATATTAGTGCTTTCAAACTCTCGATCCATACTTGGAGGAAGAAAAGTGAACGCACGGGAAAACATTACTTTGATCACTATTTTCTAAAATCTCAAAAACCTTGGTTCATTAATTACAAAGCTAAAAGAAGGGACATAGTAGCTATTGCTAGAATTAGATCCAATCATTATTCACCACCCTCTAGTTTATTTAGGAAGAATTTCACAGACTTCAGCGAGTGCCTTTACTGTCTTGAAGTTGACGAGGACATAAACCATGTGGTGTGGGCCTGTCCTCGTTA
>JAUMHM010000031.1:25547844-25577079 GCA_032362435.1 Melikaiella ostensackeni | reverse complement strand
CTCATTGGTAACACATACGATACGAAGGCGTTTCAGCATGTGTAAGAATTTATTACTTGTATTTATGCATATATATATATATATATATATATATATATATATGTATACACTTTTTTGTTTACATTATCTCGCTCTTAATACTCCGCATCTATATATGTGTCTCATAATCTATTTATTTTCCGAGATTTTGGATCACCTTTTCTTTTTTCTAATTAAAAATTGGTTAATCGATCACTGTAACAATAATTTATCCGTAATATGTACCACCTGTTCCTTAAAGGGCTAATTAGCCCTAGGAACTTTTCCTCAATAAATACAAATACAAATACAAAAAAGCAATCGGCTGAAATTGAACGAAAAAATCGTCCAAAAAGAAACTTACCTAAAAAAAATACCTATCGCGAATCTTCTGATGACGATTTCGAGTAAAAATGAGAGTTCACTTGAAACTGTGGCGTATCACAGTCTCAGATATTCAAATTAAAAGTGTATCAATAAGCTGACACATTCAAGCGAAAATCTTGTGTTAGATTAAGACGAAAATATTGACTTTCTTGTACTTTCTTTGAATAATAAAATGTTTCTGTACTTGTTTACATTGCAGCGCACTATTGTATGTTAATATTCTACTTAAGAAAAGTTTGGACGCATGTTGACACAAGTGATCTTCCGTTATTTATTGTTAATCAATAACTATAGCCTTAGGATTACCTGAAATTCGATACTGTCCAATTGAAGCTGTGGGTTTACTCGAAACTTTGGCGTATCACAGTCTTCTTAAATATTAAATGTAGAAAAAAAATCAAAAATTCTCGAACAAAATGTGTGACGATGTGCCCTGGTCTACCCTACCCTGCAAGGGGCGCGCCCCCAGATTCGACATCTTCCTCAGGTCGAGAGCCATTGTTGTGCAGACTGCAGGCATCTGGTCGAAGGGTTGACTGGTAGAAAGGACTCCAACGTTTCGGCTCAATGAGGGTCTACACGTGGAGATTCAGGGGACTAAATGTTTTTAAAGGCAGGGCGCAGTACGGTCGCAGAGCGACCGTACAAATTCCTGGTGACCCTGAGGAACTGACAGTCGGTCTGAGGCGCCTGAGTTTCCAAAACCCCACCCTACAAACAGATTCTTGGAGAGTATACTCCGATAGACAGGGAACCAGGCCGTAAGGGACAGACTGGATTCTAGCTGTGGGACTCACCGCAAGCGCAATCAGTAGCCTAGCGGCTCTAAATTTCAGGCCCTACTTACGGGCTTGCAGTGTCTCCTTCCGGATGATCAAACAGGGCTCCACAAGCATTCAGAGATGCCCCGAAGTAGTTCATTAATGACTGAGACGGGAATCTCAATGATTCAGATGAATTTGCATCATAGCAATTGCGTTTTGGCGGTTCTGAACTGACGTATGGCAGTGGTGTGGACAGGGCGAGCCCTAATCTAAGAACCATGGTTGCACAGGAAAAGAATTAGTGGCTTAGGAGGGTGTGGCTCCATATATAAGGGGCCACGCGAAAAAGCACCAACGGCATGCACAGCCGTCAAGGGTATGGATGCGATTTTGGTGCCCAAGCTCAAGTTGAGGCTCAGGAGCGAAAGCGGAGAAGGACTACGGGTGTATGTCGCCTCAGTTTACTTCCCGAGCGACGATGCAGGGGCCCCACCTCCTAGAGAGGTCGAGGCTCTCATTCAGCACTGCCAAGAGAATAAGATCCCTCTGCTGTTGGAGTGTGACGCAAACTCTCACCATATAGTGTCAAGGAGCACAAACATCAACGACAGAGGAAGAGACTTACTTGAATACTTAGCGGATACTGAGCTAGAGATCCTCAACCAAGGTAATACTCCCACATTCCAGAAAAAAAAGGAGTGAGGTTCTCGATCTGACTCGATGCTCAGAAGAACTGAGGAGCAAGATAGTGGGATGGAAAGTCTCCGATGAGGAGTCTCTTTCGGACCACAACTATGTCTTATTTCAGTTGCCCCTAAAAAAACCGGCGGTTCTGAAGATCAGAAACCCGAGGAATAAACTTTGGGACTCATACAAGGAGCAACTCAAAGGTAGGCTCGTGGATCAGAGCTGGTTTGGCAATGCAAAAAGGCATTACATCAACTGGCAGAAAAGAATAACGTGACCCTCATAAGGGTTCCTGGTCACACAGGGATCACGGGCAACGAAAACGCGGACCACCTGGCAAAGAGCGGTGCAGCAAGTGAATATGTGGGCCCGGAAACGGTACTGGAACTAGCGTCTTGCTGCATCGGGATGGCCATCAAAAACTGGAACCGGGCGAAGCACCGAGAGTACTGGGAACAAACTCAAGGTTGTCGACAGGCAAAAGCCATCCTGGGTTATACGTACAGGATAGACAGAGCCAGGAAAATCCTGAGGTTACCCAAGAAAGATCCAAGGATAGTGGTTCAGATGCTCACAGGGCACAACCACTTGAACTATCACAAGCACAAAATGGGACTAAGTCCCACGAAAAAGTGCAGAAAATGCGACAGAGATGACGAGACATCCCTGCACGTCCTATGTCAGTACCTGGCACTAGCCAGGCTCAGACAACAAACCCTCGGGGCTCCTTTCATGGAACCCAAGGAAATTACAACGCAAATAGTGGTCAAAATCCTGGGCTTCATCAAGAGGTCTGGAGCCGACCACTAAGAGCGAACGGTTAAGGGTGTGGCACAATGGGCTTTATAGCCTGAGCGCCAGGGGGCGCCCCTATCAAAGCCCCTCACCCGCCTACAAACTAACTAACTAACTAATTCCACTTTTAATGTTCCAGCAGCTTTTTTTACAGTGTACGCTGTCGCATTGCAAAGGTTCTGGCAAGTTTGTTTGAAAACAGTCTAGAGGTGAACGTTAAAGTGAAAAACGATAAGACGTTGTTCTCGGTGGTGCATTTGTTTGTGAGTTCTCAGTAATAGTTTGACAAACAAAAATGAGAACATATTTCCAATTATAATTTTTATTTTAACAACTTTTTAAAAACTTGCTACGTTACAAACAATAAAAGTCAATAATAACTTTATTTTTCAAGTCCTAGTCATCTGTATTTACGTAAAATATAACTAAATCAATTTCTCCCCTGTTTACCTCGTATGTCTCCATGCAAACTACAGGTCACAATCGCTTTGTCAATGCTTATCAATAGGGTTTATCGATGATGGTTTGAGAATCGCGAGAACCATCCTCCGTTTATCTGAAATGCAACGGTTCCAAATTTTTCCACATAAGAATTGTTGAACAACTCGGACAAAATGGCTTCTGGTAGGATTATTTTCAAAGTCTTTTTATTAAAGCATCTTCCTCATTCATGAGGGTAGCTCAATATTAGAGGCGTGCACACAGTCCGATCGAATTTCCATTGCAAATTGAAACTTACTCGGGCACGCTTGGAACAAAGGATTTTTTAAAAATTGAGTTCAATTAGAAAAAAATGAAAGTTACTCAAGTTACTTTATAAGTAGTATTTTGGTTTTGAAATAAAATCCACCTGAAATAACGCAAATCGGTTGTCGGATTTAAAAAACGATTTCGACCGGATTGGAATATTCGACAACCGATTAGCCCTGAAGCGCCCTGTGACGGATCGTCTGACGGATAGTTTGTGGAATATTCGACACACATTACGATATGAAGTTTACAGAAAACCCACCCATACAAACAGACACCTACATGCCTCATCCCACCACCACTCATCTCAAAAGCAATCGGTCATCAACTCCCTTGTATACAGAGCTGTCTCCATAACAGATAAAGATAACTTACAAAAGGAATTACAAAACGTTTAGCAAATCCTAATACAGAACGATTACACAAACAAACGTGTTAATAAAGCAATAGGAAAATACACTCAAAAAAACAAGCCAACACAACTTACTAAAGAAAGAGAGAGAAAAACGACCACCATCCTACTCTACATCCAAGGTATCACAGAACAAACAGGAAGAATTCTCATCAAACACAACAGCCGAACCATATATAAACCACCTGCGAAAATAGGACAACTTCTAAACAACCCTATAAAAAGGCATGTCTCAGTGATCAAGGAGTATATACAATCCCTTGCTCTTGTGGCAAAGTCTATATTGGAGAAATCGCGGGAGCGGTGAGCCAAAGTGTAAAAAAACATGCGAGTATAGTGAGGCTAAAACATTTCAAGCAATTAGCACTAGCTTAGCATCATATCGAAACAGAACATAACATTTTGTTTGACAAAGCAACCGTCATCGCAAAAACATACAATATTTTTCCAAGAAAACATAGAGTTGCAATCGAAATCTTAAAACATCCTAATAACATCAATAGGGACAATGGATATAATACCAATCCGATTTGGCCTTCCGTCCTCCCGAATTTTTTGAAAAAGACTTCATTGGCCAATCGAGTTCGACCAGTCTCCATGGTGGGACACTCTGGCCAACCACAGATATCGTAGAGAGTATATATAATAACAACATAACCTGAAGCTTCAGTTTCAGGTTAGCCCTGAAGGAGTGAACTGCAATGTTTACAAAACGTCGGCAAGATTCGTAGTTTTGCACACGATTGAAGCCCGAGACACCTCCTTTTATTAAAACAAATTTGTAGACATTTTTAGACAAACAATTAGGTTACGTAACATCTTTTTATATCTCGCATAGTTTTGGTAGAAAAAGGTATTTTTTATTTTCAATAACATTTTCCACGAACAAAACAGAAACTATGCGTCTAATCGAAAAATAATTTCATAAAAATTTGTAGACCCTTCTGAGGTGAATATTCATTTTCTCAAGATTTTATCATATCTTCCATAATTTGGCCGGAAGAAGGAATTTTTATTTTTTATAACATTTTGTACGATTAAACAAAAACTATGCGTCTTATCAAAAAAATGGTTAAAAATAAATTTGTAGATTCTCTTGAGATGAACAACTTTGCTTTTTGATACTTTTAACATATCTCCAATAGTTTTGCTGGAAAATTAAATTTTTGATTTTTTAAAAATAATTTTCGATGGATAAAACAGAACCGACGACAGTGACAGACAGGCACCAAAGCAAAATTCATTTCTTCTCAATCAGTGAGTCCGAAAACGTTGAGATTTAATGAAATTTGCAAAAACCGATTTTCAGATAAAACCAATACCTTTTCATTGAGATGAGAATGTAATAACGTTCAAAGTGAGACGGAAATCAATATCATTTTGACATCCAACAACAATGATACTAAAATCAAGAGCATTATGATCGGCCGGAATGAATGATCGAATTTTAAGATCATAATGATCTGATTTGGGGTCATGTATCTATTCAAGCCAAGATGGCTGACGTTCTTGGAGTACTTTAGCTCATATAAGAGCATTTCACGATTTCTGATCGCGCAGTGTCATTGAAAAGTTAGAAAATAATGAAACTTGATAACAGAATATATCTTCTGCTAAGCGTAGTTGTCACTTGCACGTTGTTGGACAAAATATTTAGGTTATGACATCATTGACAAAAACTGGCGGCCATTTTGTTTCGTCTGACAGATGAACCTGAAAGTATATCGAAATCATCCACATGGGCAGATTATTATGATACTGAGAGTCAAATGATCGCTGGAGTGAAATAATCCGCAACGAAAATGATACTTTTTTTTTACTGTGCTCTGAGTCGAATCGGATTTGGTTCGGCTCAATTCTCAGCTGAGTCTAATTGGATTATAGTCAACTTAATTCGACTCATGCACATTGCTGGTTGTTATGTGAAGTCACAACGTCTGTAAATTTTAAAGCTAAGTATTTCCTTCACAAATTACTTACTAATTGGGAATTCTACTGACTTAAACGGAATTCTAATTTAAAAAAGTCTGTCTTCGAGAGTTATCGTGTTCACAGACGACAACGTGAAGACGACAACGAGAACAGCCACAGACAGAAAATTTACCAAATGATTCTATGACGTCATGATATATTATGTTTAAATCTTCAGTGTCTGATCTTGAATTCATAGTATTTTCATTTTTGACAATATGATACATTTCTAATATGTTCCTTCTGTGATAATTATTTTGTGAATCAAATATTTCAAAATTTTTGTTGTTAATATCAAATTTGTGATTAAAATCTGTTGAGTGTTTACATGAAGGTGTCTATCTTTGTTTTTCGTTTTGCGTACTTCTATGTTCAGAGATTCGAATTTTTAAAGGTCTGTTTGTCTACCCTACGTACAAAATTCTACAATTTATGCATTTTATACCGTAGATGAGATTAGTTTTTTCAAGCTTAGGAATTTTATCTTTAGTGGATTGTAACAAAGTGTTCTGAAGTTTATTTTCAATAGAATAAACAGTTGTAATATTGAATTGTTTGCAGATTCTAAGTATAGGCAGGTGAAGATCGCTGTGATATGGTAAACCAATAACTTTAGAAAAATCTATTTTTTTCCGTTAGTCAGTTTTGGTTGTAAATTCACGTTTTCTATGAGTTTAAGTCTTTTTTCAATATTATTTCTTATGAATTCATGAGGATAATTATTACCAATCAAGGTTTCGTAAATGAAACCTATATTTTTCTTGTGAAATTCAGGTTTAGATAGTTCAATTGCTCTGTCAACTAAGGAGAAAAAACAATACCCCTTTTGTGTGAAATGTGATGGTTGGAGAGAAAATTTAATGTGCGTCCTGATGCTATTGGTTTTTGATACCAATCGGTTTCGATATATCCTTTGTTTAAGATTTAAGTTGTATCTAAGGAATTGATTCTTTGGTTGAGAAATTGTTCTAGATTGAATTGTAGTGATTCACCTATTTGATTGAAATTATCTAATACTTTGAAGAGATCATCTTTGTGGACACAAATAAGCGTGTCATCCACAAAACGGTAATAAAACAATATTCTGAAGGATTTGTTTTTTATGATATCTTATTCCATATCTTGCATTACCAATTCCGTCAATACTAATGATATTGGTGATCCCATTGGGGTACCAAATTTTTGTTCATAAGTTATGCAGTCAAATGTCAAGTAGGCATTGCCTATGTAAAGTCTTATTGCTTCATCAAATTGTGCAAAAGTTAATTTAGTGCATTGTTGAATTAAGTTCTATTTTTCATTTATTGGAGTATAAACTAAGTTTGGTTCTATATCAGAAAACATAGAAACGGCATCTAAAGAGCGGATTGTGAAGTCTTTTGATATATTGAAGTGTTTTATTTTATTGACCAATTCCCAACTATTTTTTGTGAAATATTCTGAATTGTTAGTAATATTGCAGAGAATCGATTTTGAAAATTGTGACAAATTGTATAATGGTGAACCGATAAATGAAGTTACAGGTCTAAGAGGTTTATTGGGTTTGTGTAATTTAATCAAACCATAGATCAGTGGTGGCAAACGCAACTTTAATCTTTAACAAAGGATATATCGAAACCGATTAGTATCAAAAACCAATAGCATCAGGACGGACATTAAATTTTCTCTTCAACCATCACATTTCACACGTAAGTTTACAACCAAAACTAACTAACTAGAGAAGAATAGATTTTTCTAGAGTTATCGTTTTACCATATCACAACGATCTTTACCTACCTATAATTGGAATCTACAAACAATTAAATATTACAATTGTCTTTTCTATTAAAAATAAACTTCAGAACACTTTGTTACAATCCACTAAGGATAAAATTCCTAAGTTTGAAAAAACTAATCTCATCTACGGTAAAAATTTATAAATTGTGGAATTTTTTATGTGGGGCAGACAAGCAGATCTTTAAAAATTATAATCTCTGAACATAGAACTACGCAAAACAAAAAACAAAGATGGACAGCTTCATGTAAACGCTCAACAGATTTTAATCACAAATTTGATTTTAACAAAAAACATGTGAAAATATTTGATTTGGAAAATAATTATCACAGAAGAAACATATTAGAAATGTATCATATTGTCAAAAATGAAAGTACTGTGAATTTTAGATCAGACGCTGAAAATTCAAACATAATATATCATGACTTCATAGAATCATTTGGTGAACTTTCTTAAAATATCACTTCACAAAATGAAACTTTCATGAATTCACTTGCCATCTTGACGTCATAGAGTCATTGGGAAAATTTCATTAATTTCACATTATAAGAAAAAACTCATAAATTTTAAACTTATCTGTATACTCGCATAAATTTCAAAATGCTAATAAATTTCAGTTCCTAGCCTCCATTCTTGGAGCAGACCACAATCATGTGGTCTGCATATGTTTTTATGTTTTTTTACACGATCTCTTGTATTTTTTAACTTAACAACATTTTAATTATAATAATGGATCAATAAAATATCGAAAAATAATAATATGGGTATAATACCTTCTAACTGTAATAGCCATACAATAAGTTCAAAATTGAAAAGTTCTGTTCTTTTACATTAAAAAACCCCTTTTTTACGACTATAACTCTAAGTAAGTACCTGATCCTACTATTTTTCACAATACTTACATTTCCACATGCAAAAAAATATGTGAATTTATGAATTTTTATATTGTTAAAATCGTATCTTATTATTACAGACTGATAATTCTTCACATGTATTATTTTGTACGTTCGAAAACTTCTTAACATTATGGAACCTCTTGTGACAAAAGAGAAATTTTCAACACGCGGTATTCCTCCTATTCTTATGAAGTCGCTGAAATAGAATAGTTATGATGTTAATTTATGTTATTTTCTCTGTATTTTCAGTCCTGATGAGGTTGTGATTCACGACAAAATGCATAGACAATTGCCGACTAAATTCAGTTGTATTATTTAAATTCTACATATCTAGACCTGAGGCCAGAACAAAACAAAGTCTCTAATCCCCTAATTTCAGGTCGACTTAATGGTTGGGAGAGTAGACAAAACACGAATTCAAAAATCTCTTTACTCTAACGGATTCTTTTTGCGTCTCGCACAGTTTGAAAAGGCACGCTAATCCATCATTCCTCGGTTATTCATAAAGTAGCTGTCTCTCTTTCTGGATACCTACGTACCTAGGTAGAAGTCAGTCTCTCATTCTCTCTCGGTTCGCTTTTTTGTTTCCAGCGGCCGCTCTAAATTATCACGAATTCGGGTAATCCGCGACGCCTCTAGCAAAAAGCTGGTAAAAGCTCGGCGGCTCCGAAGGGTTAATGCCATTCAGCGCGTCGTGCTTGATCAAACAAATGGAGGATTAAGGGGACTTCGTGGACACCCTGTACAATGCCTGAAGCTTGCAAACCCCCTGATCTTCAATGGCGGGGAGGGACAATGAGCATATGCCAACAAAGTTATCATGCCGCTGAATAGTCGATGAAATTATTCACGGGCAATCTGTCGTAACCGAGTTAATTTCACCCCGCCTGAAAATCTACATATTCAGCAAGATAGCACAACGCACCCGGCATTACACCCGGAGGTGATGATATTCGACCATTACTGCGAGGCACACTATGCTACTCATTTGGAAACGCTATGCGCCCGAGAGTCTATGTACATGCGCTATTGTATGTTGTATCAATTATGGGAATTGTTCACGGTTAATAAAACTAATTGCAAATTAGCTATGTGGCTTCCAGCTTGCCGCAGGTACAAGTAGGTAGGAAAAAGGTCCCTAAAAAGGGCCCCTCTGAATAATTTTATGAAAACATATAATATTCATCAAGTACATAGGTAGAACCATGCTCAGTAGTGCACTAGTTAGCTTTTGAGTGCTTTTGTCAACATTGCAAGCAAATTAATAAGAACAGAAATTACAATTTATTTTAGCAGTTTAGATCATAAATTCTTACCTATTTTCAAAGTCATAATTTAATAGTTTGTGGTGATTTGAAACTATAACTAGTTGTTATTTTATACATACATTTTCTAAGTATCAAATAAATGTATTTTAATTCTTTCTGAAGTAGGCCCTTCTTGACAAGCAACAAAAGTGGGCTGTTCAGAACGCTTTCAAAATGTTCAGAAAGTGTGAAAAACTGATGAAATTCCTGGCAATCTGGAAAAAACAATATCCAAAGACTAATGGTTTAGAAGATATGGGCATGCAAAAATTATTTTTTGGTGAAATTTTTTTCGAAAATTCTAGTTTTGGTGATATATCTTTTTCTCTGTGGATTTGGCATGAAAGTGGATTTGTTAAGAACGGAGGTACACTAAATTATATGCAAAACTGAAAAAAACTTTGTTCTAACTCTAATATTGCCGCAGTTAGAGCCTTTCAAAGTGACACATTTTTATTTTACTCTATTTGACACTAAGTGTCTTGTAAATAAATTGCGTCCTGTACATTCAAAATGTAAAATAGTCAACATAGAAGTGAAGGTGTGTCAAATTTCCTCATAAAGAAGGAAGTCTGTAATAACTGTTTTAGTTCTTTGAAGAAGCTCAGTTTTCGAAGGCATATTTGGCAAACTAAAACCATCTAGAACAGTCTTCCTTCTTTATCAGGAATATAGTACATATTTACTTCTATGTCGACTATTTTACACTTCCAATGCACAGTAAGCGATTTTCTTGCAAGAAACTTAGTGTCTATTAGAGTACCATAAAAATGTATCTTTGAAAAGTTCTAATTGCGGTAATATCACTAATATCAGCGTTAGAACGTTTTTTTTTTAGTTTTGTACATAATTTAGTCACATATGACTTTTTCTCTAAAAAATATACATGATAAATGATCTATCAAATGTCAAATAATGAGTTATTTTAAAAACGATCCTAACGATTTTTATTATTTTCAGGCTTGAAATAGTCAAAAGCCACTCCTAGAAGGAAATTTCCAAGAAACATGGACAAGCAAGCTCATTTCAGTAAAAATTTGCTTCAGCTAGACGTGCAGAGTAAAAATATATGCTCACAGTTGTTACAGCTTAAAATAGATTCATCTTAAATTTAGAAAAAAATTTCTGGATTCAAGCAATTGGTCTAATTTTAAGATCTCATTAGCTGAATTTCAAAATTGAGTCTTAAATTCAGACATCTTTTACTTACAATCAGTGCTTGTATCCAGAGAAATTTCACTAAATTGAATGCCAATCACTTCTTTAATCAATGATCTTTTCCTTCAGAAAAAATAATATTGAGTCATGAAATGGAAAATTCTGGGTTAGGGTAGGTTAGGCTAGGGTATGTTTTTTTCTAAATCATGAAAAAAGATTACTGTATAAACTTGAGACAAATCGGAGTATATTTAGTGCTTCACAAACGGCGTTAAAGCTTTAATAGTTTCCTGTATAATTTGAGATGATTTATAAATCACAATGATTTCAACATATAACCAAGAATATGGAAAATACACAAATGAATTTTTTTCACGAAATTGACGAATACACTCGTATTTCTCAATATTTTAGAAGTTATTAGACATTTAAAGGTTACGCAATATAATATAATCTGTTTAATTTTAGAGAAAATCACAACAGATGAAAATTGTGTAGATTCACAAGAGAAATGCGAATGCATTGATAGATTCAATAACAACAATTTATTTTGTATATTTTCCAAATTTTTGGCCATATGTGATGTTTATTTTGTTTTATAAATCATCTCAAATTATAGAGGAAACCAAGCCATATTAGAGAAATATTCTCTATTAAAACAATACCGTTTGGGAAGCACTAAATATACTCAGATTCGCCTCAAAATTATCAAGTAATATTTTTTGATAATTTAAAAAAAAAGATCATGGTGCACCATCATTTTTTTAAAGTTGATGTTTTTGGAACCACCCTACTGGGTGTCCACCTCAACCCACTGTCCCGCTTAGCCTCTTTTGACGGTACGAGAATATTCTTAAACATTTATGAGTATGCTAAAAAATTCTATCCAAAAGTCCAAAAGTCTATAGAATATTCTGAAATGCTCTAAAATAATTTAGAGAATTCCGAAACATCTTTGAACATTCTAGAATACTCTGAAAATTTTGAAATTGAACTAGGATGTTCCAAAACGTCTTAAAGCATTTTCAGACATTCTAGAATAAAACAGAATATTCTAGACTATGCTAAAACACATAAAACTGTTCTAGAAATTTCTAAACGGTTCTAGAATAATATAGCAATTCCAAAAGTCATAGAACTTTATATAATCGTATAAAAAAACTTCGGAACTTTCTTGAACATTCTAAAATATTCTAGAACATTCAAAAGTACTTTAGAAAGTTCCAGAGAATTTTGAAGAATTGTAAAGATCTAGAATTTGTTCAGGAAATTTCGGAATCATTTAGAGCACTCCAAACTATATCAGAACATTGCAGAATATTCTAGAAAACTAGGAGGCCATGCCCCCTGCGTACGCCTCGTACGCCAAACTCAAAAATAGGTATATTATTGCTCATACATTTTTCATAATGGAGGCTATTAGAAATACATAAAAAATATTTTAAATGTTGGAAAATCGGCAAGGCACCCCCTTTAAAAGTTATATTATTTTTCCTGGAAAAGGGGAACCCCCGATGTAGGGTTTTTCATTTTGCATGTTTTTTACCTTCTCTTTCATGATACATGTTAATATTTCTTTCAAATTCTTCTCATACATTCTGCTAGCGGATTAACTGTTTACAACTATTGAAAAGAAACATTTTAATTTTAAAGAACATACATTTTGTCTTGTGATTAATTCTTCACCAAATATATTAAATTGTGAAAGCCCTCGTAAGAGGCTCTGGGGGCCCTAGTGAGAGGCTCTGGAGGCCCTCGTGACAGGGTCTGGGATCCTTCGTGGCAGGCTTTGGAGGCCCTCGTGAGAGTTTTTGAAGGGCCTCGTGAGAGACTCTGGGGGCCTTTCTGGAAGTTCAGGAGGCCCACGTGACAGGCACTGGGATCCTTCGTGGGAGGGTATGGAGGCCCTCGTGAGAGGCACTGGGAGCACTCATGGGATTTTCTGCAGGGCCTCGTGAGAGGCTCCGGTGGCCCTCGGGGGAGGTTTTGGAGGGCCTAGTGAGAAGCTCTGGAGGGCCTCATCGGAAATATTGAAACAGTGGGGGCGACCGCGGCCGTGGCATGCTAGAGTCTTTCAGAATTACAATAAACTAGATTATTCCAGATAATTCTTGAACAATTCTAGAATATTCTGGGATATCTGTGCATTGCATTAGAGCATTCTGGAACATAACAGAGCATTCAGGAACATTTAAGATCGTACTAAACTATTCTGGAATTCCAGAATTGGATACATGAAGTTCATTTACTCTCTTTTGAAACTTTGATAAGAATTATATCAAAGAAACTTTGCTATGGTTAACAAAAAATACATGTCTCGTGTATCAATGCCGAGAATAATTCACACTTAATAGAATTGACTATGAGACAGCTCGCAGGTTTGCCACAGGTATATGTGGACACAAAAGTCAAGACGCTATAACAAAAAACATTCTCGAACAATTTCAGAAATTTCTAGAAGATTTAAGCATTGCCTTAGAACATTCTAGAACGTTGCAGAGCATTCTAGAACAATTAGAAATGTACTAAACTAATCTGAAATTCCAGAATTGGAAACGTGCAGCTGCTTCACTCTCATTTGGACTTTTGACAAGAGACAGATTGAAGAATCTTCACTATGGTTAACAAAAGAGCATTCAATCATTGTGGGACATGTCTCGTGTATCAATGCCGGGAATCGTTCACACTTAATAGAATTGATTGCGAGACAGCTCGGAGGTTCGCCACAGGTAACGTGGATACAAGAGTCAAGATGCTAGACTTTTCCCTCTTGTCATAAATTATTCTCCTTATTACGCTCACGGCATCCCTCAACTTAGAGCTTGCGAGATTGAAGGTGAGAAATTCTCCGGAGTTTTCATCTGGAATATGTGTATAATGTATATATGCGCGAGCTTGAAATTTAAAGTAAGAGGAAAAATTGGTATGGTTGGGATAATCAAGAGAGAAGAGACATATAGTCGAGAATAAATTCTTATTTTAACAGGAGATATAAGCTGGGGAATAGAGACAATTTTTATAGTGTCATCCAAGAAATATGGGTGAGAAATTAAACGCTTAGATTAAATGGATTTTGATCGCAAGACGTATTATCTGCTCAAACGAAATTTTTTCACGTTGGGGAAATTAAATTGAAATTTAGAGTTTGGTGGTTTTACAAAATGGAAAGTTTGTGTATTAGAATTCATTCGTTGAAGTGTTGATAAAAAAATTATATCACTACGAGTTATTTAGCATTCAATTATACATTCACAAAAAATATTTTAAATAAACGCGGAAGCTGCGTAGATAAAGCCTCGGGCCAAACAGACCTGCGGGAAGCGTTGCATTACCCATTAATATCATATAAATATAAAACAAAATTACTATGATTCCGTTTTTGAATTTTTCAATTAATTCATTTTGAAAACATTAGTTTAGAGACATTGAGTTTGAAATGTACAATTTTAAATATTATTGAATTTAAAATATTCCGTTTGGAATTCCTAATTCTTGCACGATTTTATTCTCGAGGCAAATTTTTCGTTTGCATAATAATTTAGTAGTTTTACAATTTGGAAAATTGAAAATCTAGGAACATTAAAAAAATTCTGTTTTTAATGCTTTTTCGAAATTTTTTAATTCTGCATGATTTCAATTTGAAGTTATCATATATAGTGGAATAGTTAAATATCAAATATATGTCAATATTAAATTAGCATTTTTGAATTTGTTATATCGATATTTTTAATTTTGACATTGTGAGCAAATTCAAAATAGTAGGTACATTTGAAAATGAACTCTTTGATCTTGAAGATATCTAATCAAAAAATGTTCACCTTTAAACATTCCCATTCTGAGTGTACAATTACTACCTTTTTTACAGTTTCATTTTGGGTCTGCGAAATTCCGATTGTCCTAAATATGAAACTCTTTATTTTGAAAAAAGAAATCAAAATGTTTAATTCTGATATTTCGTAAGCTGTGAATTTGAAATTGTAGAATATTAAAGGCTATAAATTTGATATTGTACAATTTTTCTGCACTTCAAGTTCAAAATTTTTCAATTTCAGAGGCTCTAGATTTGAAAATGGTCCACTTTTCATAAAAGATGTTCAAGATTCTCGGTTGTTCGATCAGTATGTATTTGAATTTTACGTATTTTTCAACATTCCGCCCATCCAACGTAGGGCCTCACCAGAAATTACAATTAAACATCAAGTACAATTATGATGAACAACGAGCGAAACTTTATCATTAAATATCAAGTTATGAATTTCCATAATTTTAGTGTCGAACGGCCATAAGTAACGGGTATTAAAAATTATTTAAATTGTGAGATATTAGTAAAATTTGAAATTGCATTTTTGTGGAAAACTTCGTATGGATACAAAAATGCAATTTCAAATTTGACTAATATCTCACAATTTTGACAATTTTCAAAACCCTTCACTTATGGTCACGTTTCTCTAGAGTTATCAGTTCACAAGATACATTCAAGCACATTAAAATTGTGTAAATTATTAGAAAAATATGTCATTTAAAATACATTGTTTCTTTATATTGATTCTTAAACTCGTTCGATTTAGAGAATGACATCATTTTACAATTTCTAGATTAAAATAAATTGTTGAAACGATGAAACTTTTTTAAACAACGAAATCATTATTTTAAAAGGTAATTAAAATATATGGAACATTGATTAATGATGATCTAGGGAATGATTGTCAGAAAAATTAATTACCTTCAATGTATTGCAAAACTCTCATTTTACTTATCGGGGGGGGGGGTGGTTTTTAAGAGTGAACAAATAATAGTTTTAGGTGCTTAAAAATTATAAAGTTATTGTCAATACACATTCGCTGAAGTAATTCCAATAAAGAATTAAACTTTTTATTCGACCTTACTTCTACATTTTCACATCTTATTTCCACATTTTCAAAAGTAAATTTTTCAAGAGTAATTTTCACAACGTTAATTAGATGCGAAACTTTAAGGGCTATGAGGCATGTTTTTTCATCTACCGATTTTCTCCAAATTTTCAGAGTATCATTTTTACGGGTCCATTAAAAGTTTTAGGAGGCGGAATGGCAAAGTCTACCAATATTGTGCTAACAAATTAAAAACTGAAATTAAGGACATTTTAGGTTAAAGGTAATTATTCAAATAATTATTGGTTTTAGTTATTTTTTTAATTATGAAGTATAATTATTTTCAAACCATACAATTTTGAAAATTTTTCAAATGAAGCCAAACCATTTTCAATGTTTCGATATGAAATTTTTATATTTTAAATGCTTTCAATTGTGTCTGATGATAGAAACGGGTCCATATTAAGTTACATGCATTAAGCCTCCCCTGCGGCAAGTTCCCATGCGGCATGTCTCCCTTGCGGCATCTCACCCCAGCAAATGACCAATTTTGCGGCAAGTCTCCAGAACCCAATTGTCACATTTGCGGCTTGTGTCCACAGTCGCAAGCCTCCCTGCGGCATCTCTCCTCCAAATAGAATTTCGAACCTTTCTCCAAAATGGCGAAAATGCGGCATGCCTCCCAGACTCAATCGGGATATCTGCGGCTTGTCTCTCCAGCCGCAAGCCTCCCTGCGGCATCTCTCACCCATACCATTTTTGTGTGAAGGATGCCACCCAGAGACTTGCGACTGGGGAGAAATGCCGCAGATGTGACAATTCAGTCCGGGAGACTTGCGGCATTTTTGCCACTTTGGAAGAAGACTCAAAATTTTTATTGGAAGAAAGATGCCACAGGAAGGCTTGCGTCCGGGGAAACTTGCCGCAGATGTGGCAGTTGGGAATGGGAGGCTTGCCTCAAGATTGGAAATCTGTTTTAGAGAGATGCCGCAGGGGAGAAATGCCACATGTGACTTGATATGTACCCACAAGAACAAACAAATTAAAAAATTGTAATAAAAAAAACAAAAGCATCTCTGCAAACCAACTTCACACTGCGAACGGAGTGTATTAGATGCATAAGCTTGGAGATTATTATATTGTGTATGTTCTGTTGATATTCCGATGCAGTATTTTCGATCAAACATTCCAAAAGGAAAAAAATTACTTCATTCTTATGTTTAAATTTCTGAGTCACCATTCCGGCTGGTGACTATAGAAATTCAATGAACTTCATTTTTTAAACACTATAATTAATCTATAAAAAAGTATTTCATATTCTTCAAAACATTTTCATTTTCATTATTTCATTATGCAAAAAGCGTAAAACCAAGAAAAAACATACGATCGAGTTGAAAACTGAAACAGGGAAGGCCGCGTATAAAAAAAAGTCCGGAAGCTCATGAAACGTAAAATGCGACTCTCTGATGCCCGTCACATGAAACATTCATATTGCAGGTGTGCGCAAACAACAGAAATCAATCATTTCAATACAAAAATCTGTTACTACCTGCACGATGAGTAAACATTTTTTAACGCGTTTCGGGATGGAAGGTGCATTAGGTGCTTTCAGGACATAAAACTGTCAGGCTGAATAGTGTAGTGGTGTCGTTAAAGTTTGAAAAACGAGACGCGATATCATATTGAATATATACAGGTATGCATATTTTACCTTTACTAACATATGGGCATTTAGGGGCACGGTCGATAGTTATTTTCAAGAAAAGTTACAGACCCAAACTACTCTGAAACTCCTCTCTCAGGTCACATCTGTTCCCTGTCTTTAAGATTGCATTGAACTTCCTTTATAAGGGGAAAAAGACATTTGTGGTCTGTTATTTCCCTGGAATGTTCACGGTCGAAATTGAACTTGGAACTTCTCATATACCACATTGTTCCCTATTCTTGGCTGACAATTCCAACTTGCAATTTATCGGTTTCCATAGAGTTTCTCAAATATTCAAGACCCTCACCGAACTTTTTATTATGACCTTATTTCCACGCTGATGCTATTACGCAACTGAGCTTTTATGTCACATCGTGCACGGGAATCTGGGGCAAAAGGACATATGGCTTTTTAATAATCCAGCTTTTCTAGGACAAGCATAAGATGTCAACTTTATATTAAATGTGATGGCTACGACCATGTTCAAAGTTTATAATTTAATTAGAGACATTCACTTTTTAATCTACTCTGCCCTATTTTCCTCTCCGATGATTCTTCCTATCCACTTTTAGAGTGAAAGAGATATCTAGATTCTTTAGAAGTTCCTAAATTTTTTAGGGATACGGACCATTGAAAGTTCTTGGATGTCGGTAATTGTCGGTAACAGGAATCTTGAATCAGAACGCATTCTGTCCAAGTTTCAAAGGGGCCATTCACAAAATATGTGATATATTTTTCAGGAACATTAAACACCCCGCGATGAATTTTTTGATTATAAAACTTTGTAGATAACTAGTAAAAGTGTAGCCCTCTAATTAAAGTAATGAAATTAAAAGCGGAAAATTTTAATATTATTCATTTCTTATGTAAAAAGAATGATAGTTTTTCCAAATTTTCAAAAAATGTTAACTCGAATTAAAGGGTTTACGAAGTCTTAAAGAGATTTATATGTATAAGATTACTAGGGGCGTTTGACCCCCCTGCGCGCTACGCGCGCCAACTCGCCATTTCTTTATTAAATTATAATTCAATAACTGGTATTGAAAATAAAAGAGAAATAATAAAATAAATAATTATAAACTTTTAGAGAGGGTCTAGATTTCTGCAGCAGCACTGGGGAGATCTTTTTATTTCAAACCCATTTGTTTAATGATGTCGAATTTTGTAACATGAAGAGCATCAACAATTAGGACAACTTTTAACTGGTATGGTATGTTGGTCTGTACCCAACTTCATTGAGCATTCAAATGAGCCACATTCAAATGAATCACGAAATGAGAATTTTGAAGATATTTAAAGGTAAAAACTTCCAAATATTTCCACAAAATACTTGGAAAGCGGAAGGGGATAAGTAGTACATGTCAATGAAAAGGAAAATTAAAGACTAAAGACTTTTATTTATTTATTATTTTTGCTATTTACTTCTTTCAATTAATTTCGATTTTTAAATATAACTACTATTTTTTAAAATTAAAAAGCACTTGCAAATAAGTCATAGAATGAGAATTTTGAAGATACTACAAGGAAAATGCTTCTTGAAACTTTCCCACATTTTACAGATTGTAAAATGTAGAATTTCGAAAATTTCTCTTTATTACAATTTTACTTTTAAAATGTTACAATATAAACATGCTTAAAGTTCAAAATGGTTTACTTCCTAATTCCGCACATTTACAGTTATTCATATCTGAAAGATTTAATTCGAAAAGTCGAAAATATTCGAAATTGTATAATTTAAAACAATTAAATTCAAGATTCCTCTAATTGATAAATTGACATGATTTTTATTTAGAAATTTTGTAACTCCATATTCGCGATGTTTGAATTTGTTGCCTTTTAAGAATTTGAGTTGGTAAAGTACAAAATTTTCATAACTTTTCATATTTTTTCAATACTCTAACTCATTCATATGAAAGAAACAATTAAACTATTCAAGTTGTTCAATTTTTGACATTTATTTCCAAAATTGAAATTGGGAATGTTTTCAGTTTGAATTAGTTGAAAATCTCAATCTTGAAATTTGTAACAGTATCAAAAATTGCCAATTTCGTAATTTGTTTAATTATGCAACAATGCATTTTTGTCACATCGTACATGAGAATCATGGACAACAGTACATATTCTCCTTTGAAAACTTTTCTAGGGCAAAGCACAAGATGTGAAACTTTATTAAAAATCTTACCGCCATCTTCAAAGAATGTTCCTTTAAGTCATGATTTTAACTTTATGTTGAGAAGTGACATTTACTTCTCTAAAGTTCCAAACATTTTCTCATGAAAGAAAATAAATTTTAGAAAAGGGTTCAGGAATGAAAAGAAAAACTGTTCTCTTTGCGTGTTACACGCGAGAAAGTAAGTAAAGTAGTTCTGTGGCTTTCAAATATTTTCATAAAATGCGCGAAATAGAGGTGCTTTTCATTAAAGAAGAAAACAGGGTTTTTCAATCTTCTGAGTGCATACTTACTATATATTTGTTGTAAATTTGATTCAAATCGATTTCGTTTCTCACGTGTGAACAATTTATGAATAAACTAAAAATAAAATTCGAAAGTTCGGCATTCCTTTATGGTTTAGTAAAAAACCAACTCAACACGAACTAAAAAGTTCAAGTGACGGGTTCATTAAAATGCATCATTAAAATGACACAAGCAGTGTGACCTGAAAAATAAGTCGACCTACAAATTCCACGTTTTTTTATCAAATTTTCTAATGAAAATTTACTTTTAAAGAGCTGAGTTTGTTGGATCCTGGAAAAATAAGAATTTCTTATTAACTGTACTGCAAGGACATTTTTCAAATGGAATTTTTCCTGTGAAGGCACATTGCAAAGTCTGATATTACATTTTCTCCTCTCAGTTGAATTATTTGCATTTCCTAGTAATAACGACTGAGCATCATCTTTTTTATTAGAAGTTCACCTAATTGAAATAACAAGCTTTATACTTCTCAGAAAACTTTTCGATATTTTACAACAGTTTCCGTATTTTGATTCTATACTGGCCTATGTTTTCGACGAATCCATTCAAACCATAATGGCTATTATTAACTTATATTTAAGTTTGTCATGGCCGTAAGCTTCTAATTTAATTGAAAGATAGAGATTCAAATTAAATTGAATTTTATCTTCAATTTAATTAATGTAGCCAAATTAAAAATCGTATAATTCAATAACAATTTCATTACAGGGTACATTACTTTGATATTTACATAATTATTGGAACATAATATGTAATGCTAACATTTGCACCGCTAATGAACTTTGAGAACAGTATTCCAATTTCAGGTATATATTTCCATCGATTATATTATATGCAGATTCATACATGTTCAGAAATTCATGATATATAAAATTATTAATAACCTCTCCAATGGAGTATCAGGTCAGCAAATTCGTATAATTCGCCAATGCAGTTAGATAATAATAATTTTGCAAATTAAATTTGTGGGTATTAACTCACATTTTGTTCTAGAAGAAAAATTATACATTGCGCATAAAAAACAATGGGAAATAACTAGGAGTGTGCAAAACCTAGAAGTAGGATTTTAATTGTTCCAAAGCAATTAACAGATTATAATTAGAATCGATCAAATTGATTTTAGTTCAGCTTTTGACTTAAAAATAGGATTCTTCTTGAAATATAAAAATGTGCTAACAGTTTACAATAATTAACGCTATTTCTTTATTTTTCATTAATGGAAACACTAAATAAATAATTGAGAATTGAAAAATAAAAACCTCCAGGCAGAAAGTACCGATAAAAAACATATCTATTGTCAAACAAACAGAACATTTTTCTACACTGAAAGTGGGTTTTGTAATCACTTGAGGAAATCGTTAAAAATGGATGTCATATTTTTATGTCATTCATGAGACTGTACAGTCAGTAATTCTTTTGTACAAAAAACAGTATTCTGACAAGAAAAGCAACAAATTGACAAATTTTCAAGTATTCTAAGCGAAGAAAGTAAAGTTCTTTTAAAGTGAATTTCAAGATTCTTGCCTCGTTAATGTCATTTTGCATCACCATGAAAACGGAAAGTATTTTAATAAAACCTACACCTGAACCAAAAAAAAGTAAGGTTGCATCAAGTATTATAATTAAACAATTAAATTCATCAATCAATTCATGTGTAATTAAGTAAATTCATCAATTACGTAAGCAGAAAAATAATATATTTCATATTTTCATCTCTTTCATATTTATTCTTTGGACACTTGAATAACTTGTAAGTGGTTCGATATGGTATTCTTCATAGCGCAAAAATAAACTGTTTTAAAGGTAGACTTTGATCCCCCGACCTACCACCATGGTAACCTTTCCTTTTCATATATTTTTTTGTATCTGAAGTCAAATTCTTAAACAATAAAGTATAAAATATAAGTAATATAAATATTTAATGTCAATTTGATTCATGAAATCTTTCGTTGTTTCGATAGATTGTCTGCAAGAGGTAGGAGTCGACTTCTTCTGTAAACTTAAAAAAAGATATAAACATCTGGACATATGATCATACTGAAAAAAAATGTTGGAAATTAATATTATGTCCTTTAAGATATGGAGATGCAAATATGTTTCCGACTTGGGAAAAATGTGACACAGAATGCCATGGTTAGGAGACGATTAATTAATTTACGATTCTACATATTCTTAATTTTAAAATGAATATGTTTCGCAATTATTTTTGAATAATTTAATTATTTTGATCATATTTATGATAGGAATTTTAGCATAGCTAAGGTGTTCGTGCTATTGAGAAACATAATTTTTAAAATCAATATTTCGTTTGATTCTAGGCGTATAGAAGACATTAACCATCTCAAGAAGTTCAGTATGGAGATAGCCATTTTGAGTCATTTTGAAACATATGTTAAGTTATAATTATGATAGAAAATAAACTTATAGCAGGATTATGTTATTTACTAGAAACATTTTGAAAGCACGAAATATTAAAACTATAGATACATTTTTGATTTTAAACTGTCTACATTACTTACGAAATATATTTTAGCGACTCAAGATGGGATTTGGAATGAAGTTTCAAGGTTATTTTCACTCTCTAATGATATTTAAATATATAAATGATATAAATTCTACAATTTGGGGAAAACTGGAAAGGAGAAGTGAGTGTGACTAATTTACCGCCCTACATTTTAAAAAAATGACTATCTAGCGAAAAAAACTTTCATCACCTGGAAAAGGGGAGCGCTGTAAAAACCTTATCACCAATGGATATATTTTTTATAATTGCATAATTTATTGAATAAAGATGCCATTTTATTTATTGCATATTCATGACAACTTTTGTTAATGTTTAAGCAAGAGAACCTAATCCGGATCCCGGATCACTATTGGTTTTTTCTATACTTTATTTATATTTTATCAATGAGATTTATAATATAAATTTTGAATTCTCATTTACATAAAATTCATTAATTGTTTTTTATGAAAATAAAGTTTAATGAGGAAACACGGTGTTAATCCGGAATTCAGATTAGGTTCACTCGCCCGACTCGTAAATAAGCGTAGTGCATTAAATCTAAGGATAAAATAACGACTCAATTAAACATGATGCTAATAAATGATACTTATCAGAAGAAAAATTTGTCCGCAAGTTTAGTCCGGCCATGTCCATATACATTGTACGGAAATGCTGACGGTACGCCTAGAAAGTCTCTGGAAAAATGTCAAATTTTAAACGAACTGTCTACCGTTATGGAATTTTCCGTAAAATCAACCCCTTTTTAGCTCGTTCAGGGCTAAAGTTACGAAATTTTCCGTAAAACTAGCCCTAGCGCTATACTTGACCGGGTAAGTCTTATTGAAAATTCCGTAACGTTAGTCAGTGCCTATTTTAAACGCTTCCAAAATTAGACAAACCAAAATTTAAAGTAATCGTAGTCAAGCAGCCTTCGTTCTAGAAAATATATTCGTGATTTTTCACTTAGCGACGATTCACCAACTGTAATCTTGATGACGAGTAATTAATAATTACACAACTGTGTTTCAATTTTATGGGCGTCTTTAAGAAGAAAATAAAATCAAGAGAGATGGTGACGATGAAAATGATAAGATTTATTGTCAAGCAAAGAGATTTTTCCACTCGGTGTTGTAAAACGATGTTGCAAGAAATGAATTGCATGATTTGTATGTCATTTATAAGACTATACAGTCAGTGATTCTGTAGTTGGAAAGGAAGTATTTTGAAAAGTAGGTTTCACGAAAAAGAGTTAAGATTGACTTTTCAAGTATTTTAGACGAAGAAATTATAAAGTTTTTAAAAATGAATGTCAAGATTCTCACCCTTCTTTTGTTATTTTGCATCACTGTGAAAGTGGAAAGTGTCTTATCACTGATTATCACGATCCCAAAACCTGCACCTCCGCCAAAAATAGGTAGTTGCATCAAGAATTATAATCAAACAATTATAATAAGTGATACATTTTATATGTAATTAAGTAAATGTATCAATGACGTTACAAAAAAAATTCATATTTTCAAATTTGTTCTTTGGATCCTGACTCAATTTGCAAATGCTGGTTCCATTTCGTATATTCAATAGAGCAAAATTAGAAAATTGTTGTGATAGTAAACCTTAATTTTTTCATGTGAAATCAAGCTCATGATCAATAAGGTATAAAATATAGAAAACATATATATTTGATGTGAATTCACTAATAAAATCTTCAAATTTTTTCGATAGATTGTATGCAAGCACTTGGAATCGACTATCTGTAAATTAAAGTTTACCCTCTGGTCCTATGATTTTATTCTCAAAAAATGCTCGAAATTAATATATTGTCCTTTGGCATATGGAAACATAAATCTGTTTAGCACTAAGCAGGAATGTGAAAAAGAGTGCAAAGGTAAGGGGATGATTAATTAATTTACGATTGTAGATGTTCTTGATTCTAAAATTAAAATATTCTTTAATTATTATTTTTTATCAATTTTATCATACTTATGATACGAAAGTCAATATAGATAAGGTACTGTTGATATACTTTTTACAATTTAATATATTATATACAACTGTATAATGTCCGGTATAATTTTGTTGGTAGTATAATTTACGCAGTTAATATAATTTTTAATTATATAGTTATCAATTTCGTATGATTCTAGGGGTATAGAAGACACTAGCATCTCAAGAAGTTCAAAATACATGGAGATAACGTTTTTACATATAATCTTCGTTTTCAAATGGATGTAATAAAATATCTAAACTGTCCATTATTCTGCAAATAAAGTAACATAATTAAATTTTGAATACAGAGAACTTCAAGTATTGTATCAAATATGAAACTGGTTAAAACAACAATAACTGGTAAAACAAAAATATCGAAATCACGAATTTTTTGGACCATTCCTTTTTAGAGAAGGAACATACCAGTACAGTATTCACTTCTAAAAATTTTTATTTATAAAAATCTAGCTGTGAATTCGATCTCGGGTGTTTCCACTTTGTTTGTATTTATAATTGATTGGTGCTCATTTGATGAGAACTTTGCTTCCTCATTATGGTTAATCAGAAAATATATTTGCTTCCTCATAGAGGATTCACTACCGCGAATCTTGATGAAGACTATTTAATGAATAAAAAAACAGTGATTGAGAGAATATTTTCAAGAAAGTTTCCAACGATAAACAAGAAGATTCATTGTCAAACAAAAAGAATATTTTACGTCACTGATAATGTGTTTCCTAATTATTTGAAGACGTTGTGAAAAGTGGAAGTCATGTTCTACATCTCATTCATGAGACTGCACAGTCAGGTTCGAAAGAAGGTGATCTGAAAAGTAGAGTATACTTTAGATATCGTGAAGAAGGTAACAAATTGTTAAGTATTTTAGGCGAAGAAAGGAAAGTCCTAAAAAATGAATTTAAAGATTCTTGCCCTATTTGTATTTATTTACATCAACATGAAAACGGAAAGTGTTCTACCGGTGATCATCACGATCCCTGCACCTAAACCTCCCTTAACAACAGGTAAAGTTGCATCTTGTTTTGTAATTAAATAATTACAATAATTAATAAATTTTATGTATAATTGAGTAAATGCCTCAATTACGTAAGCAAGCAAAATACATTTCATATCTTCACCTTTCTCGCATTTTTTTTATTTTTGTACTTTTTTTATTCTATACCTATATTATTTTTCTTTATATTTATGTATTCCTCAAAGCGCAAAAATTAAAAATTGTTGTTAGAGTAAATTTTGATCGCTCGACCTAGGTTAGAAGTAAACGTCATTTTTGCATATTCGAAAAAAAAATAATAATAAAATGAAATAATAATAATAAAAAATAATAATAAATAATAATAATAAAATCAATTGAGTACGAAATATCAAAAATGTATATTATAAATTTGATTAATAAATCCTTTTAATTTTTTCGATAGAATGTCTCCAGCTGTTAGGACACGACATGTCCTGTAGATTACATTTTGATTTATGGACATATGATCATGATAAAAAAAAATGCCGGAAATTAATACATTGTCCTTTAAGATATGGAAATACAAATATGTTTAGCAGCAGAGAGAAATGTGCAAACGAGTGCGAAGGTCCGGGGAAGATTAATTAATTCACGATTGTAGATGTTCTTGATTTTAAAATTAGAATATTTTATAATTATTTTTTATTGTTAATTAAATTAGGGTAAGGATAAGTTGTTTGTACTGTTGTGAAATATAATTTTTACAATTCAATATATTATATGGAATTGCGTAGAGTACGATATGATTTTTTTGGTAGTATAACTTAATATAATTATTACTATTAATGATCAATTCTATTTGATTCTAAGCCCTAAGCCCTAAAAATATAGAAGACACTTCCATCTTGAGAACTTCTGTATAGAAATATTAATATAAATTATAATGTAAGATATATAAATATTAATTTTTACATGTAACCTCCATTTTTGGAAGAATGTATTGGATTAAACTGTCCATTATTCTGCAAATAAAGTTATGTGATGAAATTTCGAATGCAGAAAATTTGAAACAACCCAACTTGTTGAAACTCAAAATTCAGAGACTCTTGCTTCTGGAAAATGTAACTTTTAAAAACTTTTAAAAATTAAAACTAAATATCTGGAGACCTACAAATGTCAACGCTTTGAATAATAAAGTAATTTAATAATTATGCAAATTGAATTGAGGAGTAGCTCTCAATCATCCTGGCAAATGAATTGATAAGCAGTTATTTTAAAATCTATTGAAAATTATAATTTCGATAAAAAATGAAACCATAACGAAAATCTATAATTTTCTAGATACTCCTTTAAAGAACGAAATATTAAAATTATACATTTTTTACTTCAGCCTGTCAGCATAATTTTACCTAAAATTACATTTTAGCGACTAGAAAATATTCAAATTATTCGTAGTCCTAAAATTATTTCAATTTATTCACAACCATTTTAAGCTTTCAAAATTTAACAGCTACGACTCATGAAAACAAAGTTCAAGAGCAAAATTTTCAGTATATACTGTCTCTTACAATATTCATATTTTTTATATTAACTGTCGAGATGAAAGAAAAGTTTTGCTGAGATAAAAGAATCTCGATTTCTAAATCAAAATGAATTTTTTGTTTCCTACCAGAGAAATAAAATTTCGATTTTTCCAAAAATGTATTCCTCTGCTTAAATTGCTTTGTCCATATTCTACACCGTGATTTTTTAAATTATTATACCATTAAGCCAAATCCCTTTCGGGGTAAGCGTAGCCCGTTTTGTTCTGGCTTCATTAATTCAGAGAGCGGACGAATCCAGTCTGAAGTTGCGCACCAAGCCTAGGCCCGGCTTCCTCGTTGCGGAGAGCCCCTGAACTGAGCAAGTGAACATGCGCGCGCACTCTGTGCTGTCCGCTCATCATAGTCACTGACATTCAAATGCTCGCGCGAGCTCTCCCACCACTTCCCCCCCATGCGGCGGTTCTTCGCAACGAGGGAGCCTAGCCTGGGTTCGGTACGCAACTTCAGACTGGGCTCGTCCGCTTTCTGCTCATTATACTACCGGTGATCAACATATTATTTATATGGCAAGGGTAAATAAAGGATGTGTAGGAGGAGGGATAGGTTTTAGATTAATCTAGAAGTCGCGTGTTGCTCATTCAAACGTCACACTCTCTCCACAACATCTCTCTGTCACGGGTCGCTGATCAGTCTCTCTAGCAATCAACCCAGGTGAAGAGCTTTACATAGCCAACATAAATCATGATTCACACATGAGCACACAAACTGACTGATAAGCCCATAGGAAGAGCCATATTCTTTATCCGAACCACATCCACCAAGCAAAGCTCTCCACGAAGGTCTATTAGTATCCAAAACCTTTCAATTCAGGCGTCACTCTTGTTCTTATAAACAATTATTCTCCATATATCCCTATCTTTGCATACATTCTATGCCTTCTCTACATCCATACACCCTTTTTTGCAAGCTCTCGTGTTCCTAGGACTCTATACCTCTTTGCTTAAGAGTTTCATTTATACATTCCAACCATTCTTTCTTCGGTCTACCTTTGGGTACGCTACCATTCACCTTACCTAAATACACTTGCTTCGTTAAACGTCCTTCATCCATTCTCTCAACATAACGAAACCATCTCAGCAAATTTCTTTCACTTTTGTCAATCAATATTCCATGGCCTTCCCAATGAGTATTTCGGTAAATATTTTGCCTACGGTACTTAGCAGGCTAATCGCTCTATAATTAGTACAACACCTTTATCACCCTTTCCCTTGTAGAGTGGGACGATAATCGTTTTTCTCCAGTTATTTGGAACTTCACAGTTCACAGCATACACATTCCTAAATTCGTTTAGCCACAAAAACAAATATCCACTACCGCTCTTAAGCATTTCAGCAGCGATACCAACTACACCAGCAGCCTTACTATTCTTTAGTTTCTTAAGTACGTATATAATGTCGAGAATATCGATTTCACAGCCCCACAAAAAAAAAGTTTTCTGAATCCCAAGCTAAACCACCATACCTATACGTTTTTGGGATCGCTGAATCCGATTCCGGGGGCAGTTTGACTCCATCAGATCAGGATGAAGGTTAATTGGAGGTCAAATTGAAGAAGACCGCTGGATCGGAAAAAACCTCTATTCTCGGACGTTTTTTGGCTCGCTGAATCCGAATCCGGGGTCAGTTTGACCCTATCAGGTCAGGATCAAGGTCGAGTGGAGGTCAAAATGAGAAAAAACAATTAATACGGCATGAACCGCTACTTTAAAACGTTTTTGGGGTCGCTAAATCCGAATCCGGGGTCATTTTTACTCCATCCGGCCGGGATGAAGGTAATCCCAAGATCAAATTGAGAAAACCATGAAATTGGAGAAAAGCTCTACTCTTAGACGTTTTTGGGGTCGCTAAATCCGAATCTGGGGTCATTTTCACCCCATCAGGTGAGGATCAAGGTCAAACGAATTTGTCCAAACAGAGTTTTGTTACAATTTCTGAATTCTTACATTGAATATCGCGAATTATACCTACATTCACTGTTTCTTACGGTATATAACCTTTTATCCTCGAAAGATCTTACGAGCGGTATCCCTTTACGCTTCACTCCGTTCTCATCACTTTCTCTCTTCAATGACCAGCAGTAATCAACCATCATATTTACATCCCATCGTTCTTGATATCTCATTTCCATCGTCTTTATGTCTTGATGGAACCTCTTCCCTTGCTTCTCACTAAAATCTCCTAGATTCGTTGGGAAGTAATCCATATGTGAGTGCAAATAGT
>JAUMHM010000031.1:25494441-25539670 GCA_032362435.1 Melikaiella ostensackeni | reverse complement strand
GTGTTTTTTTACGTCATACTTTTTGCGACTGTAAGTAGACGTCTAATTCGAACGTTTATGTTTTCAAATCAGGTTTTTTATGTAATATTTCCTTGAAATATAGACATTATTTACTGAAATTATTGCATTTATGCTCTTTCCTTCTGATTCAACTATGTTTATCATAATACTAACAGTAAATGCACAGGCGCGTTGACGTCCCTAAAATTTCATTTCCCGAAATTGAGAATATGAACAATTTAAAAATCCATCATCAAACAAACTTTTGAATATCAAGAATTAGACGAATTTGGAAACAATAATTTCAAATTGAACGGTTCAAAATAAAAATATATATTGAACGATTTTAAATTGAGAACGTTCCAAATCAAACAATTTCAGGTCATGTAAAATTTTAAATAAAGGATAATATTTCGAACGAAATGAGAAGGAATTAAACTTGTATCATTTCCAAACAAAAGCGTTCAAAATTATATAATTTTAAATTGAAGGAGTTTGAAATTGAAAAGTTTTAAATCAGAAGCTCTCAAGGCGTCATGATCCATTAAAAAATTATGACTGAAATTTTGAGAATTGTACAATGTCATTAATGATGCTTATGTTCAAAAGTAAGAGCATGCTGAACCGTGTCGTAACTGTAGTGGGAAGAACATTTTTTAAATTGATATTAAAAGAGTCAAAAATTATTGAGGTAGATATTATCCGCACAGAACCTTCTTATCGCTTATTTTTAAGAATAAATAAGAAAATGTTGGTTTTTCAACCTGAGGGTATTCAAAGAAAAAAACTAAGCATTCCTTTCAGTAAAAAAAAAAACAGAAAAAAGGAACCCATAATTCAAAAAAAGCCAAATTTATTTATGACTCAAAATGGAACTGTTTTAGAATTGCGCATATAAAATTTTAATTTTTAATTAAAATTATAGAAATTTCGAAGATGATAAATATAATTAATAAGTATCACAGCGAAAAGTGAGCGAAAATATAGGAGTTTCAATTTTGACAAAGTGAATGAGTTAATGAATGAATAAATGAATGAATGAAGTAACAGATTATTATAGTTAATAGGAGAGTTCATAAACAAATGTGTTCCATTTTCCAATCCTCTTTTCATCATAATATTGCTGACTGATAATTAATTATAATTCACTTGGAAGGACTGATTCGCAGTCAATTGATCAGTCAGTTTTGACTGATTTAGCAGTTGTCGAATGCACATTGTTTGAAACAGTCAAATACATTTCCAAGAGAAGTTAAAATATGTTTTCAAGTCAATCATCTGCGTACATGAAGGGCTTGATTAAATTATACAAATATACAGACTTCAAAGGCTGCACAATCTGAAAAGTTCTACGTTCTTTATAATCACTTGCTTTTTGAACGCTAATCAATTTAAAGTTCGATTAAATTTTTAATTCTTCGAAATATAGAAACTGTAATTTCGATTCTTTCCAATTTCATAACGTATCATATTTCAATTTTTTAGAATTTATCTTTAAGTTTTTACAAATTCGATTTGAAGGAGAATGTACGTTTCACAAAGCCGAAAAAATTTCCAGGAAATTAGCCCATTAGAATTTTCAATAATTAAAAATAAGTATTGAACAATAGACATTTGCTGAAAAAGACCTATAAAGTCAATTCTGTATATATACATATATTTTTTACACTCACAGGAACTTGCAGATAAAATTCACGAAATGAAGACTTACCTGGAACAAAAAATGAAATATTTCTGTTATTTTTATATCTCAAGTCAGCAACAATATTTATTTAAATAGGCTCGAAACAAATGTTTTTTTAATATGCTTTGTCAGATTGTTTAATTGTAGTGCTTAAATTTGGATGGTTTTCGGATGAATTCTTTAATGTCAAATGCTTGCGTTTGAAAGCGTTTAATTTTGAAGTTTTTTAAATTAAAAATTGTGTCAATTGTCTTTATTGATGATTCCACCTCAAAATTCTCCGATTTTGCATGTTTCCAGTTAAGAATTGTTCCATTTTGTAGATTCCAATTCACAAATTTTGAAATTCCACGATATCAAAATTTTTCTGCTTCATTTTAATTTTTGTTCATTTGATTAATTTATTGTTGACTAAATTCAAGATTGGTCCACTGCTAACGCTTCAATTAAAAATATTTATATATAGAACTCTAGTTTTTCCCGTACCTATTTACAATGGAAAAAAGTAAATTTTATTTTATTACTTGAAGTAAAAATTTGGGTAGACCTGCATTTTTCTTTTGAATATTTAGAAAAATAAAATGTGTCGTCACAAAATCAAGAAATACTGATACGGAACATTATGGTAGCGAGTTTCATATTTTTTATCCTGCATAAGTTATCTCTTCCAAATATGAAAGATATTAATTTCTTTTAGATTAGATCCTCTTCTAGTCTCCGAAGTGGCACATAAGTCTATTTTTTCTACTTCTCAGGGCAGGAAGAGGTATTAATTTAATCATTTATTGAACCTCCTACATCCTCTGTTTGGAATAATTTTTGGAATAAACCTTGTAAATCATGTTAGACATTATGTTGAATATATTGCAATATTTTCTATTAATTTATTATTTACTCCATTAATTAGGTTTTATTAATAAATATTCATTTTGACATTTTTTCTTTAAATCAGACTTGTTTTTAAAGTATACTGAAAATGAAATTTGGCTTTATGTATGTGTTCTGTGCACGTGTGTTTATACAAGAGCAAAACTGTTATCTTATCATGTCACGTTATTTCTCGTCTTACAATCAGAGGAATTGAAGGGCACTGTTTATGATCTACTGAACTTTCTTATCTAGTAAACAATTCGAAATTATTATATTCTAGGAAAAACGAAGGCAATGATGGCAAACAATCTTGCGTAATCATGTATCAACTGAATAGAAAAAAAATGTGTGCAACTATACTAAGTTTCAAGTCGATTCATATCTTCGGTCCGGTTATGGATTCAAAAATAAATTGTAAAAACTTCTCCTATGCAGGCAAAAATCTATGGCAATCTTTGTAGGTTCTATTGTTGGGTGGCAACTTTTTCGAAGTAACTAAAGTATTGAAAAAGTTACCTTATTTGTTTCTTTTGCAGAAATTCAGTTACTTTCGTAAAAAGTAACTTCTAACTTCAATTAGTTACTATTTTTCAGTAACTTGTAACCCTAATTTTAGTGTAGTAACTTTTTCGTGACTTTTTGATACATATATTCAAATTTTTTTGAACATTTCTTATAAAAATCTTTAGGTGAATTTTACAGATCATTTCATTACTCAAATGTTTGCGCACACTTAGGTTTATAATCCAACTTTGACTAAAAAGTCGATCAAGCGATTTAGATTGCTTAGCATTCATTAATAATCATCAGGCGTGACCTCTAAAGCGTTAAACTTTGATAAATCGAATGTTGACGACACCGTGTATCATACAACAATAAAACATTTTTTATTGAAATTTTGTTTTGATTACTCCAAAGTCGTTTTGAAACTTCAAATGAGCAAACAGACAAATCATATGTTGGACTTGCAGCGTGTTATCAATGTTAAATATATAAGTTTGGCAGTGAGATATGTTTCTGAATTGAAAAGCTTTATTTTCTTCAACGTAAGGCGTACTTATCCGATAATAAAAACTTACGCTTATGCAGACTTATAAATTTTGATAAATTTTTCAAGAAAAGCTAAACATTTTTTACATTAAACAAAAGAATTTTGAAAGTCAATAATAAATTAATTAAAGCATGTATTTTTTCCTGAAAAATAGAGAATACTTCGAAATAACCCTTCGCAAAATAGTTCGTAAAATTTGCATTATGCGCAGATCTTAATGAAGCGTAAATGTATGAATAAGCTTCAATATTTTAATAAACTCAGAGGGAAATTTTCATGAATAACATAGAACTTTTCAGATTGTGCAGCTTTTGAAGTCTGTATAATTTAGTCAGGTTCCTGATATAAGCAGCTGATTAACTTGAAATACATTTTAATTCCTCTTGGAATGGTATGTGACTGTTTCAAACAATGCGGATTCGGCGACTGACAAATCATCCAAATCTGACTAATCATTCGACTGAAAATCAGTAATTTCAAGCGAATTATCCTTTATCGTTCCAGGCAGCAATATTGACTGATTTATCCGCTAACCCTACAATCTGCTAACAAAGTTGATTGAAATGAAAATAGCATGAATGCAAATGCCAAATATAAAACTCAAAATGTGCCTTCGACTAATTGGGCTGTAACCATTTTAAGTCTGAGATATATTATATTCTTTTATAATAAGGTATTATAACGTTTGTAAGAGAATTTTGTTTCAATTTTCGTAATATAGATGTCGTGGGCACTAAATTTATTCGTATTGATGAGACAAATCGATTGATGTATTTAAAAAGTCTCTATTACAAATTAAAATTATAATACCTGTATGTACAGATTTATAAATTTGTTAAACCTTTATATATGAAACAGTCTCCTTAATTTTTGGAATACACCAATATTTCAAGTACAAAATATATTCGTTTTGATAGAATGAATCTATTAAACTATATACAAATCATCTATGACCAATTTTAGTTATAATATATTTCGATTAATTTTTGGAATGAACAATATTTTGAGTACCAAATAGATTTATGTTAATGAGATGGTGTTACCCGTTTAGAAGCCGTCTGTGATAAAGAAAATTCAATATTTTATACCATGAAAACAATCCTCTATGAAAAAGCAGTGTTTATGAAATGGACACAAAAGATACACCATAAAACGAACGCACACAAATTACTTTGCGGTAGTTTATTATTATACTTGCCAATATAATTAATGAAAAGCATGAAGATGACTATAGCCCTGAAAAAGGACCAGAAGACTACAATTTTCTTTTTAGGTAGATAAAATGGACTCTCATATTTTTATATGAAATATTCACCGAACTGCACAAGGTTTAAGCTAACATATTCAGGTTTTCTCAAAGTGTAATAATATTTTTAATATTTTTATGAGAAATTTGAAAGATAAATCAAAATTGTGAACTGATCCCTTTTGAAGAGTTTTGAACGATCTATGTTAATGTATTTATGTAACATTAGTCAGTCACTGGTTCAATTTGTTAATATTCAACTAATTGTTAGTTGAATTGCAATTAGTCAAAAAATGTACGTTACTTTATTTGACTAAAAAGTTACGTTATTTGACTAAAAAATGAGTATAATTATTTTCACTAATGTTTTGGCTACATTTTTCTACTAACAATTATTATTTACATTTTACTAGCAAATTTCTGCTTCATTGAACTCAGCTATAGGAAAATTTTGTCCTCCAACATTTCAAGTTTCTAATTTCAGAATAGTTATATTTTTCTGCTGTAAGAAAGTGGAACGGGGCGAATGAGACCCTGATGTCTCTTATCACTGAAAACATGTACTCAGATGTATGTTTTAATAACCCACCGTAGTAAAAAATTATATTTTCTCCACATAATTATTTTCCTACTTCCTTAAATACGAAATTTTGATTTATTTAGGGGAGGCCGGGGCTAGAAGTTCCGATTTTGGCTTAACATCAAAAATAACTTACGAAAAAGGTCATTATTCAATTTACTTTTGATTAATTTATCGTTAAATATGTTGTATTTCAGTGCTTTAAATAGATTTGTTTCATATAATCATTGTTTTTTTTTTTAATTGAAAACCATTTATTTATGGTAGTTCGGAACAGAACTTCTAACCCCTTTGCGGGGCTAGTTGTTACCGCCCCGGGATAAGTTGTTATTAAAAGTTTAGAAATGTCTTTTTCAAAGAATATCTCAACTTTTTATTAGAATAGAATGCAAGAATTGTATTTAAACATACATTTACAACTGAAGTCATGCGAAAAAAACGTATATTCACATTGAATAAATAACTATTAATAAATAACTATAATTCGTTTCATATTCAAAACTTATATTACTCTTTTTAAATATTGATTAATTTATATTAATAATCAATCATATTTTTATTATCTTACACATATAATTATAATTATAATAAATATAATTATATTCTTATAATATATTAAATTAAAATTATAATTAATTCTATATATTATTCTTATATATTAAACTTCTATTAATTAATGAAAGTCTGCTTTCTAAAACAAAGTCAGAATCAGAATATCATAGAATAGCTGCACATTGTTCAACGGGGCAAGTTGTTACGGGAACAACGTGCCCCACGGCAGGGTAATAACTAGCCCTATACGATACACGTGACAACTTTATAAAATTTGTAGCTTATGCATTAAAGTGAGCTAATAATAATTGTCACATAATATTCTCAAACGTAATTCAATTCATAATCACAAAATAATCAATAACTATGATCTTAAATAATCATAATAGACCAAAAAATAACGATTGAAAAATATTTACTTAAGTATTCTTCTTAAGGATTCTTTTATAGAAAAATCACTAAGTCCGTTTAAAACGTCACAAGTTCCATCATTTTGAGGTTATGTTGGTTGTTTTCTGCAGGAAATGGATTCATTTTTAGAAATATTACTAAGTCCGTTTGAAGACTCACATCGTATTTTACTTCTCTTCTTCCTCCAATTATTATAAAAATATCTCAATTACAGTTTGATATGTTTTCAGCAATTCAAGGAAGAGAAAAAAAAAATTTTAAATATAAGCTCGAAATCACCAATTCATTTAATTGGGGAATAAACATCATCTTTTTCCGCCGAAATAATATTTTCGCGAAATAATATAATTTTTCTCAAAAACATGCAACCGTAACCTCGAAACTAGCAAAGCATTTCGCAAACAAATTTTTCGCGTTAGCAAACATTTTTAGACAAGACCTGGCCATTTTGACGAAATAATATAATTTTTCCGCAAAACGAATGCGAGTTCTTATCTTATATATTCGCAATTCTGTGTTTATGAAGTTTGAAGTGGTATTCACTTTTGCATTTCATACCCCACGTGATGCAAAGTCGATATCTGTGGATTTTCGCACGGTCTAGAAAATCGTAGGTAGGGTCGAAATAAGGTACTATATTGTACAGGAGTGCTCCACCGCCATTTTAATCGCCATTTGCGTACTTTATAATTTCGCGCCACTAATCGCCCAGTATAATAATTAATAAATATTTATAAATTAACAATGGTGGATTGCAGTGCCAATCTGTCAACAAAAGTAGTTCTTCTGGACGACATAATTTGATTCCTTTGGACACATTTTCGAAAATGAGTGAATTTCACAACCCAGTAATTCTATTTTGTTGCATTTTCACTGAAACCCGAAAAATGAATATATTCGACACTCTAGTTTTTTCTGTGTGACAATGAAGCCATCGGAACAACTTACTCCCGGAACTTTGAGCCCGGACTCCACTACATGTAAAACGTGAAAGACATTTATTTTAAACATAAATTTTTAGTGAAGCAAAAATTGTTTATGAATTGAATCCATAGCATTATATGAATTATTAGTTATTCGCATACGGAGATCTGATTTCAGTATTATATTTATATGTTTTTCGTTTTTATGAATACACATTTTACTATAGAGCATTGATGAACAGATATGGCTTACACTTAAAAAAAATGTTTGTTTGCATAAGAAACCTCTTGTTTGACTTCATATCAAAGTTAGAATTTGCTTGGCTCAAACATAATGGCGCATATGAATCAAATATGTTTTCATGGAATTACCTAAATATTTGTTCGTCCCTAATGTAAAAGATAGAATTTTTCTTGACTCAAGCAAACGGGTTTCTGACAATAAGTGCCTAAACATTTTGAAACAAATACAAACGCAATTTTTTTAAGTTTAATTTTTGTATTGTTATAAGGAAGTTTTTCTTCCCAAAATTCCTATACTTGCTTCCAAGAAATGCTTCCTTGATTTCAGACAAAATTAATATTCCAAAAGCTATCAAAACCAAGTGCTGAGTGATAATTACTTAAAATTATATTCACAGAATTTTATTCCATCGGTTTTATTCACTCGGTGGCAAGCTGATTGTTTCGTGAAACTGACAGAATAGTTATGTCTATAGATATAACATAAACCCTGTAGGCAGATAGTGTAAGTATCGATTATTACCCAGTCCTCTAGCGCTTCATGAAACGTTTAGATTTTTCTTGAAATGTTTAATTACACTAATACTAATGGTCCTATAAAAAGCCAAGAGTATCGTTAAGGTTTGGCGATTATTCCAGTTTATCGTTGACAGAACTCTAAACAAGACATTATTTACTTGAATTAAAAATTTTATGGTGTTTCTGAGTCATTAAATGGTTTGGCAGTTCCAAGAAAACAAAGAGCATCATTAAAAATACCGAAAGCTGAAGTTATCTAAAATTTCATAGAATCTCATGGTTAAGCGTTTATACATTGTCGCCACAGGTGTTACCTTAGAAGATTGTAGAGAATTTCAAGGAGAATGAAACAATTGTATTGCGCATTATGTTCTGAACTATTTTTCCTCTTCGTTCTCTAGATATGAACCTTTCACAGATAACATAAATATTAGCGAACGGATGTCTGGAAAATCATCAGTTGCACTGTACGAAAATCTAAAAGAGTCAATTTTATCTGCCTAAAAAGAGAATGAGGTGCATTTTCGGTGCTCTCGTGGTCAGCTTCATGCTTTTCTTTAATTCTGTTGGTAAGTACAATAATAAACCCTTGCAAAATTCATTCCGAAAATTAAAAAAAAATGCTCTCACAAGCCTTATTATACTTTCATCGATTCATATTAATTACATACCAGCCCCTGCTTAACAAAATTGGGTTTACAGTATCTCCTGTTATTGCCAACACTGTGATAAAAATTAATAAAAGGTTTTTGAATTTTTCAAATTCATTTTTGAGAAGAATGTAAAATCGAGAAAAAAAATAATTAGTGTACCAGCAGATTTTCCTCATCAAATGGAGTGCTTGTTTGTCAACTTTCAGCCTTCAGATATATTATTTACTATTCAATTTACGAGGTTTTTCATAAATGACCAATCGCGAGTGATTAACCTAAGATATTTTATTCATTACGCTTTTACTATCTTCAGATTCATTTTAGACATTACAAATTCATACACCTTTTTTTTCAACAGAAATATCATCTGGTATGTTCTCTCAACAGCAAAAGGTAAAGATAATTAGACTTTCAGAGAGTGGCCGCAGCGAAATTTTTAATGAGCATACTAATCGTTACGAAGAAGAGCATCCCCCTACACACACTAATCCCAATCGTTCAGTAGGGCAAAAAGCCCCTTATCAGCAGTATTATGGAAAATATCCTGAGCCTCCACTTTCATCAGGGCCTGCAGCTCACACTACGTTCCCTGTGTATTATAACGGAAAAAGTACTTTTCAAAAAATCACTCCAACCATTTCTGAAACTTCAAATTCCCAAAATCATCTAGTCACTAATCCGCAATATATAGCAGAGCATGAAAAATTGTTTAAAAAATATTATCCTGCGGGTCTTCCTAGAGCTCCTGGATTTGGCAGTCACTTCTAATACTTCCAGCTATGTAAGAAAATTATATTAAAAACTAATATACAATTGTACATATAACAATAGTGTTAGGCATATGCATTTTTACGTTACACGCGTTGCTATTGTAAACAACCTTCTAATTCAAAAGTATAGACTTTTTTTATTGAAAATTTTGTTTCTATGCTATTTGCTTTTCAATGAACTTTGTTTATTATATAATATAGCACAGGTCATCAAAAATGTATTCTGTACTTTTTTCAATCCTCTTTCGATCATAATTGGCGTACAGTCTAAATTTAAATCAATAAAAATTTGAATGATCTAATTGATAGAACATATTTCAAATGAAAAATCAGTTCTACGTTATTAATAAAAACTTGCATCTAAGTTTATTTAAATGTTAAGGATTTCTCATGCATACACGTCTCATTACGTTCTGCGCAATATAATACTCATTTTTCGAGAAAACATACAGACCTTAATTGTTTTATTATCGATTGTTGAGTTCCTTCTGTTTAATGCAAGAGATTGTTAGCGTTTCTATAAGAAATTTATCAGAATTTAGAATTATTCATAAGCGTAAATTTTCCTGATCGGATAAGTGCGGCTTACCTTGAAAAAAATAAACGTTCTATTACAGAAACATATATCTTACTGACAAAGTTACATGCTAATAATTGACAACACTCTGTAAATCTAACATTACAGAAAGAAAACAAAGAGTACAAAGTGATTCATGTAAAAATTCTGGGATTAATCTCGGCATGTAAAATATGAAGATCGGTAAGGCTAAAATAAAAAATGAGCGGTCTTTCATTTTACCCTTGCCGATCTTTATTTTGTTTCATGACGCGATCACCCCTAGCATTTTTACCTGAATTACTTTTTACCGTTCATTTTTTGTGTGATATGACTTGTTTATTTGCACTTTTGGAGCTTCAAAACGTCTTTGGAATGGCCAAAACGAAATTTTAATAAAAAATGTTTTATTTTTATATATGATACACGGTGCCGTCAACATTCTATTAGTCTGGTCTTTACATTTTGAAGGTCATGTCTGGTAATTATGTATGCCTGTTAAGCAGAACCGCTTGATATGTTGGGGCCCCTTCACGGTTACAAATAAAGTTTACCATTCAATGAGATTCAATGAGGTTGTCTTATGGAGGCCCCTGGGTCGCGGCCCCGCCGGCCCCTAGTTTAATGCGGCCCTGCTGTTAAGCAAACTAACTGCTTCAAGGTCTAAAACGAGGAAATTATTCATTGTTTGTTTTAGTCTTGATTAATTGTGCGATGAAAAAAAATCCAGAATAGTAACGAAATTTCACAACATGTGCAATACGTAGTACATTGACTGATAACGTTAATATATAACTAAGAAGTCAAAGTTGGATCATAAAACTAAATGTGCACAAACATTTGAGGGATGAAATGATCAGTGAAATTAACTTAAAGTTTTACATATAAGGAATATTGAAAAAATATTCAACCTATCCTGATGAATTTTCACGATTTTTCATTTAAAATGTTTTTTTCCCCCATGCCAGAAGATATGAATTTTCTAGACTGCGTCTAGTCGTCCTGAAAAATTGGCGGAGCTGGAAAGGGGGATGGACTACTCGTCCCATCGGAAAAATACAGAAAAGCTCGGAAAATTAAATATAAATCTAGGAATTTAATTTCACATGAGCGAGTATATTTTTAATTTAAATTATTAATTGTTCAAAGTTTAAACTTCCATTTCCAAACTTTCTGGCTTTCAAGTTGAGTCCGTTTCACTTTTAAATACATAGTTTCGAAAACGTTTAGATTTTTGTAACGCGATAACTATATGAAAATAGATAATGCATGCTGGTAAATATTTGCAACTGTTAAGCAAATTAACTGCTTTAAGGACTAAAAAGTGAAAATAATGTTATCTGAATACGTCTGATTTTAGTCGTACTGAAGTTAAATTCTAAATAAAAGCATTCATTTACTTTTTGTAATCAGAATAAAAATAATCTCTACAAGTAAATTAAAAATGAATAAATACATACAATTCATTTATTTCTCAATCTAAATAATAAATATGTTCACGAAATTAAACTTCTACAATCTGGAAGTGTAGAACTGAGACTTTCGTTCTTAGAAGATTGTGAAAATTTCCAAGGAGAAAAAGAAACAACACTGTAAAAAGTGGAGATCTCTTTTTTTATGGTATCATTTTTTGCATGTCCTGTTTTTGATTAGGATAACTTTATTCTGCTATTTTCAATGTAAAACAAATAACGCTGGGATCCCACCAGTGGTCTCATCTTAGTACCACTCGAGACAAATATCCGCTACCGCTCTTAAGCACTTCAGCGGTGATACCATCCACACCAGTAGCCTTACCATTCATTAGTTTCTTAATCGCGGATATAATGTCGTCGATACGCTTATGTTACGATATGATATGTTTTTATTATTATCAATAATAATTATCAAAATAATATAAATTTATCTGACTTGAAAACTACCCTGGAAAGGATAAATTTGTTCTTCACCATAACTTTAATCTTCCATTCCTCACTTCATAAGTTCAAAATCAACATCCAGTTTTCTTCGCAATTAGAGTGGAATCTGAAAGTAAAAAGCTTTTGAGATGCAATAAAAAGAAAACAGGTTTTTGTTTGACTCTAAACCGAGATCCATAACCCATTTTTCTTTTGAATATCAAGTTTAAAAATTTGCTCTTTTTGTCTGAAAACTGGAAAATTGTTCAAATCGGAAGTCTTACAACTTCCTGACACGTCTATGTCTAAATATTTCATATTAATTTTAAATGGAATACAATTTTGGCAGTTTATAATTCAGAAGTAGTGTAAATGTAATTTTATATATGAGTTATATTTCACGAACTAAAATATCAAAAATCTATCCATTCGAGAAACATTTTTTAAAGTGTCAGTATACTTTCATTTCACATTACAAATATTTTATAACGTCCGAATTTCAAAGTGAATTTTAGTTTGAAGAGGAACACATCAAAACCATTGTAGGAAATACAGCACTGGAGGCTTTGTGAAAGGACTATTTTATCCCCTTCAAAATGTGTTCATTCCCATTAGATTTCGATTACTGTTCGACAGTTTTTTGTAAAATGCCATTAGTGGTTTTTTGTGCTTGAGGGAAAAAAAGAGCCAAATCCAGCGTGAGAAAGTAATCCAAGCCAGGACAAGTCATCAACGTCTGTCTCTTTTATAGATACCTGAAATTGAAGTTTGAAATTTTAAAAAAGGTTTTAAAAGTAATTTTTAAAATTTGCACTCTATGTTTTATCAATATAAAAATATTTGTAGAAGGGTAGGTTGCGTTTCAAATTTGAGACAACTGAAAAGATATATTTTTGAGAATACAATAAATAATTCCTCGCCCACATCTGGAGCTTAATCTATTCAACCGATTTGCATCAAATTTTAATAAAAAGTCTGTAGCAACATGTTTTCGATACATCTTGCAGGAATTTTCGATATCTTGAATAGTTTTAAAAATCTTACAGTTAAATAAAATAAGTTGCAGAGATGGACATGGGTGAAAAATTTAATTTTTTAAAAATAATTCAACAATAATGAGTTTTGTATCTCAACTTTTTGCTCAATATTTCACCTAGAAATCTATGACAACATATTCTTGATATGTATTTCACAGAAATTCGATATGCTTATTAATCTCAAACTTTTCTTAATCATATTTTGTGTTAAATAATCAATTTTTTCACCTGTGCCCACCTGTGCAGCTTAATGTATTTAACTTATTTACACCAAATTTTAATGAGGAGTCTCTAGCAACATGTTGTTAATACATTTTGACGGAATTTTCGATATCTTGAGACCGAATCCATTTCAAATCAGGCAGGCAGTGCAACTTCAAGTGACATAATCATTCGCCTCTTAAATATGTTATTTAAAAAAAAAAATAATAAGATGACACGTATTTTACTGTTTTGAGAAAAAAATCATTTTTGCGAAGTTATAAGTTTTCAAAATTTTTGGGTTATTAAAAAAAACAATTTTTTTCTTTAAACCTTTATAACATTCGTCCTAACTGAGATTTTAAGTTTTCTTTTTTGACTCTGATGAGGCTTATTGTCGTCTTCAGAAATTCGCCGTAAAATTAACAAAATATTGAAAATTAAGAAAATGGCGGCGGTTTTTCTAAAAATATTAAAAGCCGATTTTCTCAAAAAATCCTACTTTTTTTTCGCTAAAATTGTTTGTTGAATTGGTATTCGTATGACGAAGACGCTCTATGAGTTTTATGCGGACCAAACAAATTTTGTGGTAACAAAGATTTTTTTTCGAGAAATAGAATTTTCGAATTTTTAACAAACAACGATCGATTTGACAAAATGCTAAGAAAAAACTTTCCTTATTTTGAAATTTTGTACAAAAAATACCTTTCACTCTTTTATGATATCATGCATCATTCGCAAAAAAAATTATGAAGTTCATTTCGTCGAAGAAAAAATTCGCATGGAAACAAAAATGATTTGGCCTGGCAAAATTTACAAAATATTTTCTTTATTTTAGCAAAAATTCTTGAAAAATATTGGATATGATGAAGAAAGTAGGGTTTTCTATCAGATCCGACTTTCTCATCCTGGCTGAATTTTGAAAACATGGAAAGTTGATTTTATGGAAAACCCCATTTTTGTATTGTGTCCATTACTTTAAAAAAATCGTGCTTACATAAAAAAGACGTTTCGTAATCAGCTTCTTAAGCTTTTCATCCATCATATTGGATCGTCCATTTTGAATTTTGAAAATCTAACTTCAGATTCGTAAGCAGAAATATCATAAACAAAACATGTATGTATTATTTTTCTAATTATTCCAGCTGTTGCCAGTTTAGCCAATTGCCATCTAATTTTTAAATTATTCCGAATTGAAAACTGTATAAAATTAGGCGCATAATATATTATCGAAAATAATATAACCCCCTTTCCGATTTTGAATAAAAAAAGTGATTGATGATAATTTTTTTAACAAGATCATATTAATTGTTAAATATGAATGAATGTAGTAAAATTCAATTGATTTGGCAAAAAACTTGCTTCTCTCTTCTTGTTTCCTCTTTTTTCTTAAAAATCGGAATAAAATCTAATTTCTTAAGAAAATTTGTTGTGTACTAAAAAAGAGCACCCAAAAAGTTCACAAATCAAAAATAGACTTTGAGACTGCCCGATTTTTCGACTCATTAGGGACAAATGTTGAAAATAAAACAGAGATAATTGATAGCAATTGTTATCTTGGTACATATTTCATTCCTTGATTGAAATTGATTTTGACATAGGCGAACTATTTTCAATAAAAACGAAAGCCAATTATTTCATTGTTTAATTGAAAATTGATTTACACATATTCAAAATTCTGACCAAAACTGAAGTCAATATGTCCAATCAATGATTCTATCCTAAATTTTGATGTATCTCGAAAAATTTCTTTTTAAATCGATTTGGGTCTATGTTTTATGAGGACGAATCTTCCATCACAAAGTCAGCAATAATTAAGGACAAGACTGAGCTTATCGGAGTTCCAAATTTTTGTTCATAAAAAGTACCATTGAATAAACAGAATTGAAAGCATATTCAATAGCACCAAGAAATTGTTTTTGCGCAATCTTAGTACGAAGTTCGATCATATCTCATCTTTTTTCTATGGCAATTTTAACTCTTTTATGTGAAATATCAGGAAACTTGGCTTTCACGTCAAAGGAGACAAAAATAATGATTTGTTGGTAATTTAAAATTCTCAATTAATTTTAGAAAGGCAACACTGTTTTTGATTGATCTTATCGGAAGGGTTACCGATTCTTTGATGATTTTGCTGAAATGTTCTTCTAATTTTCTCGTGAGTAAACCTATTATCGAAATAACTGGTCGTAAAGGAAAATCTGCTTTATGAGCTTTGACCAGGCCATAGGCCAAAAATAGATTGGTATGAATTGTGTCAATCACGCACCTTTCAATATTATTTCTCAAATATTTTTGAAGCCACAATCTCCCTAGAATTTCAAATGTACCTTCTTGAAGCATTCTTGTAGGATAACTTGGAATAACTGCAAACCTATCATTCAAAACATGCACAATTTTTTGATAATAAACATTTTTTATTATCGCAACCGTAATACCCCCTTTTTCAGCATTAGTAGTCAGTGATTTAAATCGACATTTTGAAAAAACTTCTGTTTGAAAGTATCCCTTGTTTAGTTATTTTTTCTAATAAGCTTTGTGAAACCCATCATTAGAAAAATCATTTGACAAATCCATAAATTTTGCTCTTAATTCTTGTACCTTGTTTTCTGCTAATTTTAAAATATTACCTTCAATGTTTTTAATTATTTCAAGGAATTGAATATACTTCTTTTCACTATATTTGTTACTAAAGTCTTCACACAACCTTAAAATGTTGATTACCTTTCGTTCAATCTATTCTAATCCCGCCAAGTTTCATGATTTCTAAAATAGCTTTTTGAAATTTCTATGGGGTTCTTCATGAAGAAGTTCCTTAATATACTTTATTATGAATATTTTTTTCCAAACAGTATTTATATTCCCACTTTCAAATTTCAATAATAGTAAGCCTAGGGCTTACTGGCTCATTACCTCAGGATATTTGCGAAAATTCCGAATTATTCACCAATACGAATCCTGTAGGTATGCCACTGTTATCTGGATAGCGACGTGGAACCACTGGTACATGGCTATTTGTAGGCATGGAGTATTCGGTCTCTGTGCCAAAATTCCAATATGGTTAAATCATTCTCTATAGAGTTTCTCTGAATTTGCTGATTACATGCATAGAAACCTGCTGGAATTTGTCCTTAAGTGAGCAGACAAATTATAGACGTCATTTTGCAATTTCCTATTACCAGACTCAAAACTAGTTACATTCAATATGTCAGTAATGCGAATAATTAATTAACAAATAAGTTAAGTGAACTTTATGAATTCGTTGTTCTTATATTTATTTTCCTCGCAATGATGAGTGAACGGCAATTCTTCTTTATTTTGTTTATTGTTTTTTTATAAAACGTTTTCTCAAAACTAGATCAAAGGAAACAAATTTTAAAAGGGAAAAATTTAACGACGAAGTTAATCTTCTATAGATAACAAAAATTAAAAGGAGGAGTTTGAAGAAAAATGTATTTGATTCCAATAAACTAGATGCAAAGCAAAAAATAAATAAAAATACTGGTGTTATTAATTATCAAAATGCTTGGTTATAATAAAAATCTATATTTTCTCCTGATCAACGAAAATTAGGGAAGGTTGAATAATGAAGCTTATCTGATGCAGTTATTATGTAAATTGAGTTATAGGAATAAAGGGGTTCGAATTTCTTATTAAGAATACTCAATTCAGAAAGGCATGCTACTATAGCAACTGATTAATAAATTTGCATGAGTTATTATGACCATCTGTGGCCACCCCCAAGAGGTCCAAGAAGTTCGTTAATAATTCAGTTTGGGTATAACTCTCAAGTGTATCAAAACACTCGAAGAAAATTTAAATAGTTTATCACTTATAAGTCTCGGTATTAATAATGTATCAATATTCATTGCTCTATTTTCATTATTTTTTCATTTTTAATTATAACCAGCTGTTCAACATGAAATGAGATAAAAGTTTTAAATACTAAATTAATAATTTCGAAAACAAAGCTTTCAACTTCAAAGATGAGGTGAAATTCCTGAATAATATAAATTTAAGAAGCAAGGGATCAAATCGTCTATTTAAGTTGAAAGATTAAATATAAAAATATTCCATTAATTTTTTTAAGAGAATTCTCAAATTTTATTTTAAAAAAACATATGGAGTATTTTTTTATTACTACCATATATGAAAAATATTTTGACTGGCCATAAATGTTTTTAAATGTATTAATATACAAGCAATATTATACGCGCGCTACAGCGCGTGGGAAAAATCGCATTGCCAATTAATAATGTACAAACGTAAAACAAGATTACTGTGATTCCAATTTTGAATAGTTCAATTTAGTCACTTTAAAAAGTAATTCGAGAAGCATTGAGTTTGAAACTTCAATTTAGATTAAGAACATTATTAAATCTAAAATGATTCAATATTGAATGTCAAGTTTTTGCATTGGTTTTATTTTTAAGGCAAAATTTTATTATTTTGTCGCATTTTAATTGAGAGAGAAGCTTGCAAAATTAGAAAGCTACTTCAAAAACATTTAGTTTCCAATACTTTTTCGGAAGCTCTTCAATTTTGAAGATGACTATTTTTAAAATATTCACTCTCAAACGTTTCTATTCTGTGTGTACGATTTTTAAAGTTTCATTTTGAATCTGCCAAATTTTTATTACCCTGAATATAAATTTGAAAGTTTGAAGAAGGGAATGAAAATTTGTAATACTTGCGTTTTGAAAGTCGTGCATTTTAAATAATAGAGGCTATAAATTTGATATTGTATAATTTTCGAGCACTTCAAATTCGAAAATTTTCAATTTTAAATGCTCTAAGATTGAAAATAGTTCACTTTCCAGTTGTAAAATGGATTAATTCTTAGTCTTAAATGCTTAGTATTCAAATTGTTCATATTGATATGTCTAAGAATACAAATTTTTCAATTTTCATAGCTTTCAAGTCTTTAAAAATATGAAATTTTTAGTATTCCTCATTTAAATGTTGTTTAATATCGAATGCTTTCATTTGGGATTTATTAAATTACTGATAGTTTTCAACCAAAAATTGTTTAATTTCAAAGATTTATTGAAGCTGAAAAACACGCTTTCAGTTTTATATTCTACAATTTCGAATGATATCAAGTTGAGAGTTAACATTAAAATATGTATCAGTATTAAATTAATAATTTTGAATTTTTCATTCCAACATTTTCAAATTTGATACTGCGTCGCAGATTTGAAACGATATTTCAGTTCTGTCTATTTGAAACTGAACTCTTTAATTTGAAAATAATTAGAAAATATTCACCCTTAAACATTGCCATTTTGTGTGTCCAATTTTTGGAGATTCATTTTGGAATCTACCAAAGTTTCATTTTCCTAAATATAAAACTTAAATTTTTGAGAAGAGAAATGAAAATTTGTAATATTAGCGTTTTGAAAGCTGTGCATTTTAGACTTTGAAGGCTATAAATTTCATATTGTATAATTTGTCATCATTTCAAATTCAAAATTTTTCAATTTCAAACACTCTAAATTTGAGAACTGTTTACTTTCGAATTGTAAAATTAATTAGTTTTTAGTGTCAAATGCTTAGTATTGAAATTATTTACATTGGTAAGTCTGAGAATAAAAATTTATAGCTTCTGAGTCTTTCAAAATGTACAATTTGAAGTATTCCTCATTTACAGTTGCTTAATATAACAGGCCTCAAATAGGGATTTATTCAATTATTTGAAGTTGTTAATTAGATATGGTATATGGTAATTCGAGACCTTTTAATATTGACCCTCCTAAGACCCACTTATTCACCCTCATATAACACCCCCTAATCAATGTGTCATATTTTTATTAACTTTCAAAATAATTTTGTATTCCCGTTATGAAAAAATATTATAGGAAATTCATTATGGGCCTATACTGATTTTCATATAATGGATTTCCTATAATTTTTTTGCGATTTGCAAATATATAAAAATTGTAATATTAATGCGAAAGGAATTTAAATGTTATCATTTCTAAACAAACGGGTAAGAAATTGAATAATGGGAAATTGAAAGTGTTTGAAATTGGACAATTTCAAATAAAAACCTTTCAAATTTAAATAATTCGGAATTTATAAAAGTTTGAAATTTAAAAATTTTTACTTTAAAGTTTGAGAACAGGACATTAAGCATTTAGAATCGTTCAATTCTGAATTGAATAAGTTCAAATTAGAATCTGTAAGAATTGAAAATTCTCAAATTTACTTTGGAATTTTAAATTTTGAAAATTTTGTTATTGAGAAAATAAAAAATTTAATAATTTTGGGATCGAAGTTAGACAATTGCATATTTTCAAATTTATATTAAATAATTTCGAATTGAAAGTTCTGAATTTGAAAACGTTGAAATTCCAATAATTATATACTAAAATTTTGCAAATAGCACAATATCGAATGAAAAGTAATTTGAATTTGGTAATTTAAAAATATATTGTTGATAATTGAACAATTTTAAACAAAAAGCTTTCAAACATTGAATGATTTCAAATTTTTTAAGTGTTTGAAATTGAATAATTTTTAATTGAAAGTTTGAGAATAGAACAATAAGCATTTAAACTCTTTCAATTTGAAATTGAATAAGTCTAAATTAAAAACTGTCAAAATTGAAAATTTCCGAAATGACTTCAGAATTATATAATTTTGAACGATTTCAAGTTGAAAACATTCAAAATTGAATAATATATGAAATTAGTTTGGATAAATTTCAAATATTCGAAATTGTACAACAAAATGAAATTAGTGATTGGAAATATTTATTAAATGAATATATTTGGCGTTTTACTTAGGTTCTTTAATTTCCTTTTTCAGCTACTAAGTTTTTCATTTTTTATGACTTAAAATAGTGGAAATAAATAAGAAGCCTTTAACCTTTTTTTGACTTCTGAAATTTGTTACGGTAAAAATAATTAAATTCCTAAAATCTATTACAATTACAATTTCTTAATTTCAAGCATGAGTGGAATCTTTAACTTTCTTAGTGTAACGGAATGATTTTAAATATTATAAAAGTTATGTATGACTTTTCCATTTTTAAATCATTCAAAACTTTATTTTAAACTGGAATCTTTTAATATCAAAGAACTATGAACTGAAAGCACTTAAAATAGAATAATTTTATATCGAAACATTGATAATGGTTTGGTTTTATTTTTAAATCTCTCAAAATTGTTTCGTATGAAAATTATTATATTTTAACAATAAAATATGAGTCTTCTGTAATAATTTTCGTATAATAATTTCCTATAATCACGGAAAAATGATAAGAAAATCATTATAGGCCTGTATTGAAATTTCCATAATATTTTTTCATGCGGGCAATACAAAATGACGAGTATTTTACAAGTTAACAAAAATAAATGGCGCATTTATTTATGGTGATCTAGGAAAAAATGGACCAAAAAAGTCAATAAACTATTTTTTGAGTTTAAAGCGTTTAAAATTGAAAAAAATACTTATTTGAAGTATTGAAAAATTGATCAATATCAAATGTGCAGCTTTCAACGTTTGAAATTCACAGCTTTCAAAATATAAAAATTAAGAATCTTATTTCTTTGTTCAAAATTGAGAGTTTCATATTTAGAGCAATAAAAATCTGGCAGATTTGAAATGAAACTTTGGAAATTGTACAAACAAAATGGGAACGTTTAAGGGTGAATATTTTTAACTAGATATCTTCTAAGTTGGAAACTTTAATTTCAAATTTACAAAACTGAAATAACGTTTCAAATTTGCTACACAATATCAAAACTAAAAATTTCGGAATGAAATATTAAAAATTATTAATTTAATACTAATACATATTTAAAATTCAACTATCTATACGCAATAACTTTAAATTGAAATCCTGCATAATTGAAGAACTGCGAAAAAGCAGTAAAAGCTAAACATTTTAAAAGCAGCTTTCCAATTTTCTAAACCCCTTTCCAAATTAATCTCTAAACAAATAAAAAAAAGTTTGCCCTAAAAATGAAATCATGAAAGGACTAGACATTCAAACTTGAATTATATTAAATTTGATGATCTTATCAAGTGAAAATTTCAAACTCAACGCCTCTCAAATTCTTTTTTTTAAGTGATTAAACTGTGCAATTTAAAATTCAACTTATAGTAACTTTGTTTTATAATTGTACATTACTAATTGGCAACACAATGTTTTCCGCGCGCTGTAGCACGCGTATAATATTCCTAGTTATTAATAATTAATTAACAAAATATTTTTTATATATGTCGACATTATTTTGTCAAGATTATTTCACAAATTAAAAACTCTCGCTTTTTTGCATATAGTAAGTCATTTCTGTAATTATAATCCGCCCGCATATTTTGCATGGTGTTTATTAACAGTCATCCTAAGCCGATATCGCCAATGGGAACAATAACAAGGAGAACAAAACAGCGATTCCCCAGAGCACCCCCTCTCTCATGTAAATTTATGCAAAAATGTAACCGATATTGTCCGATTAATATTCATCGCGTAGCCCGTTTTCGCCGGGGTGAATGGAACAGACATAGAAAGCGAGAAAGAGAGAGAAAACGAAAAGGGGACGAGAAAGAAAAAGAGGGTTGAAGTGGACTCTCACCCCTAAGCTTCGTTTTGGAGGAAATTGATTTCTGTTATAATTTCTCTTCCACCGCCCACTTTGTTTAGTCGTTTGCCTATGGCGATTTTGCTGATTTCAATTTGCACTCGAGGGGAGTAGAACAAATTTCAAAAAGGAAAGAAAGAGGAATTAAAAAAATTCGTATTATTTTTATCAGGAAGGGAAGTCTTATGCTACTTACAAAAATAAGTGTTTTTGAGATTTTTTAAGGTGACATTGGATCGAATCAAAGTACACTGGAACCTCAATTTGAGGGCCGTCTCGGGTATTGTTTGCGATGGCCGTGATACTCTTCCAAGAATTTCTATGATGTAAGGAGTCAGGGCCGTATGAACCTTTTCCTGTAGGAATACGTAATATTGATTGACTGCATTCTGTACAAATGAAGATTTTTCTTATTAAAAAGGATGGACCTTTTTTACTAATGAAATCTAATTAATGGAAAGAGAATTTTCTGCTTGTATTTAAAAATAAGGCTGAGTCTAGTCGTCCCGAAAAATTGGGGGATTTGGAAAAGGGGACGGACTAGTCGTCCCAAAAATTCGGGACGACTAGCCAAGCCTATGAAAAATATTTAAATACCCAGCCCAAATTTCGGGACGACGAGACACTTCGTAAAAATAAATGCAAAGTATGCACGCGAATGTTCGAACTGCCTACTTTATGGCTACGGAACTTCTGAATTCCGCTGAGCTCACAACACCTCTCTCTCGGCCCCTTGGACCTCCTCATCCTCGATTGCAGCCGGAAGAAATTCTAGGAAGACGATATATGGAGGGCCGTGTACTAATTGTTTGTGTACTAAAAATTAAGTGTACTTATTGTGTGGAGATATAACAATGAAGCGTTTGAAGGTTTTCAAAGTTCTAATTTAATACTAAGAAGATTTAATTGTTTAAAAAGTGATCGGTTCAACGAGATCGAGAAGGTTATAAATTTTCAACATGAAGATTTGAAAATTGTATAATATTTTTTGATGAAGTATTTAAAATTTGATAAAATCTAAGTAAACGTTTTCAGTTGAACATTTTCAAATATAGGCGTTCAATTAAGAATTAACAACATATAATGAAATCGTTTGAAATTTAGAAATTTCAGTTTTAAATTGAAAATATGCAAAGCTTTCGAATAGGTGATTCAAAACTGGAACAATTAAGAATTTGGAAGCTTTCAAATTTTCTTATTATAATTAAAAAAAAATGAGAGGCTTCAAAATTTTAAAATTTCGATTTTACCCTTCTCAGTTAATAACTAAAGTTTTAAGTTCAGAGCATTCACGATAGGATGATCCAAAATTGTTCGAATCCACGAAGAAATAAATATGTATTTTTTTGTTAAAAAAATTTGTTAATTTGCCAATTTGTTAAAAAATTATTATTTTTCTGCTGTTTCTTCTAGTACAAATTGTTTCTGATACATAAAATATCAATTTCTGCTCATTATAAGATGCTCAAATGAAATTTTAAACAATTTATGATTGTTTATAGCAATTTCCTCTAAGAATAGAATTATAAGGTAGCGGTTTTTTCCGACTTTTTCATCATTTTAGTAAGAGCCAGACACTGGTCGATTGGTGTCAACAAAAATAATTGTTCAACCAATCTATTATCATTTATAATAATATTTGCTTGGATTAATGCTAGAAGGTTGCGGTTTTTTCTAAAATATTCAACTTTCTGGCACTTTTTCACTTAGAGTGATGTAATATTCAATGCAATTCAACATACGTAATTGTTTAAACAATTGATTATCATTTTTAACTATCCGCTCTTAGATTAATGCAAGAAAATTGTGGTTTTTTTTTAAATTTTCAGCTTTCCTTTGACTTTGTAGTTACGAACAAATAATAAATGAACATCAGCAAAAATCATTCTTTAACAGCAATCTCTTCATTTTTTGTGAATATATTTTTCAAATTATTCTCCTTCCGATAAAATAGAATAGATGCTATTTAAAAAATGATTCTTGTTGATGCTCATTGATTATTTGTTCCTAACTTAATAGACGAAGAAGAGCTGAGAAGAATTTTAGACAAAACCGCAACTTTCTGGCTGTAAAAGAAGATAGTTGTAAGTAATAATGAAATTTTAAAACAATGCAATTTGTTGAATTGCGTTAATTATTACCTCACTCTAAGTAAAAAGTGGACAAAATGCTGAAGATGTCAGAAAAAACTGCAAATTTCTAGCAATATTGTATGGGAATAATATTAAAAATATTAAAATATTAAAATAAAAATAAAATTAAATATTAAAATATTAAAAACTGTTTGAACAATTATTTTTGTTAACCTCAATTTATAAGTGCCCTACTCTAACTGAAAAGTTGAAAAATTCGGAAAAAGCCGCGACTTTCTAACTTCATTCTAAGAGAAAACTGCTGTAAACAATGAAAATTGTTTAAATTATTCATTTAAACATTTCATTATCAGTGAAAAGTAACATCACATGTATGAGAAACAATTTGTAATAACAGAAACCGCCAAAAGTAATAATTAGAGCCAAAAACTCGCAAGAATCCAATTTTTCGCTTGTGGGGTTTTTCTGGGATCCTATAAAGCAGACTTATAGGGGTATAATTCAAAAAATAATTTTTGATTCGTATTCTATGGTTAATTTTGAAGAGAAAAGTTGAGACTCAACTAGGTACGCCTAATATTGACGACTCTAAATAAAATTTACAAAAACGTCGTTGAAAATAAATAAGAACATTTCAATCCATCTTTGAATCACCCTGATTTACAATCTTAGATTCTGACAATGAGTAAGTTTAAAAACTAAGCTTCTGATACTGAATTATTTCGAATCTTTCTGAGTTGAACGATACTCAAAGGTTTTAAAAAGCCTCTAAACTTGAGAAATTCACATTTGAAAGCTTTTAAAATTGAAATTTTAAATCAAAATAATAAAAGAATGAGGACTTTTGAATACGATGGAATAATTATTGTTCAAAATTCTCAACCATGTAGAATTGAATACCAACATTCCATTTGGAAAAAAAATCAAATCGTGAAGATTGAAAAAAAATATTTTCAAATTTGATATGTACAAAATTCATTAAAAATTTTTAAATACATATGTAGCGTTACAGGTATTCCATTTGAAAGCGATCGAAATTAAATGATAAAACAATTTAAGTACACAAAACTGAAAAATTTTTAATTGCTAAGCCTTCGGAATGTATAGATCAAAGAATCTTAACAACTGAGATCCTATTTCCGCATTTTATCACAAATATTTCAGGAGAAAAAAAGTTTTTTTTTCAAAAATGTAGTAAATTCATCTTCTGACAAAATAAAAATTTTGGAAATCCGCAATCATATTTTGTTGTCAGTACTTACCATATGACGTAAAAAATCTACAATTTTTAATCTTCATTTTTTATATGTATTTATTTCTCAACATTTTCGACTTTAATTTTTTTATTTTGAAGCAGTCATAAATTCTATAAAATTTCTCAACGGACACGTTCTGCAAATTTCACGTAATCAAAAGATAACATTTATATATAACATTGCTACAGTTATGCAACATACCAGTTACAGAACAGGAAGATCACACTGTTCTATAACGGTGTTGCTGTAAGGAGACTTAACACTTCTGTAATTCTGATATGTGACAGATAACGGCTATCGCAATTTATTAATCTCACAATGTGACTGATATGTGAAGGAGTGATAGAATTTTTACGTCACAATAATGTTACACGTGTTCTAGACGGAATATTTTCTAATTGTTTTATACTCGTTCCGTAACGAAGTAACGTTCTATACTTGTTCTGTAACCTTCGTACAGAACTTTCACATTTATTTGGGGATGACATTACTCGTCACCTGTTCTAAAACTGTTCTTAGCCAGTTACATAGCGTGTTCTTTTCTTTTATATAACAATAACATGACAGTAACATATCAGTGTCCGCTGGGTTATTTTATGGTAGAGAAACATATTTTCCATAAAGAACACTATCGCGAATGTTTGTTACTACAGTTTTTGTTAGAGAATAATAATAAAAGATACGAAATCGAAACCAACTTTTAGAATTTTTCTAAAATGTACAAAAAGCACGTTTTTCAAATTTTTTCATCAGCATATTGAAAAAAAATTTTAAAAGTAGTTCTTCAAATTTCATCAATCAGAATTGAAGAAACATACCACAATTTCTTTCATATTCTACAAGGTGTACGGAAGCGCTTAAAGCAGGTCAAACTCATCGTTTTGATACAAAGAAAAAATTTTTCTTCGTGATATCTGAATAATTGAATGTTCCTTCAGTTTAAGATGAAATTTTAAGCATGACATATTCAATTAAACAAAATGTATCCTCAACAGAATTTTTTTGAATTTCTAATTATATATTATTACTTATTACCAAAATCTAAACTAACAGAAGATTACAGAACATTATTTAAAAATATTTCCTATAATTCAAACCCTTTAATTATTAGTTAACCATAATCATAATGACGCTTTCTTTTTTTTGTTACACTTTTTGAGATGTTTTCTGAGTAAAGCATCTTGGTGAAAAAAGTTTAGTGTGTTGATTATAGTATCAATATTTGAAGTAGAAAATATTTTGGGTGAAACCCCATTAAACATAACAGAGGGAATGGGGAAATTATAATGACGTGTGCATGATGGCCGGTCTTGATTGCGCAGTAGAGTAACGCGGTACGAGTCAGCCAATTTTGGGGTGTATGAATGCCCGCAGTAGAGGAGGGTGTACACGGTCAGACGTCATGACTCTACCCCTAAATGTACACAGGGGCATATTGTTATTATTGCGCCCCGTCGACCAAACGAAATTCTAAAGCTTCGTTATTCCATTTACCCTGCGCACACAACGCTTGTTCGTTTATGCAAAGTAATGGTTTCAACACAGTACTCCCCGTATATCAAGCGTAACACAACTGCTTCGAGGAGGAAATTATACCTTTGACGACGTGACCAGAAAATAGACTTTATGGCAGTTGTATATTTCATCAGATACAACGAAAGCATGCAATTAATCTTGAAAATACTTTTTTTCATTTGTATGAACCATTTTTCGTTGAAGCTTATACTTATGATTGCATAATTACGGAAAATTACTATTTTAGAATTTCCTGGGTCAAAAAATTTTGGTATGAGATTGATCTAGAAAAACATTTAGGAATTCGTATCCGAGACGTCTCTCACATGTTATAGTAAGAGTATGGCAAATGAGACTATCCCATACTTCATTTATATTTGAATAAAGTATAGTGACTAAAGCTCAAATATAGCTAAAGCATAACGATGTATTGCTAAAGTATATCTGAAGCATAGTTAAAGTATAGCTAAGATTTAGCCAAAGTAGACCTAAAGTATATAACTAAAGTATAGCTCAAGCATTTTAGACATATACACAAAGTATGCCTAAAGTATAAGAAATGTATGCGGCGCAACTATGTATAGCGATGTAATCTTGATAATGAGTGATTTCTTATATGGGAGATCTGAAATCCACAAAATTACGGATCCAGAATTATGATTCACATTACATAAAAAATATTGTTTGTAATAAAATAATGTTATGGTTCAGAAACAAAGATTTTTGGGTCTCTTACCGGCATACACTCCTATGAAATAAGTGAATATAATTTGTTGATTATTTTCCAATAACCATTAAGCTGAAAAACTGAGAAGTTAAATTGAAACTCAGAAGTAGATTTTATGAGGTAAAAATGGCACGAATTTCGTTGGAACTTGAGTATTATATCAACTGCCTTTTTATTTACACTCACGACGAATATTCGGTACACATTCTTTTCACGAAATCCCTTAAATCAAAATTTTTAAATTTTCGAACGAGCTGACATTCAGAATTCATTTTGTTTTATCCCGTTACTAGGACATCTTAACAAAGAAATAAGTTTCATTCTACGTCCGATACTTGAGTATAACATATGCTTCAGATATACTTAAGTATAGATAAAGTAAAGCATATACACCAAGTATACTATTTCAATATACTTGAAATATGGGATTGTCTCATTTGCCATACATTTTTTATACTTCGGAAACTTAATGAGTGATTAATCCCATACTTGAACAGTTTTTGATATTGAATGCTAATAAATTATCAAAATTAAAGAAATGTAACTTTCGTTTAGGATAAAATATTTTGAAAATGAGCAGAAATGATATTTTTTCAGATTAAATTAATTTTTACTGGAAAAATTTTGTCTTATTTTTATGTGTGACATGTCTTTAGTGCAGTGGACAAGCAAGGCATAATTTTATTAAATCTAGAGAAAAATTCTTCTTAGACGTTACATTTGTTGAGAATTCGTCAATTTAGTGGTTTATGATTATATTTAACAGCTTTAAAGTCTAAAAAGAAACTTTTTTGAGGTCTAAAGAAATTATAGATTGTTTCTCCAGTACGAACTAAAAGCAATTTATACATAGTACAATTTTTTTTCAATTTTAATGAAAATTAAGCAAAATTTGAAAGATGTCATTTTTGCTATTTCCAAAAAACTATAACTAAAACAAAAATTATATTTCTTTCATTTCAATTTCTCATTAGTATTTAATACAACAAAATTATAATTTAGTCAATGCTTTAATGTCTCTCTGTCTCGCTTACATACCATGTACCTTCTTTCTCCCTCCTCATCCTAGTACTTATTACACTTTTCTGTATTTTCACATCTCACACGCGCAATTAATTTTTGCGAAACTCTTTCCCCTCTTTTTTTATTGTTGAAAAATAAGTTTCGACAGTTATATCTCCTAAACTAATATTTAATTTTTTTAACTTTTCAGGGAATTTTGTGCTCTTCAATTCTTGTAGAGCATGCCTGAGCATTAGGATGCACCAGAAAGGAGCAATTTTGAAGAAAATGAATTTTTTCAAATTTTTTCACCTATTTTTTGATGTTTTAAAGGGATTTGGTTATCGCAAGATGTTTCACACATACACTTACACAGCCTCATTTAAGTGCCAAAATAAAGAGCTTATGCCAATCACTTACCACTTCAGTACTATTCCCACAATCCTATACTTAATAATCCCCCTCCCCACAAAAAAAAATTGATATGTTTCAAGAACGGCTAAAACGATTTTTTAAATTTTGGTCTCGAAATGATAGTGAGGTATCACAGTACACATACGCATACATACATACACATACACATATATACACGCGTTAATAAATTGAGTATTAGAGTTAATTATTCTACGTACAATTGTGCTTTCAATTAATGACTATCTACTGTAAGGTGGTCTCCCCTATACTTTTTCAGACCATGCAGAATTCTGCGTCTTATCAGTGAGTGAACCAGATATGTCTCATGCTTTAAAAGTACGTTTTTACTAAGCATTAGATTTTAGTACTATAAGATTACATAATACAAAAAAGATACGTAATCGATTAATAAATTATTTCCATTATTCAGTCCTTGAAGTAGTTACTTTGCTCAACAGTCATAAATTTTGTTAAATGGGCTATTTTCATAATAATTTTTGCGACTCTGTGTACTATAAATTCTCATTTTAATCAGTTTTGTAAGAAGTTGAAGATAAATTGTGAAAAATTAAAGTATAATAATACTTCCCGACAAGAAAAATGAGAGTTTAGAAAATGAATTTTGTTTTACGAGAAATTAAAAGTAAAAATACACATTATGAATCAATAAAAAGTGTGAAAACGAGATTACTCTAATGTTACCGGCACTCTGCATCATTCATTTCAGGTAATTTACTGTTTCAGTAGAAATGACTGATTAATTAATCAAAAAAAATTAGGTCTGAAGGTAAAAATTTGATTTACAAGAAAATAATCTAAGAATGTAACAGTCTTTTGTTTCTTGATATTGATATACACAATAGTAACGAGTGTGACATAAAACGCTTAAGCGTGACGTTATTGGTATAACTCCGATAATTTTAACCTTCATTAGATCCTTTTATTTACCTTCGAAAACCATCCCCTAAGTGGAGAAATGAGAGTTTTGCGATATAATGGAGTTTATCAACTTTTGTACCCTTTCTTATCCATATTCGCACTAATCGATTTGCTGTATACTCTTATTATTTTATAAAATGATGTTTAATTGTCAAGATAACTGATTTTAACTGAGAAATTGCAAAATCGTGACATATTTTAAGTCGATCGAGATTTGAAATTAGTAAAAAGAAACAATGTATTTTAAATAGCATTTCTCTGATTGTTCAAACAATTTTAATGTGTTTAGATGTATCTTGTGAGCCGAACAGGCTTAGCAAACGTGGTTTTCTCTTCAACTGATTATTTACTTGATATTTAACTAACATTTATCTTTTTCAATGATTTTTAATTGTTTAAATTTTCAAAATGAAACCAGTTTCCTACCAATATAAAGAACCAATGTATTCATTACAAAACTTCCATAATTATTTAAACAAGGGTGAAGTGTGTAAATGTACGTTGAAAAATTAAAATGCTAGAAGAACGTGGTTTTTACGTTATTTCATTATTCGTTGGACGTGTTACTAATATTTATCAATTTTCCAAGAAATTGTAATTATTTTTAAAAATTCGGCATTTAAAAATGATGGAATTTTATACATTTTACGAGTTAATCAAAAGCAATATCTATTGAAATTCATGAAGAAGTACGGAACAGTGTACCATTGATTTATTACGTTAGAAATCGATTTATTCAAAGTCTTGCAGCAAATTTTGAAAAGTTTCTATCATCATTTGACTCCACAATTTATTACAAAAATTATTTTTTTTTCCAAATTAGATAAATATTAGTACCATATCCCACGAATAAGCAAATAGCTCGTCAAATAGTGAAAAAGACACGTTCTTCTAGCATTTTCATATTTCAAGATACACTTAAACATCTTGGAATCGATTAAACAATTTAAAAAAATATTATTTATAATATATATGGCTTATAGTGATGATAAAATTGAATAAACTTCAATTTTTTCGAAATTTGCGTTTCGCTATCTAGGAAGTGGCTCTTGAGGGTGAATAGAAGGTTCTCATGGTCATAAAAATGATAAAGTTATTGACGATTTGCATTCGTTGAGATATTTCCAATAAAGGAATAAACTTTTAATTTGACCTCAATCATACATTTTTACAGTCTCAATTAGGAAGAGGGCGAACGTAAAATTTTATAAATAGCCTTAAATAGTATAAAAGAGCGGAGATAACGTTTTTGGAAAGAAACCATTTTGCCTTTATCCAAAAGTCCCCATTTTTGGAAACGCCATATTTGTCATCACAAAAAATTGAAAAAATGTTTTTCATCTTAAGTTGGATGAAAACTCTGCGATCAGCTGACAACTACATAAAAAGTCATGATTAAAGTTGTGTATCCGACGTCGGATAATTTTCATCTGGTGGCGGATAAATGTTGTTGTCAACTGTTTGCAGCGTTTTTATAAAATTTCAGATAAAGAAATATACCTGGATAGCACTGCGATGTTTTCAAAAGTTTTAGAAATAATGTTAAAAAGCTTTGATTTAAATAATACAAAAATATCAGAAGCAACAATGACGTAAAGGGAAGTCGTAGGGTTCGCATTATGTGATCTTCGACAAGTCATTTTGCGGCGAGTTATATTTACCCAATGATTTTTAACAATTTTTATCTACTAACCATCTTTACTTCTAAATTTATTTAATTCTCCTTCAAAATAGAAGATTTCCTATCCCTGAAACGCTTCATAATTTGAATTTCGTCTAAATTTCGAATTCTTAAATTTTGAATTCCTTGAAATTTAGACACTAATATCGATTCTTTCCACAAATTGAATTTTATCAAATTTATCTTAACCTTTAAAATTATAATTATACGACTCTGGTTGAAATAAAAGTTCACATAACATTAAGATGGAAAATATTATAAGAGAACAGCCGACGTTTTAACAAACATGCGGGTAATTATCTACAACTGTTAAGCAAACTCACTACTCCAAGCACTAAAACATGGAAATGATTTATTATTCGATTACGTATTCTTTTCGTTTCAAGTAATTTCAAAGTACTGAAATCAAGTTCTGAGTATAAAAAAAAGCTTTGACAGTATTTCAAATATGTGGTTCACTCACTGAAACCGTTAGCAAATATATGTGGGCGTCTGCATGAAAAGGACCCTTATGTCCGGTTCTAGTTTAAGAGATATTAGCGTTCTTCTAAATTGGGGTCAAAATTATTATTTGCGGGTTAGAGTGGGAGATGATACTTGGACCTATTTTAAATTATTTTTCACCATACTCATGTCCATAGTTTTAAACAACATAATTCAAAATAGCGAAAACAGATGTTATAACAATTTTCATCAAATTGTCATTGACGCTGTATGCCTTATCAGCCCAAATATATGTTATAAGAGCATGTTGTGAAACATTTCGAAGAGAAAGGACACAAAGAGATTAATTACAAATCTTTCAATATATTTTTCCCCTCCGTTCTCTCCTATTATTTGAGTACTTTGAACATACATACATACATATATATATATATATATATATAATTATATATCATATATATTTAATAATATTGTTTATTATTTTATTAATATATATATTATATATTAAATATATATTATTATTATTATTATTATTATTTGGTTGTGAGACGTGGCCTTAGGTGTGTTTTACCGCGGTTCTGCTGGAGGCTGATGTCATTTCTATGGAATTTGCTTCCAGTAGGACCTTGCGGTGGTTATATAACCTAATTTTTTAACTTTATATATATATATATATATATAAAGTTAAAAAATTATATATATTAGCGAGCAGATTTCAGAAAAATCATCAGTTGTCCTCTACGAAGTTTTATCTACCTGAAAAGAAAATGAGGTCCCTTTTCGGTACTCTTTCCGTCATCTTCATGCTTTTCATCAATTATTTTGGTAAGTGTAATAATTATTCTATCAATACTTTGCAAATATCGATCTACCGTCAACAGCTAGGTCGCTTGGATCTGACATCGAGAGTATTGTGTATCAGCAAATTCCTCTTATGAAATGTATTGTTTGCTTATCATCTTTCAGTGTTTTGATATTTGGTGTCAAATTTAATCTACCATAATTTTCATAAATGAATGTTACGAGATTTTCACTTATGCTATGTCATTAATTAAGCTTTTGATATTTCTAGTACATTTTACATGAAACATTCATAATTCTCTTTTGTCTTTCAACAGAAATATCATCAGGTATGAACCAAAGAAAGACAAATGCAAGGGTTACGCGACTTTCAAATGATGGCCGCCTAGAAGTTTTTAATGAGCAGACTGGAAACTTCGAAGAACTCACAAAACGTAACCAATTTGTAAATGATCAAGATACACCATCTCCTCAGCACAACGCACAAATTTTCGAACTTTCAAATTATCAAGGTACACCCCCTCTTCAACACAACGCACAAACTTTCCAAAATAGTCGTGGTCCAATACTCCATGGGATTCCTGTATTTGATCTTAATGATCCAAATATACTCAATAATCATAGACCTCTTATACCGGCTGGGATCCCTTTATATAGATCTATTCCTGTATTTGCACAATAAACCTTCACAGACTCATACTCAAGTTTCAGCAGCGAATTTGTATCAAGGACATCATGGTCAATATCCTTATCCTCCAGCTTCAGGTTCTAGAAGACAAAACTAATACTTTCCGTTAGATAAGACAACTCTTCTACTACCACTTGAAAAACCTAGTAAACGACTTTTGGACTAGTCGCCTGTTTTGATAGAGTAAACATGAAGAATAAGTGACTAATCCAAATATTGCTTCCTAGGGTTTTCAAGCAGACATCAATTAAATGAAAAATGTTATTTGTGTAATATTTTTTGAAATATAGCAATTATATGTTGACAATATTGTATTTATTTATCAATTTATAGTACAAGGTTCAACTTTTAATTTTAGCTCTATTAGAAGTCACTAGAGTGTTAGATTCACGCCTGACGTTGCGTTGATTGGAAAAAAACGTCCAATAACGAGTTTATCCTCAACTTTCTCAAAAACTTGACGTGATAGGAAGATTTCGTTTTCTGAGTCAAATTTAGCTACTATTAATTAACTACTATTTTTTAGAATGAAGCTTTTCGTAATCCCTGGAATATATTCCAAAACCTAACTCTTGGAGTCAGAGTTTGATCTGAAGGCAGTTGGAGAGCAAATATAAAATGTATCTCGTTGAGAGTTTTTGGACTAACAGAGTTGGTACTCTGAGTTAACTCAACGACGGTTGTTAGGCTTTCGAATACAATGCTGTATTTCTATATCAAGGAGTTTGACTGTGATTCTTCATACATTATAGTCGATTTTATTTATCGGCGGTTTATTATAACTTCAGTTTGTTTTTACATGATAATGACATGGAGTTAACTATAATACAAGCTTTAACTTCATGCAGTTTGGCAATCATTGCAGTTTCTCAGTGACAGGAATCTAAATGAGTAATTGGGCTATGGAAGCTAAAACCACCTAATTCCATTTTCAGAAGTCACTTGTCATTCATTATGGTACGTGACAAACAAGTGACATCTGAAAATGGATTTGGGCGGTTCTAGCTTTCCATAGCTCAATTATTTACTGCTAATTTAAAATGTATAGTGTTTCAAAGTCATTGGATGGTTCAATTATTCCAAGACTTCAAAGAACATTATTAAAAATACCCAAAACTGCTGTTATCTAAATTTTCGTGAAAGTGTCAGCTAAGCGATTATGATTTTTTATCACAGGTATTATCTCATAAGATTGTACATAATTTCAAGGATAAAATACACAATTTTGGAATGGAAATATCTTGATAAATTTGTCCAACCCATCATATAAAATTCACCTTGAATAGCTAGTATTATAATATTAGCGAGCGGATTACTAAAAAATCAACAGTTGCCCTCTACGAAATTCTAAAACAGTCAGTTTCATCTATACCTAAAAAGGAGATGAACTCCGTTTTCTGTGCCTTTGTCATCTTCATTTATATTGGTAAGTATATTATTAATTATTATTTTTTTAATATTCGGAAAATGTCGATCCTCCGTCAACATCTAGATCCTTTGCATCAAATATCAATCGATTTGTGCCCTAGCAGATGTTTCTCATAAAATACAGTGTCTGCTTCGTAATTTTCAGAGTAAGAGATTTTTCATATAAAATTTAAAGTAACGAGAATTTTTACAAATGACCGATCACAAGTGATCCACATATGCTATTTTATTTGTTGCGCTTTTATTATTCTTAAATGCATTTTTAGCATTGCTAATTCATAAATATCGTTCGTCTTTTGACAAAAATATCATTGGGTATAAACTTCTAACAGAATAATGGACTTAATATGCGACAGGCCGAAAATGGCCTGCTTGAATTTTCTAATGAGCCTACTAGATATTCCGAAAATCCGATGAGACCTACATAAAAAGTGTAAACCACGCGTGAATTATCGGAATAGCCTTGTTTTTAAACGAAACAATCCAAATACCCAGAATAATCATAGATGTCCAATAGACCTTGGAACCCCTGTATTTGGGCTTATTACTGAGAAACGAAATTTCAATATAATCCCCAAGATTCAGCAGCGCAGGAATCTTACAGTTTATATCAAAAATATTACGGCCAATGTGCTGAACCTTCGCCTTCATCAGGACATGAAGCTTAAACTTCATATAAGCAACATCATGGACAACATCCTGATCCTGCACATTCAGCAGGGCATGAAGCTAATTATTTGTATAAACAATTTTGTGAACAATTTCCTCATCATCCACATTATGGGGGTGGTTCTGAAGCTTCTGAATCTGGCAAGTAAAAATAATACTTCCATTCAAAAAAGACGACTATATTAAAAACCAATATATAATTGTACATATAACAATAATCTAAAGCATGTGCGTTTTCACGTGAGTATATTCTGTGACTAAGAAAAAAAATAATAACACGTGCACTTATAGCAATCGCCAACTTTACATGCGTTTTTCAAAAAACGGCTATTCATAGTATCAACTTCAAAATTGCTCCAGCGACTCGGTTTTCAAACTAGAGGGTCCGTTTTGGGTTTAATATGTCATACATTTATTCCAGTATATGTTTATGTATACGCTTGGAAAAGGTTTTCTGCAGTTTTTCTTTCCCTTGGTTAGAAGTCCAGGCAGAGGCGAGCGAATGTATAAATGAGTAATAAAAAAAAAGTATAACAATGTTGTTATCTAATATTTCTTCAAATACAGGTACTATATATTAGGAATATTGTATTCATACATCATCTCAATGTTCGAAGTTCACTCTTTAATTTAAGCCTGATTAGAAGTCTCTAGAATGCCATGTTCGCGCCCTACGTTGTTTGGAAGAATAACCAAAAACGCATTTGTCCTCAATTTTCTCAAAAAACTTGACGCAATAAAAAGATTTCGCTTTTGGATTCGGATTTAGCTAGCAAAAAGCTATAGAAGACACATGCTTTTACAATTTCTCAAAAAAAGATGTTGATATATGAAAGTATCGCGCTTTTATATGTATTTTTTTAAATAATAATAATAATAACAATAATATACTTGAATTTATGAATTTATTGTTTGTTTCAGTGGCCCGGGGGTATATTTCAGAACCTAACTACTGGAGTCAGAGTTCGATTTGAAGGCAGTTGGGGAGCAAATATTTTATGGATCTCGTTTGGAGTTTTTGGACTAACAAAGTTGGAACTCTGAGATAACGCTACTCCAGGAGTTACGTTTGCGAATATACTGCTGTATTCCTATTTCACACTTAAATAAAATTTTAGTTGTGCAAATAATTACACTAACATAGTTCTTGAAAGGACCAAAATCACCATATGAATTTTTATTTTATTTTTTTTATAAAGATATTAGAAATCTTATACTTCGAGAAAGCATAAGAAGTTCAGCTTCAATTTCGTGCAGATTTCAAAGAGCATAATTAAAAGTGCCGAAAACTTTTTTCATCTATACTTAAATACAAATGTCAGTTAAGCACTTAAGCCTTGTTAACACAGGTACAATCTTAGAAGATTATAAACACCTTCAATGACAAAAAACACCAAATTGTAAGCGTGAATATCTTAATAAATTTTTCGACTCCGTTATCTGCATATATAGGTACATATATGTATTTGAAATATATATAATATTAGCAAGCGGATTTCAAAAAAATCACCAGTTGCCCTCTACAAAATTTCAAAAGAGTGATTTTTATCTGTGCCGAAATGGAAAAGGAGGTCCTTTTTCGGAACTCTGATCGTCATCTTCATGCTTTGTTTCAACCATATTGGTAAGTAAAATGATAATCATTAACTCAGTACTTGGCAAATGTCGATTCTCCGTCAACATCTAGATAGTTTGGAACGGATATCAAGAAATTTGTGTACTATCAGACTTTTCTCATGAAATCTAGTGTTTGCTTGTCAGCTTTCAGTGTTCAGATATTTTATCTAAAATTTCATTAACAAGAATTCCCATCAATGAGCAATCACGAGTGATTCACTTAAGTCATTTTATCAATTTCGGTTTCACTCTTTTTAAATAGATTTTCAACATTGCATATTCATAAATCTCGTTTGTCTTTTGCCAGGAATATCATCAGGTAGGAACTCCAAAGAGAAAAAGGCATTGTGTTTGCGACTTTCAAAAAATAGCTCACTGAAATTATCAATGAGCAGAATAGACGTAGCAGAGAAGACCATACCCCTAGGCCTGAAAATCTTAGCCAACCTGCGAATGATCGAAAGAAACGTAAATTTAGAAGAATCGCTCTCAAATTCGACAATAATCAGGTACCTTCAACAATCCCTAGAATTCCCGTAGTATTTAGGTCTATTTATCCAATTGTAAATAATTATTATGTACCTCCAATAGTCACAGAAATTTCTGCATATATGATTCTATATGAACATCCAAACCTCTACAATAATAATTATCCATACCCTAATCCCCAAGATTCAGCAGCGAATGATTCTTCCCATTTGTATCAACAATTTTATCCTGCACATTATGAGAGTCATCCTGTATCTCCTAGATCTGGTAATAAAAACTTATACTTCCAGTAAAATAGGACAACTCTATTAAAAAATCATATTACAATATTGTAGATATATCAATAATGTAACGCATAAGCGTCTTTACGTCACACTAGTTGCTATTGTAAACGGCATTCTATTTCAAAAATTCATCTTTTTGAATTATGTTTTCAGGTGTAATTTTTATAAATATAAACATTATTTACTAACAGAAGTCATGAAAAATGTATGATTAAAATCTCTGTCTTTAACATTTAGTTCGTTTTACTTCCAATTAGTTTCGAACTTAAAAGTGGTAAAAAAATATATCGAATTAAATGATACATACTCATAATTATTCACGACAGTTGAGCAAACTAACTTTTTCAAGGACTGAAAAATGAAAATAATTTATTATCCGATTGCGTATTATTTTTGTCTAAGTGAAAATGTACTTTTGCAGCATATGAGATATGTGGCTCACTCATTGATAAGAGGTAACTAGTATTATCCTTCAATCAGACATCAAATCATGTTTACGAAAAAAATGAAAACGTATGCAATTCATTAATTTTGCTTTGCTGACATAAAGCTGAGTCTTTACCGATGAAAAATATGCATTATAATGTGAAGACAAAAATCTTGTCTTTTTTAAATTGCTTCCAATACTGAAATAGTAATTTTTCCTAGTTAAACAGTTGAATTACACAATTAAACATATTATTCGTCATCTACATCTAAATTCTCAGATTTATATTTAAATTCTCTGGCTGTTTTGTACTTTTCCGATGGATAAGATATGTCAATTTTTCAAAGGGCTTAAAAGTCTTTATTTGCGGGCGATATTTTAGCATATTCAATATATTTTTATTCTTGTACTCTATTTTTTCTCATTTCTTATAATAAAGTTGTCTTAATTAGTCACTTACTTTGCGCACACAATAAATTAAGAAAATTGTATATCATCATGTACACATCAATAAAAATGTTTCTTTGAAGGCTCGAGGGACCACGAATATGTACTTAAATTTATTGCCTGCCGATATCAAATTGAAAAAATAAACGTTTCTTAGAAACTCCATAATTTATGGTTCACTCGCAGATAAGAGTTACCTTGTATGATCATGCAAGAGACTTCAAATCACGTCAAAAACACAATTGAAAACGTGTACATCTTATTAATTTTGGTTTATAAATATGATTACAAAATTACACGCTTACAATCTAATAGTGTAGAAGTGACGCTCTCCCTTTTTGAGGGTGAAATTTTTTAAGGAGGAAAAATACAAAGTCATTAAGTGCAAATAGCTTGAACTATTTTCCTACTTTGTTATCGACATATGAGGCATTATTGTAGAAGTAACTCAACCGAAAAAACCAAATTTCTCCGATCGGACTCAAACTTCGGCAAAATGTAGTCCTTCTGGATGCCAATTTATAGGGGAAAAATTCTGCCACTGGGACAAATATTTACCGAGAGGGAGGGGATGATATTTTTGGGTTTTTTGGGTGTACCATCGAATTAACGAACTTGTGACTTTGTCAATATCAACAAAACAAAATTTTGTCTGTCACAGTTTGGATAGAATTTTTCACGTCTTTTTCATTGATCATGATCATTTCTTGAAAGAATTGATATTTGACCTTCGAAAATTAAGGTCAAATATAAATTTCAGTTTTTTCCTTGTTTGGACTATTTTTATATTTTTTTAGGCTTAAAAGAAAAGTGAGCTTTTTTCCTTCAAGGAACTTGAGGTTAAAAAGTGGGTTGAGATTTGTTTATTCAAAAAGATGAGATTAGGTGAATTTTTTGACAATATCATCTGTTTTGATTATTTAAAACTCTTTTAATATGAGTAAAAATGATTTGGTCCTTTACAATTTCGTTAAAGCTTTTACTTCCTTTTCACTGAGCACGAGCATTTTTTGAAAAAATGAATACTTGACATTCAAAAATGAAAGTCAAGAATAAACTTCAATTTTCTTCGACTTTCGACCACTTTTCTTTTGTTTTTAGGCTCAAAAGAAAGCTGAGATTTTTTCCTTCGAAAAACCTCTGAATGAAAAATTGAGCTCACAATTATTTGTTTATGAAAATAAGCGTTAAGTACTCTGGCGCGCCCCAGGACGTCGCACAGTGGGGCAAAAAAGCATTCGGGGACAAATTGATTTTCAGAAGAAAATTATTATCCGAAATGAACTTTTTTAAAAAATAAAACGAAAATTGACTTTCGAAATGTACCGGTTTCTAACAAATACTTGGATTCATTCGAAAACACCTAGAAAACATGGAACAGCTATCCAAAAAATATTTACAATAGCAACGCCAGTATTAAAAAATTTATTAAATTTGTTATGAACAAATAAGTGAATGAAAATGGTTTCGTGCGGATTAGCAGCAATTCATCACTTGATTCGCACTCAATTTGAACTATTTATTGAGAAAATGAGTTTTTAGTTGAATTGTTGAATGTTCATAAACAATTCCTCATCTTATAATCAATTTTCATAAACAATTATCCATATCAGGTATGTATGATGGAATAAAGTTTTTTTATGAAATCGATCATATATTACCTGAAAATGAAACCTGAGTATCAAATTTGGACATCAAATTAAAATGGATAATTGTTTGAGCAATCCTAATTAACAAATGCACTATATGGCTATTTTTGGACGTGCAGTAAAAAGCTGGATCGTTTTCGAAGTATCTAAAAAAAAGTTCAAAAATTTGTTACTAACACTTGATATCGCTGAATGAACGAAGTTCAAATTTTGAAAAATGGCCAAATAATGTATTTGTTAATGAGGTTTGCTTAAATAATTATCAAATGTTAGCAACTCATAGCAAGAAGTCATTGCTAAATAATTGGCTGTTAAGTCCGTGAAGGAAGTGGAATTTCATTTATGAATACATAACATGATAAAAATTTGTTTAAACGTCCAAAAAGTTCATACGTCCAAAAACAGCCAAATAATGCATTTGTTAATAAATATTGTTCAAAAAATTATTCCTTTTATTGGATGATCGAATATGATACTTAAGTTTCATTTCCAGGTAATATAGAATCAATTCCGTAGAAGGAACTTCATTTATTCCATCATAAATACGAGATATGGATCATTGTTTATGAAACTTGCTCATAAAATGAAAAATATTCCTTAACTTTCATTAATTCAACTAAAAAACTCTTTTTGTCCATACATTGTTCAAATTTAGTGCAAATCAAGCAACGAATCTCTGCCAATCCCCGCGAAACCATGTTCATTCACTTATTTGTTCATAACAAATTTACTAAACTTTTTACAATTTGCATTGCTATTGGAAGTCTTTCTTGGATAGTAGCTTAATGTTTTCTATGTATTTCAAAATGAATCCAAGTCTTTGTTAAAAACCGGTACACTTCAAAAGTCAAAATTTTTAATTTTATTTCTGTTATTAAATGGAAAGGATAACATTTTTTTCAGAAATCCGCCATGACAGTTCGATTCGAAATTTGATCAGGTTTCATTCGAAAAAAACGTTCACTTGGGATAATAATTGACTTCTGAAAATCAATTTGTCCACGAACGTATTTTTGCCCCACTTTGCGTCGACGCTCGTCCACCAGAGTACTCAACTCTTATTTTCATAAACAAATAATTGTCAGCCCAATTTTTCACTCAAACATTTTATAAAAGAAAACCTCACCTTTCTTCAAAGCCTAAAATAAAACCAGAAAAGAATGGTCGAGAAAAGAAAAAAGTAAAATTTATTTTTAATCTTCATTCTTCAAGGTCAACTATTTATTTTTCCAAAAAATGCTCGTGCTCATTGAAAAAAGTGTAACGAACTATATCGAAACTGTAGAAACCTATTTTTGCTCATATTAAAAATGTCTTAAATCATTAAAATAGATGATGTTCTCATAAAAACTACTTGACGCTTATTTTCATAAATAAACAAATGTCGACCCACTTTTCAACCTCAAGGGGTTTGAAACGGAAGAGCTCATCTTTCTTTTAGATTTAAAAAGAAACAAGAAAAAATGGTCCAAATTCGAAAAAAGTGAAATTTATTTTTCACCTTCATTTTTGAAGGTCAAATATTTCAAAAAAAAAATGTTTATGACCAGTGAAACGAGCGTGAAAAATCTCATCGAAACTGTGACAGACAAAATTTTGTTTTGTTGATATCAGAAAAGTTACAAGTCGCTAAACTGTATGAAACACCTAAAAACACCCGAAAATATCACCACCTCCCTCTTGGCAAATATTTGTTGCAATGTCAAAATTTTTTCTCAATAAGATGTCATCCAGTGAGATTTCACTTTGCCGAAGTTTGAGTCCGATCGAAAACTTTGGTTTTTCAGGTTAGGAAACTTTAAAAATGATGCCTCATATGTAGTCCAGGCATTAGGTGGGTCGAGATGTGAAGTTTTGAGATGTCTTTTTGTTTATGTATTTTTATAGATTTTTTTGGTGTTCTTTCCGAATTTTTACTTTGCGATCTCGTATTTTTCTTGCTAACGCCGCTATCATAGAAAAATGGCGTCGAAAATGAGTTTTTCGGAAATAACTTATTTCTGGCTCGTTTTTTGGTAAAAATAGCTATGTAACAAACTAAACTAGAAAATATTTCCTTTAATTCAGGTTCTTACGTTTAAAGTGGTAACTTTGCGGTGCTCGTACGCAAAAAGGGTTTATTTTATTTAAAAAAAAATAGTGAAAATCTAAATTAGAAGAATTAGTCTGTAGTTTCATTTGTTACATGAATAAAATTTTCATCAAAAAACGAACCGGAAACGAGTGACTTCCAGAAAATTCATTTTCGACATTCTTAAGCCCGTAATGCCTTGACTAATGTGTACTTACTCGTACCTTGAACAGTTAGACGTGGATCCCAGGGCTCCGCCACGGCGGCTTGGCCCCCTCCAAAAGCCGAAATTCGAATGGTGATTTGAGTGGAGGGGGAAGTATGAACTCAAGAAGGCTAGTATATATACGAGTATTAGCGAGCGGCCTTTTGAAAAATCGTCAATTTCCCCTTACAAAAATTTGCAATAGTCAATTTTATCTATTCGTATGCCTAAAGAGAAAATGAGGTCTATTTTCGGCGCTCTTGTCATCTTCCTGTCTTTCTTCAATTATATTGGTGAGTATTATAATAATTATTATTTTTTCAATTTTTGTAAAATGTCAGTCCTCCGTCAAAATTTAGATTATTTGGATAACTTATCAAGATTTTTGCGTACCAGCAGATGTTTCTCAGAAGAATGTAGTGTTTGCTTGGCAGCTTTCAATGTTCAGATATTTCATGTGAGATTCAATTTACGAGAATTTCTATAAATGACCGATCACAAGTGATTCACATATGCTATTTTATTCATGAGGCTTTTCATGCTTTGAGATAAATTTGTAACACTTAAAATTCATGAATCTCTCTTGTCTTTTGACAGAAATATCATCAGGTATGAACTCCGAACAAAATAATGGACTTAGGCGTTCTGGAAGTTCTCAAGATGGCCGTGTTTCTGAGTCCAAAAACCGTGAAGCACCTGTGAGAAGCCGAGATAACCCTAATTTTCAACCAAACTATCAAAATTTACAACATAATTATGCACCGCAATTACACGAAGGGTATCCTGCACAAAGACTTGGTCAACAAAATAATCAAGAACCTCAAATACTTCCTGGGTATCCTATATTTCAGACTATCACTCCAGTCACTCATCTCGAACACGTAGCAGATGCTGAAACTCACCGTTTGTATGACAAATTGTATCGAGAAAATCCTAATGCTCAACACTATCCAAGTCCTCTGCCAGGAGCCCCTGGATTTGGAAATCAAGGCTAGTCATTCCAGTTAAATAAGGCAACCAAATTTCACACCGATATATAGTACAATTATACATATAACATCAATGTAATGCATGTTCGTTCTAACACCACACTCTTTGGAATTGTAAACAACCTCCTGATTCAAATAATTTGTCTTCAAATTACGTTTTCATGTGAAATTTTTTTTGAAATACACACATTATTCACCGGCAATACTGAATTTTCGATATATTATTTTATATCATATTCAAAATTGCTGTAAACTCTAAATTTGAATCAGTAAAAAATTGTGACTGGTAAAAATGTATCTTCAAGTGAATCAACTGCTTATATGAAAGGCCTGATTAAATTATACAAATATACAGACATCAAGAGCTGCAAATTCTGAAATGTTCTATGGTATTGATAAGAACTTGTCTCTGAGTTTATTAAAATATTGAATCCCTTTCATATATTTATATTTTATTGAGATCTGCACACTATGAAAATATTACACAGAATTTTCCCAAGAGTTATTTCGACATAATCCTGATTTTTCCAGAAAAAATACATTTTTTAATCATTTTATCATTAACTTTTAAATTTCTTTTATTGAATAAATAAACTAATTGAATTATTAAGTCGGAAGTTCCTTTTGCAATAACTTTATTTTAATGTTAATATGGCTCTAATTTTTCATTTTCGTGATGTTATGAATAGGCATTTCCACTCAAGCTTTTGAATGAGATGGAAAATTATTTAAGATTTTAAGTGTTTGAAGATTTTGCGAATGCGCTCAGAAATAACCTTCTTCCATCTTATACTTCAAATGTTTGACATTTGAAATGTCAATCAATGTTGACACTAAGTATCTACAGGGTGTTTCTTTTATCATGAGACATCGAAATATCTCAAGAAATACGCATCTAACGAAAAAAATGTCTGTGATAAAAACTAATTATATCGAGGGGCAAAAGCGACCTCACAAAAATTTTACCCCACACCCCACCCCCTGGACGGGAGGAGGGTCACTTTGAAATTTCAAATGGCAACCTATATTTTCCATTGCAGATTCACATTCCCCATCAGAAAATACCTTAGTTTTATTCAACATTATTTTTCGATTCGCGCCAGATGGCGCTGCATTGGCGAAAAATGACATTACTGACTGTTCAAGAAATGTGCTCCCAAACGAAAGATGGAGAGGACAAAGGGTCGGTTTGTTGGGGTTGATTCGTACGGGTTGGTTTGTTCGGGTTAGTTGTGTTGCTTACGTTCGTTTGGGTGGGATTTGGCATCTTATACAATCAGTTTCACAAGAGCGTCACGATTTATCTTATAGAAAGAAATATTTATGAAAATCAGCATCAGAGGTTCAAAAAAGGGTATTTGAACTGTGAGGCGTTTACCTAATATGGCGTTTAATTCTCATGATTGTCGATTATAGCTTGGCAGCGTCGGGGCATGCTTTCCACCAAACCTTCGTCCATAGTGCAGGATAAGAATCTCCAAATGTCACGCAGGTGCCGAGTCAGCTGTTTGATGTTAAAGACACACTTTCCCCGAAGCTTCTGCTTCATTGTAGACTACACATTTTTTATGGAATTTGCATCTGGGGATTGTAAGAGCCAGTTCAAGACAGT
>JAUMHM010000031.1:25453859-25479504 GCA_032362435.1 Melikaiella ostensackeni | reverse complement strand
CTTCTTCCATCAAGAGTATCTAAAGTCAGTGGTATGCAGAACTATATATAAAAGCCACGTCATCTAGGGACTATCTGATCAACGTCTAGAAATCCCACTGATTCATCAGTGAAAAGTGTGCTACTGAGGAGTAAGTGAGAATCCACTGATTTTGATTCAGGGAGTACATTCATGAAAAACAAACGCTAACTCGAATTACGTATCGGATTTGCTGTCTGGAAGTACACAAATCTAATTTTGTTCTGCAAAGCACCGCTCAGACAATTTTGTTTTGAGGTTATGTCCAAGATTTGCTAGTTGTATCACTGAAGTGATACTATGTATGAATTAAGCAGCTTGAAATCTATAATAAAACCATGTTTCACCGTCATATACTCAAAAATGCGATCATTTGAGATTATGTCAAAAACCAATCATAAAAGGTGCTATTTTGACCACAGATTCGGATTCACTGACTCAAAGTACATGGAAATACATTTGTCTCGTCACAAGTACCAGACTTTTTTTTGTGTGGCTGTGTAATTTCTTCTGTAATGCATCCAATCTGAGTTTTCTCTAATTGGATACATTCTTTAATACGCCCATATCATAAAATCACATTCCAAAATTTTCTCATCAATTACACTGAAAACTATATGAACAGAAACAGGAAAAAAAGAATAGATGAAATCATTTTTTATATAACTCCCTGCGTATGAAATCCAAAAAATTGTGATCCAATGTTTCAGAAATACTTCGCAACACTAATTGAACAAACATCACAATAATTTTTCAACATTTTTCAAAAGTTTTATTGACTTTATTTTTCTGTTTGAAAAATAGAAACATTAACTGGTTATATTCTAAAAAAAAAAAAAATGGTAAAACGATCGTTTGTCTAAGGGTCCATATACACGCTCAGTCGTCGAACATCTCTCGTTTACTACACTTTGTTTTATTCTGAATTTTTCTCATGATTTAAAAAATTTATATTAAGAAGGGAATTAATGTTCCTGTTAAAAAAAATAGTCAACAAAATTGAAAAAAATGTTGAAAAATGATTGAAATGGTTGTATAATTAGTGTTGTGTTAAAGTGTTTGTAAAACATTAGATTACAATTTTTTAGATTCCATACGCAGGAAGTGATATGAAAAATTATTTTGTCTATTCTTATTTTTCTGTTTCTGTTCATATAGTTTTCAGTATAATTAATGAAAATTCGTTGGAATTTGTTAGAATAAAAATTTGTTGAAATTTTTTGGATGTTCTTTTCTAGTACACAAAAAGTTTTCATAAGAAAGTAGATTTCATTTCTATCTTTAAGAAAAAAAACTTTATCAACAAGATACTAATTTTTGCTATTGATAAAAATTCTTTATTATTAAGTAAGTTTTTTCAACTAGAAAATTTTAAATTTGAGTCGCATTTTCCACCTACACTATAAAGCATAGTGAGACAAAGGACTCGTTCTGAGGGCTCACATAAACAGGAATATAAGCTTCCACGATGATTAAGAGGATTAAGCCTCATTTGCTTCGAGCAAGGACAGAACCCGGACCCCATGCTTCCTCTGTCATAAATACAGAATATGAAATATTCTAACGATTGTAATTTTCACAGAAAACGAAATATTCGTGTTCTTCTAATATTGTTATAATAATAAAAAAAATAATCAAACCATCGCACAGTGTGTAAAAAAGCACTTTTTTGGCAAAAAATCGCTCGACAGTTCCATTTTCAACGGATTTGGATGCATTTTTTTAAATGACCGAAAGGCTTCCAGGTATAACGTGTACATAATGATTTTTTATTTTAGTCAAAGCAACATTTTTTTATTCAATAAGAAATTAAATTTGTTTTTTATAATTTTTTAAGTGTGCCATTGCTCTAAAGATTCTCCGATTCAATAAAACAGGTCTTGTCAGTATAAGAATTTATTATGTGTTCGAGTAAAAAAAAATTGTTCATAATGCTACAAACAAATTGATGAGAAATTTTCATTTTTTCGTAATTTGCAATGATTACTTGTTTCATTTCATAGTTTTTGCATAAAATATCAGAGAAATTAATGTACGATTACAATTAGTTAAAAATAGCTTTTTTTGCAATTCTTTGAACAATTTTCTAAACAAATACACAGTTTGACAATATCTGAATGATTAGGCTCAATTTTTTTCACAGAGTAAACTGAAAATGTCTTTTCAATAGACTCAATTTTTTTTAAGGAATCGACTAAAAATGTCTTGTTTGTGTTTTCTTGCCATCATATATTTCAAATTAACGATAACTATTAATAATTTAACCGATTTCTAAAATCAAATGTACATTTTGATCTTCTTTCTATGAATGATCTCATTTTTACGGAATCAACTAGAAATGTCTTGCAAATGATTTCTTGTTGTCATATTTGTTCAGTTGACAGCAAATGTTACTTATTGGAACAATTATTATAAACAAATACCTCTTTTCGTTTTTTTTCATGAATAGGCTCAATTTTTTTACGGAATCGACTTAAAGTTTCCTGCCAGTGACTTTGTGCTGTCATATTTTTCGAATTAACAAAACTGTTAATCATTTGAAGAATAACTATTTAAAGAATTAAAAAAGGAAAATTGTTCAAAGAATTTTAAGAATTAGTTGAAGAATTATTTAATGAAAGAATTCTTGTTAAAAAAATATTTGAATTAATTAAGTTAAATTAATAAAAGAAATTTCTTTTTCTCATGAATTGTTTGTTTTTTTAAAAAATTAACTAAAAATCTCTTGATAATTATATGGAACATTTTTAATTCATAGTGCACGTTGCTCAATTATTTGTAAATAATGTAAATGATAATTTTGTTGCTTGACCATTTTCTCATTTCGAATATTTGATTTGTTATATGAATTTTTATTCTTAATCCTATTCCTATTGCTCGCACTCTTCAATGCAGGAATGAGCTGAAAAATTTATAATTTAACTTTATGTGAAAATTTTTGTAATATTTATTCCTAGGAAAAAAAAAGATCCGAGACTTAAGTTAGATGCGATTGTGAATAATACTCAAAATACAAATTAGTACTCTGAATGGCAGTTATCACAAAAAAACAGAAGTTGATTCCTTAAAAAAATGAGACAATTCATGGGAGAGACGTGCATCTATTTATATGAATTGTTCAGATAATTAACAGTTTTTGTTAATGCGAAAAACATGACAGCAAAAAGTCACTGGCAAGACATTTTTAGTCGATTTCGTAAAAAAATTGAGCCTATTCATGAGGAAAACGTAAAAAGGGTATTTGGTTATAAGAATTGTTTAAGGAAATTAAATATTTTGTCAAATTACAAAATATGATAACAAGGAGTCTTTGAAAAGACATTTTCAGTTTATTCTTCGAAAAAATTTTACTAATCGTAATCGTATATTAATTTCTCTGATATTTTATGAAAAAACCATGCATTTCAACAACTAATCATTACCAATTACAAAAAAATGACATTTGTTTATTAATTTGCTCATAACATTATGAACAATTGTTTTTTTCTACTCCAACATTTTGAAAAATACTACGAAATTCATATGACTCTACAGTTGAGAGATTTCAAGTTTCAATTCATAATTTGTGAGTTTTGAAATTGAAGTGATTTAAAAATCTTTTCTTTTTTGAACTTGTATGATTTCAAATTTTATCCGTTACAACATTTTAAAAAAATCTCTTTTCAATGATGTTTTCTTACGTATCCAATTTTGAGACTATCAAAACTCATAAGCGATTTTTTATTTGAAACGGTACAATATTAAAGTTTTGTTTTGATTTCATACCATTAAAATGTTCTCAGTGAAAAATTGCTAACGTTCAAAGAATTTGAACTTCAACAGGTTAAGATGTGAACGCTTCATATAAATATTTTCATTTTTGGCGACCTTAAACTTCAGAGTTATTTAATCTCCAAAGCTTTCAAATTAAAATTCTTCATTTTCATACATTTTATTTATAAATTGTTTAATTTTCTTCTTTAGAATTTCAACTGCTTTCAATCAAAAATTGTTAACGCAATTGTTAATTATTATTTTAAACTGTTTTGTTTCGAAAATCTGTTATATACGTTTTTCAAATCGCTATAAAGGTTTTGAAGATTTCTATTAAATTTTATAGAATTTATTTAAATTTATTCAGGGCGTCTGTTCTCGAGTCAGACGGAAAACTCGGTGTTATATGTTCTTCATGTACAAATTACTAAATTTGTTTTTGATTTCAATCGAGAAAGGAAATTTATTTATTTATGGCTCTATCGGCCTTAAGGAATACACTCTCATCATAATATTCGCGCTTTCCGCTCGATTTTCTGCGCTCACCGTATAATATAAACAAATAAATAGTTAAAAAGACGATTAAAAAATTATCTTCATTTACGACTGGTTCTATAAAGGAATGTTCAACAGTAATTTTATTTAACCTTTTAAAAGCACAAATTCTACTTTTTTGACTATTTTTTTTATCTCGCGTCGTTTGGCTCAAAAATTAAAATCAAAATATTCCAATACCATTTTCTATCTTTAGAAAACAAAGTATGCCTCTTACCAAAAAATGTTTAGGAGCAAGTTTACAGGTCTTCGTAAAAGCAACAATTTTGATACCGTAACTTTTTTTCGTATCTCGCGTTATTTGGCTCAAAATTTGAATTTTCGATTTTTCAAGAAAATTCAAAAAGTATTTATGACAATCTTGTAGGGCTTCCAAAAAGAAACGTTTTTTTTCTCCTGACTTTTTTTCAAATCGTGCATTGTTTGACTCAAAAGTTTCATTTTCTTTTCTTTTTTGAATTTTGAAAATGCTATAACTCTCACAATTTTTTTTTTATCGAAAAAAGTTATGGAAATAAATTGTTCGAATTTCTGAGTACTGCGAATATCTGTACACAGAATTTGTAAATTAAAAAAAAAGGAGTCTCAAAAATTTTTTAAATGCTCTAACTTTTTGAATTTTTGTCCAAAATGGCTGGTCAACGAACTTGACCTTCATTTTAGGACACTCAAAGAGTATACCAAAGGCCAATCCAATCGGCCAATTCTTTCGGAAGTTATCGTGCTCACAAACTTAAAATCTACAGACCCACACACACACACACACACAGACAGACACATTCGTAAAAACATGTTTTTCGGGTTCAGGGGGTCTCAAAACGTGGGCATTTGAAAAAAATGGGGGTTTCAAATTTTATACAAATCTAATACATTCTCTGATGAGAATGTAAAAATGGTAAAAATCAGTTTCCAGAGTAAGGCCATTCTTTGAAGGGTACCATCCAATATCTCTGAATATTTTTAGCTCTGTCGAAATCTCTTCTAAATTGTTGATAATTTTAAGTCAAACTTTTCAAATTCATTACAAGACCTATACAATTTTCAGAAATTCTTGACATTTTTGTCAGAATCCCTTAAAATATTTTCGAGCCCCTGAAATTCGGAATTCCTCTAAAAGAAATAAATTATAAGTTTCTGTTGTAAATTTCGGTAAAAGCATAGCCTAAGGTGTTGCTTCACGTCATAACCTTATAAGTAGAAGAACACAAAATAAGAAAATTATTTTAAAAATTTCGCCTGTTTGGACTTCGAGAATGATATTTTCAAAATTCTCAACGGATTATTTGAAGGAACGGGACAATCCCACATCCGATATATAATTTTTGACCAAGTCCGACTTTCTACTGCAAATTCGGAACTTTTTATAAAACTCGTCCAACAGCAAAAACCAAACATCTTATCTTGGTTAAAATTTGATGTACTTTTGCTAAGACGACATGCTATATGATATTTGACATAAATATCAACAAACTAAAATTGCAAGTAAAGTTTTCCAAACGTTTTTTAATCGACTTAACCAAAATACGTGAATGACAACCTCATACAAATATTATTTTTATCGAAACTTCCTGACGAAGCTGGACCAAACAATCTATAAAAAAATTTGACCTTCATTCGATAGAAAACACTGAAAATATTTTTCAGGTTTTGGAGAAAGAGAAATTGCATTATAAAGTATGAAATTGTGAGTGGCCCGGTTTCCCCAGCGTGTCCCGGTTAGCCCCGGCTTACGGTATTCCTTTTTCTTAATCTTATTCAAAAGGCTCTTCGCGAGAAATTGGACCCTAATCGAATAATTGACTCGCAAAGGGTAGCGGTCCGCCCATTAGGGTTGGGGTAAGTGATTGTAAGGGTGGCGAAATGTCGTGTATAACGTATGTCTCGTGGGGGTCGATGTTGGGTCGTGCGTGAACCATCTATTCCGGAATTCTCGTTCTTAAAAATCTCCTTCGTGTTCTTTGAGAATGTAGCTCATTTTTTTCCCACCTCCTTTTCACACACTTTCCCTCTTTCAAAAGAAGGAAGTCGACATGCCGCGAAAACGCGAGACCTTTGCCCCGGGCAAAGGATTCCGAGAGGGGGTGAGTATTTTCACGAGAAGAATTTTAATGCGTGCTTTTCTAGATTTACGACGTCACCGCTCCTCGGGATACATTTACTTAACGGTCCTCATGGAAGGAAAAAACGGCGGGTCGGGTGTGCCGCATTGCGATATCATAAAAAACTGCAATAATGATTCTCGAAAGGAGAGACTCGAAGGTGGAAAATTCATTTATTTCTCTTAGTCGATTCCTCGATTTAGAACACGCTAGTCGATGTGCCTTTCCAAATCCGACGGGAATTTCTCTTTCTTTTCGTTTCATTTCTCACTCCCGTGGAAGAAAGTACAACCACCCCCGACGGTCTGATCACCCTTCGAGGTGAAACTCTCGGCGAAATTTTTCCGGACCACCCACTGGGTAGCTCGAGACACGATTATTTACACAGCTCGAACCAGCTGGGGTTCGGGTTATTATTTCCTTTTCTCACACTATTTATGAAGGGTGCCTGTGGAGATATTGCTTTTTGAAAAAAATTCTGCGGCCTAGGGTCATTACATCTGATGCGAGAAAATTTACATTCTTTTTCTTATAATGCGCCTTCGCGACTTGCGAAAGGAGCTTATATGGATGAGTATGATAGGAGAAATGCTCTTTTTCCTCGGGAAAAGGTCAACATCCTTTTATGATTTTGGCACGCTTGCGCTACATTTTTCTACACTTTTGGGATTTTAAATTCTAAAATATATTTGATTTATTATGAATTTAACTCCAGGGCTTGATAAAATGCAGTCTTCAGCTCCTAATTTCCGGTACCCATTTCTATGGGTGAAAGGATTCCACAACTTTTAAAGAGGCGTTGAGAAACGTTTAAAATGAAGAAAGGAACCTTGCTGAGAAAAGAACTCTAGTCCAGGTTTTGTTTCTATGAACAACGAACGTCTTTCTGAAGAAAAATTAAATATAATTAGAGTACTGATATTCGAGCATCTCAGAAAAGTGTTCGAACCTTTGAAATAAAAATGTTCAATCTAAATAAAGTGACAATTAAATAAGCATAGTCTAATATTTAGTGGCGACAACAGAAATAGGTTCCAAGACTATGTTGCAAACTACAAAAACGATTCCTTCAAAGACCACTATTTTTAAACAGGAAGCACCTCAAAAATGATAACAATATCTTTTTGAACTCCGGGAAATAAAATTAGGTAAAACCATTTACATTCACAGAAAATCCTGGGGTTTTACTCCCACCTTGAAGTTGGATCAAAGTGATTTGCAGCAGAGTGATAGTTGATTAAAATGATCCAGATTTGGTACCAAAATCATACTTGACAAGTGAACATTGACAACAAATTGACAAGTTAGCACCTTGCTAGTCACTATCGGTCACTAGGATCATGAAGTTGAGCCAGTAGATTTTTTTATTGACTAGATGGGATCATTTTAATATTAAATGAAAAATTGAATTGAGCTGCAGCACTTTTGATATCTCTGGATTTACTATGTTTGTGACCTCTGAACCACAGGATCTCAGAATCCACTTTTCTACCAACCCACACAAAAGCAAGTTTTTGTCAGAAAAGGAAATTGATTACAAGACAACTATTTCCAATTAGGAACCAAGAAAATTCGAAAACCAAAACAGTCCTAAAGTTTTTGGTTCAAGGACATATTCGCCTACAATGAAAATATTCGTAATCTGAGAACCACGGAAACTCTCTTTCCAGATATTATTTCGCCACTATCTTACACAAAACCTGTACTTCCAAAATTTCTAATCAGCATCACCAAAAAAAAATACGCTATCACTTGCAGAATAAACCTCGACGATCAACTTGACCCGACCAAGTTCATCCTAAGGACCAATTTGAATAGGAACTAGAAATCTTGACTGATGAGCGACTCACCGTTCAAGTGTGATTCGAATCGCTTCCTGGATGATCCAGTCGCGAGAAACGTGTATGATCGCGAGGCAGTCGTCATGGCGAAGTAGGATGAGTACCTATAGTAGCTAAACACCAGGATCCAAAATCAGGTCTCCGGACGAGGGTGCATAAACCGGTACCGATTTCTCGAGTCTAATTCGTGAGAACTGGAGGTCTTCCCGTGGGTGAATTATGCCGAGGACTTCACCGTAGTTGCGTTAAGGTCGTATCGCACGGACGGGATATGTTATTTAGAGGGGTTGTTTCCGATGCACACTGATACCAGGAGATTCGTGTATCCGTACAGCCAGCATCCAGGTTCCCCCACTCTGGCTGGGTGAAGCGTCTCGTATCTCTTTTCCGCGAGGGTGGTTCTCTGTTGCTCCCATTCTCTGGGGTTGGAAGGCACCTCGGGGGTGGTGGATTCGACCCAGTGCGCAAAATCAAAAGCTGCCCCTACCAAGATCCACGAGCCGTGGCAGAAGGCCTCATTCACACAAATGGAGAGTGGAGTGTGCGAGACACGTCCGTGCAGTCATAGTCATGGTCGTAGCACCCATGGACCGCGTAGTCATATTATTCCGGTGCTTCGGCTCAGGTTAGGTGCAGGGTATCCTTGTTTTATGCGTTCCGCGGGCCTCACACCCGTTTATCAATAACTAGAGAGAACGTTGCGAGTAGAGTATAGTATAGTTTAGTATAGAGGTTTGGCAGGCTGGTCCTCATACCAATGTGGATATGTCCACCTCCAATGCTCTCCTAGCAGTGCTCAATGCTCACATCAGTACTGTTGGTCTGGTACTGGTCCATATATCTACACAAACCTACACATACGTACTAACGAGAATGCGTATCGCCGCTGAAAGCCCTGTCGCATTTATGGTCGCACGGTCATCGATGACCAAACCGCGAATTTTAATCCGTTACAGGGAGTACGAGTGTTGGGTTTATAGCTGGAGAGATAAGGCCTGGTATGGCTTTTTAGAGATGATTTTGTGGGAGAGAATTTGAGAAATGATTGATATTTGGAAAATTTTCCGTTGGATTGAAATGATTAAGATAATAGATGTCCTATTAGGGTATTAGTACGATTAGGAGACTAAGTATCGTATTCAATGAAATGGTTTGATGTCTTTGAGAAAAATCGATATTGTGACGTAACTATTGACCTGTGGAACATCCATCTTAGAGAAAGACATGTGTCTTCGAAACAATGATTGGTTTTAAGATCAATGTTTGTAATCAGGATCACCCTTGAAGGATGATAAAGATTGCAGTATTCAATATTGTTGGGTCAGAAGACTTCGAACCTTCGCACATGTTAGACTGTAATATTAATATAACACTGGCTATTGGATATTAGATATGTCATTCTTCATCATTTTGCGAGGGTGATTCCTGATTAAAAATAGTGATCTTGTGATTCATCTTCATTTCTGAAAGACACATGGTTCTTTGTGAGATGGTAGAACAATAAAATGTGAAAAGGCCCTAATTGAATTTATCAAAGAAAAATTGAGGACCCATAGGTCTGATTATAAAAGCTTTCAAAGAGATTTTAAAATATTTCAAAAGCATTTTAAAATATTTCAAGGGATTTGAAAGGACTTCGCAGTACCATAAAGTGGAGCTAAGCGGCGCATGTGGGGGAAAGCGGCGCACCCTTGATGCTGCATTTCTGAATGCTATATTTGTTTCTTCTAGGTAGAAAATATCAAGGCTTGCAACTAATAATTGTAAAACTTCAATTGAAAAACGTGGAAAAAGCATTATCGCTGTTCTAAGTACAGAATTAAGTATGCTCTGCTTTCCCCACAAATGCGTCGCTTAGCCCGGTTTTACGGTATTTCAGAGAACTAAAACGGACTTCAGAGGGTTTCATAAAATTTTACAGGACTTCCCGGGATGTTGAAAGATTTCAAATGATCTCCAGAGATTTCAACACATTTCTAAAGATTTCATACAATTTGAAAGACTTCACGGGATTTTAAGAGATTTCAAGGCATTTTAAACGATGTCATAAGATATTATTAAACTACAAGGAATTTTACAGAATTTTACTGGATTTTATAGGATTTCAATAATAACAGGAAATTTCAACACAGTTAGAAAAACCGGAGGTGTCGTAGACCCCCGAAAGACCCAGGGATCAAATTTGATCCCTTATCCGTTTTCAATGAATATCAGTAAGATTGATGTATTTTAATTAAGATTTTGTACTTTCTGATATCCTATAACGCGTTAGTTGAAACACGCACTGAATCCGAATCTGGAACGGAAAATGTTCCATCACGTCAAGATTTTATGAAAAATGAAATTAAAACCTCTAAGAATATTTTTTTATATTTATGGATTTAAAGGTATTTCAAAGATTTAATAAGACTTTCATAGCCTTAATGAGATTTTCATAGACTTCACCTATTTCAAGGCATTAAAAAAGATGTCTAGGCCTTTCAAAGGATTTCAAAGGATCCTAAAAGATTTTCGGATATTTGAAAGATTTCGTGTGAGTGCAAGAGATTTCAACTATTTCAAGGTATTAAGAAAGATTAACAGGCCTTTCAGAGGATTTCCAAGAAAATGCAAGTTATTTCAAGAATTTCAAGGAATTTTAAGTGATTCAAAGAAAATTCAAAGGATCTCAAGTATTTCAGGGAATGTTAAGTAATTCCAGGGAAATTCAAGGTATTCGAAAGATTTCCAGGGAATGCAAGGAAATTCAAGTGAATTCAAGTGTATAAAAATATGATAAGATATTTCAAGGTTTCAAAGAAGGGATTTTTAGACATTTTAGGATTTTTTAAGTAACTCCGAAATATTTTAAAGGATTCAAAAAAATTTCAGATTTCAAAGGATTTCAAGAGATTTCATCAAATCTCAAAATATTTTCAGATATTTTACGGATTCTAAAGGACTTCCAAAAATTGATTTCAAGAAATTTCAAGGGGTTTTAAGATTTGACGGGATTCTTGAAAATTCAACATGTTTCAAGTTGTTTGAAGAGATTTTATGAAGAGCCAAGGTATTTCAACAGATTTTTAGACCTTTCAAAAAATTTCAAGGAATGCGAAGGATATCAGAAAACCATAAGAGATTTTAGGATATTTCAAAGATTTCGTGCGGTTTAAAGAGATTTCAAATATTTCAAGGCCTCAAGAAAGATTTCCGGGTCCTTCAAAGGATTTACAGGGAGTTCAAAGAACATGAAGGATTTTAAGGAATTTTATGTGATTCCAAAAAATTTTCAAGGATTTTAAGGAATCTTAAGAGATTCCAAGACAGTTCAAGATATTTGAAAGATTTCAAGGAATTTCAAGAAATTTAAAGAGAATTCAAACTGTTCAGTAATATGTACAGGCTTTTAGAAGATTTAAAGGAGTCTTAAGGGATTTTAAGGTATTAAAAAATTTGAGAATATTTCAAGGTTTTAAAGAAGGGATTTTCAGTCATTCTAAGGGACTTTTAAAGATTTTACAGGGTTTTAAATGTTTTATGAGATTTCAAAGACTTAAAAAGTTTTCAAAAGGATTTTACACATTTCAGAGGTTTTCAAGAGATTTCAAGATATCTGTGAAGATTTTCAGGTACTTTACGGAATTCAATGGACTTTCAAAGATTGGTTTCAAGGAATTTCAGAAAGTCTAACGATTTGAAGAAATTTTTTGAAAGGTCAACATATTTTAAATTGTCTGAAAAGATTTCATGAAGAGTCAAGGTATTCAAAAGATTTTTAGGCCTTCTAAATGATTTCAAGAGATCATAAGGGATTTAAAGATTTTTCAATGATTTAATGAGATTTTAATAGATTTCAAGTATTTCAAGGTCTTGAAAAAATGTCCAGGCCTTTCAAAAGATTTTATGGGATCATAAGAGATTTTAGGATATTTCAAAGGTTTCGTGATAATTTCAAGAGATTGCAACTATTTTAAGGCCTCAAAAATTTCCAGGCATTTCCAGAATTTTAAGCGATTCCAAGAAAATTCAAACGCTTTTAAGGATTTCAAGGAATCTTACGGAATTCCAAGAGAATTCAAGGGATTTCAAAGAATTTCAAGAGAATTCGAGGTTTTTGAGAGATTTTCAGGGATTTCAGCGTATTGCAAGATAATTCAAGGTGTTTAAAGATATGTGCATGCCTTTCAGAGGATTTGAAGGAATTTTAGAGGGATCTCAAGATATTTAAAAAATTCGAAGATATTTCAAGGTTTTGAAGAAAAGATTATCAGACATTTGAAAGGATTCATGAAGACTTAATAGGATTTGAAATGCTTTAGGAGATTTCAAAGTCTTGAAGAGATTTCAAAAGGATTTAAAATATATTCAAGTAACTCCGAAATATTTTAAGGGATTTGAAAGGATTTCACAGATTTCAAAGGTTTTAAAGAGATTTCAAGATATCTGTGAAGATTTTCAGGTATTTTACAGATTCCAAGGGACTTTCAAAGATTTGTTTTCTGAAGGATCTTAGGAAGTCTAACGATTTGAAGAAATTTTTTAGAAAGTCAACATATTTTGTTTTCAAAGATTTCATAAAGAGTCAAGGTATTCAAAAGATTTTCAGGCCTTTTATATGATTTCAAGAGATCATAAGGGATTTAAAGATTCTTCAATGATTTAATGAGATTTCAATAGATTTCAAGTATTTCAAGGTCTTGAAAAAATGTCCAGGCTTTTCAAAAGATTTTATGGGATCATAAGAGATTTTAGGATATTTCAAAGGTTTCGTGGGATTTCAAGAGATTTCAACTATTTTAAGGCCTCAAAAATTTCCGGGCATTTCCAGAATTTTAAGCGATTCCAAGAAAATTCAAACGATTTTAAGGATTTCAAGGAATCTTTAGGAATTCCAAGAGAATTCAAGGTTTTTGAAATATTTCAAGGGATTTTAAAGAATTTCAAGAGAATTCAAGGTTTTTGAAATATTTCAAGGGATTTCGAAGAATTTCAAGAGAATTTAAGGTGTTCAAAGATATGTGCATGTCCTTCAGGGGATTTAAAGGAGTCTGAGACGGATTTCAAGATATTTTGAAAATTCGATGATATTTCAAAGTTTTAAACAAAATATTTTCAGACATTTTAAAGGATTTCTAAAGATAATATAGAATTGAAAATGACTTATGAGATTTCAAATACTCGAAGAGATTTCAAAAGGATTTAAAATATTTGCATGTAGCTTCAAAACATTTTAAAGGACTCGAAAGGATTTTGCGGATTTCAAAAGATTTTAAGATATCTAAGAAAAATTTCCAGGTACGTATGTTACGGATTTCAAAGGAATTCCAAAGATTGATTTCAAGGAATTTCATAGGGTCTAAAAATGTGAAGGGATTTCTAAAAAAATCAGCATATTTCAAGTTGTTTGAACAGATTTTATGGGATTTCACAAGATTTCATGGGATTTCATTGAGATTCTCTAGATATATTTAAAAGGCTTTAGATGGATTTTGCAGATAGTGTTATTCAAGGTGTCTAGCATCCTGGAAATCCTTGAAAATCTGAAAAAGTCCTTGAATATTTTATGACCTGGAAAAATCTGGAAAAGTCCTTGAATTTCAGTCATGGTCCTGGAATTCTTAGTCCCTTAAAGAAAAAATAGGTTTTTCAACTTTTTATCTGCTCTACTGTCACACGTCAGGAAATTTTTAACCAGAAAGACGAATTTTAACAAAATAGTTGAATTTTTAACCAAAAAAGATTCTGCTTTCAGTTTTGAATCAATAACATTTAAATTGAATAACAAAAGACGAATTTTCATCAAAAAAGTTCAATGCCCATTCAAAAAAAATTAATTTCCAGTTTTCTACAAAAACACTTGAATTTTCGACCCCAAAAACATGAATTTTCTATAAAAAAGGTCAAATTCGCAGTCCAAACTGACGAATTTTCAAATAAAAAGGGTGACCTTAACAAATTTAATGAATTTTAAGCCAAATAATTAAATTTTCAAGCAAATAATAGAATTTTTTACCATAAACATGAATTCTCAAATAAAGTAATTTTTAGAAGCTTTGCAATCTATCCTAAAAAATTTTTGAGAATATAGAAAGTTTATGGCACTCAAAACTTACATTTAAAAGAATTATAAGATTTTGGCAATTGAAATGGCCAGACCCTGAATTAAATGAAGCTTAAAAAATTCTTGATTCTCCGACCTTTGAAATAATCGCAAGAATTTATTTTTCTTCATAATCTACATAATATGCCTTATTTTCAAAATTCTTGTAAGATCTTAATATTTTCAATTTTTTGACAACAATTTCTGAAAATGCTCTTAATTTTGTTTATTTTTGGCGGATAATTGGTAACTACTTAAAATTACGATTATAATTTAAAATTTTCTGATTTGAAGTTGTCTATAATGTAAGCATTTTAAAAAATATCGCGATTAATTTTTTCTACCTGCATCTCTGCATACGAAAGAAAGCTACGTGTAGGATTTTCAAAGATTTCAAGGAATTTCCAAGAATTACTCAAGATTTAAGAGATTTCATAGGACCTCCAAGTATTTCACAGATTTTGAGAGATAGTAAAATTCCAAGGAACGTCCAGGGAACTTTAGAGAATGAATTTAATTTATTTTATTCTTTAAGAATTTTAAATTATTTCTACGCATTTCTAACTATTCCAAAGATTTCAAAAAAAATTCAAAAGGCGTTTAAAGATTTCAAGGAATATCTACACATCTTAACAGATTACAAAGATTTTAATGCTTTGAAAATATTTCCAAAGATATCACGGGTTCAAGAGATTTCAAAATATTTTGATGAATTTCAACGAAATTTCAAGAGGTTTTAAAGATGTCAAGAGAATTCACAGATTTTTTCTGTTGCAAATTCAATTTTCAATTTTCTTCAATTTCAGTTGAAAATTCAGCGATTGGAAATGCAAGGAAAAGGCGAATTCTGTATTAAAAATGTTATATTTACATAATTTTACACGAGAATTTAATAAATGAACATTTCAATCCATACAAAAATGTTTGAAAAAAGTCGATTTTTCTAAATATAGATCGCTATTGGCAAATTAATAGTCATCCAATGGACTCTTAGTGGGAAATTAATGAGATTTAAAAAAATCCCAACTCTAATCATCTCCTTGTTGGAAATAAAAAAAATTAATTTTCAGAGCCATAGATATTTATAGTCCAATATAGGAAAGTTGGAAATTTTCTTCCATCCCGAAATTCAAAATTTTCTAAAACATTCCCTATTGGTCTTGCAGGAGCACAATTTAATTTTCAGAGGCATAATGATTTAAAGGCCAAAACAGGAAAATTCGAATTTAATTAACTCCTCTCTGAAATTCAAAAGTCACTCTGGGTGGAATTCACATTAAAAGCAATGTTACATGCGCTCTATAGCGCGCACATTATGGTATTATGCTAGTGTCAGATATTAGTAGAGCGATGTCTAATGTCTAATCTTAAGCATTATTTCTATGCAGTTTCATTGAAATATTGTTTTCAGTGCATAAGCAGGGGGAAGATTGTGCTATCTTTCTGATTTTCAAGTACAAAAATTATTTTTGCAACTGCGAATTGATGTTTGGTTTATTGATATAATTTTTTAATCTCTTAGAAAATAATATAATGTCCAAAATTTGAGGTTGAGGTGCCCAGGGCTCCATTAGAGCGAATCATGGCAGCCATGGTTCTAACGATTTTCCAATAAAGTTCACTGTCATAATTAAGGTACCTAGAAAAATTTATTTTTTGTCCTGGAAAACCTGGAAAAGTCCTGGAATTTTTTTGATGGGGATTTAAACATGTCATTATCGAAAATCAACAAGTTTCGGAGGTTGGTGCGTCAATGGTTGTAACACCAAAGAGAATAAGAACTTCAATTTGAGTTTTCATAGAGTGCCAAAGCTTGGAAAATTAAAAAAAAGGCAAAACTTATTTGGAAAAATTGAAGTTGTAGATAAACACAGTAAGTGGTTGAGAAATTTAAACGTGATAGATTATAACGTCAAGAACGTACTTGTCTGCTCCTTGCATCTTAATGAAAATGATTACTGGATTCCGGATTGGTATACTAAATATTAATTGAATGAATAATATTCAATATTATTTAACGAAAATGTAACCGTCATCATCTAGTGTTTTTACTGTTTCACAGAGCCCAATGCGAAAAACGTACAATTCATATATTCTGCACGCACAGTAAAAAAAATGTTCAAAATGATACGGGAATCAACATCATTTTGATATGCAACAAAAATGATATCGAAATCAAGAGCATTTTGATCGGCCGGAATTAATGATCGATTTTTGAAGTCATAATGATTTGATTTAGGTTCATGTATAATCAAGTCAAGTCAAGATGGCCGACGTTCTTGAAGTACTTTGACTCATATGCAAGCTTTTTATGATTTCTAATCTGGAGTGTACTTGAAATTTAAAAAATAACGAAACTTGATAATAGAATGTATCTTCTATTAAGCTTAGTTGTCACTTGCACGCCTTTAGACAAAATGTTTTGGTTATCACCTCCGCACCAAAAACTGGCGGCCATTTTGCTTATGCTAACAGATGATCCTGAAAGCAGATCAAAATGATCCAATCGAACAGATCATTATGATCTCGAGAGTCAAATGATCGCTGGAGCAACATGCAATGCAACAAAAATTATTTTTTTTTACTGTGCGCACAGTTTTATTGCAATTCTCATCGTCACTATTAATTAATAACCTTCCTGTTATTCCGTGTGGTTCTGAAGTTAAAGCACTGGTTTGAAGGCGCAATGAATATATTCCAATTTTTTCGCGAGTTTTTATGGCAGATCCGCATATTACAATCATTCCAGGATTGAGAATATTTTGTCTTTCGATCATATTTCAGGATGCAGGTGTAGCTTTCGCGCAACTACACAAACTATCCAAGTCCAAAAATACCATTTTCTAAACTTAAACATACTTTTTAATTAAATGATTGCTACTACTCCATATTATCCATATGGCTTCCGCGGCCATGTTTGTATGGCACCGCAGCGCTCCTTTTTCGCGCGGTGGATATTTTCATTTCCAATAGACACCTTGTGTTATTATCACAAATCGCGACCAGAAAATCGTAGGGTTCTATCTTAAATTTCAAAAGTTACTTGATTTTCATTTGCTTCCCTTTACTTCGCTCAGAAAACTAGTGATAATCAAATGAGATTCAAAATTCAAGATAAAACCTTGTCGTTAGGGTCACGAAATATCAATAGTGCAGCAGAATTGATACCATATCCTCATCATCTTTTTTGGGTAATTCCTGATTAGTCATAGTGGTCTAGGAACCTGTTTAAGTGTTTAGTCTGCAAACATCTATGATATTGATATACGGGACAACCTAACATGTAAGATGACTGTACCATATGTCAATATCTCTATTTTGGTTGTCCCTACAAGTTAAACCGAACATAAATAAATTATTTTAATTTCTATTTTGATTTTCTCCGTGCATGACTTAAATATGCATCTCGTATTGACAAACGATCCAAGAAATGATTCCTTGAACTTGAAGCAATACAAGAAAGTATATTAGGTATCAATTTTTCTAAATTCGATACAACATCTCAACGGTTTAAATTGCCCATCTCTTATCTACGAGTATAAATGATATAAACCTAATGTATAATGCAACAGGGTTCGATACAGATATCCTAATTCTGGGTCAATCGCTACAGAACTACTGAATAAGTACCGCTTAGAAATAATAAATCTTCAGTTTGTACATCACTTCATCATTATTGATTTTTTCTTGACATATATGGGCAATTCTCCAGAAACAGGTCACACTCACTTGTCCGTGTCATAACTTTCTGAAAGTGCGGTCTATAGATCTTTGCTATATTTATCACTCTTCATTATTATTACTCAAGTCCGAAGCGAATACCATTTTTTTAAATTTTTTCAATCTTATAAATAAGAATATAATTCAGGAGTCATCAAAAAAAAGCTCATAAAAATATCAATACCCAACATCTTTTGGTAAAAACATTCCAAACCTTTCAAAATCTCGTTCAAAATCCTTTAAAGTAACAGAGGTTTTTCAATTCGAATACATTTTAATTCAGAGATTATACCTCTCTTCCTCGCATCATGAATTTCCTAAATTTATATTCAGAACTCGAAAACGTGTTCTTGTTTTAAGCCCTTTTAGATAATCCCTTAGAAGCTAAAGCCACACGAAACCTCTTTCTACTTGAATTAGTAAAGATAATCAAATCAGATGATTGGAAATCGGATGTTTATGATTATCTTGAATATGTTTCTGGCTTCAACCCTTATACAGTAGTACAGATCGAAAAAATAATTCACTTTATTTTTAAATTCAGAGGACGTCCAAAAGTTGTAGTTTGGTACCCGGATCTCCCACAAAAAGTTACAGATAAAAAAAATATCTCATATTCAGGCATCGACGATAAAGCTCAAAATAACGAATAATAGCGAATTTTTTTTTATTTTGGAACGAAATAAATTTCTTGAAAAATAAAAAAGGATCTTGAAATTAGTATTCGTAACTTTATTTATCCTGCGAAAACTGAGCAGCAATAAAAAAATCCGTAGAAATCGTAAATTGTCATTAAACTTGAAAAAAAGGAGAAAAATCATGTTTTAACTTGATTAAATGATACTTATCTTACTGGTAACGATTTTTTATGGATGAAAATGATTCTAAGAGTAGAAACTTACACCTATAATTAAATTAAAATAAATGACATAAAATCACGCTTTTTGATTATTTAAGTCTGCTTTTCTTAGACTTTTAGGCCCGAAAAGGTAAATTTTTAATAATAAAAAGATAATTTTCAACCAAAAAAAATAAAATTTTAATCAAATTGTTGGATTTTCAGAAAAAATAAAATAATTTTTAAACACAAAGTTGCATTTACAACCAAATAGTTGAATCATCAAGTGAAGATGATGAATTTTTTAGAAGACAGTTGAATTTTCAACAAAGAAGGTATTCTTAACCGAAAAAGATGCACTTTTAACAAGAAAATATTACTTTCTTACCATAAAAGATAAATTTTCAACCAGATAGTTGAATATAAAAAAATGATTTTCAACCAAGCAGTTGCTTTTACAATCAAGTAGTTGAATTTTCACCCAAAAAACATAATTTTTATACCATGAGAGATGAATTTTTAACCCAAAAAGATGAATTTCCTAAAAAAGGTTAAGGTTCCAAGGTAGAGAGTCAAATGTTTCCTGAATAGGTTGACTTTTTTTTCAATTAATCTTTTTTGGTCGAAAACATTTTTTTTGTAGAAAATTCCACTTTTCAGGTTGAAAATTCAACTGTCTTCTAAAAAATTCACCTCGACTCAAAAATTTAACGATTTGAATAAAAATTCATCTTTGCAGGTTGAATGTTAAACTGCCTTATTAAAAATTTGTCTCTTCAGCTTGAAAATTCAACTGTCTTCTCGAAAATTCGTCTTCTTGGCTTGCAAATGCAACTGTTTAGTTGAATTTTTTATTATAAATTCAACTATTCGGTTGAAAATTTATCGTTCTTGGTTTGCAAGTTATCTTTTTTGGTCGAAAATTCATCTTCTTCGGTTTTTAAAACTTTCAGGTTGAAAAGTCAACAGTCTTCTAAAAAATTCGTCTTCTTGGTTTAATGTTATTAGTTGAAGTTTGATCTTTCTGCTTCAAAATTCAACTATTTGGTTGTCAATGCAACTGTTAGGTTAAAATTATAATTTTTTTTAAGTTCAAGTATTTGGTCGAAAATTCATCTTTCTTGGTTGCTAGTTATCTTTTTTGGTCGAAAATTCATCTTCTTCGGTTAAAAAAAACTATCATGTTGAAAAGTCAACAGTCTCCTAAAAAATTCGTCTTCTTGGTTCAATGTTATTGGTTGAAGTTTAATCTTTATGCTTCAAAATTTGACTATTTGGTTGTAAATTCAACTGTTAAGTTGGAAATTATAACTTATTTTTTAATTCAACTATTTGGTTCAAAATAATCTTTTTTTTTGAAAATTCATTTTTTCGGATTTAGAAGTCAACTGTTTTCTAAAATATTTGACTTCTTAGTTCAAAAAATCAACCATTTTGTTGAAAATATAACTTTTGTGGTAGAAAAGTTATCTTTTTTAATAAAAAGATCATCTTTCTTGGTTGGAAATGACCTTTTTTGTAGAAAATTTGTCTTTGAGGTTCAAAAATTCATCTTTCATGGTAGGAAAGTGATATTTTTCAGTAAAAAATTCATCTTTTTCAGTTGAAAATTATCTTTCTTATTGAAAATTTATCTTTTCGGGCTTGAAAGTCAACAAAAAGTAGTCTTAAATAGTCCAAAATCATGATTTTATATAATTTGTTTGAATTTAATGTCAAATTACGATGCATAAGAATTTTTTTATGGCTGTCTAGCTTTTGGAGGATAATTATATGTGTAATTTTTAACTACAAGATCCCTTTCCATCAATGAAAAAATCATTTCCTATAAGAAAAATGTCATTTAATCGAGTAAAAACATGATTTTTGTCCTTTTTTTCCAAATTTAATAAAAATTTATAATGTATATGGATTTTTTTTGCTGCATAGTTTTCGGAGGATAATTTTAGTTGTAGATACTCATTTTAAGAAACCTTTTCATCTATTAAAAAATTGATTTCGTTCGAAAATAACAAAAAATTCGCTGTTATTCGTCATTTTGAGAGTTATCGTCGATGCGCGAAAATAAGATATATTTTTTTCATCTGTAACTTTTTGTGGAAGATCCGGGTACCAAACTACAACATTTTGACCCCCCCCCCCCTGAATTTGAAAAAAAATCGCTCCGCCCAATTACACAGTATCCCAATAAAACATTTTATAGTTTTATTATTGTTATTATTATACCAATAAGCAAAATTCCTTCGGGGTAAGCGTAACTCTTTCGGTTCTAGCCTCATTGTACACCGCTCCGGCACGTGTCGCTGATCACTCTCTCTAGCAATCACCCCAGGTGAAGAGCCTCGCAAAGCTATTATACTAATCCACTAAAAAAATTTCTTCACGCGGGCCCATTAGTATTCAAAATCTTTCGTTTCAGGCATCACTCTTCTTTTCATAAACAATTGTCCTCCATACATCATACATGAAATAGATATTTTCTTAAAGATCTCTTAAAGATCGAAACAAAATCTACTTTCTTATAGAAATTTTTTGTGTTCTAGAAAAGAACACCCAAAAGGTTTACAATTCAAAATTAGACATCGAGACTACCCGATTTTCCGGCTTATTAAAGATAAATATACAATAAATGTACAAGACAAAAAGAAAAAAGAGGGATAAAGAAGAAAGAGTCATATAAAACCAACCTCACACTCTTTCTTTGCTCCGTTTTTTTAATACTACTGGGGACCAACATGTTTCGATGCCAATTTAGACTTCCTCATCAGGGATAATTTATAGGAAAACGACAGGTACAAAAATAAAGAATTGTTAGATTAGAAAATCATTATTACCTGTAAAGAAAGCAGAGCTAATTGATAGCAATTACTGTTTTGGTGCATATTTCATCCATTCATTGAAAATTGATTTTTGATATAAGCAAACTATTCTGAATGTATCGCAAAGTCAGATTATTTTATTCTTTAATTGGAACTTGATTTACACATATTCAAAATTATGACACGAAGCTAAAGTCACTGTATCCAATTAATGTTTCCATCCCAAATCCTGTTGTATCTCGCAAGATCTTTTTTTAAAACAATAGCTTTGTTACCTTCTTCCTTTGTAAATATTATTTCCATAAACTCTCTCTTTTTTTATTTCTCTCGTGATACGAAGTTTTAACATCATCCCAATCAAAATCATGCCCATGTGAAAGTCTATGTTTTGTAAGTACAGAGTAATATCTTGCACTTCTATGGAAATTATTTTTATGTTGTAGAGTCGACCTAGAACAGGAGCTTCACGGAACGGAAACAAGGTTTATGGCTTAAAGTTTCTGTTTGTTAAATTTAGAAGAAAAATCCTCAAAAAACATAACCTCTGATGGAAGCCTTTCGTGTAATAGTATCACATAAAAGGTCTTTAAAAACGAGAAAATATGTTTCTAAAAATCTGTGTAATAGGCTCATTAGAGAAAGTTTTTTAAACTAGTGAAAAAAGAGGGAGAAAAAAGAAAGAGACAACCAATTGCCTTATTCTTTCTCCGTCTTTTTTATACTACGACGATCCAACAAGTTTCGAAGTCATTTAGACCTCATCAGGGAAATTTTATAAGGAACTGAGTTAATATATTTTGGTCTGATTTTCATTTTAAAATTACTATAAATCTTGTATAGGATCTTATCCGTTCTCAAAAAATACTATCTTTCAAAACTCTTTTGGGAAATTTTGTACATGCTTTTCATCTTAGTTGAATAAATGAAAACATATAGTTTCTCATAGGAATCCAATAAAACTATCGGAAGTCATAAAATTTTCTACTGTTTTTTATATATTCATGAAGTTGAAAAGTAGTCTGTTGTTTATATCATAAATCTTTATGGAAAAAACTGCGTGAGCTCTACAATTTCGTGAGGAAATTTTTCTGTGACTCAGTTTGATTCAATTAATTAATCAATTTATTCATTTTTATTATTATTTCATAAATTAAGTAAAATAGTGATTTTATTGCATTTTTTCATTTTTTAACAGGACTGTCTATCATATTTCTGCCTGATCCCCAATTTCTTTCAATCTCTTGTAAAATTCATCATGAGTATGAGCGGAAATATAAAAATTAGTTTTTGATACACTTAGCTTGTAATTTTTTTTTGTCTATTGATCCATTTTACTTGATCTTTTTCTTCTTGACATCTAGTAAGCGTCCAAATGACAATTCTTTCAGTCCTCAAAAACGAATTTTTTTCGAAAATCTGGTTAGGAACACTCAGGCTTTATTATTTTTATTTTTTCGTTTCAATTTTTTTACACTGAATCAAAAACGAAGAACTGTGAAATAATATTTTGAAAAAAATTCTCGAAACTCCAGCTCATAAACATGGCATCCGAACTATTACGAATCACGATACATACTGACGAAAACAAGAAACGTCCCTTTTTATGCTAAAATTTGTTTTTTGATCAGTAAAGGCTATTATTCTGAGAGTCGAGGGAAAGTGCATAGCTCGTCAATCCCATATGTTCTCTTAATCTATTATTTACTTCACGACGTATTCCTTCAATTTTGGAGACACTTTCATGGTGTTCTGATAAATTTTTGTGTTTACGTCAATTATTATTTTTATTGTATATTGAAATAGAATTGTAACCAGAAAACATGAATAACAATTTTTCCCAAAAATGTTTTTCAAAATATTTTTTAAAGTAGTTTCGGATCTGACTCTAGAGATCATTAAGAATGTAGGTCATAAGATTGATCCTTATCGTAATGAAATTATCAAATAATATTGATTCTCTGAATTTTGAATCTATCTTAAAAGACCATTGTGAAAAATATGTAACATATTCGAAGTGTATTCTACCTCTGACTAACCATTTTGTGTAGCTATTGAGGGTATCGCTTTCCTTTTGCCGGAAAGTCTTTAATTTAATGACGTTTAAGCAATACACGTGCATCGTTCTGGCAACCCTATTTTTGCTAGGTACCAGGATGTCATTATATCACTTTTTTGGTATTTTATTTTTATTTTATACGATTGTCATTTCACACTTTGAATTTCTTGAATGTACAAAATCACACAAAGGAAGTCAGGTATAAGTATTAACATCCCTATTAATTAAAATAACAATGTTTGTACTTCTTTGTTTCCAAAGAAAATTTATTTTGTTTGTTTGTTTTCTTGGGGAAAAGTGTTTTGAGTTATAAAACATTTGTAACATATACGTATATTTTGATGATCTCATTCCTATCTAAGACTTTTGAAGACACATTGTATGAACAAAAGTCAATTTGGAGAAAAATACTATCTTCAAAATTATATTTGAAAGAAAAATGATCAATTGTACCAAGATCAGTAATTTGTAAAGTCGACGAAGAACTGAACCTTTACGGAACGGAAACAGGGTCTATGGCTCGATGTCTCTGTTTGTTAAGTTTAAAAGAAAAATCTTTAGAAAACATAACCTCTGATATGTTTATAAGAATCTGTGCAATAGGCTCATTACAATCAGTTATGTGAACAAGTGAAAAAAGAGGGAGAAAAAAGAAAGAGACAACCAATTGCCGTATTCTTTCTCCGTCTTTTTTGTACAACGAGGATCCAACAAGTTTCGAAGTCATAAGGATCTCCTCATCAAGGAAATTTTATAGGAAACTAAGGTCGTAGAGTAAATAACAGACTTAGAAAACATATGGGATTTATGAGCTATGCACTCTCCTTCGACTCTCAGAAAAATAGCCTTCACTGACCAAAAAACAAATTTCAGCATGAAAAGAGACGTTTCTGTTTTCCGTCAGTATGTAACGTGATTAGTAATAGTTCGGTTGCCGTGTTTAGGAGCTGGAGTTTCGGGAATTTTCTTCAAAATATCATTTCACAGTTCTTCGCTAATTTTGATATTTCCGCTTATAATCATAATAGATTTCACAAGAGATGGAAAGAAATTGGGGATCAGACATAAATATGATAGTCCTGTTAAAAAATAGAAAGAATGGAATAAAATCTCTTTTTCAATCAAGTTATCAATTAATGAAGAAAAAAATTAATTAATTAATTATTTAAATTAAACTCAGTCACAGAAAAATTTTCTAACAAAACTGCAAAGTTCACGAAGTTTTTCCGATAAAGATTTATGATATAAACAACAGACTAGTTTTTATCTTCATGAAATATGAAAAAAAAGTAGAAAATTTTATGACTTTTGATATTTGTATTAGATTCCTGTGAGAAATTATGTGTTTTCATTTATTCAAGTAAGATAAAAAGCATGTACAAAATTTTCCAAAAGAGTTTTGAAAGATAGTATTTTCTGAGAGAGGATAAGATCCTATACAAGATTTATAGTAATTTTAAAATGAAAATCACACCAAAATATATTACCTTAGTTTTCTATGAAATTTCCTTGATGAAGAGGTCTAAATGGCCTCGAAACTTGTTGGTGATCGTCGTAGTTTAAAAAAGACGGAGAAAGAATAAGGCAATTGGAGTTCTCTTTCTTTTTTCTCCCTCTTTCTTCACTTGTTTACATAACTCTCTCTAATGAGCCTATTACACAGATTCTTAGAAACATATTTTCTCGTTTTTAAAGACTTTTGATGTGATATACTATTACACGAAAGTACTTTATCAGAGGTCATGTTTTTTAAAGATTTCTCTTTCAAATATTTTTATGTTCATCTTTTCTTATTCTGAGTGACCTCCTTGTTTGCCCTATATAAACAGTATCACATTGTCTACATTTAAATTTGTAAATTACA
>JAUMHM010000031.1:25429559-25453759 GCA_032362435.1 Melikaiella ostensackeni | reverse complement strand
ATCACATTGTCTACATTTAAATTTGTAAATTACACATTGTTTTTCCAGTTTCTCATATTTGTCTTTACCTAATTTTAAAATCGAGTTTGTTCGAAACTGCTCTACGATAGCGGGTAGAAATAAGGAATAGGTACTACTTGACACTTTAAAGGACACAGAAAAGACTCTTCATTTTGAAGAAACTGAAGAAAAATACACACACAACAAAAACCATCTCATCTCAACCGTCGTCGTCAATCATCTGCCGCTACTGTCACATACGTCACGCCACCTCGAGTCCTTTTCTTACATTAATTTGAAAACGCGGGAATATTAAAAAAGAATACATTTCCAACAAAGTTGCTTTTGAAAGGGACTCTGAATATCGTATGTGAGCCCAGTTTTCCTTACATTCATTTCAAGATACTTAAGACGTTTTTGTTCTGATTTTTGCCTTTACTCTTAATTTGAACAATTTTGGTATGCATATGTTTCTCAATAAAAGTAACAGGATAATAGTTGAGAAAAAAGAATTTGTTTGCATAATTCAATATTCTTTTCATTGAATTTTGAATGCACTGAAAAAAATTCATAGTAGATTTGACTACTTTTCTACTAAGGTGCTTAATTCCCTCAGGCCCCAATGTCGCATTTTAGTTAAATTAATTATAGGATATATAGTCAAGTTGAGTAAGAAAAGCAGTCGTTGTACCAAATATTTGAGGTTTACTTAATTAAATTCAATAAGAATTGGAACAAGTAAGATCGGATAATAATTCCAACTACTTTTCTTATTTCCCCATGGCTCCAATGTAATTTTTGTAGTCAAGTGCTACTACATGTTCAGTTACGGCTATTACCATATATAATCAGTTTTACTACAGCAAAAATGGTATTATCCACTAAGCAATAACTTTTCATGCTAAATTTTTTATACTTTTTATACTAAATTTTTCACTAAATTTCAACTACGTTGGCAAACCCCACACTCAGTGCGTAAAGAGCATTCTCACCTCCTCTACAAAAAAAAGCAATAATGCTAAATCTAATTGAAAAAGTAGTTGGATTTACTACTTTCCAGTCAACTACATGACTTAGTTGAATATTTCATAGGATTTTTTTTCAGTGTTAGATAATTTGAGCTCTATCAATTAAATTCTTTACAACTCCTATTTTGTTGTAAATGGAATAATTAGAATTAAAATTTGATGTCTTTCGTGAACAAATAGTTTTTCTGTGTCAATCAGTAATAATACAATTTTCATCAGTTTTATTGAGGTCAAATCAAGAAAATCCAATCTACCTCATGTTTCAATTTCAACAGTAAACTGTAATCTTGGATGTATACTATTAAATATATTGAGTAGGGTATCTACACTTTGTGCATGTAAAGGAACTTCAGAATCACCATCATATCTTGTATGAAAGTCCAATTAAAAATTAGCTTTGTTAAAAACTTTATTTTTCAAATCTTCCATCACAATTTCAGCAACAATTGGGGACAAGACTGAGTCTATAGGAGTACCAAATTTTTGTTTAAAGAAAGTATCTTAGTATCTTAGTATGAAGTTTGATCATATCTCATCTATTTTAAATAGCAACTTTTTCCCCCTCTTTTTTCTTCTGTTTTGTACATTTATTGTACATTTGTCTCTAATGAGCTGAAAAAGCCGATAGTCCCAAAGTCTATTTTTGAGTTGTGAACTTTTTGGGTGTTCTTTCTTAAAACAAAAAGAAATCCATAAGACTGTAGATTTTAGTTCGATCTACTAGGGAAAAAAAACTAATTATTGGAAACATTCTGGTATAAATTCCTGACAAAACCCGCTCAGGTCAAGCGAAACAGCAAGAAACGGAAGCCCCTGAGCAAAAAGTATTCGCGCCATTAGCAGTCTACTTCAAATCAAAAGATAATTTGCAACATCGGTTGGTATGCCGTTCCATTTTCCCTCCCAACGATCGCTGCACAACCAGGAATTGGTACCGTAAAAATAAAACATTCAATCTACGTTCCGAGGTTCGACTTTTTTAAGTTTCGAACGAGGGTCGTGGATTCAATTTAACTTCCAGACAATAAAATATTAACGGTTTAGACTTTGAATTATTTACCGCGGAAAATCAATCGCTCCAAGAAAGAATTCCTTTAGCTGGAACAATACCCACCAATGTTACAATATTTGCTTTGTTATTTGAGGCTCACATCGTGTGTGCCATTTTATAACCGAATCTAATTACGAAAGTTCCATTGTATGAGATTTTTATTGTTTGGATTTAAACAATGGTCCTTCATTTATCTCGAAATGAAATTTCTTCTTTTGAAAAATTATTCATTGTTCTGCATAATACTTCATAATTAGCTGAAAATCCAAAATTAAATATTATAATCTACAACTTCATTTATTCATTGATTCACTTTGTCCACATTGAAGCTCCTGTTTTCCACTTATTTTTTGCGTATTTTTTGTCTCACGACTTTCTCTGTCATGTGAATGCGACAGTATATTAATATATGTCAGTTTGACATGTTATAAAATTGTTTTTCCACGTCAAGCGACATAAAGTGGTTCCGCTTGCATTAAAATTCTTTAGTTGGAGTTTGAATAATGATTTTCACAATGTTAGACATACTATAACAATTTTACTTGGTTTTAGAAGTTTATGAATTAAAATTTTTTTAATTGAACGTCTCTGGACTTCGTTTGAAACTGAACAATTTTTAAACTAGAATTGGGAGATTAGTACTTTTTTATACTGAAACCGTTTAAAGGTAATTCATAAGATTGTCGAATATTATCTTATATTTTTCAGGATTTGAGTATTTCAATTTAATTGTGAAATTAAAATTGACGAAATGGAACAATCAATTTGAATTGTAGCGTTCAAAATTGAAAATTTAGCTATCAAAAATTAAAATCACTCAAAATTAAAGGAACCATATAATTTGGAACGCTTCAGTTTAAAATCATTTAATGTTTAATACTTCATTTAAACTCGTTTAATGGAATTTTGTTAAGACTGCTAAATTTAAATATTGTTAAAATTGAAATTTTAAAAATTTGAATTTGACATTTTCAAAATATGAATTACTTTATTTGTACTTATTTGAAGTTTGTTGATTTAGACATCTTTAAATAGAATTTATTCAATCTTGAACTTTTGAAACTTATAATTTTTTAACTATTAAGGTTTTCGATTTGAAATACACAATTTGATTTTTTGAATCTATTCGTCTACTTTTACCGAAATTTCGGTACAAATAGTCCTTTGTTCAGGTTTCAAAGAGATCCACAAGTTATGATTACGATTTTCAGTAGATATCAAACAGATTTATAAATGATCGTAAAGAGATTTTTCGATTGAACACAATTTTGAAAAGTTATAGGACTTTCAAGCTTGTCAAAAACTACCAAAAGCCACCCCTCCAATTTTTCTATTGATGAAAGAAATTCACCAGAATTTTAAAAAATTGTTCAAGAAGTTTTAATGGTGCCGGAATGTCTTTGGAAGTTTCGAAATTTCGAAATTTTGGAAATTTATTTTATTGGTTCAAAAAGCGATCAAAATTATTTTCGTGTAGAGTTTTAGGTAGCAAGTGAGAATATACAATCAAAAAGGATGATAAAAATTCATGCTGAATACAGAAATTCCTTTTTTTATGAAGTAAAAATGACTTCTTTGGAATCAACTGGATTAACATTGATTTTCAAAAAATTGTTTTTTTTTACCTGAAGGTTATTGAATTCAAATTAGAATAGCAAGGCATGATTTCATTTTTATGAACGCAATTTTTGTGCTATATAATAGCAGTTTGAAAATCACTAAAACTGGCAAACTTCACGAAAATTATAAGTAAACATTTTTTTGAATATAATATGGTGGAATTTTACTCTAATTTGAACTCAATAAGTTTCAGGTAAAACAATTTCCAAATTTTAAAAATAAATGTTCATCCATCGAATTTGAAAAAGTCATTTTTTTTTATTAAAAAAGAGTTCCTGTATTTAGCAGGAATTTTTTCATAATTTTCAGTTTTATATTCTTATTAACTACCTCAAACAGTACGCAAAAAAAATTTCACAATTTTTGCATCCAAAGGATGAATTTCAAAAATGTCAAAATTTCAAAAAACTCTCCAGTACGACTCAAACTTCTTTTTAATTTGAAAAAATTCCATCAAGTTCTTTTTTCTAAAAAAAATTAGGGAGGTTCCGTTTTGTGACATTGAACGTTTAATTTTTGAGCGCCACCCTAATACCGAATTATTGTAAAGACTTATCAAAATATAAGCAAATTTCTTCCACTCACATTTTTTTTTCTCTTTCATTTATCGAATGGAAAAACAATTTTCAGTTCCAATTTCTGACTATAGTTCATAAGGGCCTTAGAAACGAATGGAAATCTCATAAATTTTCAGTAGAAAAATCTAATGATTATATTTATCATCTTTAAAATTCGTACGTTTCCGATTAAAAATTGTAAACTCTCGAATGCATAGTTCTAAAAAAGTCAATTTTTGAGGCCACAAGCATTGAGTTGTTTAGCTTTGAACCTTGAATATTGAAACATTTGTTTTCAATTATTTTAACATTTTAATGCTCCGTGAGAAACGTTACAAATTTCAAAATTCACAATTTGTTCAAGTCTAGGGATATACTCAATTTTAAATTGCACAATGTTGAAGCAGGCTTCTGATTTCACATTGTACATACATCTCTCAGAATATTAAATACAAACTTATTCACTTTCAAGACTATGAACATTCTAGGTCAAAAAAAAATTTGCACTTTCGCATGCTTACCAGTGAGATTTTTTTAGATTAAAAGTTTCAGAATTAAAATTGTTCAATTTTTCATGACTTTAAGAGTAAAAAACATTAAAATTTTCAAATGATTCACCTTTGGAGATTATATAATCATCGAGAATTCAAATTCCAATTTATTTCATTTTTCAGGATACTGCTTTGAAATTGCTGCAATTTTGAATGTATTATTTTTAAACAGTATTCAAATTTGAAGACCTTAACATGAAACCTATTAAAGGTAGAAAGCTTGATCAAATTAAGAACAAACGCTAACGTTATTAGTTTGAATTGAAAATTTTCAGGAATATATATATATATATATATATTTATATATTTATATATTTAGAAACAAACGGTAACATTATGAGTTTGAATAAAAATTTACCAATTTTAAATGTTTTAGTATTCAATTTTTAATTTTAGAAACTTATAATTCAGGAAAATTTTACTTTGAATGATCTAGTTGTTTTATTTTTGAATTAAGTAAATAAAATATTGTTCAGGTTTGAACTTGTACTAGAAATTATTTTGCCATGTGTGAACACAAGAAACTACACGCGCGCATAGCGCGCGATTGATGACGCTAGTTTTACCCTCATGTTCAATCACGAACTTTATTATTTTGACTTTTTGACTTGACTTTGGAATCTTGATCCATTCAGGAATAAATGGTAACATTATTATTTTCAATTAAAAATTTACCAATTTGAAATGTTTCATTATTTCATTTTTTATTTTTAAAATTTAGAATCAAGGAGAATTTTGCTTTGAACAATTTGATTTGTAGTTTAGTTTTTAATACTCAAAATGAAACATTTATCTTGCCTAAACTTGTATTGAAAATTATTTTGCGCTGTATGAAGACAAGAAACTACTCGCGCGCGTAGCGCGCGATTGATGACGCTAATTTTTCCAACATGCTCAATCACGAACTCTTTTATTCTGACTTTTTGACTTGATTTTGGAAGCTTGATCCATTCAGCAATAAACGATAACATTATTATTTCCAATAAAAAATTTACCAATTTTAAATGTTCTATTATTTCATTTTTAATTTTTAAAAATTAGAATCAAGGAGAGTTTTGCTTTGAACAATTTAATTTGTAGTTTAGTTTTGACTACTCAAAATGAAATATTGTTCAGGTTTGCACTTGTATTAGAAATCATTTTGCCCTGTGTAAACACGAGAAACTACATGCGCGTGTAGCGTGCGATTGATGATGATAATTTTGCCACCATGTTCAATCACGAACTTTTTTATTTTGACTTTTTGACTTGACTTTGGAAGCTTGATCCATTCAGGAATAAACGGTAACATTATTATTTTCAATAAAAAATGTACCAATTTTAAATGTTTTATCATTTAATTTTTAATTCTTAAAACTTAGAATCAAGGAGAATTTTGCTTTGAACAACTTAATTTGTAGTTTAATTTTTAATATTCAAAATGAAACATTTATCTTGTTTAAACTTGTATTGAAAATTATTTTGCGCTGTATGAACAGAAGAAACTACTCGCGCGCGTAGCGCGCGATTGATGACGCTAGTGTTGCCAACATGTTTAATCACGAACTCTTTTATTCTGACTTCTTGACTTGAGTTTGAAAGCTTAATCGGTTCATGGATAAACGGTAACATTATTATTTTCAATTCAAAATTTACCAATTTTAAATGTTTTATTATTTCATTTTTAATTTTTGAAACTTAGAATTGAGGAAAATTTTGCTTTGAACGATTTAATTTGTAGTTTAGTTTCTAATACTCAAAATGAAACATTTATCTTGTTTAAACTTTTATTGAACATTATATGCGCTGTATGAACATAAGAAACTACATGCGCGCGTAGCGCGCTATTGATGACGCTAGGTTTGCCACTATGTTCAATCGCGAACTCTTTTATTTTGACTTCTTGACTTGAGTTTGAAAGCTTAATCGATTCAGGGATAAACGGTAACATTATTATTTTGAATTAAAAATTCACCAATTTTAAATGTTTTATCATTTCATTTTTAATTTTAGAAACTTAGAATTTAGGAAAATTTTGCTTTGAATGATCTAATTTGTAGTTTAGTTTGGAAAACTTCAAATGAAATCCATGTTTGAACTTGTATTAAAAATAATTTCGCCCTTGAGCACAAGAAACTGCACGCGCTCGTAGCGCGCGATTGATGATGCTAGTTTTGCCACCATGTTCAATCACGAACTTTTTGATTTTGACTTTATGTCTTGACTTTGAGAGCTTGATTCATTCAGAAATAGATGGTAACATTATTAGTTTCAATTAAAAATTGACCAATTTTAAATGATATAGTATTTAATTTCTATTTCTACAAACTTAGAATTCAGGAAAATTTTGCTTTGAATGATCTAGTTGTAGTTTGGTTTTTTGACTGATTTAATTTGTAGCTAAGTTTCGAATACTTAAAACATTTTACAGGTTTGAACTTGTATTAAACATTATTTTGCCCTGTGTGAACACAAGGAACTACACGCGCGTGTAGCGCGCGATTGACCATGCTATATTACAATCATTTTCATTCAAGAACTTCTTGAATTTGTCTCAGTTTATAAATTAGAGATCCTAAATGTTTTTTTTTAGAAGCAAATTTTAAATGACCTACTTTTTAAGGCATAAAATTTTGAGGATTTGATAATTACCATTTTTAACTTACTCTTGAATTTACTTGAGCCTAAGTGCCATTAAAAATATGGAAGGCTTTGAGAGTTTTGAAATCATATACGAAGTTTTGCTCACACTCGTATTCTGATATTTCCGTTTCTTCTCTGAGAGTTGAGGCAACCTAGTGGAAAAAGTGGTGCGACGGTCTGCAATGCTGACTCTCTCCATTTTTGCCGCTTCGTTACTGCTTATTTCTGCTTGTGAGTCCTGGAGGGTAAAAGTGGTATAAGTTCCTTTTAAGTCAGACCAGAAACGTGAAATTTCAGGCAAGAATGTCACATTTTCACACATTGGGGGGTGAATATATTAGGGTCGTCCTGAGAAATGAAGTTTAGTTCTTTCAAACTTCACTTCTGGATGTTATTTCTGTATGAGAGATGATAAATTTGAAGGCTTAAAAAGTCAAACTGAATTTGAATTGAATAGCGCAATTTTGGAAGCAGTTATCATTAAATGGATTTAAATCTTAGACGATCGCCATTCAATTTGAAAAAAATCACAAGAACATACTGTTGTTAGTGAAATTAGGAAAAACATTACTACATTCCTAACCTGCTCTAGTAGATTAGATTAGATTAGATTTTTACTCTTATCGGGTTTTCTCATATCTAAAATCCCCCTTCCCATAGGATATCCTCGGACGTCAAACATTTTAGGTCAAATCCCTTCCCAAATCCCACAATTACCCCAACACTCATAATGAGCCTCTAAGCAATGTCTGGCCTACTCAATCCTGTAGGTTTTTCCAATCATTTGGTCAGGGGAGTGGAAAACTGCAGAAAACTAAGACTTCCGAGCACAGCCGATTCTCGACAGACGAGTTTGGATGTAGGCATTTGATAGCATCGAGTGCCCATATCCATCCTCGGCGTCGAACTTTCCGCTCGACAAAAGGCGAAAGATAGTGAAAACAAGACTAACCGAGAATCCCGAACGATCACCCATCCGAGCGCTAACAGCGCCTATCCGTTCGCAACATTCAAGATCTCAACGAGTTGAGAATAACCACCCAGCTACTGCCATCCTAACCTATTCTACTTAAATAAAATGAATTCAAATAAAATTATTAATCATCAATCAATAAAATTAAATAAAATTAAATTAAATTAAATAATTCCTAGTTCCTACTTTTGTACACCATTCTGGATCGGGAAAATAATTCACGAGAAGACGAACGAGCTTTTTCAAAATGATTCATACTCTCACTACATATTTTTCTAACCTACCCCTATATAACAAAAATCAATCCCTGAGAGTAGAAAGAACTACAATAGAAGTTTCCATTATTTTATAGCATTCATCACCCAAGAAAGAAGTTTAGTAACACGTGAAAATTAAGTTTTATTTAACGTAGTTAGAGATTTTTACTACTCTTCTAACACAACCTTAAATGAGAAAATCTATCCCTGAGAATATGAACAATTATTATTTGAATTCCTCTTATTTCTAATAAGATACTCGTTCAAATATTATATCAAAAGACGAGCTTACTCTGTAAACAAGATTGCAACTTAAATGCTCTTTTAATCCACCCTTAAATGAGAAACAGAACCCTTCAATTCCTCGCAATTATAAAGAGATTTGGTGTCATGTTTTTATTTGTTTATACGATTCTCGATGGGAGAAAAAGAAAAGATGAAGGAGCGATACAAAAAAGATTCCAACTCTTATTGCTCTACTGAGTCACCCTTAGATAAGAAGCTAGCCTCGAAATAAAATAAGAAACAGATCCCTCGCAATTATAAAAACATTTTGCGTCAATTTTTTGTTTGTTTACACGATTCTCAATCGAAAAAAAAGAGAAGATGAAGGTGCAATGTAAAAAAGATTCGAACTCTTACTGCTCTACTAAACCAGCCTTAAATATTAAAAAAAACCTCGAATTTGACAAAAAATATTTTTCAAGTTCTCATTTGTTTCTGACATTTGACATTGGAGCAGAAATGTAAGAGAAAATAAAGATGCATTGTAAAAAAGATTCAGAACCCGACTTGCCAAGTTCATATTATCCGAAATTCTACTGTTTTTATAATTTTAAATTGAGTAAAAAATATTTCGGTATGGTCGGTGCACCGGTTTTGGCCACTGCTACTCTTGTGGCCACCAGCACAATTTCCGTAATTTATTACGGTTACGTTGGCTCCACTTCGAGCTCACGAACGTAGTTTTGACGCGTGACAGTTCTCATACAGTCACAGAGCTGCGGCGACTAATTAAAATCTAATTTAATTGCTAAAAGATATAAGTTTGATCTAAAGTAGTCCAAAGCTTGGAGTATCTTCTTTCGAAAGGTAAGGATGTACGTCTATTATAAATATGATTATTAGTGAGTTGAAATGTAGTTAAACAGATGAGTATGGCTTTATAGGTTAGGTTACACTTTAACTGTGACCGAATAACATTCAAAGTTATAAATAAATACATTTTCATTGAATAGAATAGAATGGCCAAAAGTGGAACATATTTATAAATCTTTTCCAGTTTTAGTCAGGGATGGCCAAAACTTAAAAGAATATTGACCCACCTTTGGCCATCAAATTCTAAAATTTTTAAATTGAGATTAAGCTCGACTCAAAAGTGTTTGCACATCCAGTTTTTCTTTTTTACATGTTTCGTAGATGCCCCCGGCTGTTTTGATCCAAGAAAGAAAAAATTGTACTACGCGTTTTTGAGAGAAACGATTTTTTTATTTTTAACAATTGAAAATCTCATTTTTCAGAAACGACGGAAGATATGAATATGCAGTCCATGGTTCAAAACTGTTACCCTTCCTAAAATCAATAAGAGTGTACCCTTACTTTTTGTTTATTTTTGGGTACTTTGACCAATTTTTTCAAAAAGAATAGAATAAATCGATAAAAATAAACTAAAGTAGCATGTATTTTAACAAAATTTGACATTTTATTTCGTGAATGTTTGTTTTTAGTTCAATAACAATGCAAAGAACATGTTGCATAAGAATATTAAATTGTCTGAGCTTTAAAGTAAAGAAAAATTGGTTTTTATTTCCAAAAACGAAGAAACATCCAAGAAAGAAAAAAATCGTACTACGCGTTTTTGAGAGAAACGATTTTTTTATTTTTAACAATTAAAAATCTCATTTTTCAGAAACGACGGAAGATATGAATATGCAGTCCATGGTTCAAAATTGTTACCCTTCCTAAAATCAATAAAAGTATACCCTTACTTTTTGCTTATTTTTGGGTACTTTGACCAATTTTTCCAAAGAAAAATAGAATGAATCGATAAAAATGGACTAAAGTAGCATGTATTTTAACAAAATTTAACATTTTATTTCGTAAATGTTTGTTTTTAATTCAATAACAATGCAAAGAACATGTTGCATAAGAATATTAGATTGTCTGAGATTCAAAGTAAAGCAAAATTGGTTTTCATTTCCAAAAACGAAGAAACATCATTTTTAAGGATTAAAAATCTAATTTTTCTCGAAAACAATGCAAAATATAAATAATAGTTCATTATCCAAAATTGTTCTACCTTCTGAAATCTGTAAAAGTATACCCTCACTAGATGTTTATATAGTATATTTTAACAAATTAAAAAAAAATAAAAAACATCGATTTAAATAGACAAAAATAGTACTTACTTCAATATTGTTCCGGAATTAGAAACAAACGTTTTTGAAGACAAAATGTTGAAGTTCGTTAAACTAAAGCCATTTTTGAACAATGCATTGCTTTTAATTTTTGGGTCCTTTTTATCAAAAATGAGATTTTTGATTATTAAAAATTATGTTTCTTTAATTTTAGAGACAAAAACCAATTCTTCTTCACACTAAAGTTCAGGAACCTTAATAATCTCATGAAATATGTTCTTCACATTGTTACTGAACTAAAAACAAACGTTTTTAAAGATAAAATTCTTAAATTTGTTAAACTAAATGCTATTTTCGTTGAATTTTATCGATTTTTTTGATTTTGGAATTATCGTTATGGCCAAAACTGGTGCAAAACATGGCCAACAATAGCACATAAGTGGATAAAACTGTAGAAATCCGAGTCTTTTGAATTTTCAGACCTTTTCAATTTGGTAATGCATCTTTCTATTTATGGGCGACTTCAGTTTGTAAATGACGACCTTCAAGAAGTATATTGAGCCAGTTACTTTTTTTTTGAAACGTAATAGTCAACTAATTATAAGCATTCAAAGTTGAAAAATTTCTTGAGGGGTCATTCTACTATCTCGGCAAAAAGGGGTGATTTTCAAGAATGTTTTTCTCAACAAATACTTCATATAGTTAAATGAAATGTTCAGCGTTTATTTATGCAGTCTCAAAGCTTACTATTTTTTCACATAAAATTATCATTTAGTTTAGGTATTATTTAACAATAATCAGACTGTCTAAAAAAAGGCATGTCCACTGCGCGCACGATTTTTTAGAAAGTTTTCAACCGATTACTTTCAAATTTCCTATGTTCATTCTAAACATAAATGTGTACAAAGTGACGAAGCGGTTTTCTAAATTTTTACTTTTATCCTAGTTAAATTAACAAAAAAGAGCAAGAAAACACGATTTTTGAAAATTTTTTGTTTGAACTGCCGCCATTTTGTTCTTTTGCAATAGAAAAAAAATCCGCTCTGTCACTTTGTACATATTTCTGTTTAGAATTAACGTAGAAAATTTGGAAATAATCGGTTGAAAAGTTTTTGAGAAATCGTGCGCGCAGTGGACATGCCTTTTTTAAACACTTTGTTTATTGTTAAATAATACACAAATTCAATAATAACTTCATGTAAAAAATTTTTTTTTTGAAACATTGAGACTACGTAAATAAACGCTGGGAATTTTATATAATTATATACAGTAGTTGTTCAGAAAAAAATTCGTGAAAATCACATTTTTTTGCCGAGATGGTAGAATGACCCCTTAATGTTCCCGAAACCGGTGCACCGACCCTAAATTCTGTAAAAAAAATATTTTGCTTTCTTCAGTTTTTTAAATTATTCAACTCGCGGTTTTTTAATTTATAAATTCTAATTTAAACATTCTAATTAAGGGTATCTTAAGGTATCTGTAAGGCATTTTCATTTTATGGATGCTTTTAGTACGTCGATAAGAACTTATCAGCCTCCAGAACCTACATGTAGATTCCTCGGTTAGCATTTTATGACATTTTTTACGACTCATTTTTACTATTTTTTTACACGACACAACCCTTGTATAATTGAAACCTGAAGAAATAAAAAACAAATTTAATATAATAATTATTTTTCGCGGACAAAATTACATGTTTTAAGGTTTACAAAGCTTAAAATTACGAAAATTAAAAAAGGTGGCGGATACAAGTATTTGTACGCAAAATGATATTTTCTATAGTTATTACCAAAAGATGACTGATAACTAATTCACTCCAACAGTTTCAAATAAAATATTTTTTCATTTCGTTAGTAGAAGTAGTTTTGTTCCATAAACTATCTAGTGAACAGGGGCATTCAAAATTTCTAAAAATCAAAAATGGTCTCTCTAAAGATGTACATGATATAGAATGAATAGAATCTAAAAGTTGTTTTCCAGAAATCTCTTATAAAATCCTCATCGAAGACAATTATGACTCAACTGTTTACTTAGATCATGACTGAGTGAGATGAGTATGAAAAACTTTTTTGAAAAAAGCTTTTCATTTATAAGTACGCACTTTAAGGAGCTAGACAGCACTGGACTCATATGCTTTCTTTTATTTTTCAATATTTCAGTGCCATCTTTCATTTACTTAAAAAATAAGAACAAGAATAGGATACCATTTGCCCTTGAAAGATGAGCGTTCTTTCAAACTTTTTGACTGAATCAATGATTCATAACTTATATAAGCCAGACAGCACTGGACTGATATATTCTCTTTCGTTTTCTAATATTTCAGCGCCATATTTTATTTATACTAAAAATAACAAGAAGAGTAGGATACCATTTGCCCTTGAAAAATGAGCGTTCTTTCAAACTTTTTGACTGACTCAATGAATTCAATGAGCCAAATATCACTGGACTAATATATTTTCTTTCATTATTCAATATTTCAGCGCCATATTTTATGTAGTTTCAAAATAATAAGAAGAATTGGATACCATTTGCCCTTAAAAAATTAGCTTTCTTTCAAACTTTTTGACTGACTCAATGACTCGATACTGACTCAATGCCTTCACTGAGCCACACAGCACAAGACTAATATATTTTCATTCATTTTCCAATACTTCGGCGCCATATTTTATTTAGTTTGAAAATATGAAGAATAGGATACCATTTTCCCTTAAGAAATGATCGTTCTTTCAAACTTTTTCGCTGACTCAATGACTCATTACTGACTCAAAGACTTCAGTGAACCAGGCTGCACTGGACTCATATACTTCATTTTTAAATGTTTTAGATTTATGTTTTACATAGTTTAAAAATAAGAAGAAGAATTATAAGCCATTTGCCATAAAAAAATGAGCGTTCTTTCAAACGTTTTGACTGACTCAATGACTCAATGACTTCAGTGAGCCAGGCAGAATTAGACTAATATATTTTCTTCCATTTTTCAATATTTCAGCGCCATATTTTGTTTAGATTGAAAATAAGAAAAATAGGATACCAGTTACCCTTATAAAATAAGCGTTTTTCAAAACTTTTTGACTGACTCGATAACTCAGTAGCGACTTAATGACTCCAATGAGAAAATAGCACTGGACTAATATATTTTCTTTCATCATCCAATATTTGAGCGATATATTTTATTAAGTTTAAAAATAATTAAAAAATAGAATACAATTTGCCCTTAAAAAATGAGCGTTCTTTCGAACTTTTTGACTGACTCAATGACTCAATACTGATTCAATGACTTTGATGAGTCAGACTGCACTGGGCCAATATATTTTTTTTTATTATTAAATATTTCAACGCCATAGTTTATTCATTTTGAGGATAGAAAAATGAATAGTATACCATTTTCCTTTCAAAAAAGAGAGTTTTATCAAACTCTTCGACTAATTCAGTGACTCAACACTGACTCAATGACTTCAATGAGCCAGACAGCACTGGACTAATATATTTTATTTAATTCATCAATATTACAGTGCCATCATTTATGTAGTTTCAAAATAATAATAAGACTTGGATACAATTTACCTTTTAGAAATGAAGTTTCTTTTAAACTTTTTAACTGACTCAATGACTTGATACTGACTGACTAAGTGACTCAATTCTGACTTAATGACTTCAATGAGCCAGACTGCACTAGACTCATATACATTTTTTTCAGATCCATATTTCACCTAGTTTAAAATTAACAAGAAGAGTAGTATACCATTTGCCCTCAAAAAATGAGCGTTCTTTCAAACGTTTTGACTGACTCAATAACTCAATGAGTTCGATCAGCCAGACAGCAATGGACTAATATATTTTCTTTTATTATTCAATTTCTAAGCGACATGTTTTATTTAGTTTGAGAATAATACAAAAATAGGATACAATTTGCCCTTAAAAATGAGCGTTATTTCAAACTTTTTGACTGACTCAATGACTCAGTACTGGCTCAAGGACTTCAGTGAGTCAGACTGCACTGGACTAATATATTTTCTTTCATTATTATTGACTTCAGTGAGCCTGACAGCACAAGTCTAACATATTTCATTTTATTTTGCAATATTTCAGCGCCATATTCTATTTAGTTCAAAAACGAGAATAAAAATAGGATACCATTTGCTCTCAAATAAAAAGCATTTTTTCAAACTTTTTGACTAACTCAGTTACTCAACACTGACTCGATGACTTCAATGAGCTGGACAGCGCTAGACTTATATATTTTCTTTCATTTATTAATATTACAGTGCCATATTATATTTACTTTGAAAATAATAATAAGAACAGGATACCTTTTTCCCTCAAAAGACGAGCTATTTTTCAAACGTTCTGACTCACTCAATAACTCGATACTGACTCAATGACCTCAGTGAGCCACACAGCAGTGAACTAATATATTTTCCTTTATTTTCAATATTTCAGCGCCATACTTTTTTTGGTTTGAAAGTAAAAAAATAATAAAGTACCATTTGCTCTTGAAAAATTAGCTTTCTTTCAAACTTTTTGACTGACTCAATTACTCAGTACTGACTCAATGACTTTAATGAGCCAGACTGCACTGGACTCATGTACTTTATTTTATTTCTTAATGTTTTAGATCAATACTTTACCTAGTTCTAAAATAACAAAATAAGAAAAATAGGATACCATTTGCCCTTGTGAAATAAGGGTTTTTTCAAACTTTTTGACTGACTCAATAACTCAGTACTGATTTAATGACTTCAATGAGCCAGGCAGCATGGGACTCATATATTTTCTTTCATTTTCAATATTTAAGCGCCATATTTTATTTAATTCAAAAGTAAAAAATGAATGGATTACCATTTTCTCTGGGAAAATTAGCGCCTTTCAAACGTTTTGACTAACTTAATGACTCAATACTGACTCAATGTCTTCAGTGAGCCACACAGCACTGAAATAATATATTTTCTTTCATTTTTCATTATTTCAGCGCCATATATCATCAAGTATAAAAATAAGAATGAGAATAGGATATCTTTTACCCTTGAAAGATGAGCGTTCTTTCAAACTTTTTGACTCAATCAATGACTTAATACTGACTCAATGACTTTGATGAGCCAGACTGTACTAGACTAATAGATTTGCTTCAATTTTCCAATATTTCAGCGCCATATTTTATTAGTTGATCATTCAATTAATCAATATCAATTATTTTAAAAGTTTTATTAGTTTAAGAATGGAAAGAAGCATGGGATACCGTTCGCCCTTGAAGAATGAGCGTTTTTTCAAACTATTTGACTGACTTATTGACTCAATGCCGTTTCAATTATTTGAATGAGCCAGACAGCACTGGACTAATGTATTTTATTTCGTTTTTCAATATTTCAGCACCATATTATATTTGATATAAAAATAAGCATAAGAACAGGATACCATTGGCCCTTGAAAGATGGGCGATTTTTTAACTTTTCGACTGACTCAATGACTCAATACTGACTTAATGACTTTAATGAGCCAGACTGCTCTAGACTTATAGATTTGCTTCAATTTTCCAATATTGCAGTGCCATATTTTATTGGTTAATCAGTCAATTAATCAATTCCAATAACTTTGATAATTTTATTAGTTCAAGAATGCAAAGAAGAATAGGATACCATTCGTCCTTGAAGAATGAGCGTTCTTTTGAACTTTTTGACTGACTTAATGACTCATTGCCGTCTCAATGATTTGAATAAGCCAGACAGCACTGGACTAATATATCTTTATTCATTTTCCAGTATTTTAGCGCCATATTTTATTTAGATTAAAAATAAGAATAAGAAGAGGATACCATTCGCTTTCGAAGAATCAGCGTTTTTACAGACTATTTGACTAACTCAGTGACTCAATAATGACTCAATGACTTCATTGAGCCATACAGAACTGGACTAATGTATTTTATTTCGTTTTTCAATATTTCAGCACCATATTTTATTTAGTATAAAAATAAGCATAAGAATAGGATACCATTCGCTATTGAAAGATGAGCGTTCTTTTAAGCTTTTTGACTGACTTAATGACTCAATACTGACTTAATGACTTCAATGAGCCAGACTGACTAGGCTAATAGATTCACCCTTTGAGAATGAGCGTTCTTTCGAACTTTTTGACTGACTTAATGACTTATTACCGACTTAATGACTTGAATGAGCCCGACAGCGTTGGACTAATATATTTTTATTTATTTTTTAATATTTCAGCTATATATTTAATTTTGTTCAAAAATAAAAAGAGTAGGACACCATTTGCTCTTGGGAAATAAGCGTTCTTTCAAACTTTTTGACTGACTCAATGTCTTTAGTCAGCCAAACTGCACTGGACTCATAGACTTTATTTCATTTTTGATGTTTCAGATCAATATTTTACCTCGTTTGAAAATAACAAGAATAATAGTATACAATTTCCCCTTAAAAAATAAGCGTTCTTTCAAACATTTTGACTGACTCATTGACTCAATGACTTCAGTGAGCCAGACAGCACTAGATTAATATATTTTCTTTCATTTTTCAATATTTTAGCGTCATATTTTGTCTAGATTGAAAATTAAAAAAATAGGATACCATTTGCCCTTATGAAATAGGCGTTTTCGAACTTTTTGACTGACTAAATAAATCAGTACTGACTCAATGACTTCATTGAGCCAGACAGCACTATATTAATATATTTTCTTCCATTTTTCAATATTTCAGCACCATATTTTATTCAGATTAAAAATAAGAAAAATAGGATATCATTTGCCCTTATAAAATAAGCGTTTTTCAAACTTTTTGACTGACTTAATGACTCAATACCGACTCAATAACTTGAATGAGCCGAACAGCACTGAACTAATATATTTCCATTCATTTTTCAATATTTAAGTGCAATGTTTCATCTAGTTTGAAAATAAAAAAAGAATAAGATACCATTTACCCTTAAAAGATGAGCGTTCTTTCAAACTTTTTGGCTGACTCAATGACTCATTACTGACTCAATGACTTCAGTGAACCAGGCTGCACTGGACTCATATACTTCATTTCATTTTTTAATGTTTTAGATCCATGTTTCATAAGAAATTACCTAATTCATTAGTTTTAATTATTTTATTAATTTTATTAGTTCAAAAATTAGTAGAATAATAGGATACCATTTGTCCCTAAAAAGTGAGCCTTTTTTCATATTTTTCTGTTCTTACGATTTATTCGTTCAGTAATAATTTAATCCTCAGTATAATAACGAACAGAATCTCCCTTTACTTTCCAGAGAGCTATGCTTACCGACATAATAAATTAGGCTGCCTGTCTTAATGACGCTTCATTATTTTGTAGGAATTCTAGAGATCTGGAGGCACACATAACGCTAACAGAGCGTCAAGGAGCAAGTCCATTATTAGTGAAGCATTATAAGTACGAGTACATTGTATGTCTGGTTTACACAGGTTTACACAGGCTTACGCAGTCAACGAGGAAAGTAAACCTACCGTACGTTAATATCATTTTTAATACAATTTTGTCTGTATGTGCTTCGAGAATATCATAATTCAATTAAATTTGAATAAAATTCTTGGTTTTTTTTACCAGCTCTATATTCTTGTTCACAAAATATATCACCGGCTATGATGTTTTAATTTTTTTTTCAACTGTCGACGTTATGTTTGTTCAATGCCGTCATCTTTCGCAGACTAATTTAGTAAATTGTTTATTCGTGTCCGACAAGTGAGTGTAATTCAACATAATTTTGCAAATTGAATTTGTCCAAGAAGCCTTAATTAAATATAGACATAGTGCAGTATAATTAAGTAGTGTTTGCATTACGCGAGGGCTGCAGATGGTTTCGGCCAGACAATCAATTAAAAGCCTTGCTTTCAATGGGCAGAGGGATATAAAACCGCTGGGACTTTCAGGGTATGAGCAGAAGTAGCCACTTGATGAAAGAAAACATTAGGGAATTTAAAGTATGAATATTGATTGTTGAATTAAGTTAAAGGCAGAATTACTCTAATTATATAGGAAGGTATCAATAATAATAGAAAATATTGTTAAAACTCAATTCAATGATAGTCAATAATAATATAATATTATGAGGTAAGTTATAATAGCTAAGCAATTTTTGAATGTAAAAAACTTATAATGTTCTAGTTAGAAGATAAAGTCATGAGAATATATTCTGTATGATGATAAGAAACGATAGCCATAATCTTTTGGAGCGAAAATGTTCCAATGCTTATAAATTGTAAGAAAACGATGATGAGGTAGAAAAATTCATAAAAAATCTATGAGGTCATAATAAGAGTTGTAAAATTAAAATTTGAACCTCAAAACTTAATCTGTAAAAAAATCTGATAATTTAATGAGCAGTTGAAAGTTACTATGCAAAGAGGTTATGTCTGATAATTATAAAGCTGATAATTACCATGGTAAGAATCCATAAATCAGTTTGAGTTGAAAATGATCAGTAATAATACCAAACAACGATCAACACACTTATTTAGGTTGTAAAAAAAAATCAAAATTTTTTATAAAAAACATTTTTTATGAGAGCAGGAGCGGTAAGCATCCTGCTCTCATGAATAGACTTCAAAAGTGAAGGCAATCGTGAGTCGACCAACGTGACGTGACGCAGAACAAGTGAGGCGCCAATATTTGAATTTAAGAAATACAATATGACAGAATCCCGTTTAGAATGTAAAAAGTAAAATCAATAAGAGCAATAAATAATATAATTTTTTAATTGTTTTAAATTTTAATTAAATGTTAATCGAAGAAGGGAAAGTGTCATCAGAAAAAATATTATGTTATCGAAAAAATTCAAGAATGGAGTTGTAAGATTCATTAAGATGGCCGAGATCAATGATTTCATTGAAACAGTTATCTAATTTTTCCTTGATAAAAATCATCTCAACAAAAGCTCTTTTTATTGCATTATTTTCTTGATGGATGATTTCGATATCATCCCATAGAAAAGAGTGATAGATACTATTATTTTGGTTGCTAAGTAAATCATCATTAAGAACGTTATCATAGTTTAGTCTAACACTATTGATGTGTTCATTACGTCTGATGTGTAAAGGTCTTTTTGTTTGGCCTATATAACATTTCCCACAAACACAAGTAAAACGGTATACTACGTTAGTTTTCTCCGAAGTTTCCATACGGTCTTTACCTAGTTTTATTATTTTATCAAGTTTTAAATTTATACGAAATATGGTATTAATTTTATAATTTTTTAAAAGTCATTTTATGCTCTCAGAAAATTTATCATAGTACGGAATAGTTATCATACTGCTAAGGTCGATATCTTTCTTTTTTTCTTATTCATATTATTGGAATTAATAGTTCTGTTATAAGGGTCTTCAATTCTATTATCAATATGTTTATCAGATATATTCTGTGGGTAGTTGTTAATTTAAAGGTAATGTTTAACGATATTTAAATTTTCGTTATGGAACTTTTTATCAAACAGGAGGATAGCAGAGTCAACTAAATTTTTGATAATAGCAATTTTGTGTTGTAAGGGATGTTTAGATAAGAAGCTAAGTGATCGGCCCGAGTAGGAAGATTTTCGGTACCAGTTAGTAGAAATGGTAACATTTCCATTCTTATTTATGTTAATATTAATATTTATGATTTTCAACTCTTTTCACCACAGATTAAAATTTACATATGAAATTGAAAATGATAATAGCATTAACTTTCTTAATATTAACATAAATTAGAATGAAAATGGTACCATTCCTGCTAATTGGTACCGAAAATCTACATACTCGGGCTAATTACTTAATTTCCTTTCTAAACATCCCTTGCAAAACAAAATTGCTAATATCAGAAATTTAATTGACTCTGCTATCCTCCTGTCTGATATAAAGTTCCATAATAAAAATTTAGGTATTGTTAAACATCATCTTTTCTTTAACAATTACCCATATAATATATCTGATAAACATATTGATAATAGAACTAAAAAACTTAATAAAAGAACTCATTATTCTAATAATATGAACAAAAAAAAGGAAGATATCGACTTTAGCAGTATGATCACTATTCCGTCCTATGGTGAATTTTCTGAGAACATGAAAAGACTTTTAGAAACATTATGAAATTAATAGCATATTTAGTATGAATTAAAAACTTTATAAAATAATATATATATATAAGCAAAGACCGCATAGGAACTTTAGAAAAAAACTAATGTAGTATATCGTTTTACTTGTGTTTGTGGGAAATGTTATATACCACTATTTTCTTATGGTTTGATATCGAATTCCTCCATCAAGAAAATAATGCAATAAAAAGAGCTTTTGTTGAAAAGGTTTTTATTAAGAAAGAATTAGATAACTGTCTTAATAAAATCACTGATCTCCACCATCTTAATGAATCTTATAACCTCATCTTGAATTTTTTTCGATAACTTAATATTTTTGTTTTTCTGATGATACTTTCCCTTCTTCTATTTACCTTAAAATACAATTTTTAGAAAATTATATCATTTATTGCTCTTATTAATTTTACTCTCCAGATTCTTAACTAGATTCTATCACATTGTATTTTCTAAATTCAAATATTGACGCCTCACTTGTTCTGCGTTACGTCACGTTGGTCGACTTCCGATTGCCTTTACTTTTGGAGTCTATTTATGAAAGCAGAATGCTAACCGCTCATGCTCTCATAAAAAGTGGTTTTCATAAAAAAATGTATCCTTTTTTTACAACCCAAATCAGTGTTCTGATCCTTGTTTAATATTAGTACTGATAATTTTCAAATCAAACTGATATATGGATTCTTACCATGATAATTATCAGTTTAATAATTATGAAACATAACCTCTTTACAAATTAACTTTCAACCGGTTATTAAATTATCATATTTTTTACAGATTAAATTTTGAGGTTCAAATTTTAATTTTACATCTCTTATTATAACCTTATAGATTTTTTTAAAAATTTTTATACCTCATAATCGTTTTCTTACAACTTGTAAACATTGGAAGATCTTCACTCCAAAAGATGATGGCTATCGTTTCTTATCATCATACAGATTATATTCTCATGACTTTATCTTCTAACTAGAACATTGTAAGTGTTTTACAGTCAAGAATTTTTAAACTATTATAACTTATCTTATGTTATTATATTTACCTTTCAACTATAAAACTTTATGATAGATACCCCTGATGAAGAGAATAGTGTATTCTCGAAACGTTGGGATACATTTCACTTTTTTCGAATAAGTTGTCCAATTGAGTTGGGTCTTAACATCATTCTCTGCTGTTATTTCTACCTTTGAATAAAGTTTTTATGAATGATGTAAAATTAAATTTGAATCTGTAATTACAAATCTAAAGTATAATTTAGTTTCTTTTACTTGGTCTATTTTTAATCGTGTGTAGTTGCAATCGTGAATCTATTTTCATCTCCATGCTGATTTTTCAATGGGATAAGGGAGGGTCGTTGCATCATTATAAAAAAGAGCTACAACTATATTTGTTTAAAACTTGAGTCTTTTTATTACTTCATCTGACACTGATGTCATGAACATGTAGTTGAAATATATAATGTTCATCTTATGTGCATCTGTATAATCTGCAGGGGAAGTGTCCCGTACCATCGTTTCGGTAACAAGATGCAGTATACGGTTTGAAATTTCCACCAGGACAGTGTTCTGCAAAAAAATGTAAAATCAGATGAAAACAATCGACAATATCATTATTTATTGATTTTCAAGTAAAAAAGTTGGGGAGACCTTCCTCTAAAGCCTTCTCAATGAAATATGGGGACTAGCGTGGGGAGGGGGGGAATAACGTATTGTCACTTCATGTCAATTAAATAAAAATGCTAATTTATAGAAATGAAAAATCAACCGATATTTGAACACGCTAATCGAGATTCTATTCCTTTATTTGATTATAATCTAATTCGAATGAATCCAACCACAATCCGAGCTCCACACGGTGAGGCAAAAAAGCGTCTGTGGACAAATTAATTTTCAGACTAAACTACTCATCCGACTTCGAGGTTTTACTAGAAATTAAAATGTATTAAATTTTGCATCTTCAAAACTGCCATTTGAAAAAAAAGTGATTTTACCGAAAATGGTCCACGTCGAGGTGAAAACTCATTAAAAATGATGCTCAGGAGAATCAATTCAATGAAACCAATATTTTCAGGAGAAAATGGAATAAAATAATGTTAACTCAATATCGGAAGACGTTAAACATCAATTTCGAATTGCTTATAACAATTTAATAAACAAATACGACATTGAAGTATTTTTAATTAGATAGATTTAGCTTTTTCCGCAGAATTAGCTATAAAAATTTCACCAATGAACTTCTGCTGTGATAGTTTTGCACTGCAACAACAATCGTGTATTGTTTAAACAAATTTAATAAACAAATGCATTATTTAGCCAGTTTTAAGTAGATACGCTTTGTTTTTTTCAGCAGAATCAATAACTAGTAGTTTGCTAATATGTCTTTCTGTTATAATTTACACTTAGGCAACAATTGTTTATTGTTCAAACAGATTTAATTAACATAGATATTGTTTGGCAATTTTTCAGTAGATAAGCTAGTTTCTTGAGCAGAATGAAGAACTAGTATGTTGCCAATGTGTCTTGCTGTTTTACTTTACTATTAGGCAACAATTGTTCATTTTTCAAACGAATTTAGTTGATAAATTAATTATTTGAGCATTTTTTGATATAGGAATTTTGTTTTTTTAGCAGGATCAACTACAAACATCTTATGGATAATCTGTTGCTATAGTGATTCGCGGTTCACCAATAATTGTTTGCTATTTAAACAAATTTAATAAACAAATGCTTTGCACGAGAAGTAAGAAACAAAGATTTGAGGAGGTGCGGAGAATGTAGTGCGAAATAGTCATCTTCAACTTTTATAAACGAGGACATCCTGCATTTTTTGATAGTTTCTGCTGATGCATTTTTAGGAATTCTGAGGTGGGAATTCCCAAAAATTGAAAGACCTCTTTTTTGAGATGCCCAAACACTCCTAATTGATTGCTAACAGATAAGAATGAAAGCTAGTTCGAAACTCGAGACGCAAACATTGAGAAACTACAAAGTATAATTGCAGAAGATATCATCAACATATTAGCAGTTAACTCTGCTGGAAAAAATAAAGCTTATTGACCGAAAAAAGACCAAGGAATACATTTGTTTATTAAATTT
>JAUMHM010000031.1:25397438-25408096 GCA_032362435.1 Melikaiella ostensackeni | reverse complement strand
CGCAGTTTAATTTTGATTCGCTGAGAGACATTTTCTTCTTATGCTTACAACAGAATCGTTCCGTTCGAATCGATTCAATAACCCGTAACCACTGAAGTGTCTTATCTCGATTTTAAAAAATGAGACTCATACTAAAAATGTTGCGTCGCTGATTCATCCTGATGGTAGGTTTAGAACCTCCAAAAAAACGAAAAACTAAGAAAAAAAATTTCAGAACGAAACCTCTGCACTCACATTTGTATTAAATATTCGCTTCAGTTCAGTCGATTTAAAAATAATAAGAGCATGTAAATAATTGCACCTGAAGTATCGTCACCGCGGATGGTGAAGAAAGGCCTATCACTTACTGCACAATTTTAACAGCAATTTTCTCCGAAACTATTACTTCTAAGGGATCAAGTATTGGAAATAGAAAATGCATATTTTAAATGGATCTATAACTTTTGTCTGAAATTCTTCCAAAATTTATTGTATTTACCGAGATAAATTCGAAAAACCATGACTTTCATGGGTTTTTCATCGTTTTCGCCATGAAAATCAAATTTGCGCCAATTCGCACTACCATTTTCGTAATCACCGCGTCAAAATACGTGCGTATGCGGAGTTTCAAAAAATCGAAGGTAAAAAAGAATACATACGTTTTAGGCACGGTCTAGACATAAAAATTTTATCTTTATCATCAAATATCTCGAAAAATTTCACTTTTTCTACGACTCCAACGATATAAAAAAAACTCATTTTCGATTTTTCGTGGCCCCACTGTACGTCGTGATCCTCAGGAGGATGAAATTCCAGGATAAAAATGCAAAACCGTTTCTGAAATGGATGTCGAAACGACCGATGAAAAGTTCGCAAGCTCGTGCAACGCAGCGGCAATCGTTTGCTCTTCGCGCTGCCCCACCTGGACGTTTTAACAACCGATCCATAACAATCCAAAGGCGCGTAACCTCTGCAAACGACCACCATCCATCCAGCCGAACTGCAATATGTTTCCCGGGACGCGAGTTATTGATAAACGGGACCCTCTAAGACACGTGAACCGCTACATGCTGGGGATGTCGAGGCATCGTCGAGGGGCAAACCACGTTATTGGCGCTCGTGCGTCGCTACACCTTGAAATATCGTACTCGCTCCCCAAATCTTTTACTCTCTCCCTCGACCTTTTCTTCTCTCTCTTTTTACCCCCTTTCATCCATCTAATCTCTCTCCAAGAGGGTGCTTTTTGCAACTTTCACATTGAGCAAACATGCCAAAATTCACTTTTCTAAACACGCGTAATACCTAAAAAGATAAGGGGCCGTCCATATGGGTGATTCTACTAAGGGATCCTTTTCACGCCCAGAAAAAAATGTTCTTCATTCAACAAAATCGTGTTGTTGACCGCATTTGATTGATTTCAGAAAACAGTTAGGTTAGTTAAACAAAATTTTTGTTCAGTTGACCAGATTCGTTTGCTTGAATCAATAAAAGTTTTTGGTTGAATCGTTCCGTTGATTTTAGAAAATATTTTATTGATTGAAGAAGATGTTTTGGTTAAATCTACCAAATACTTTAATAGATCATTTCACTACAATCAAGCGAAAAAACCTAAAAAAGTGATCCGCTTGCATCTCAGTGATCCTTATCAAAATGAGTGATCCGGAAACAGTTATTTTATGAATAATCTTGCTGAAAATATGCGCTTGCGTTGTCAAGTGGAAAATACGCAAGATGATTTGAATCTGCACGATTACATACCTATAAGATTGCGTTATTAAGTTTTTGATAAATCAACAAAACGATTTTTTCAATCAAATAAACAAAGGATCCCACACAATTTACATTTTAAGTGGCTTGCCGTGGAATTGTCTCGTCTTATGATATCTATTAATTCAATAAACTGCTAAATAATTAATGTAAGATGAGACAATTTCACGGTAAGCCATTGACAATGTAAATTATACGGGGTCCTTTATGATAAGATGCAATAAAATTTTTGGCTGAATCAACCAAAATCATTTCTTAGGCCAACAAAAACACCTACTTGAATCAACTAAAATATTCCCTTGAACCAACCAAAATATTTGCTGGATTAACCAAAATTTTTACTTGGATCAAAAAAAATATTTGCCTGGATCAACCAAAACATATGGTATAGTCAAGTAAATTTTAATGGCCAAAAAATGTACTTGGGTCAACGAAATATTTTGTTGGCCATATAATAACCATATTTTAGGGTTGAATCAACCAAAATTTTGTTGATTCAACCAAATCTTTTTCTGCGTGCAGTTCGGTTTTGTGGCCAAAAATTTTTTAGATTCTTCTTCCCTTCAAATGAATTCATACGACCTTCAGAAGCGAGATAGAGATTCGCGCCAAATTAATTCTCCAAAATATTGATATTTTAGGGGTAGTTTTGCACCGAATCAGTTCACAGTGGGCCAGGAGTAGTGATGCCGTTCAAGACGAGAAATGTCAAGGCGTGAGTCGAGAAAAGCAAGGCAGGATAACTCAAGGCCTCGGATTTCGAGACAATTCAAGGCGGCTAGAATTTAAGGCCTTGTCTTGGGCTCGTCTTGGAGGCTTGAGTTTCCTTCGTCAGTTGTGCATCTTTCCTTCGCCGAACCAACCCACAGTGGAAAAAAATGACTTTTTCGGTTCAAAATAACGTACAGACAAAAAATATTGACCGATGTGGACAAAAAAAAATGAAAAAAAAACTGATAAGATTTCTAAGAGAGTTGTCGAGCCTGATTTTCTAATAAAGCTTTCAATTTTTTTTAAATAAACAAATATGGAGAAAACATGGCCATGTTCTCTATTTGACGTTCCTCGTGCTTGCTAATAACCGGAAAATTGTTAAAATCGCCTGAGTTTCATAGAGTGACATTAGCTAAAGATTTTCCAATATTATATAATAAACAAAAGAATTTTTCATGAACAAATTATTTGTTGAAAGGATGTTTTCTAAGATTTTCCATAATTTTACGTTTTTTAAAGATACATTGCAAGAAATTTGGATAAAAACGGCATAATGACGAAGAAATTTCTTCCTGAGATCATTATTGGTAATACTATAAACAAATGCATTATTCAGGCATTTTTCGATAGAAAAATTCGTATTTTTCGATGTCAATTTTTTAAATTAGGAACTTATGCCAGTCATTTCAGTTGGGAAGTTTATGACAATTTCAGCAAAATTCATAATCAGTTGATGAATTTTATGTTTTTTTTTGAAAAAATTTACTAAACAAATGCATTAGTCAGGCATTTGTCGTCAGAAAAATTCGTTTCTTTCGATTTCAACTATTTCAATTAGGAACTTCATGATATTTTCAGGAAAATTTATTATTTTTTGATCAAATTCATGATTTTTTAAAACAAATTTGATGAACAAATGCATTATTGGGGCATCTGTCGACGAAAAAAATCTTTTTTCCGATTTCAGACTTTTTAATTCAGATCTTCATAATAAATTCAGCAACATTCGTGATTAGTTGATAAATTTTACGATTTTTTAAAACAAATTTAACGAGCAAATACATTATTCGGGCATCTAAGGACGGAAAAATTCGTTTTTTTTTATGTCAACTTTTTCAATTAAGAACTTTATGATAATTTCAGAAAAATTCATAATTTTTTAATTAATGTGATGATTTTTCTAAACAAATGTTTAAATGTTTGACAAAATAAATTATTCGGGCAATTGTCGGCAGAAAAAATTGGTTTTTTTCAATGCTAGTCCTTTCAGTTGGGAACTTTATGACAAGTTCAGCAACATTCATAATTAGTTGATAAATTTTATGATTTTTTTTAAACAAATGCATTAATCAGGCATTTGTCGACAGAAAAATTCGTTTTTTTTTTCGATGTCAACTTTTTTAATTAGGAACTTTATGATAATTTCAGCAAGATTCATAATTTTTTGATCAATTTCATGAATTTTTTAAACAAATTCAAGTAAAAAATGCATTATTGGGGCATCTATGGACGGAAAAATTCGCTTTTTTAGATGTCAGTCCCAATTAAAAAGACTGACATCGAAAAATAAAACAATTTTCCCATCGACAGATGCCCGAATAATGCATTTGTTTATTAAATTAGATTTCAAACAAAATAAAATCTATCAACTAATTATGAATTTTGCTGAAATCATCATGAAGTTTCTAATTAAAAAAGATGACATCAAAAAAAAAATTTCTGTCGACAAATACCTGATTAATGCAGTTGTTCATTAAATTTGTTCAAAAAAATCATAAAATTCATCATTTAATTATGAATTATGCTGAAATTGTCATAAAGTCCCCAACTGAAAGGACTGGCATTGAATAAAACGAAATTTTCTGCCGACAAATGCCCAAATCAGATTCGATAACTCTCTCAGAAATCTTATTAGCTTATTTTTAAATTTTTTAAAATCCAAATTGGCCAATATTTGTGGGCTGTACGTTATTTTGAACCAAAAAAGTCATTTTTTCCCACTGTACGACCGCGTGGGAAGGGGAAACACATTAAAGCTCTCGTAGGATGATTGTGGAGACAAGTCAATACAAAAATCTTAATTTAGCAATAGTAGTTAAATATTCAATAAAAATATTAAGGAAATAATTTGTGATAATAAATTACAATTTTCAATAATTTCGGATTTTTTCATTATTCCGTGAAAAATTGTGATAAGAAAATTGTATTATTTCTAATTAACAATATTTTTCTTTTATCTAAAAAATATTATATAGTATTATAGAGTGAAAGGTCACTGCGGAGAGGAATTAATGAGGGTTGAGATGTTGAGATGGAAAATTTGATTGAAATAAATTAAATTTGAATATTTTAACCAAATCATTAAATAATAATTAAAAAATTAAATTAAAGTGAAGTAAGGTAAATAATAATTTACATTTCTCTTCAAATTAAAGGAGTATGCAGAAATTGCTTTTCAAGTTTACTTTGAAGAAGGTTCTTCAAAGCATACAATTTTGTTATGAAAATAAAACAAAAACGATACAAATTTTGCGTTATTTATAAATTTTTTTACAATATATTGTACAAATAGTGAATATTTTAATATTTTTTCACAAATTATATTAGACAGTTCTGAAATATTTGTTATTCGCTGATTGTAGAATGTTTAAGGATTTTTCTGGAGATTGAATTTGGAACAAAAAAGTTGAAGAATTAAAAAATTTGTAGTCACTGCGAAGAAGATATTAAAAATCATTTTACTGTGTTTTGAGAAGACATTCCAATGTACTGAATATAGGCAATCAATCTGCTTGATTATTAAATATATACAACTTTTAAAATGTGTTTCTAATCTTCAGCCAAAGAAATGACGTTTTCACAAAGTAGTTTCACTTTCAACCAAGTAGTTAAATTTTCAACCAAACAAGATGCATTCTCAACGTAAAATGTAACACTTGATATGTCAACCAAAATAGATTTTTATTTTGAATCAAATACAATCGAATTCAACCAAAAAAAGACAAATTTAAAAAAAATAGTTCAATCCTCCACCAAAACAGATGAACTTTCAACCAGACAGTTGCATTAAAAAAAAAAGAATAATTCTCTTCCAAAATTTGAAATTTTGAACTAAGAAGATCATATTTCTACCAAAAAGACGAATTTCCGAAAAATACATGAATCTTCAATTAAATAGTGGAATTTTCTACCAAACAAGATAAATTTTTAACGAAAAAGAATTTTTCAACTCAGAATTTAAACTTTAATTTTTTCCAACCAAAGAAATGAACTTTCAACTAAAATGATGAAACTGCGACAAAAAAAAACTAATTTTTTAACAAAGTAGTTCAACTTTTAACCAAGTAGTTTGATTTTGAAGCAAAAAAGATGAATTCACAACGAAAAATATAATAGTTTATATTTCAAATTAAAACGATTTTGATTTTGAATAAAATATATTTGAATTCAACTAAAAAGACGAATTCTCAACGAAATGGTTGAATGCTCAACTGAAACAGATTATTTTGTACCGGACAGTTGCATTTTTAAACAAAAAGTATGAAATTTCTGCCAAAAGAGATTAATTTTCAAACTAAAATGTCGACTTCTCAGCAAAATAGTTGAATTTTCGACCAAAAATATCAATTTTCTACCAAGAAGGCGAATTGTCAACAAATTGGTTGAATCCACTACTAAAACTAAATAGTTCTCGACCAAACATTTGACTTTTTGACCAAGAATATCAATTTTCTACCAAGAAGACAAATTTTTAACACAATACTTGAATTTTTAAATAAAAAGATGAATTTTCAGCTTAGAGGTGACGAATCTTCAACCAAAAAAATGAATTTTAACGAGGTTGTTCAACTTTCAACCAAGCAATTGAATTTTCAACCAAAAAAGACAAAATTTCAACAAAATAGTTGAATCTATGACCAAATTACTATTTTAACCAAATTGTTGAATTTTCAAACATGCAGTTGAATTTTCATCTAAAAGGATGCCTTTTTAACGATATTGTTGAATTTTCAAGAAAATAATTGAATTTTCCTACGAATAATAAAATTTTCAAGCAAAAAGGATGAATTCTCAACCAAGAATGTATAGTAGACTTTTCAACGAAAAAGAATTAACTTCAAAAAAAATAGATGGATTTTATTATTGTGAATTTTGATAATTTATAGACTTAATAGTAATAGTTTAAATAAACACTGATGTTCATCTTTAATAATTTTAAAATATTTTGTTAGAAAACTGGGAATTTTCTCTTCTAAACCTCATTTCATTAAAGTTGTACGTTTATTTAATTAACGGCATTTATATGAATGTTCGTTCCCTAAATTTATAAAATCTTAGTAAGATTTTATTTTCTAGGGTAGGCTCAGAGCAAATCTTATGGTATCCTACATGAAGTGGGAGGGGGGGGGGGGGTGAAAATTTCGGAAAAACATCTAACATAATTTGTGGATGACCACTGAGGTGCTCTAAGGTGAACATTAATATTTGATAGATGCATCAAATGTCAATGCTCACGTGTCAATTATAATTTTCATACCAAATCTGAATCATTTGTATCAACTGAGTTTCAGTGTGCTTCAAATCTCTTCGATCCAACTTCAAGATGAAAGTAAACCCCAGGATTTTAAAACTTTTCTAGATAGATTACATACGCTGGGAATCGTGAAAACTTGTAAATTCCGAATATTATATTTTCAAATCGCTTATTTAGAAATTTTAAAAAAAAATTACTTCGGTCTTCTGGCCGGCTTACAGACAAAAGATATCTGCTGAGAAGGGTTAGGGAAGCTGCGGTCTTAGAGTACGGGATTCTCATTGAGAAGTAGGCGTTGGCACATCTGCTCGTGGAAACTCAAGTCTTCGAGACGAGGCCAAGGCAAGGCCTTGATTCTCGAGGCCTCAACATTTTCGAGCCAGATCCAAGACGAGAAATTCAAAGCGGCAGGTGTGTCTCGTCTTGTCTTGTCTTGATGATTGACATTTCTTGCTCAACGGCCTACTGGCCAGGAGATCCGGTACCGTGGTCAAAAGTCGGCAAACGAATTAGGGTGTACAAAAATTGATTCTCATTACGCCTATATATAGTTTTTTGGGTCTTTTATTCCGAAACTAAAGTCAAAATTTCAAAAAACAGAATGACGGATCGAATATGTCGGACAATATTTCAAAAAGTGATTCGATTCACTCGAAACATGGTATCTGAGAACATGTCATTAGAAAACGGATTGTCATGAAAAATAATTTGGACTTTCGCTTGCTAAAGCAATTTTTGCTCAAACAATTTGTTTAAAAATGCGAGTTACGGAAAAACTAAGAGCATACTGAAAAAATGGTCGGCTGAGGCCACAAGCTTCTTATTAGTAGAGATGGTATTAGCTGCGATTACTACTTCGATGGTAAGACTAATTAACCAGTTTTGTGCGTCAACAAGTCGCCGTTAGTACTTCTACGTAGTTCAAATTAGTAACGATAGTGATTGTAAGCTCAACAAATAAAAGTAGTCACATTTACTACCAATGTATTTCCAACAAATAAAAGTAATAAAGGTTACAAGTTTTGTTCCTTGCCGACATTGGCAGAACTGAAGCCTGAGCAGTGCTGCCAACAATCGCGTTGGAATATCGCGTCAAGTTCACGATCGTCGCCATGTTTAATATTTCGGAGGTTTTGGGAAAGTCGATCACATGAATTAATTACTAAAACATACTGCAAGTTCAGAATCTGATAGAAACTTAGAGATCGGAAGATTACTACGCAAAACTCCAAGGTAAGTGGAAAACAGGTCATTTGTTAGATATGGAGCTTTCAGGATTTTGTGTAAGTAATATAACCTCGATATACCGTTGAGTTATTCAGAAAAAAATATAGTGACCAGATTTCCAAAGGCCTCATGCGAGACGTCACACGAAGGGGTTAAATGAGGTCGTTATAAAAAAAATTCGAAGTGGTTTTCAGTATTTCATAAATATTTTCCAGACGAATGAATTTTTTTCTTCAGTATTTCCTTGTTATTTCGTATGGTGTCGTAGAAAGTTTCACAATAACTCGCTTATAAGTTATACTTGACGAACAAGATACACTTGAAACTTTCTATTGAGAGTTGAATTTTTTACTTGGATCAAATTTTATTCATTCCTGAGAACACTCGCTTTGTGGGTGCATTAGTCCCACTAAGGAACAACCAATATACTACAATTTTCCTAATATAAGAAAATGATACATTTTAAGTTTGAAAGTGTGTTAATATCTTAACCCATCTTTGGTCAACCGGAACTTGGTTTTCATTTCACTGGTTGGATTTCGACTGGACGAAATATTCTTTTTGATACGTTACTTCGTCAAAAAGATGGTCAAATATGTTTGTTATTATTGCTTCGTGTGTGACAGAGACATCTTCCCACTTGAGGATTTGAGCGAGAGACGCCTAATTAAAATTATTACCAATTTCTAAATCTCTGGATGACTTCTCTAAATAACTTTATCAGTTTCTATAGGAAAGTTTTGCTTATGACTTGAACCAAACTTCGTTTATTTCTCCATTTTCACTTTAAATTCTAAGTTGTTCTCTAATCACCAGTGGAATGAAAACACTTTCCATTCTTTCACTTAGTTCTCTTTTCAAATCATTGATCAAACGACAGGTACCTATAATTGTCTTTGGGAGTTTTTCCCAGAGATAAAAAATAAGATTTCAAAGGTTGAAATATTTTGAGAACACGTTTAGTGGATGGAAGAAGGACTATTTATCGCGTTTTACAGAATCCTGGTAATTTGTGATACTCGATTTCAGCTTCATCACAAAATCCTTTTAGCGATTCTACTCTGACAGTATAAATATAAAAATAGCCATAAATTTTGACTTCTATATTTTCAATGTTAGTTGGTAATGAATCCATTCCTGTCTGAATAAAATTGTGTACAATATGATGTGCACTACACCCTATGCCTAAAAGATTGTGATTTAGCCGGTGTTTTAATTTAACAAATATGTTGTTCCGGCCTTTCTTTGCCATGCCACCAAAATTGGTGTTAGTATTGGCAGTGCAGAAAGCAACTACCCTATCTTTCAAATCGTTTTTAGTTAAAATATCAACTAAAGAATTTATGACTTCCGAAGTTTCTCCAGGAAGAGATACCAAATTCAAAATTTTTACGTGGACTTCCAATTTCACGTCAAAATATCGTACGAATGTCGGTAAGGGTTTACATCTTTTTCTACTTGCAACAGCTGTGAAGCGTAAGGGGACGAAACTTTGGTTATAATAACTTCAGTCTTTGTTCTTTTGCATCTAAAAATTTTTTTCAAAGAAAAGTTGTATCATTCTACTGGTGCAATCCATTGATCGAAAGCTTTGATTGTATATAACAGTATGGCAGGCAAATACCATCTCATATGCAGCTAAATTTTTCTCTACTGAACTAAAATTACTTTTTTCTTAAGTAACCTGTCACTTCAGCTTGACTGCTTGATGCAGCAGCCCTCAGAGCAGTCTTATGCTTGTCTGAAGCGTTGTGCCTTGCTGTGTCATTATGTTCTCAGGAGGCGATGGAAAATTCACTGTTACAAGTTTGGCAAAGTACTTACGAATCCGCTCTAGCTTTCTTGATATGCAGATATTCCTTTCCCAATTCTTCTGTAAATTTACAAGTACTTTTCGTTTTATCAGTACTTGTAGGTGGCATCATATTCTTGTAGTAGGGATTGCGAGTTAGAAGGAAAATGTTCACTCTAACACCACTAATTATTGCGTGTCAATCTACCACGCCACTACATAACACCTCATATACCTACAAAACATAACAAAAAGTATGTTATACTTCAACTTTGGGGAAGAAACTGAAAAGGAGATATTGCAAAATAGCAGGAATTCTCATATATTTTTCAAATTTATGACATATATGTATATTTTATATGTATGATATATAGAATATAATTATAGTGTACTAGGAAGTCGGTACTTAACCAAAAAAAGAGACTTGCCAACTTACCTTTGCATATTGCTATTTTCTAACGAAAGTCGTAATGCGATTATCAAATAAATAGTGCAATAGGGATCATACGAAAAATGCGTGATACATATTTCAGGAATTTTGAACCCCACCATCCTGCGTGATACGTTTTGCATTGTTCTTAACACGGATAATGATCGTTTCAGGGGGGGGGGGGGGGGGGGGGGGGGGGGGGGGGGGGGGGGGGG
>JAUMHM010000031.1:25380075-25396263 GCA_032362435.1 Melikaiella ostensackeni | reverse complement strand
ACAAATCTAATACATTCTCTGATGAGAATGTGAAAAATTATCTTCATTCACGATTGGTCCTATAAAGTTATGTTTAACAGCAATTCTATTTGAAATTAAAAAACAAAATTTCAATTTTTATCCAAAAAAATTTCTTTTTTAGAAAATTCATGTACAGCACAAAGGTTTTAAAATTCTTTCTTTCAAAGGACATTTAAAAGTATAAAATTAAGAAGTATAAAAAAGATCAGGGTGTGCAATTTTTGAGAATCATGTTTTTGAAAAAATTCAAATTTTTATTTAAAAGACGAGAAGGAGATGTTGGAATCAGTTTGGACCTCAAGATTTGATTTCCAGGGGGTGCAATTCATGTTTTAGAGACTCAAAACGTGTCCACAATAAAAAAAGTGCAATAACTTCGAAAAAAATATTTTTTGAGTGAAATATTTGGCAATCTACATTTTCTCTACCAAACAAATACGTATTCAAAGTTTTATAAAAATCAATGATGAAGATCTGGTTTGTGTGAGTTCGGCGTGAAATCCACTACGAGTAGTAGAGATGAGAGTAACAAGAGCCGTGACTGTCACACTCTTCAAAATCATATTTTGCAGAAAATATAAAGAAAAGTGTTGAAATACATCTTTTTATATTTCTGTAGGATTATAAGAACCTAATTACAACTATAAGTTGAAGCTGCAAATGTTTTTTCAATATAATAATTAAAATATGTAGTTTGATTTGCAACATAACCTCAAAATGTCGATCAGTATTTGACGGAATTTTCAAAAACTGAACGAATAAATCAAAATGGAAAATGCATCAGCAAAAATTCATTATGGAAATTATGAAGCGAAAATAAATTTGAACTAATTCTCAAAGTATAAAAATCACTTTCAGAAAATACTCACAATAAACAGGTACTTATTTGGTGAGAAATAATATTTTTTTAGATATTTTTGCAAAACCTCATAATATTCTACACATGACATCAAATTTTTCCATTGAAAGAAGTATACTTTTTAATGTTCCAAAACAATCGTCTATTTATCCCACATGATAATCTAATTTCGATATTTTTTGAAAAACAAGAAAATATGCGGCATGTCACAAAACATGTATGAACAAGAAATGTATGAAGTTAAATTTTCTTCTTGGATTTTTTTCTATGATGTCTTTTGGTTACTCCTTGAAGATAAGAAATCAATTGAATGTTTGGATGTGCTGAAATGATTTTCATTATCGTGAATTCCTATTTATCGTTTTAAATAAATAAAAATTAGGAGGTATTCTAAACAGAAAATTAAGTATTTCGTTTAATTCTTTAAAGAATTAACTGAATATATTTTTTAAACAATTAATCATCAAACTGAAGCGTAATTACAATTTCATATCATAAATATTTATTATTAACATGAACACTGTTTACTCTTTGCCACTATACAACAGTCTTCATGTTTTTTCTTCTTTTAGCACAGCTAGAAAATTTAAATCTTATCTACATGAAGTAAACAAAAGACATCTTCAAAAGAAATGCAAGAAGAAAAATTAACGTACTTGCCCCTTTTGGATATGATATTAACCAAAAAAAAATTACGTTTCTTCAATTTCAGAGATAAAAACCAATTTTTCTCCGCTTTGAAGCTCAGAAACTATGAAAAACTTATAAGACATGTTTTTGATATTATCTTTGAGCTAAAAAAAATTTGTCTAAGAATAAGATGTTGTAGTTCATTAAAATAAATGCAGTTTTAGTATATTTTATCGATTTTGCTTCCTCATAGAGGAAGCTTTGTAGTCGTAATAATTCCAAATATTTTTCAAATGATTTAATCAAGCGTTTCTCAGTTGATAAATGTCTAACACAACATTCTAAGTAATTTTTCGGCCGTATGTGTGTGTAGATGTCACCCTTTTTTTTTTAACACGATAACTCAAAGAAGGATGCAGATGAACTAATGAAATTTTGGTTTCACAAAATATTGAATTTTACATTTTTTATGCACTTTATAGTATCTTAAAAATAGGTTTTTCCAGTAAAAATTTTTTCATTACATAATTCAAAGTTGATGTAACAATAAAATAGACACCTTGATTCAAGATGACTCGATTGATCCATAACCTGAATACATTTTATTGAAGATTAAGGAAGTTATGGTTATTATATTTTTTTTTTAAATTGTGGTAAAAATGTTTTCATTAATCTAATTCAAAGTTGATGCAAGAATAGAAAACTCATTGAATTGTGACGAATTGATTGACCTATTTGTATTTTTGTATTTTTATGGCGGGCAGCCCTTGATATTTTGAAACATTTTCATTATTAATTTTAAATATTTATATAACCGTTATTCGATCGAATTGACAGCTAGTTTTCTATAATTTTGTGAATATAGCATTTTTCATAAAAAAATTCGCATTTTTGTTGAATTTCCAACCGCTGTATTTTCAACTGAAATTGAAGAAAATTGAAAATTGAATTTTTAACAGCAAAAATCTCTGAATTCTCTTGATATTCTTTAAACCGGTTTAAATTTCATTGAAATTCATTAAAATACCTTTGGAATCTCTTGAATTCATGATATCTTTGGGAATATTTTCAAATCCATTAAGACCTTTAAAATCTGTTTATGTTTCCTAAAGTTCTCTAAAAAATTCGTTGAAACTTCTAAAATATCTTAAAATCTTTTCAAAATACTTGGAGGTCCTATAATATCTCCAAAATCTTGAGTAATTCTTAGAAATTCTTTGAAATCTTTGAAAATCCCATAGGTAGTTTTTTTTGTATAAGGAGATGCAGGTAAAAATAATTTTTCGCAATAGTTTTGTATAGTTTTTAAATTCTTGCCTCACAGACAACTTCAAATTAGAAAATTAGAAAAATTTTCAAATTGAATAATATAAAATTAAAATTTTCACGATTAGACAATTTTTCTAATTCAAACCTGCAGAATTGACCAATTTATTAGTTATCAATTGTGAATCTAAGTTCTTCAAATATGAATAATTTTGTAATAAAGATTTTGAAACTGTAAGTACTTAAAATTTAATAATGCTTGACTGTAGAAGAAAAGTTAAACGATTGTCAAACGGAGACATTTTAATTTTATGATTTTAAATTGTAATCGTAAATTTCAGTAGTTTCCAATTATCCAATCAAAATAAAAAAAATTTAGAGCATTTTCAAAAATTGTTGTCAAAAAACTGAAAATGTTGAAATCTTACAAGAATTTTGAAAATGAGGCCTATTATGTAGATTATGGAGAAAAATAAATTTTTGCGATTTTTGCAAAGGTCTGTCATTTAAGAATTTTTCAAGCTTCATTTAATTTAGAGTCTGGCCATTTTATTTGCCAAAATCTTCTAATTTCTTTTAAAGTCAATTTTTAGTGCGACAAAGTTTCTATGTGCTCAAACATTTTTTAGGATAGATTGCAAAGTCCTTGAAAATTACTTTAATTGAGAATTCATCTTTATAGTTGAAAATTGAATTATTTGGTTGAAAATTTAACAAATTTTTCAAACAGTCATCCTTTTTAGCTGAAAATTCGTCAGTTTGGGTTGCCAATTCGACTATTTTTGTAGGAAATTCATATTCCTGGGGTTGGAAATTCAAGTGTTTTGTAGAAAATTGAAAATTAATTTGTTTTGGTTGATCATTCAACTTTTTTATTGAAAATTCGTCTTTTTGGTTGAAATATCAACTAACATTTTGGTTGAAAATTCATATTTTCTGGTTGAAAATTTAATTATTTTCTAAAAAATTGAACAATTTGCTTGACACTTTTTTTTTTTCTTGACTCAAAGATCTTTCTTGGTTTGAAATTCATCTATTTTGTTGTGAAATCGTCTTTTTGGTTTGAAAATGCCTGAGGCGTGACGGTAGAGCGGAGAACAAATTTAAAAACCTATTTTTTCTTTAAGGGAATAAAAGTTCCGGGATCATGACCAAAATTCAAGGACTTTTCCAGGTTTTCCAGGATTTCCAGGGCGCTAGACGCCCTGCTTAAACAAATGATTGTGGAAGAACTTCTGAAATAACTTTAGGCACGATTTTACGTTTCAGCACGCGATGGTGGCCCCCGATTATCAGAAATTATAGTTGTTTACACGATTGAAAATTAGTTTTAAAATACGTGGAAAGTTTTGTTTTACCAAATAATAATCATTTATGCCCAGAAAATTTTTTTAAAAGTCGTCTCTGGCATGAATTTTACATAAAATTGCTATTTTCTTTTTCTTGGGGCACTTTCGGGGCACAATACAAGGGAGTCGGTGGGGGTAAATAGAGAATTCAAATGTATTTCTTTATCGAATTATTAAAAAGTTTACGATCTAAACATTTGATAAAAACGCTTTTTTCAATTTAAAGTACTTATAGCTTATTTAAAATTAGTTTCAAATGCCGATTTGGAATAACCACATTTGAATGAGAGGCCATTATGATGACGTCTCTAATACTGAGCGCGCAAAGAAGTGAAGTATGCGCAGATACTTTAATATGTTTTTTAATTCGATAACTTTCAACCATAATACTTTATGATTATATGGCTCTAGTTTTTCATTTTCTGATGTTATAAATAAACATTTTCACTCAAGCTGCCGAAAGACGTGGAAAATTATTTAAGATTTCAAGTGGTTGAAGATTTTGCAAATCCGCTTAGGAATAACCTTCTTCCACCATGTACTTCAAAATTTATACATTTTAAATGTTAATGAATGTTGATGCTAAGTATCGATATAAAATAAAACTGAAATTGAAACAAATTCAGTTTAAAGTTCTCTACAAGATGTAATAATTAATTTACATATTCATAACACAGCAAATTCTCTATTGTCAAAATAAAAAGTTATGGATCACAAATTATTCTACGAAAATTCCTCACGAAGCAACTAAACTTTAATTCACAAAAACTTAATGAAAGGTTGCTTTTCCCAATTTCTCGAAAACTGAGATTTTCCCATTCAAAATCCTATGTTACTTTCAAAGGTCTGGGGACGCAGGTTAATATTGACAATTTGAAAGAAATAATAGGGAATTTCTTTCTTTGGGAACCTCAGAAAATGGGTTGTTCGTTACCCTCTTTAAAAAAAAACTATTTTTGGACCACCCCATATAAAACTCACCCCATTTGTACCTATTTCAATAAGGACAGTAGTCAGATCCTTACTAGAATAACTGCACTAGTAAGTTCCAGTCAGGACCTTTTCAGAAATTGTTAAGAATTCCCATTCTTTGTGGCTTGAAAAACTATTTCGTCTAGTTAGGCGCCAACCTTGCATTTTAGCCAGACTTTAGTTGAGCCCTGATTAGAATAAGAGAACCAAGAAAATTCTAGTCAGGAACTGTTCGGATCTTAGTCAGTGTGGCCCGCTCTATTAAAATAATTCCAATTCCCACGAAAATAAACAAAAATCAGAATATCCATCATATCAATATTTAAAAATACAGAAATGAAATTTTAAAAGTTTTTACGGCCTACAAAGCGGTGGACCCCTTCGTTTATCTCAACAAGTTTCCAAGTCCACGCTGGAAAATCCCAGCTGGGCCCTCGCAAAGGTCTACAATGACTACCCTTAACAGCACACAGCGCATGCGTGATTTCTATCGACGCAGCGAACGTGCGCAGTCGGTGATTCGCCATATTGCAACAGCTGTTAGGAAAGTTCCAAAACGACCTGACACGGTGCTTCGCTTCTTTCAAGTTTCATATATTAATGCTGTCATTTGCCAGAATAATGTACAAAAGTGAGTAGAATTCGTGACAGTAAGTAGAGTGAAATATTATAGTTCACGTGTGAAGTGAATTTAGTCTTCATTAGAGGAAAATAAAATTCATTCTTTAAGTTGAAACATAGTTGTGTCTTTCTTAGTGCATGTCGGGCGATGAAAGGGTACTCTCGTTAGGGCCTGGTTAGAAGTTCTAACTAGTCCCTGGCTAAAAGAGCATTACAGAACTAGCGCGGCCCTCTTCATTTTTCCCGATCAGCGCCAGATCCGCAATAGGGAAAATTATACAGGGCCCTACCAAATCCCGATCGCAATTTCTACATGGAGCCTATTCCATACACTTGATGAAAAGTCTCACTTTAAAAAAAAGTCTCAGCTCCCTATCACTTCTGAGTAAATTTTCTAACACTTTCTTCTCTTCTTTCCACCCTCCACTTCTTTCCCTATTTCCCCTCAGTTTCTCCCTCGGACTTCATCACCAAAAGTTTCGTTTATTTACCAGATTTGGCGGTGTGTACGTCTGGGAAATTAGTGATTCGGAAGTTTCGACGCCTGGTTGCGACTGCAACGATCGAGGGAAATGAAAAATAAACAGAGGCCTTCTCTCAATGATGGGGAAGACTCGGTTCGCTTCTGGTCCCTCGGGATGTTTATGCTCCTTGGAAATTGGTAGACCTTCGATTCCTGGGCACACAAAGGACGGACATCCATTGTTGCACTTTGCGAGACGCATATCGCATTTCAGGAGAATGTATGGAAATATAACCGATAGTAAGAGTACTTCGCTTTGAGCGGCTGCTGCTTTCAAGGGTGGAAAGCAAACCAGAAGAGTGTGCTGTGTTTTGCATAGAAATGATAGTGTTCTCCGGTTTTCTAAAAGCACCAAAAAGGTACAAGGAGTTGCCTCTCGCATCAAAAGAAGCCAAAACTATTTCCTGAATTGAACTATCAGTTGTTTTATTGTTTATGAACTTCTTGAAATAAAAGAGTCGTGTCTTTAAGAGGTTATCTCTACTTGCGTGGGTCGAAAAAATTGAAAAAAATTTTATTGCATTTTGTCAAAGTACATACTCTTCAGAATGTTCCTCCAAAATTCCGTAAGGCCTCTTATGGCCCTGGAATAGATGGCTGTATGTAAGTAAGGAAAAATGAATTCCATCTGTGAAAAACATAGATTTTGAACTTTAAACGCGATTATCTCATTACGGTGTTTTCTGAAAAGTGCCGTTGCGGTGAGCAAGATTTCTCGATTATCTCAAATGATTAATTTAATTGTCTCAAAACATGAAATAATTGTAACTATGTAGTGTATTTTAATAAAATTCAATCATCATGACTAAAAACGATTTTGAAAAAATCAATATTTTTTCAAGCACAAGTAGATATTACCCCTTAAACACAATTCCACAGTGAGACAGAAGTCCAGAAAAACTGGCCAAAAGTCGAAATTATGCGTGTTGTATAAAACTCATTATCTAGAAGTTTTTTGAGTCACAGATTCCAAATATTGTGTCAAAAATTCAAAATTTTCAATGGTAGATTCAGGAATCACAGCGGTTCAGTAGTTCAGTTTTAGATACCATAAGAAAGGGGACTTTTTCCCGAAAAAAGGCGACTAAAAGAGGATTTCATTTAAAATTAATTTTTTTTTTAATCATATGGGTATCTCGTGAATATTGCACGAAAATGCCTTTCAACAACAGTAGCGCCTATTCTTTAGCAAGTTTTCTAATCCCTTTTGTGTTTTAACATTTTTTTATCTATCTTTGAAAAATCAGTTAAACGCTTCAGCAGTTTGCAGCAGATTGAAAATAGATGAACAAAAGAATTAAAAAATGCCCACGCTTGAATTTGTTAAGATGTATTTTTTGAAGGTAAGCTAGAAAGAAATATTTTGAAAAATACAAAAATAACTATTTGAAAAACCTGCTTTTTTCCGTTTTTGTTTCCTTCGACTTTGAAGTTTTGTTCTAATGTAGTTTTTTCAGTTGAGAGGTTTCAGCTATCCAAGAATTTTTTTAATTTTAGCTGAAAAAAAAGATTGCAGTGTAAAAAAAAAATTTGATCGTTATTTACGAAAGTAATAATATTATGAAAATAACAATTTTTTCACATACGCAGTTTCCTAACATGTAAGACCAAGCTACTCTTTTGCATATTATTTTCGATTTCCCTACTCTCCTCCCCCAATAGTTTCAGTAACACCCCTAACCCTTTCCAATTTATTGGGTTGGTCACAGAAATACTTTCTTGAGTCACGTTTTTAGGCCAATAATCTCATTTATAATCAATTATAATCTCATTATTACTATTATCTAAGTAATAAATTTTGAGAGTGATGTTTAAATAAATTATTTATAATATAATATTTAAAATATAGGTAGAAAGAAATCTGAGATTGGTTAACTAAAAAAACATGATTTTTTATGTTTTTAAAATTTACAAAAATTTTGTTTTTAGTAGGAAAGTGTGTAAAGGATAATGCATTTCGACCAAAGATGTTTGGAAAAAACTTGAAATCAAAATTTTATTAATTTTTTAAATTAATTATCTTCAGATAATTTTTAAGTAACTTAAATAAATTGAAATCAATTCAATAATTTTTTAATTAATATATATATATATATATATATATATATATATATATAAAATTCATATTATACCCTTTATTTCACGGTTAATATCCAAATATGTCAGCACTTTAGCACTTGCACTTACTTTTCACTTGTATTTGTTGCACACAAGAAACAATTTGGCAGTCGGTCGGATATGATGGCGTGAGGCATGGTGAGTGACGCAACGTGATGTGCGTTAGTGCACGTAAATCTGCACAACTATGCTTACCAATCAAACGAGGATGAGCCACAAAGACGTTGGTAGTGGAAGCCACCAGATAAGAAGCGGTACTAATCAAAACCTGATATCAGGAAAAACCGCTATAGCGCCGATAATCTGGCAATTCTCTCTAGCGAATTATTCTCATCGCAAGCAAAGAATCAAATTACAGCTTGTCTATTCTTGGACGTTCAAGCGGCTTGTGACAATGTCATCCTCAATATTTTAATCAACGATTTATTAGAACTCGGGTTACCTAAAAAAATTTGTAAATTTATCTCCAATCTCACCAATGAACATAACGTCTTTTTCAGAATTAAGGGTGAAAACAGGGGACCATTTGTAATCAGGAAAGGGCTCTCCCAGGGTTGCATCCTCAGTCCAATAATGTATACGGTTTATACTCGTAAACTGAACTTGGTAGTCTATCCCGGCTGCGGAATCCTGGAGTTCGCGGATGATATTGTCTTTTATTTCACCTCATACGAAATAAATGAGCGTATTACAGTTCTCCAACAAAGTTCAATTAACATTGATAATTTTTTTAGAGCAAGGGGCCTAACGGTATCTCCATCTTAATCGGAATTAGTGATATTTCCGATTCCCTTAGATAGATTACCGGACAACATTTCTATCTCTGTAGATAATACTACTATATACCCCTTAGAATCAGCTACCTTTCTAGGAATTATTTTTCATTGCACTCTATCACGGAAACTACATCTATCCAAACTTATTATTCGCGGTAATCGAGTCTTCAACATCTTGAAATGCTTAAGTGGTACATGGTGGGGGTCCCATCCCCAGATGCTTCAAATTTTATTTCGATCTTTAATGAGGAGCTCGTTTGAATATGGATATCATGCCTCATCTATTTCTAGTGATGACAAGCTTTTCAAAAAACTAAATAAATTACATAACAAATTTCTACGAGTTATCTCGGAATACTGCATTTCCATACCCATCACTGTTATAAACGCGGAATTAAGAGAGCCCCCCATTCGATCTAGATTCCAACTGCTATTAGATAAGTTTCTGATCAGATCTTTTCTCACTGTAGACCACCCAACCCTACATTGCCTTGATCCCGATCCTTCTAGATTCTTTCAACCTTCAATTGACCTACAAACAGGACGGACCTTACAACACAGTAAGTCTCCAGACATTTTCTTCAAAAATTTTTTTTCTGCTAAATTTCCAAATCACATCCACTACTACACAGACAATTCTTAATCCCCCGATTTATTTGTAGGAGCTTCTGTGTATTTTCCGCACCTTGGCCTTGAACTCAAATTATAAATTTCAGAACATGCTTCTATTTTTACAGCAAGAGCAATGGCAATTTGTGAAGCAATTCAAAATATATTGGACAACAGTTTCCCCTTCTCTGTCATTTTCTCTGATTCAAAAAGTGTTTTGGAAGCTAATAAAAAATTCAATGCTAGTTCTTCTACTTCATATCTCATTCATAAAATTCGAAATCTTCTTTTCACCGCTAAATGTAACGGCCTTGAAGTAACCTTGGTGTGGATCCCTGGCCATAGGGGCATCCCAGGCAACGAAAACGCTGATAACCTTGCCAAGATTGCCACAACAGATGGTATTTTTCAAAATATTAAACTTACACACACCGATGTCTGGTCTGTGGTCCTTCCTTAGCATCTAGACAATGCTTTGGAGGCTTGGAGGAGGGCTTCGGATTCTGGACGAATCGGCATATATTATTTCAAAAACTTTTTTGATCCAAACAAGGTTGGCAAACCTTGGTATCACAAATCTAAACTGGACAGCAGGCCAATTATTATTTTATCTAGACTGCACGCTAACCACTATAATCTGGCTGCAAGCTGGGTAAGGAAAAACTTCATTGATAGGGACGACTGCGCTTTTAGTGGGTCTTCTGATGAGCATATCAATCATGTTTTATGAGCTTGCCCCAATTACACAGTTTTCAGGAGGAATTTAGAACTTTCTCTCATTAAAAATAAATTATTTCCACCATATCCAGTTAAACCTTTTCTTATTTACCCAACAAGTAAAATAACTTCTTCCCTTGTACAATTGTTTAAAATCAACGATTTACTGATCTGAAAATAATTTTTCGGGCTAGGAATCTTCAGGAGCCCTGCTTGTCACTTTGTCGTCTACAATTTTGTTCTCAACTCCTAATTTCAGATTTCGCGCCATTTATTGTAAGCACAAGGAGCCACCTTTTACTCTTATACCCACCTACTTCACGTAATAAACCTCTGTTTCCATTGGTTATTTTCTCTCTACTCCATCTACCTAACCTGAAACAAGGGCACATAGCCTTCATAGCCTTGGCCAAATAGGTCTAGCATCAACGGCAAGGAAATTAGTCTGCAGACCTAGGCTAATAGTCTGCTCCTTTGCAGAATTTAAGAAGAAGAAGAAGAAGAAAACATGATGTGCTACAAGCACTGTGGTTCTGGGAGCCACAATCCTGTAGCTAAAAGCGTGTAATTGTGACAACCATATCAAGAGAATGGCCCAACTACGCAAGAAAGAAGCGCCACCAATTATAAGAGGATGAGCTACAAATAGCGTGGTTTTTCAGCTACAAGACTGTAGCTGAAAGCATGTGATTGTGGCAACTATGTCATTTGGAACCAACGACGCAGATAAAAGATGTCTGAATAACAAAACTGGACAATGCATCCATATTGTATGCAACTTGATAATTTTAGTTACTGTGACCCAACCAGTTTTCTCCGCGTGCATACATATTTTGCTTCCATTACATGCATACATCCTTTCATGCACGCTCTTGCGTTTCTCCGGCTTTATTTATTCCCTCAACATGATCAAACCATCTCAGCAAATTTCTTTCACTCTTATCAAACAATGTTTCTTCTACGCCACGTTCTTTGGGAACCCACTCATTACTGACTTTGTCTATTACTAAACTGAACTGAATTTAACCAAAAAGGCTAAAAAATATTAGCAGATACTTTTACGTTTAAGATACCGAAAAAAGACTGGATTCATTTTTTTGAATTTCCCACTTTTGACCAGTTTTCCCGGACTACTGTCCCAATGTGAATTTGGGCAAAAATTAGAGTGGTTTAGATAATGAGAGCCCAGTTGGTAGTGGCGAATGAGGCTATTTATTTTCAGTACTTGTGGAGTGGGATGTATAATCACCACATGTTAATTCGTTGAATGGTTGGTTCAGTATTTACTTTTTTGGGGAGCGAGGCTGCAGAACTGTCAACATCGACATCCTGTCAATGCACTTTGAATAATCGGTAGTATTTGCTTGCGAGTTGCCCGCACGTTTCTCTGCTTGTAAATGACTAAGTTGCGCCCATTTCCAGCGACTCGACTCTCCTCGACCAGATCGAGATTTGGATCCGTGGACGAAGTTAACGCTCGTATAATCTGGAAAGGAAAGAACCGTAAGTTTAATTTCCGGCACTTGGCAGGAGCGCTTTGCCTCCATGAGGCCGCCACCCTCTCGCTCACTCTTCGTTACACACCCCTTTATAATCTGAAGGCACTCGAAACTTGAACTACTGCGAAGTATTGGGGGTGAGAGTTTGGGGTGCATAAAAAGAGGAGAAAGAGGAGGTAGAAATGGAAGAGAAGCAGAAACGAAAGCGAGAAATGGCGCATAGCACTTACTTTATTTTCCAATTCATTGGAGTCCAATGAGAAGACACCAATGTCCCTCGACATGGCGTTGTTCTTTAAATCCATTCCTATGAGTATTGTGAGCGTGCAATACCTGCTTTTTGTAAAGGACTCGACTGCTTCGAAGGCGCCATTTAATGCGACGAAGTCCTGAAAAGAAGGGAGCTTTCTTAAAGTTTTTCAATTAACATTGCAAATTCCTCTCCGGAGTTCATTTTGTCTCTTGTTGGTATCAGTCTTGGGTAGTAACTCGTTAAAAGTTGTGAAGTTACTGTCAAAGCTATCGATAAACCATTACATTTAGTGAAAGTAATCCAGATTGAATAAATTTTTTTTTTTAAACAAACTTTTATTAGAATGTACTAAAAATAAACGAAATAAATGTCTCTAGAAAAGGGGCGTGAACTAATAGTAATACTTATTATTATAATGTGACTAAGAATAAAAGCGTGGGGCGTAAATATTAAAATGCCTTTTTCATATACATGTAATTTTTAATATTCACGACCCACGCTTTCATTTTTAGTCACAAGATGATTGGTACTAGCAATATGATACACGCGCTACAGCGCGCGTGAAATATTGCATTGGCAATTAATGATGTACAAATATGAAACAAGATTACTATGATTCCAATTTTAAATTGTACAGTTTAATCACTTCGAAAAAATAGTTAGAGGGGCATTGAGTATGGAATATTCAATTTATGAATCAAAAATATGAATTGAAGTTACGCAAAGTTCTTGAACAAACGTTTAGTTTCGCGAAAATATTATAAGATGAAATGAATTACATAACTAAACAATTTTTTAGAGTAGTCATATTTTTATTTTCAGCTCAAAATATAGATCATCACTTATAACTTCAGTATAAAATCAAATCTAGATCTTCACTTATCACTTGCGGTTTCAGTATAAAATATAAAATGTCTCACATCGACGGTAAACGAATTGATACGTAGTTTGAATGTCACTTTTAATTGTAGTCGACCAATCAAGAGCGAATTTTAAAAAGCAAACATTAGTTTCTGAATTGGAAACTAGTATTTTAATTTTAAACAATTTTGGAGAAAACACATTGTACCCGATACAATTTTAAGCTACTTTTTCGCTTCTTCTCTCAGTCAAGTGATATAAAAAATTGATCGTACCAGCAAATTTCAGTTCCTGTTTTAAATGAAAAAATTAAAAAAAATGAAATAAAGTTATGCCTAACAAAACTACTCTACCTGAAATAAAGAGAGAAATCAATCAAATAGAGCATTATTTGACAATAGGTACCCGTTATCGAAGAAATAGGGTTTCTTCCAAATTTTTTTACATGGAGTGAAATTTTTATTTATTAAATTTTCATGCAAAATTATGTAAATATAGAATTTTTAAAACTTCATACAAGGTTCAACTGTTTAAAATTCGCGAAAAAGGTGAATTTCATATTAAAAACAAGTGTTAACAATTTTATATTTATATAATTTTACACGAAAATTTAGAAATGAAAATTTCAATCCGTAATATAAAAATTTGGAAAAGTAGAAGGAAGTAAAAAAAAGTAGATTTTTTCGAAAACATGTTTACGTTTTTTTCTTGAATTTTTGACAGTTTACAATTCACTTTTTTTTGGTACAAGATTCATCATTTTAGTTGAATTTGTTCTTTTCGGTTTGAAACTTCATCTCTTTTGGTAAAAATTTCATCTAATTATCTTTTTTGGCCAAAAATTCAACTGTTGGGTTGAGAATTAATTTGTTTTGGTTCAAGATTCAACTACTTCGTTGAAAAATTGTCTTTTTTGATAAAATTCAACTATTTTTCATTTGAAATTGAAATCTTTTTTGGTCGAAAATTCAAGTACTTGGTTGAAAGTTGATCTACTTTGTTAAAAAATCATTTTTTTGGTTGAAAATTGAACGATTTGATTTCGAATTCATGTATTTTGTTGAAAGTTCGTCTTTTCTGGTAGAAAATAATTCATCTTGATTTAAAATTCAACTTCTTGGTTGGAATTTGAACTTCTTTGTTAAAAATTCAATTTTATGTTTCAAGATTCATCATTTTAGTTGAAAATTTATCTCTTTGGTTGAAAATTGATCTCTTTTCTGTTGAAAATTCAACTATTTGTTTGAAAATTCATGTAACTCGTTGAAAATTCGTCTCTTCTGGTAGAAAAATGTTCTATTTAAATAAATTTTACATGAGAATTCAATAAATGAACATTTCAATCCACAAAAATTTTTTTGAAGAAAATCGATTTTTCGAAAACGGGACGCCATTGGCAAATAATATTTTGACAAATTTATAGTCATCCAGTGGAATCTCAGTAGGGAATTTCTGACATTTAAAAAAAGTCTCAACTCTGATCATCTCCTTGTTAGATACAGTCTTTTTACACTACTTTCTTTATCTAAATACTAATTTTTAACTGATTCAAAAAGGTTGCTCTTCAAAAACTTTTATTTTCATTTTTGAGGATACTTCTTTCTACCAAAAGATACTTTTCTGATACGTTTTTTAGTTCCATAGACCACTTGAAAAACTATTACTTTACTTTTGATTACTCTTTTTACTTTTGATTTTTACTGAATTGCAGGCTTGAAAAAATATCACATAAGAAATGCTCTTGACCACGTTCCCCCCTCCTGTAATATAGCATAAAAAATCGTTAACCCCCCCCCCCAAAAAAAAAATTGCGTAATTTATGCACGGCCCCTATGCATCAGAATTAAATTATTAATTTTGAATATTTAATTCCGACATTTTTGAGTAAGTCTAAGAATAAAAATTTCTCCATTTTTATAGCTTCCAAAACTTTGAAAATGTACAATTTTGAGTATTATTAATTTATAAGTTGTGTCGTATCGAAGGCTTTGATTTGGGATTTATTTAATTATTCAAAGTTTTCAATTGAAAATTGTTTAATTTCATACGTTTATTCAAGCTGAAAAGCACCCTTTCAATTGTATATTCTACAGTTTTGAATAATTTGAAGTTGAAAGTTGATATTGAAATATGTATCAGTATTAAATTAGTAATTTCGAATATTTCATTACAACATTTTTAATTTTGATACTTTTTCGCAGATTCAAAACATTTCAGTTTTGTAGATTTGCAATTGAACATTTTAGTCCTAAAATAATTAGGAAATATTCACCTTCAAACATTCCCATTTTGTGTGTACAATTTTTAAAGTTTCGTTTTGAATCTGCCAAATTTTCATTCTCCTAAATATAAAGCTCATAATTTTGTAGATAGAAATTAAAATTTGTAATATTTTTGTTTCGAAAGCTGTACATTTCAAGTTTTAAAGGCCATAAATTTGATATTGTACAATTTTTCAGCACTTCAAATTCAAAAATTTTCAATTTTAAACGCTCTAAATTGAGAAATGGTTCATTTTTAAATTGTAAAATTGATTAATTTCTAGTTTTCAGATTGAACTGCTAGTAGACCTCTTTAAATTCTGTAAAAGGGGCGCACCTGGTACAACGGGTTGTCAAGATACAGGGGCCTGAATTTTCGATGATTCACCCCGACCGCTAACATTCAAATGTACATAACTCCTAATTCAGTTATCCAATTAAACTTTTTTATGACGATTTTCGAAAGGTAATTCAACAAGGTTAACAATAGAAATAGTCACTATAGAATAAAAAAATTATTTCGCCTTGATTTTTCATTTTTAAAAGCGTTTTTGAGTTTTTCTCCATTTGCGGAATTTTTTATTTTTTTTTTCAATTAGGCTACAAAGAAAGCTTGATTTCTTCTCGTAAAGAACATCCCAAATGGAATATGGGATGAAGGTATTGGTGGAGTTATATGAGGTCGCACGAGCGCGGGTACCCCACGAAAACTAGCCACAGCGCAACTAGGCGGGCTATCGTGTCTCAGTGATTCTAATACTTGATAAAAATGATTTTTACATTCTCGTCAGAGAATGCATTAGATTCGTGTAAAATTTGGGGGGGGGGGGGGGGGGGGGGGGGGGGGGGGGGG
>JAUMHM010000031.1:25349225-25374844 GCA_032362435.1 Melikaiella ostensackeni | reverse complement strand
CAACTCCATTAATACTTTCCATCCCATATTCGTTTTGGGATGTTTTTCACGAGAAAAAATCAAGCTTTCTTTCTATCCTAATTTAAAAAATATCAAAAATGCTGCGTTTGGAGAAAAACTCAAAAACGTTTTCAAAAATGAAAAATCAAGGTGAAATAATTTATTTATTGTATCTGGTGGAGTTTGAATAAGACAGGAGGCAACAAAATTTTAGGCGAGGACACTTGGCAATTTTTACCCCACATGCGAACGGAATGTATTAGCTGCGAACGGAGCGCTTGTAAATTATTATTAGTAATTACTTATGTATTTCTAAACTTTGAAGAATAAAACGAAACAATTTAAAGAAAGAGGAATAAGAAACAAAAAATCTGAGGATCTGAAATTCTAGGCAATTAAGTTTTTTGAGTTAATTTCTCAACACTGGATAGTATAATATTATGATATCTTTGCATGAGGGACAGAGAGAAGTCTATTTTCAGAAACTAAACTTGGGGTTTCAATTCATTAGGCGAGGCGCTTGTTCCTGATTAACAATCCGGTCACGTTCTTAAGCCTGCAGGTTGAGCAGGGTAACGCGATTACCCGGGATTGTTTTGGTCAAAACGGGGAAAGTGCTTATGTCAAATGCCAAGGGTTCATTTGAAATTTGCATATGGAGGCAAAACAGTGGTGGTGTCTGGAGAAATGAGATGGCCCTGGTAGAAGTTTCGGACTCATACGGAATGAAAATAATTTCTTCTGTGTCCGTTTAATTCCAAGTGAATGCGAAATCTGTTTCCGAATCATTCCGACTGAATTCGCTGGAGTTTCTGTATAATAACAGTCCGAATCAATCCGCATGATTCCGAACTTATGCAGAAAATTCATTCCGAATGAATCCGAATGATTTAGAAGTCTCCACAAAAAGCATTCCGATGAAATCCGCGTAAATCCGACATTTTCAAGACAAATTTTTTCCGATTGAATTCACGTGATTTCGAAATTCTAAGAGAAATTCATTCCAAATGAATCGCACTTTTTGAAAATATCGATTCCAACTGAATGCGCAAAATTCAGAAGTTCCAAAAGAATTTTGATAAGTATTTTAAGAATAATAATAATGATAATTAATAATGGATAATAATATAATTGTTAATAATGAAAAAATAATAATGAGGAGTGATATCCTTGATCCTTATAATATAAGAAATAATCAGTATTTTAGTAAGAATTTTGGATTTGACGAAATAGGCATTGTATTCTGGTAAGTGCGGAATCATTCGGACTGAGTTCGGAATGTCACGAAATCAATCGGAATGAGCTCGAGTTATCCGACGGATTCACACGGAATAGAAATTATATTCGGATGGAAAAGGATTCATTAGGACTGAGGGAGGAATGTCACGGAATCATTTGAAATGAACTCGCGCCATTTAACGGATTCAAAGGGAATGAGAATTTTATTCCGATCGATGCGGAATCAATCGGACTAGGGATGGAATGGCACGCAATCATTCGGAATTAATTTGCGGCTTATCGCAGATTCAGGCCGAATGGAATTTTCATTCTGATACGTGCGGAATCATTCGGACTGAGGAAGCAGTGACACGGAATCATTCGGAATGAATTTGCGCCTCACGACAGATTCAGGCAGAATGAAAATTTTAATCATACTGGTACGGAATCATTTAATAAGGATGTCTAGCGTTTCTTCTAAATAAAATTCCAGGACTTTTTCAGGTTTTCCGGGACAAAAAAAATTTCCAGGTACCTTTTTTTAATGATTACAATTTATTTTATTGGAAAAAATACGTATAATTCAATATAAATTATTAATAATAATCTTCAAATTCATTCATCCACTTTGTCCAAATTGAAGCTCCTATGTTTTCACTCGCTTTTCGCGTGTTTTTTGACTCACGATTTTTTCTTTCCTTTGTCAATGTGACAGTTTATTAGTATACGTCAGTTTGACATTTGATAAAATCGCATTGTCAGTTTTAAATTTAATAATTTTAGATTTAAATACTCCAAAATGTTTGGTTTCAACTGTAAACATAGAAAATTGACTGGTTTTTCAAATTCTTCGAAATCGTAGAATATCAAAGTGAAAGACTTGATAATTGCACAATTTCCAGTTTAAAGGATTTGTAACTAAATAATTTTGAATTAAGTGCTTCCGGAATAAATTCAAAACAATGAAAAATTAAGAAAATACATTGTCAAATTCAGGCCTTAAAAATGAGAAGATTTTAGAACCAGGCATTCAAAATTAAATTATTTTTTATTTGGAAATGTTCCAAAATATTAAATATTTCAAACTCGACTTAAAAAGTTCAAAATTGTGTTGTCTAAAATCACAATTGATAAAAATTGAACTATCTGAAATTGATACCTTAGTAATCGAATAATTTCTTTAATTTTAAATTACTATAATTTTAGAGTTCTGAATTCTCATGTTAAATGCTGTATTTTTAATTTTTCCCTTTCATAAGTTTTAATTTTTCAACTTAAATTAAAATGGTTGAATTTATAGAAGTACAATCAACATTTTGAAGATAGAGAGTTATTAAGCGATTCAAATGTACTTGAAATAATTTGAATTTTAAAGGGTTTGAGCATAAGAAAGTTTCAAATATCATATTTCTTGGTAATTAGCCATTTTTTGAGTTTCAAATAAAGTTCGACTTCCTTGAATTTTCAACGTTCCGCAGTAGAATTTTTTTTATTCACTTTAAACGCTTTTTTAGAATAATCCAATTTTACAGGTTTGTAATTAAAATTTTTTCATTTTGAACGGTAAAAATGAGGGTGAATTTATTTTTCGATCACAGAAATTTGTCTTATCTATTGTAACATTAAACTATAATTTTTCACGTAATAATAATTTAAAATTCTAGAATTTCAGAAGCTTTGACTTTGGAACATCCAATTCAGTTTCGAATTTCAAATTTTCAAATTTCAGTCGCTTCGAATTGAAAATTATTTAAATTCGAAAGTTTCAATTTTAAATTATTAAATTTTGCACGCTTTTAATTATGAAGAATGCAGTTTCAATTTCTTCAAATTTAAAGTAAACCAATTATTAAAATTTTATTCTGAAATCATTTGATTTTGAACGCTTTGAAATTGTCTTATTTTCAAAATTTTAATCTAAAATGATACAATTTCAAGATTTTTCAACTCAAAATGAAACTGTTCAATTTTGAAAGCTTTGAATAAGAAATGATACAATTTCAACTCCTTTCCAATGAAATTGTCCAATTTTCAAAATTTTACCTGATTTGAAATTGTTTTATTCGTAACGTTTTTGATTTAAAATCGTTCAATATATTTTTTTTATTTGCAAAAGCTTTCAATTCGATATTATTAATTATCAAATATTGTTTCAAAAGTGTTTGAGGTCCAATTATTAAAAGTTTTTTGTAATAATATACGTCAATTTTTTAGCATGAAGGTATTTAAAGAAAAAATCCTAAGCTTTCTTTTCAGATAAAAAAAAAGAAAAAAAGAACCCTAAGTACGAAAAGAGTCTAATTGATTGTTGATCTGCATTTTAGAAGATCAAATGTTCGTTTTTGCAAAAAATGCTTAGGATTAATGAAAAGGTTATGAAAAACCCTATCACCAAAACTCCTTATAAACTATGCTTTAGATTCCACCACATGGCGAAAGAAATGTTTTCTGTTACTTTGACTTCTTTGATGTTTTAAATTTAGCGCCCTTTCTAGTTTGAATCGATACATTTTCGCGCGAAATTTGAATACTGTAATTATTATTACATTTGAGCAATTTTGAATAAATTTAGCTATTTAAGCGATTACAATTCGAAACAAACCTAAAATGTGAACAGTATGACATTTTTGCTTTTAATGTTAATTAGGGTTGCCACAAAATCCAAGAATTGAATTTCCTTGACTTTACCTGACTGTCCACACCCGAGGCAACCCTGAAATCTGACCTTTATTCTAGCCTACACATCTTGAACTCTAGTCAATTTTACAGAACTGTAGTAAACTTGTCAGGATTTTAGAGAATTTGACAGAATCTTAGCGAATTTAGCAGAATCCTAGCGAATTTAAAAGAATTATAGTGATATAAACCAAATTCTAGAGAATTTAATACAATGGTAGTGAATTCAACTGACTTCTAGTAAATTCGCCAAATTCCTATCGAATTCAACATATTTCTATTGAATTCAACAGAATATTGGTTAATTGAATAGAATAATTCTAGTTACTTAATAAAAGTCTATTGAACTTAACAGATTTCTAGTAATTTTAACAGAATTACAGAAAATTTAATATCATTGTAATAAATTTGATAGAAATTTAGTGAATTAAAGAAATTTGAAAATTCTATTAAATTTGAAATAATAATTCTTGTAATTTTACCAGAATTCTAGAGAATTCAACAGAATCCTAATTAATTAATAATTTAAGAAAATTATATTAAATTTAACAGATTTCTGTTGATTCTAGCAGTGTTATAGTAAATTCAATAAATTTTTAGTGAATTCATTAGAATTCTAAAGAATTTAACAGAATCCTAACGAATGCAACAGAAATTTGGTTGATTTAAAGGCCGTCTCTGAGTGTACCGCAATTTTGGCACGAATAGCCGGATTTTTCGGTACAAGTAGCCCTGGAAAAGGGACCATTTGTACTGAAATTTCGGTAAAAATAGTCGGATTTTTTCGGTACACATATAAACGCGGCCTAATTTAAAAAGAAGAATTCTATTTGACTTCAAAAAATTCTTTTAAATGTAACAGAATTCTCGTTATTTAAATAGAATTATAGGAAAATCAACATAATTGTAATGAATTTAATAGAAATATAGTTATTAAAAAATTTAACAAAATTCTATCAAGTTTGAAAGACTTCTTGTGATTTTAGGAGAATTCTTTTAAATTCACCAAAATTTCAGTGAATTTCACAGAATTCTGGTGAATTATACCGAATTCTAGTGAATTTGAGAAAATTCTAGTGAATTCAATAGTACTTCTCGTATTTCGGTGGATTTGACATGGTTAAATTGGATTAACAACAGATTAGTGAATTTAGCAGAATAGTATTGGACTAAAAAGAATTCTAGTGGTCAATATTATAGAAGCTTTGTCCGCGTTATTTCGAATCATCAAAAGATGAGTAAATACAAAGTATATTCGCAAAATATGTAAATACGAAAATGTAAAATAATTATGAGTCAGAAAAATGAAATTTCCTGACTTCTGGAAATTAAAAAAAAAATTCCCTGTGTTTCCCTGACCGTTTGGAAATTCCTTGATTCTTCTTGACTTTCCAGTATTCCCAGGCCTGTAGCAACCCAAGTTAATAAAAATGGAAAAGACAATTTTTTATATCTTTTTATGAAGGCAGCTTTATTCATACTGTTACCAATCTTTTAACATTCAATTACCACATATTTCAAGAAGATGCAATAATTTTTTGATGATAAAAGAGTGATAAACAAGCGCGTTACAGCCAATCAAAGAGATAGGAACCCCCTTAAACTCTTTAGATTACAGGCCTGCCGAAGAGGAGGAGAAGGGCTCCTCCAATACCATGTGTCCGCTTCCATCTGCACTGACCGTCCGAAGAGTCGACGACAATGAGGAGTCAGTGATGTTGCTAGGTACAATTTTTTACGGCATCTGGGGGTAACAGTACTTTCTTACTTTTGTATCGATTTATAAATCAATAATCTAGAACTAGATTTCTAGAGTCTTATTTTGAAAACTCAATGCGGTGATCCGAGGTCCGTTTTAAGTTCCCTTCCCTCAGGATAAAGTTAAGGATGATTGAGGTGAAAGGCAAAGGGTCACCGCAAGGCGCCCTGGGAAATTGTTCCTAGCAACATCACTGACTCTTCACTGTCGTCGACTTGAGACCATGCGGCTTCTACCACCACCCGTTCTTCGGACTGTTAGTCGAGATGGAAGCGGACAAATGGTATCGGAGGAGCCCTTTTCCTCTTTCGACATGCCTGCTTCAGAACACAAATTTAAACGGACTCAATTTCATTCCGAAACTTCCACCAGGGGGCGTACCTGTACCAGCATCGGAAATCCAGCAATGGGTACTCCATTCACCACTTTCAGGTCCTTGATCATCAAATCGCTCGGAGTCAAGCCACTGATGTCGGTTTTAGCGGAGAGAATTTCTCTGTAGACTGCATCCCTTTCAGTATCCAGTGAACCGACCTCTTCCAGGCTCTGAATCACCTCGAAATCTGTTGGCGTGGCTCGGTCTGCTTCCCTGGAAAAGTTGCAAGTATCCACTAGAATCGGACCTGAAATATAATGGGAAAATAAATGAAGTGATTAGTTATCAAGTTCTATGCCTCCACTGTTATATCTATCTCAAAAAAAGGTGTAACGAAATATCTCGAAAATCTCACACTTATTGTTGTTAGAAACATTATTGGGGGCGTTCCATGTCAAAGGGAAAACTCATATAAACGATTTTGCTCATTCTTGGTTACTTTGTCGTATTGAGGGTACTAAACAGTGGTGCCAAACAATTTTACAAAATTTTCAATTTTTCAAAAGTTATTAACAATTAAAAATTTAGGACCTTTCGTTTTCAAGATTTTCTATCTACGTATCTACTGGTCTAACAAACAAATTTCCTTAGGGGCCGTAAACTACGTTACTAAGTTGGGGGGGGGGTCACGCCAAAAACTACTATGGAAGAAGTCAACGGAAGTAACGTTACGAACTTACATAGTAACGTTCAGTACGTTTCCTGAAGATAAATTTTATAACATTTTGCGAATTTTGCGAAAGATGGCCAGACAGCGGTACAGTTCAATAATAATTTGATGAGTTTGAAAATCACTGTCATATATCAGACTTCACACTCTTTCCCCTATTCCACTCTTTTCCCCTTTTTACAAGAATTCTTCTTTTTCCCCTTATTGTCACGAAACTTCCCATCTTTCCCCCTTTCTCGTTTTTTCGCTTGAATTCGAACTGTTGGGTTGAAAACTCAATTATTTTGTTGAAAATTCATTTTTTTTTGTTAAAGATTCATCGTTTTCGTTGAAACTTCATCCCTTTGGTTGAAACTTCAAGTATTTTGTTAAAAACTCATTTTTTTGGTTGAAGATTCATCTGTTTCGTTGAAAATTTAACTATTTTGTTGAAAATTCGTTAATTTTTGGATGAGATTTCATTTCTTCCAACTGGAAATGTAACTTCAATTTTTGGTTGAAAATCGATATTTTTAATTGGAAATGATCTCGTCTAGTTGAAAATGCATTTATTAGGTTGAAAATTATAGTATTATGTTTTTGGTTGAATTCAACTATTTTAAATTTACAGTTAAAATCTTGTTCGATTGAAATATTAACTATTACATGTTTCGTTGAGAATTCATCTTTTTTGATTGAAAAATCAACTACTTCGTTTAAAGTTGAACTACTTTGTGAAGAATACATTTTTTTGTTGAAAATTCATCATTCTAGTTGAAAATTCAACTGTTTGGTTGTGAATTAACTTTTTTTTAAACATATTCTTGGGCTCAAAATTCAACTGTTTTGTAGGAAATTCGTCTCTTTGGCTTGAAAATTCAACAATTTGGTGGAAAATTAACATTTTTTTTGTTGTAAAATCGTATTTTTGGATTGAAGATTCAACTCTTTTGTAGATAATTTGTCTTTTTGGCTTTAAAATTTAACAATTTTGTTAAAAATAATTTAATTTGTTTAAAACCCGTCTTTTTTGCTAGAACATTAATCTTCTTAGGAGACAATTCTTTTTTCTGGTTGACAATTCAACTACTATTACTTTTGGGTGGAAAATTAATCTTGTAGGTTCAAAATTCATATATTTGGTCGAGGATTCAACTATTTTATTTTCAAAAGTTCATTTTTAATTTACTGAAAAGTGATTTTTTAAATGGAAAATTCAACTGTTCCATTTTTGTAGACTAAAAATTCAGCTATCTGGTTAAGAATTCAATTATTTTGTTGAAAGTTTATTTATTTAGTTGACAATTCAAATGTTTTGATGAAGTCATCTTCTTTGGTCGAAAATTTAACTGTTTTGTTGAGAATTCTTCCTTTTGGATTGAACTTTCATCTTTTATAGAAATAAAGTCATCCTTCTTGCTTAAAAATGAACTTTTTGGTTGAAGATTCAACTGTTTTGGTAGAAAATTCAACTATTCGGTTGAAAATAACCTTTTTTTTTGAAAATTCGTCCTTTTTTGTTGAAATCAACTTTTTTTATTTAAAATTCGAATCTTTTTTGGTGGAAATATAAGCTATCATACTTTTCGTTAAGAATTCACCTTTTATGCTAGAAAATTTAACTACCATATTTTGGTAGGAAATTCAACTATTTGGTAAAAAATGAAATGATTCATTTGAAAATGTAACTATTTAGTGAAAAATTAACCTTTTTCTTGAAGAATCATATTCTTAGGTTAAAAATTACACTGTTTTGCAGATAATTCGTCTTCTTGGCTTTAAAATTCAACAATTATGTTCAAAATTAATGTATTTTGTTGGAAAATTGTTCTTTGTGGTTGAAGATTAATCTTCTTGGTAGAAATTTTTTTTTTTTTATTGAAAATTTATCTTTCTTGGTCAAAAATTCAACTACATGGTTGGAAATTGAACTGCTCTGTGAAAAATTAATTTTTTCTTCAAGATCCGCCTCTTTAGTTGAAAATATAACTGTTTTGTTGAAAATTCGTTGTTTATTTGGTTAAAAATTAATTTTTCATCTGAGAGTTTAACAATGCCATTTTGATTGAAAATTTATCACTTATATGTTGACAATTCAACTATTTGATACAAAATTCATGTGCTTTGTTGAAATATCGCCTTCTTGGGTAGAAAATTAATCTTGTTTGTTAAAAATTCATCTTTTTGGTAGTGGATTCCACTATTTGGATAGAAATTCATCTTTCTTGATTGAAAATTACCTTTCTTGTTGACAATTCGACCATTTGGTTAAAAATGCAAGGTGTAGGTTGAAAATGCAACTATTTGGTTAAAAATGAACGATTCTGTTAAAAATTCGTCCTTTTGGATTAAAAATTAATATTCTGGTAGAAAAGTCATTTTCCTTGGTTGCAAATTTATCTTTCTTGGTTGAAAATCAACTTCTTTTTTAAAGAGGTAACGAAATTAGTTCTGTAAGTAAGTAACGAATTGGTAACTAGTTACATTTTTCAAGTAACAGTAACTATAGAAATCGTTACTTTTTTAGTTACTTTCGAAATTTAGTTCACAAGTTTTTTTTACGTCAATCAATCAATTTTATTACTTTTCCAACTATTTCTTCATTTTCACTATTCAAATTGTGGCGACAGAAAGCCATAGAGATTTATAGCCCAATATAGGAAAATTGAAATGTTTCTTCCACCCTGGGATTCAAAATTTTCTAAAATCCATAAAAACACTTAGAAAGAAATAAAGAAAATAATTTCAGAGTTAAATATTCATTTCCATTTGGTTTATGATGAATTTTTTCAACCGGAAATTCAACTATTCCAGTTATTTTATTCATTATTTTAGTTAAAAATTCATCTTCTTTGCTTAAAAATTTTATTATTTGGTTGAAAATTTAATTATTTTGTGTGAAATTGAACGATTTTGAAAGAAAATCATTTCATTCGGTTAAAATTTCAACTTTTTGTTGGAAATTAGTTTGTTGGTTGAATTAAACTGTTTTTGATTCAAAATTAAATCTTTTATTGGTTGAAATATATGAACTATTACACTTTCAGTTGAGGATTGATCTTTTTCCGTTGAAAATAAATTTTTTCAATTTAAAATTTAAGTATGACATTTTTGGTTGAGAATTGTTCTTTTTTAGTTGAAAATTCATATATTTTGTTTGAAATTCGTCTTTTTTGGTAAAAAATTAATCTTCTTGGTTGAAAATTCATCTCTTTTGTATCAAATTGCACTATTTTGTTGAGAACTGATCTTTTGTAGCTGAAAATTCATGTATTTTGTTAGAAATTCATCTTTTTGGCTTCAAATTAAACAATCTTGTTGAGAATTCGTCTTTTTTGGTTGGAATTTAATCTATTACATTTTTCATTGAGAATTTATCTTTTTGGATAATAATTTTATTATTTGGTTAAAAATCAACTTTTTTGTTAAAATCGCCTTTTTAGCTTGAAATCTTAACAGTCTGGTTGATTTTATTTCTATCTTGACTAAAAATTCAACTATTGTGATGAAAATTCGTCTTTTTTGGTTGAAATTTAAAATATTACATTTTAAATTTGAAATTTAACTTTTTTAAATAGAAAGTTTATTATTTGGTTAAATAATCATCTTTCTTGTTGAAGATTTGCCTATTTGGCTCGAAACTTCAACAATCTGGTTGATTTTTTCTATCTTGACTGCAAATTTAATAATTTGATCAAAAATTGTTTTTTGGTTGAATAGGTTTTTAATTAAAAATGGAAATATTCTTTGGTTGAAGTATCAAATATTACATTTTTTGTTAAGAATTCATCTTTTTTAGTTCAAAATTATTTTTTTCAATTGAAAAAAGAATTCATTATTTTGTTGAAAATTCGTCTTTTCTTGATAAAAAATTATATTTTTGGTTGAAAATTCATCTCTTTGGTTTCAAATTTAACTATTTTGTTGAAAATTCGTCTTTTTTGGTTGAGTTCAACTTATTTGATTTAAAATGAAAATCTCTTTTGGTTGAAATTTCAACTATTACCTTTTTCATGAAGAATACACCTTTTTTAGTTGAAAGTTGAACTACTTTGTTATAAATGTTTTTGTTTTTTTGGTTGAAGATTCATCATTTTAGTTCAAAATTTATCTCTCTCGTTGAAGAATTAACTATTTTGTTAACATTTTTTTGGCTAAACATTCATTTTTTTAAATGAAAATTTAACCATTCCATTTTTGGTTTAAAATTTATATTGCTTGGTTAAAGATTCAACAATTTGTTCGGGTATTTCTCTTTTTCATTTGGAAATTCATATATTTTGTTGAAGATATGTCTGTTTTGGTTGAAAAAATATCCTTTTTTGTTGAAAACTCAACGTCTTCTAAAACATTTCCTGTTGGTCTTAGAATATAGTAAATATTTTAGAAGTTGAAGTCGTAACTAGGTAAATTTAAGAAACAATTTTTAAAAGAAATAAATATTTTCCAACGCCAAAGATATTTATAGCCCAAAATAGGAAAGCCGAAATTTTTCTTCCACACTGAAATTCAAAATTTTCTAAAACATTCCTTGTTTTAGAAATAATATGTGTGTCATGACTAACCTACGACTTTCATTCAAAAGTGTAACAACTATCACTCGAAAGTTATGAATAAAGTTTTGTAAAAATTAAATTTTGATATATATTTCTAAAATACAAAAGTAATCAAAAAAGTAATGATAGTTACTTTTTTTTGGGAAATGCAACTAAGAAAAAGTTACATTTTGAATCGGTTACGATAACGATAACTAGTTATTTTTTTCGTGATGTAACGGTAACGATTTTATAAAAATCTCTATTCATACAATTAATCATTAACTGATCAGTTTATAATTGTATGATAGGGGATTTTCAAAATTAGATATAATCATAAATTTCGCTGAAAACCTTTTTTTAATCATAGACAGAAATAAACAATAAGATTTTACAAGGAGAATAAACTATACTCAGGTTATAACCACATACTTCATCTGATCTAATTTTTTCTCTCGTATAAAACTGTCAAAAATCAATTTTTTCAGAAAAACGAAGTAAGATTAAAAAATAGTCAGAGGAGCGGGGGGTATGTTTTTTGCAATATGCCCAAGGACCAATTTTTCTCTCTTGGGTTTTTTTTTCATATCTCACTTCGTTTTCGATTTTTTGAAATTAAAAATAAATTTTTGCAAAAACTTCCACGACAAAGAGTTTAATCTTTCATCGGGAAATAGCTGTAAGACATCCCAGATACAATATCAAGAAGAAAATTCTTGGTGTTCGCACTTTTGAGTTGAAGTAATTTCAACCCAACCGTGCGCATGTTTCAAAGACAAGGGTAGCTACTCAATTTTTCAAATTCAAGACTTCAAAATTCGACAATTTCAAATTTAAATTCAAGACTTTTAACCGTGTATGATTTTCAAACAACTTGAAGCAATTTTTTCGATAAATTTGTCATAAAAATTAATAAACTTCTTTCAAGACTTCGACCAAAACTTTCCCGTCTTTGAAAAGTCCAGATTTTTTCTATTCTGAATCTAAAATTATTTTCGCCCTTATTTCAATACAAATATTCTGTAGCCTCGTTGAAATTTTCTAAAGAATACAATTAAAAATTTGTAATCAAGAATCATCTTTTGAAGATTGTTTTTCTTATAACATTTATTCACATTGACACGTACCAAGAAGAAGTGCTTATTTTTTCCAAACTTATTTTAAATGACAAATTCTTTTCAATTTCTTAAATTTCCTGTTTAATTTTCTATTAGAAGAGTCGTATTCTGCAACGGCTTTCTGCTTATAATAGCTTTAATTATACAAAGAATGTAAAACAGTGAATGTAGAGACAGAGAAAGACATTAAGGAATATGGAAATAGCTTTAATTTTCTCCTACAAAGAAGGATCAAGGAATAATAGTAGAAAGAAATTAGTTGAGTTTTCTGAATTTATATTATTATAATGTATTATAAAATATTCTTCTATAATTGGGAAAATATTTTTAGAAGGGAAGAACGATCTAAAATTAAAATATGCAAAGGTAAGAGGAATTAAAAAACGGTTCGAAGAGTTTTAGATTGTACTCAGCGTTGCAATTTTATAGCATTTCCTGCTAATTTTCTGGTAGCTAATTTGCCGTAGCTAGCTTGAAATCCATTGAAAGCCAGGAAATTTTCAACGTTCCGGGTATGTCGGGAAAAATCAGAAAAATGTGACGAATTTGTGGAATTCAATGATGTACTCTAACTTTAATTCAATTGAGACCCTTTTTTTAAATCTCGGCTCATCTTTTCCCACTTTTTGATTCTACTCAAAATTATATAGCTGAAAAACACATGATAATATCCATAGAATAAAATTTAATGAACCAAAATACTTTTCAATTCGGACAAAATTTCGTATTATGCTTCGAATTTTGAACGCTTAATACTAAAAATTCTTGAAAGTGTTTGTTTTTTACAGAATCAAAGGTGTATTGAATTACTTAAAATTTGAATTTGTTTCAATTAACAAGACTGTTTTGTTTTGGACAATTTCTATTTCTTGTTTTATTAATTCTTTTCAGTTTCGATAGTTCAAAAGGAAATGAAATATAACGATTTCTATTTCAAAGCTTCTTCAGTCAGTTTGAATTTGATTTGAGAGTTTCTTGATATTTTTAATGCTTTCGAAATTGAATGCTTTATACACTGAATTATTTTTAAACTAGATGAGCTAAAATTTGAGGGTTTCAAAATCAAGATTACAAACATTAATTTGTTTTTAAATTAAACCTTTCAAAGATGGGATTTACTTTCAAATTTATTGTTTTATTTTGATTGAAATTTAAGAAAAATTGAAATTAAATTTCTCTCAAATTTGTATACTATGTACAAATTTTCGAATTTTCCTCATTTGAACAATTTCAAATTTTTAACGTTTGCAATTTTAATTTTTCGAAACAAATAATATTTTTTCCGAAAAAAATCGCATTTGAGACTTTGAATTATTCCCACATTGAATGCTGATATATTTGAATTTCTCTCCATATACACTGCCGTGCAAAAGTTTCCGACTACCTCTCTTTTGATGACTGATTAAATTCTCTTAATATTAATTATACCAGGGCTAAACAATTTTCTCTCTAAAGGGTCAAGTGCTCTCAAAATTATGTGTGAAGTGAGCCCACAGTCTTTTTTTTTTAGGCAGATATTGCAAAAATAGTGTAAATTTCAATGTTTTCTTAAATTTTCAATAACTTCCGTAATAATCATTATTTTCCAATGTTCTTGGGCTCATTTCAAAGCTATTTTTCCACAGTATCGCAGCAGCGACATAAATCTAAAGAAATTCTATTACAGTACAAAAACTTGAAGTTGTAACAAAAAAGTTAGAAAAATTTTAAAACATCTTATCTGTAGACAAATTAAAATAAACATTAAATAAATATATTTTTTGAAATAACTTTTACAGAAACTTTATGATTACACGTTTTATATATTTACAAAAATATTGTTTGCATCACGAAGAATATTAAAATTGTTTCAAATTTTTTGTTACAACTTTCAGTTCTGGCACTGTGATAAAAGGTTTTTTAGATTCATGCTCATAAGCTTCTGCGATACTGTGAAAAAATAGCTTCAAAATAAGTCCAAGAACATTGAAAAATATTGATTATTACGGAAGTTATTGAAAATTGAAGAAAACATTAAAATTCACACTATTTTTGCAATATCTACTTAAAATATAGACAAATTGGCTTCATCCTGGGCTCACTTCATGCATAATTTTGAGAGTATTTGACCCTTTAAAGAGAAAATTTTTTAGCTCTGGCATAATAAAATCAAGAGAATTTAATCAGTCATCAGAAAAGAGGTAGCAGTCATCTCATTTTGATATTTTTCACATCACATTTTTTTCAAAAACCTGAAATTGTTTTGACTACTATATCTAAAAATCGCATCTTCATCCCGACATGCCGTAAAACGTACAAAGACAAAGGCACAAATTGAACGAAAATACAGAAAAGTCTCGGGGAAATCACATAATGCTTGAATCGAAACTCTGCACCAACTATGATAAGCTCGCACTATTATATGAACGGATAATGGGATCTAAAAACAGAAAACATTTCAAAACAAATCGCGAATAAAATTAAAGCGATGAGTTTTGATAGACAATCGTTCCTGAAGCTGAATACCTCGAATGCCTAAAATTCTGGAGCCATTCAAAATAATTCATTGGATATTTCAACTTTATCAAACCCCACATTATTCAGCAACCGGAGTCGCTGAAATGCACGATTCCGTAAATAAGTTCGCTCGCATCCGCACGGTAAATCAAAATCCCGAACCCGACTTCTGGGCTGGGAGTCTACCAAATCTCGCGTTGATCCGTCCATTCTAGAGAGGGTTTCTCACTAAAGTTTTCCCGCCCTAAAGCAACTTACGGCCCCGTAGGAATTGCTGCGGCTGACAGGCTACTGTATGGCGGCTCGATTATACCGAAAACAATACGGCGAGCTTGCACAAGAAGAAGTCAGAATACAAAATCCAAGGTAAAAGTGCCACGTTTCCTGCCAGTAGGGTTGATATATCAACCATTTTCGCGAAGGGAAAACAGTAAACCTAATTTTCAAGCTTACCAAGTACTTAGTACTTTGGTCTTAGGGTTGGCAAAGACGTTTCACATTTCTCTAGAGCAGACAAAATCTCTGAGAAGTTTGGGAAATGGGGAGAATCTCGGAAATATTAATAAGAGCCCTCAGAGCCCTACAGAATAAATAGAGGAAACAGAGAAGTTGGAAAATTAGGGGAACTTTAGACGAAGAAAAAAGATTATGAAGGAATAATAATATCTCTTTATTATAAAAAGATGTCACCGCAGCCGCTGCCGTCAACGCCGCTGGGCCAGGAATTTTGAACCCAATCCTGGCTTAACCCTGGCTTAAGGAGGTTCTCTTGAACTGTCAACCAGAGCCTCCCTCGAGAGACTTCACAACCTCTCATGAGGGCCTCCAGAGCCTTTCAAAAGGGCCACTAGATCCTTCCAAGAGGGCCTCTAGAGCCTCCAACAAGGGCCACCAGAGCCTTCCAAGAGGGCCTCTGGAGCCTTCCAAGAGCCTTCCTGAGGTCCTCCCACGAGGACCTCAGGAGCCTCATATGGGGACCTCTAGAATCTCCCATAAGGGCGCGTAGAGCCTCCTACGAAAGCATTCCACGAAGGCCTCCCGAGAATCACATGAAGGCCTCCAGAGCTCCCTACGAGAGCCACCTGAGCCTCTCATGAGGACTTCCAGAGCTTTTCAAGAGGGCCTTTGGAGCCTCCAACGAGGGCCTTCAGAGCCTCCCATGAGGGCCGTCAGAACTTCCCATGAGAGCCTCCATAGCCTCTCATGAGGCCTCCGGAGCCTTTCAAGAGGGCCTCTGAAGCCTCCAACGAGGGACTCTAGAGCCTTCAAACAGGGCCTCTAGAGCCTCCAATGAGGGCCACTAAAACCTCTCATGAAGGCCTCCAGAGCCTTCCAAGAGGAACTGTAGAGCCTTCCACAAGAACCCCCAGAGCGTCCCACAAGGGTCTGCACAGCCTTCTACAAGAGCCTACAGAGCTTCCTACGGGGGCCTCCAGATACATTGAGAGCCTATGAGAGTCTTCTACGAGAGCCACCATAACCTCCCACGACGACCTCATGAGCCTCATATGCCTCCTATGAAAGCATTCCACGAAAACCTCCAGATCCTCACATGAGGGCCTCCAGAGCTCCCTACGAGAGCCTCCACAGCTTCTCATGAGGAGCTCCAGAGCCTTCAATGAGGACCTTCAGAGCCTTCCAAGAGGGCATTTGGTGCCTTCAACCAGGGCTTCCAGAGCCTCCCATGAGGGAGGTTAGAGCCTCAAACAAGGGCTTTCAGAGGGCCAAAAGGGCCTCTGGAACTCCCAACGAGGGTCTCCAAAACCTCTTATGAGGACCTCCAGAGCCTTCAAAGAGGGCCTGCAGAGCCTTTCACGAGGACCCCCGGAGCGTACCACAAGGGACTGCAGAGCCTTTTACAAGGGCCTCTAGAGCTTATTACTCAAGCCTCCAGAGCCTTCCATGGAAGTCTTCTACGGGAGCCACCCACTAGGGCCTCATAAGCCTCATATGAGAGGCTCCATAGTCTCCCATGAGGGCCTCCAGAGCCTCCTACGAAATCATTCTACAAAGGCCTCTAGAGCCTCACATGAGAGCCTCCAGAGCTTCCTGAGAGAGCCTCCATAGCCTTCCATAAGGACCTCCACAGCCTTCCAAAATAGCCTCTGGAGCCTTTCATGAGAGCCTTCATAGCGTCTCACGAGTGTCTGCAGAGCCTTCTGCGAGGGCCTCTAGAGCTTCCTACCAAAGCCTTCAGAGCCTCCTATGAAAGCCTTCTACGAGAGCCTCGAGAGCTCCCCACGAGGGCTTCAAGAGCCTAAACATGAGGGCCTTCTACGAGGACCTCCATAACCTCCCATAGCGACCTTCTGAAGCCTCCCTTAAAGGCATCTAGAGCCTCATAAGGAAGCCTCTACAGCCTCGCATTAGAGTCTCCAGAACCTTACAATAGGAGCGTCTCACGAGGTTATGCAGAACCTTCTGCGAGGGCCTCCAGAGCTTCCTACAAAGACCTGCGGAGCCACCTATGAGAGCCTTCTACGAAAGCCTCCAGAGCACTCCACGAGGGCCTCAAGAGCCTGATATGGGGGCCTTCTACGAAGGCCTTCAGAGCCTCCCATAGCGGCCTTCTGAAGCCTCCCATAAGGGCCTTCAGAGCCTCCCACGAGGGGCTCAAGAGCCTCCTATAAAAGCCTTCTACGATGACCTCCAGAGCCTTACACGAGGACCTCGAGAGCCTCCTACAAGAGTCTCCACAGCCTTTCATAAGGGCCTCCAGAGCTTCCTACAATAACCTTCACAGTCTCTCATGAGTTTCTCCAGAGCCTTCTACGAGGGCCTCTCGAGCCTCCTACGAGAGCCTCCACAGCCTCCCACGAGAGCCTCAAGAGCCTCCTATTAGTGCCTTCCGCGAAATCTCACGAGCCTTCCACGAGGAACTCCAGAGCCTTCCAAAACCTTCCATAAGGGCCTGCAGAGCCTTTTACGAGGGCCTCTAGAGCTGTCTACGGGGGCCTCCAGAGCCTTCCAAAATTGCCTCTAGAACCTTCCACGAAGGCCTACAGAGCGTCTGACGAGGGTCTGCAGAGCCTTCTGCGAGGGCCTCTAAAGTTTCCTACGAAGGCCTTCAAAGCCTCCTACGAGATCCTTCTCCTGGAGAGCCTCCAAAGCTTCCCACGAGGACCTCAAGAGCCTAATATGGGAGCCTTCTACGTGGGCCTCCAGAACCTGCCATAGCGGCCTTCTAAAGCCTCCCATAAGGGCCTGCAGAGCTTCCCACAAAAGCCTCCAACGAAAGCCTCTAGAGCCTCTCATTAGGGTCTCCAGAGCCTTCCAATAAGGTCTCTAGAGTATCCCATGAGAGCCTTTTGCGAGGGCCTTCAGAGCCTCCCACGAGAACCTCTAGAGCTTCCTACGAGAATCTCCTCAGCCTCTCAGAAGGGCCTCCAGAGCTCCCCACGAGAAGCTTTATAGCCTCTCATAAGTGCCTCCAGAGCCTTCTACGATGGCCACCAGAGCCTCCTATGAGAACCTTCTACGAGAGCCTCCAAAGCCTCCCACGAGAGCCTCAAGGGCCTCCTAAAAGAGCCTTCACCTAGTGCCTCCAGGGCCTCCTACGAGAGCCTCAAGAGCCTCCTATGAGTGCCTTCTATGATCGCCTACGGAGCCTCCCACAATGGCCTCACGAGCCTCCCACGAGGAACCCCAGAGCCATCCATGAAGGCCTCCAGAGCCTTCCATGAGGGCCTCCAGAGTCTCCCCCGAGAGTCTGCAGAGCCTTCTACGAGGGCCTCTAGAACTTCCTACGAGGTCCTCCAGAGCCTTCTGCGAGGATCTTCAGAGCCTCCCACAAGGCCTCAAAAGCCTCCTGTGAGGGCCTTCTCCGAGGGCCTCCAAAGCCTCTCACGGGGACCTGCAGAGCTTTCTACAAGAGCCTCCAAAGCCTCTCATAAGGGCCTTCAGAGTCTTCTAAGTGGGCCTCTAGAGCCTCACAAGAGGGCCTCCAGGGCCTTTGGAGCCTCCTATGAGAGCCTTCACCAAGGGTCTCCAGAGCCTGCTATAAGAGCCTTCAACGAGCGCTTCCAGAGCCTCCTATGAGAGCTTTCTAAGAAAACATCCAAAGCCACCCACGAGGGCTTCCAGAGCCTTTTAAGAGAACCTCCAGAGCTTTCCACGAGAAACTCCAGAGCCTTCCACGACGTCCTCCAGTGACTCCCACGAGCACCTTTGGAGCCTCCTACGAGAGCCTACAGAAAACCTCTCACGAGGGCCTTTCAAGCCTCCTCTGAGAGACTCCAGAGTCTTCAACAAGGGCCGGCAGATCGTCCAATCAGGGCCTCCAGAGCCTCCAATGAGGGCCTCCAGAGCCTCTCTTTCCATCCCAAAAGTATTTCCCTCTCCTTTTCATCAATTTTACTTTATTACAATTCAATCCACTCAAGACCCCAAACTATATCTTTTTAGAATATATGATTGAATTAGAAGTTAAAAAATGTATTGATTAAGATACCTTTTTATATCTTCATAGAAAAGTCTGAATGGAATCAGAGTGGAATTCTCAAATACCACCTTTTAGAGTGGAATCCCCAAATACCACCTTTTAGAGTGGAATCCCCCAGATTACCACCTTTTTGAGATACCACCTTTTTACCTACACCTCAGAAATAACCTCTTCGTAATTGGAATAGATACCACATTTTGTGAACCGCCGCAGTGTCAGGAATTGTCCTAAGACCTCGATATTCTTTATCGCCCAAGCACCCAGGTCCTCCCGTGCAACCTACCAGGGTGTCCCATCAAAGCCAACAGGCACTCAAGGTCTTAGATCTAAATAATCAAATAAGAATTTTTCACTCAAAAAATAAAAGTCAATAAACAAATAAAAGTCTTTAGTCTTCAATTTTTTTTCATTGGCTTGTACTACTAACTGATCCCCTTCTCCTCTTCAGTCTTTTGTGTACATTTTTAGAAGACTTTTCCCTTTAATATCTTGAAAATCCTCATTTCATAATTTATTTGAAAGTGGTTTTCAATTTCAAAAAATATAAATTAAAATTAATTATAAAAAATAAAATTAAATAAAAAATTAAAATCTTTCATCTTCAATTCTTCTTTCCATTGACATGTATTATTGATCCCCTCCTCTTTCCAGTCCTTTGTGGACATTTTTAGAATTCTTTTTCTTTTAGTATCTTCAAAATCCTCATTCGATGATTTATTTGAACGTGGTTTTTAATTTTCAAAAAATTAAAATTGATCATAAGGAATGAAGGTAAACAGAAAAAAAGTAAATCAAAAAATAATAAATAAATAAAAGTCTTTAGTCTTAAATTTTTCTTTTCATTGGCTTGTACTACTGATCTCCTTCTCCTTTTTCAGTCTTTTGTGGACATTTTTTAGAAGTCTTTTCCTTTTAGTATCTTCAAAAATTCTTATTCTGAGATTTATTTGAAAGTGGTTGAGAAAAAGTGATTTTTAAGAAATATATTATATACATGGTTATTTGAAGATAACTGTAAACTGTTCCATAAAATGTAAATCTTTAATTTTCAATTTTTTTATTATTATTTTATAATTTTTATTCATTTATTTTTTATATATTATTTTATTTATTCAATTTTTTCCTTTTCAATTTATATCGTATAAAAAAACCAATAACAAAAAAACCGGGATTTCTTTCATTTTACCTCTCACTATTTTTTTTATCCTTTAAATTTAATGACATTGTTTTAATATTTGACAGATCAAACCTTATCGTAATACTAAAATGATATTTATGAATATTAATAATTTTTAATAATATTTAAATAATTCAAAATCACTTTTAAATGGTTTAGTAAATAAAACATCATTTTGGGGATGAACTATCTGGCTAAGCGAGAAGCGAGTAATTGAATACTGTTCAAAAAAATCCATATCCAGTTTCTTTCCCGCTCCTATGCAATGACTGATTCCTGTTTTCTCTTTGTTTTGCTTATATCATAGAACAGGGCGTATAAAGACTTTTTTGATGAATGTTTTTGACTCGAAATTATTGGGAAAAAACAAAAGTAAATAATTACATTTTTTTGCAATTACACCCCGAAAAAAAAGATAACATTCAAAATTAGACAATTCTGGTGTTACATACATTTTTGACAATTTGGCTACTAAAAAACTATGGAAATTGGGTGCCTTTAGCCTTCATTTCTTCAAATTAAAAGTTTGCGACATAAATTTGCAATCTTTCAAACATTGCTTTCTTTCCAACTTCAAGTTTTCGATTTTTTCTAGCTATTAGTATTAAATGCACCCACGCTCACTTCCTTGGATTTTTATTTCCTAACAATAAAAATAGAAACAATTTTAAGATCCATTATCAAACAATTTTTCAAATATTGAGAGCTTCAGCAATAATTGAAACAATAGTCAATAATTAATAATTTGAAATTGAAAGCTTTGGAATTTAAATAATTTTCAATTCGAATGTATTAAAATTTGATACTTTGAAATTGAACACTACATTGAATGTTTCAAAGTCCAAGCTTCTGAAATTCTAGAATTTTAAATTGTTATTTCATAAAAAATTATAGTTGAACATTAGAAATGATTAGACAAATTTATCTGATCAAAAATAAATTCGCCGTCATTTTCACATGAAAATCCAGAACTCTAAAATTGTAACCACTCAAAATTTAAGAAATTATTCAATTACTGAAATATCAATTTCAGATAGTTCAATTTTGATCTATTTTTATTTTAAACAACCAAATTTTGAACTTTCTGATTTCAAATCGATTAATTTTTAACACATCATTTAGAATTATTACCTATTCATTATAGAAATCTTCCAATCAAATATTTGTCAATTTCAAATGATTCATTTTTTTAAATCTTCAACTAGAAATCCGATAATTTTGAGATATTACATTGAAAATTAAAAATTGAAAAAATAATACAAAGCAATATCGCTATGATTTCAATTTTTGATATTGCACAATTTTAAGCCTTTCGATTCGAGAAAAGAGTCCTTATTTATAGAGTAATTTTTTTCCGACTCGTTTGCTCCCACTGGCGGAAATTGTTCGTATTCCCAGAAAAAGAAAGTATTCCAAATTTTAGCCAAATAGGCTAATATTTACCCACCAAAAATGGGCCTTGGCATTTCCAATGGGACAAACATGGGAGAAATCACGTAAAAACGAAAAATCTGCGTAACATTTTTAATTTTCATTCGAATCATTCAGTCTCCGAGAATAAAAATTAGCATGGGATGCTTAAAATATCTTCATAGCCCAAAACTCAAAATTTTGGAAATTAACAAAATAGCGGCCATTTAAATGGGCCCAAAAATTCTATTTCTTAAAGTTATTATTAAAGGGTGACTAAAAATTGTGGAAAAATTTAATAATTTATTCTGAAGCGAATGCAAGGTCTCAAAATCCAAAATTTTGAAAAAATACAAAATGGCGGCTAATTTAAAATTCAAAAAATACCTTTTTCCCACAATTTTCAACGTTATACTTTTAAACTTCGAAAAAACGAAATGTTTGGCTTTAGAAATTACTTGATGAATTTGAAAATTCAAAATTAAAAACAATATTCAAAAATGACGGCCAATTCAAAACTAAAAAAAGCTTGTTACTGGCTGCCATTTTGGATTTTCTCAATATTTTCAATTTTTAAAATTATTAAGTAGTTTCTGAAGAAAAACAGTTTGCTTTTACGAAACTTCAAAGTATTTCGTTGAAAAATGTGAAAATGAGCTTTTTTTAATTTTAAATTGGCCGTCATTTCGTTTTTTTCAACTTTTGATTTTCAAATTTTTCAAATAATTTCTGATGGCAAAAATTTTATTTTCCGTTTAAAAATTTTAAAGTATTACGTTGAAAACTGTGGGAAAAAGGTATTTTTTAGTTTTGAATTAGCCGCCATTTTCTATTTGTTTCAAATTTTGGATTTTGAGACCTTGCATTCGCTTGAGAACAAATTATTAAATTTTTCCACAATTTTTGGTCACTCTTTGTTAATAACTTTGAGAAATAGCTTTTTTAGGCCAATTTACATGACCGCCATTTTGTGATTTTTCAAAATTTTGAATTTTTGACTATGGAGATTCTTCAAGCACCCCATGAAAATTTTTCTCCGCGGAGATAGAATAATTCGAATAAAAATTGAAAAAGTTATACAGATTTTTCGTTTTTGCGTGATTTCTCCCATGTGAGTCCCATGGGAAATTTCAACGCTCATGCTTGGTGGGTAAATATTAACCGATTTGGCTAAAATTTGAGGTACATTCTTTTTTTGGGCATACGAACAAATTCCACAGTGGGAGTAAACGACTTAAAAAAATATTAATGAGGACCACCCTAGTGCCTACAGGGAGCCAGCAAAATTTTAACTCGTACAGATGTTCATTTTGAAACTAACCTGAAAAGTTTGAGACATGTAAATTAATTATAATCCTTCATGTATTCAAAACTGGAAAGGTAAAACCTTTTCATGTAAGCAGTTAAGAAAAAACTAATAATTTATAAGACCATGCCATTTGAGTCCGTGTGTACCCTCGAGTGCATACTGATAGTCACCCATTGCATTTAATAATTGAAACTGCGATAAAAACACTCATATCGCGTTACTGTGCCGGCTCTGGGTCTAATCGGTACAGTAACGGGCGCTATTTAAATCTAGTCTCAACCGGATTTAAAGTGGCGAGTAAGCCCTTTTGCGTCAACACTCACGACCGCATATAGTCTCTGAATCCAGCACCACGTACAAAAGCATATGTTCAGAGAGTCGCGACGTGAACAATTTCTGATACGGCACTGACTGTCCGAGCGAAGACTTTCAGTGTAGGGCGTCAAGGGACGCTCAGGAGGGGGGGGGCAGAAGCAGTCAAGCGTAAACAATTGTGAAGCCGGCACAAGAACGGGCGGCACAGTAACGCGAGACGAGTGTCGAATAGAAAATTTCCTCATGCACTTTCAAGTGATTTTGGCAACATTAAACTAAATATCTTTAGAAACTTTCTCATCGAATCTCTGTGACCTCTGAAACTGAGTTTACCAAATATGGGTTTATTATTTCCAATCAAGGAAAAAAACCCTTGTTTGCCGCAAACGGCATGAGAATAATGTTTCCAGATTGCAAGTATAGAAGTGAAAACAAAGTGTCAAAAACACATTTCATTTAAATAAAACTTGAATACGAAAAGCACATGAATATAACTTTTCTAAAAGACGTCAATAGAACAAAGTAATAGACACCTAGTGATTAAGACACTTTTCATTGAATAATTTGTTAGATGTTTCTTTTGATTATAATCAATTAATTGTAATCACAGATAATTATCTGTGCACGTCGAACATCTGTGGACACCTTTCCCCTATTTTTGATAAACTGTCACATTGACATGACAGAAGAAATCATGAGACAAAAAACACGCGAAAAACGAGTGGAAACATAGGAACTTCAATCTGGACAAAGTGCATGAATGAATGAATCAGGTCATAAATTATTGTAGTTAATTTTTAATTCTTTTAAATTGACGTTCTTGAACATTAGGAATCGTTCACATATTACGTAACGCATTTTTCTTTTGTTTAAATAAAGAAGAGAATAAAATTGCCGTGAAATTAGAAAGGACACAACGATATAAACAATAGAAAAACGTGTTGTGTAATATATGAACGATTCCATAATTGATTATCTTAATTTTTTTACTTATTTCTGACTTTCTCCTATTGTACCTATTTGAATTCTCATAGCAAGGATACCCTATTATTTTTCTTCTCCAAACGCAACATTACCTTTTTCATATCAATTGCATGCTGGCCATTCTGTATACTGTGCCTCTTGAACATTATCGAACTCAAGTTGCTGCTTCATTTTGTACTTACTTTTGCGCCAATTCAGCTTTGCACCGACTGTGCATATTGACCATTATTTTGCATTGTACACACATAATAAGTTATGTAATGTCCATTTCTTTTTTACTTTTCTGGATATCCTTAAGTATGATTTTATGTACTTTTCAATGTGCCTTATTTACTGTCCTCAAATGTGATGTGATCTGGATTTTGTTGGTTTTTAGTCTATTTGGCTACAGCTTTATGGAATGGCTTATTCATTTTTTTAACGTATTTCAGACACTTTGTCATCTAACTATATTTGACCTTTACCTAATACCTTCCTTATGAGAACTTTAGTATTTGTCACATTAACGCTCAGTCTTTACCTGCCCTGTACCATAAATTCCAACATCATTTTATGTCCTGTTTCTATCATATCACAGCCGTGTCTGAGACCTGGCTTACGCTTAGCATTCCATCGAGCCTAGTTGCAATTGACCAATACATACTTTTCTGTAGAGATATAGATGAGAGAAGAGAGGGTAGGGTCTGTCTCTATATACACGACAGCTTGAGGGGTGTACATGTGGGAGTTAGCCCTCTTGTCCATTACCCCACTGCAGAGTACCTTTTTATCGATGTATCTTCGCCTCTGGACAATGTGTTGATGGGTGTGATTCACAAACCTCCGAGTGCCTCTTACGGCAGGAAACTTGAGGCTGATATTTTTGACCCTATTCCTAACTACAATAACATGGTTCTTACTCGTGACCTAACTACGAATCTTAATGCTACCAACGACATGACTTATTTTTTAAAATCAGTAGTTTTCGCCGCAAGATTATCTATTGTTCCCCATAATTCCACCCACCACACTGATGATTCCAGTACGTGGATTTTGACTTGATGATTGTTGATGACTTAGACAAGGTGATCTCTTCCACCCAAATATCAATCTCATTCCTCTCCTACCATGACTTTATTAGCATCCAATACCAGTTCTCCTTTAATCTCTCCTCTAG
>JAUMHM010000031.1:25338737-25349125 GCA_032362435.1 Melikaiella ostensackeni | reverse complement strand
ATTTGCGCATCCGTAGTTTTTGGTCACGACTTGTAATTTCGTAACGGCTGATTATATAATCACATGAAGTGATACTCTGGAATTAAAGAAGCGACTAATTTAGTATAATAGTATTGAACAATGTATTATGCATTATTTTCAAATAAAAATTTTAATTCTTTAAATTTTAAAGGATTTACCAAATTTATACTATGCAACCAGGTTTGAAATTAACGAAGTTGAGAGTTCTGAATTTTGGGATCGCCGGAGTCGACTTTTTCCAAAATACATTTTTCTCTGCTATGAGTTTTTTATCGTCTGTCCAGAAAGCATATTCTGATTCCTTATCTACGAGACGCGTATCTAAAAAATGGAAAACATTAAAAAATATTTCAAATTATATTGAATGTAATTTAGATAAACATCCATAACCAGCATAACCCATAAATTATACAAGAAAGATAATCGAATGATACGTACCTGTGATGCATTTACCATAGGCCAGAAATTTAAAGCGTCAAAAGCAACATCATCACCAGCACCAAAAATACGTAAAGTCCATACAAAAAAAAAAACGCTTTTTGTATGAACAAAATATACAGTCGTTCGGAGAGACACCGTTTTCAAAGTACTGACAGAGGTTAACAACAAACAATATCGTCACCATGAAAAACAAATTCAAATAGACGGAACAAAACTACGCTGAACATTGAGCAACTATATGAAAACAGTTTCTCAATAATCAGGGCAGTTTTGCATGCTCATGATTCTCCCCTGTCCATTGGGCAGTACTGTAGTATTCCTAATATCGGCAATGTTTTTCTCATGTAAACAGAATAAACCATTTTTTTTAACTTCGTAAATGGATACTAGTAGGTCATAAAATGTTAAACAAATGGTCGATCGATGCGTCTCGGAGACGCGAAAAAATATACTAGAAATACTACGTATTGTTGTATTTCGAATACCAAAAAACGTTTTTTTAATATAAAAAAAATAAATAAATTTTTTCTTGAAATTTCTAAATGCAAAAGAACCACTTCTAATTGGCTGATCTAGCTCAAAACCCTATCCGACCTGGCATCAAATGGGGCTATAATTCGTCCAAATCTCATGATCCTAGCTTTTTCACTTTTCGACACATGATGAACCGAAACAAGTTACAGACAAATACACATGGACAATTTTCAAGAATCGCATTTTCGAGTTCTTGGGGTCGAATTATATCGAAATATTTAAAAATATATAAATTTGAAAATTTATTTCATTACAAACCTCCTTTTATGAGGAAGCAGAATACTATTAATTTAAGGCACTGACTAGCCTTACGGAATTTTCCGTTAAACTAACCCGGTCAAGTGTAGCGCTAAGGCTAGAGTTAGGGAGAATTCCGTAACTTTAGCCCTGAACGAACTGGAAAGGGGTTGGTCTCACGGAAAATTCCGTAACGGTAGACTGTTCGTTAATTTAATTAAATGCAATAATATTAATTTTATCATAAATAATAATGACTCCATATATTATATTACGCAGGACTTTGAAAGAACAAAATTAGAAATTTTTTAAGGACTATTAGGAACACTTTTAATTAAGCCTTTTTTATAAACTGATTTCTATAAATGATTTTATTAGACAATGCGCAATCTTACGTGAGATCAATGGATCTCCCCACCCCCACTTGAGGAACAGTAAACAATTATGAAGACCCTACCCCCACAATTTTTTGTTAAATACATTTTTTTCAATTCCAAAATCGGCTCTCACTTTGTTATTTATTTAACTTTCTTTTTTTTAATGCTTAAATCGGATGAAAACTGTGGGCTCTAAACTAATTTGTCCAGAAAAACCTTTTTTGACCCACTGTGCATGTTTCGCACCATGAGGTCGCCACGAGTTATTTTCGAACATTTTACCCCTTCTTAATTAATTATTGTAAATTATTGAGCTGATGAAATTCACTTACAATATTCGATATTTCATATTATAGTGAGTTAAAGTTAAAAATTGAACTTTCACCGAAAATATAATGATGGGTATATGACCAAATATTGAATTAAATTGTCAGTGCAGGACACTCACCTCGTAGCAGATTGGAGACCTGAGAGTCCACAATGTCCGGATGTTTCTCCAACATGTTTTTGGCGACTAAAGTGGCGCAGCTGCCGACTGTTTGCAGATTAATCCTTTTGCCAGTCCAGGTCCAAGCCGCATCTTGGGGACGGTGATCAATAATCTCTACAACCGAATCTGCTAGCAACGAATCCTCGTCTGTGAGCGTGTGATGGTCGACCAAAACTAGCTCCAATTTGTTCTCCGCGTTCAAGGCGTGAAGATCGATCTGGTCTCTGCAAAAGTTAATTAACTTCTCAATTAAATTAGAGTCAGAATGCCTGGACATTTAGGTAACTGTATTTGCAGGGTTACTGCAAACTTCAGGTTTCAAAATAGGATTGTTTCATCACCCAAATTAGTTTCAAATTCTTTTAGAACGAAACACTGAGTAAAGCTGCACGGAAAGAAATCGAATTTAAAAACTTGGTGATCAGCGATAGAAATCGACTACTCAGTGTAAGATAAATAAAGGAATTCATTTTCATGTTGTGCTATCTTATAGAGATTGTATTTGACGGTTCAGGCTCAGCGGTTGAAGCCAGAGCACTCTTTGTAAGATCGCGTTATCAAACAAAATATTTTCTCATGAAACTTAAGTAAAATATTTGCATATTATATTATAAGATATTTATATTATAAAATGTGTGAAATTTTTGAAAAGTATGTTTCAAAAAATGTTTGTATTCTTGAAAATTGAAATTTGAAAATTATTGTTTACAAGGAAATTTTTTTATTTTAAAGTTTTGTGTTATTATTTCAAAGCTAACAATGACCATTCTCGGATAATACAGAATGTAATCACGGAAATATTCAATCAATTTGTGTTTTCTGTTCAAATTTTGAAGCTCAAAAATTCAAAGCATTTATTACTTTCACATTTATTACCTTAAGAATCTTTGTGTTATAACAAAAAGCTTTAATTCTTATTGTAAAATCTGTCACGTTTTTCATATTCAAATGAAAAATATTTATGAAATTCAATCCGATTTTCCAGAATAAAATAATCCAATGATTCTAGTAATACAATGTAATAAGAGTCTGAAAGAAAAAACAAAAGCGGCTACTACAAATAATTTATTTGAACATTCAACTAGGAGCCCTGAAGAGCTAGGTTTCCATCATCAAAACATCCGCATTTGATAAAAAACATTCTAATCTCACGAATTACAAAAAAAAGGCAATGCCAGTCAGGGCGAGTGGAGTCGAGTCACGAATTGGCGCGAAATACCGGCGTCACGTTACAGCGCTTGCGTCATACGTACTTTTGCCCACGATACAGAGATTTGAGACATAGTGTCAGACGGTTCGAGGACTCAACGTTATTGTCTACTAGCAGCGCCTCTAAACGCGACGAATATTTAACATTACATGACGCATTTCATTCCGATTCTAATATTCACTATACACAGTAATACATTTTAACAAGGATTGACTACATAAGGTCCCTTTAACAAAAGGTACTTTATTGAAGCGAATCAAACTAAGATCTATATCACATTTGATATTATTAGTCCATCAAATATTTATTTATAGATATAGGAATGATCTGATCTAGTAACTTCAACCTAACAGGTTAGAAAGGGTGTCTGTACTCGAGCCATAGTTACTAGTACCATAATACTCTAAAATGTAATAAATACTTCTTATAAAAATTATTTCTTCATTTTTCTCCGTGTGGTTTTAATTTGAAGTTATGTGAGGTTTATGAAACCAATTACCGAGGGACCATTCGTTGATGAAACAGTTGATTTCTTTCAACCTAGAACATATAGTAAATATGATTTTTTTTAGTAGAAGTCCTGAATCATAAAAATTAACTGTACCTGCAAAAATAGCAGTAATAGGAAGAATTTCATCTTCGACCTCGGGCAGTAGGATTCCCCTCGGTAATTGGTTTCATTATCCTATTTAAAATGATTATTTGAAATTTAATTTTTTTATATTTAATCTTCCAACTTTTAATTAAAGGTCTGATAAAATTTTAATTCTTGAAAATATTTATAATCTGAAGACTCATTCTGTTTGTATTATTGAATGACAATTTACTTCAACAGATAAAAAATGTATTTGTTGAAATACTGCGGCCTTTCTTCGAAAGTGAAATAAAAATGAAATCAAAATTACTAAACAGAACCTAAAAGGAAAATATTTTTTTACCTAAAATCAGAAGGGGAAATTATGCAGTTACCTACTTCCAGCTCACAGTTCACTTGCTAACAAAGAGTATATAGTTTACTCATAAATAGTTTTTCTATACTTTTTTTCATTACACTCGCGGCACTGACAGTGTTCCAAATTCCACAGGGATCGTAAAGTGATTACGTTGTTTGAAAGTGAAGCTGCGCTTCCTCTCGTGTTAATAAAAAAGCACTAACTTCTTTAATAGAGTAAAAAGCTTTATATTGCTTTATCAAATATCTACTAAAGCTTTCCAGAAAGTCTACCTGCTTGCTTTATCCCCACTACCCCAACTTCCCCCCATGCATCAACTTGAGGGACCACAAAATTGCTGCCTCTGACTCCTGCCAGCAAGGGGGTCCTCTGTACCTAATGAGGAATAAAATACGAAATATACCATTTTGAAAATTTTACAATTAGTAACTTAAAAATGTTTTATTCGAAATCTACATTTTTTGTCGATTCCAGCGATACGTTACTTGCCTTAGTAAGTTGAAAATTAGAAGTGTTTTTCAGGCCATGTTTAAGTTGACCGCATTTCAACTGCAACAGTTCTAAATTTCCCTATTCTTAGAAATTTTGAACTGTCGTAGGGCAATAAATCGACTGCTCCTACTTGAAAAGCAATTATGCTAGTTAACGCAGATGGTAGTTTATGTTGTTGTATGTTTCGCAAAATGATCATTAATGTAGTAAAATAAAGACTATTTCTTCACGTTTCCTTTGAAAATATTTTCGAACTAAAAATATTTCAAATCAGAGGTTAATCAGTTTCATTTTATGCGATTATTCTTCAATGATGTTTTTCTCACCCTCGAAAAGTTTCTAATTTTTCTGTAATACAATTAAAATGCAATTGAATGAGCTTTCAACTGAACTTGAATTTATCAAATTCAATAATTATATAGTTTAAATTAGAAATCCTTCAAAATTCATAAGAATTCAAATAGAAAAGATTTGATTTTGAAAAAGAATGAAGTTGAAATTAAAAGAAACAGAAAATTGAAATTTTTCCACTTTGCAAGAAGTTAAATTTGAAATGTTATTAAAATTTCTGTCACTTCCAAATTTTTTAATTTTTCCTAATTAGTGGAATTTAAATAAAAATGTTGAACATTACTGTTGTACTTTTTAGGTTTTTTCCAATGTTCGGGAGCTTTACGATTTTTAATGTTTTCAAAATTTGAGGCAGTGTTAAATTTTGAACAGATCTAAAAGTTTCGATTTTGAATTTGAAATGCTTTCCTAATTTTTGATCATTCGTTTTGAAAGCGTTTTTCAGATTTTAGATTTAAAATGAGAAGCTTCTGAATTTAACTCACAAGCTTTCGAAATTTGGGTTCTTTTAATATCTTTTATAGTCTTTCCACATTTCTGGCATTTTCAAATTTTAGTATTTATTTGAAAATAATGCAAGTTGATGAATTTGAAATGTCAGAGATGTCTTAGACGTGAATCAATCCTTTCATTGAAGAACAATTAAGATATGGGCATCCGTAAAATTGGAAGGTAATTTATTTTTAAATAATTCAAAGTATGTAAAAATTCCTGGGATGTAAAACACTTCGAAATGCAATTTATCTACTTACTCTTATAAATAAGGCTTAGAATTTACACAATAAAATCTTTTATAAATTCAAAGTGAATTCGAGTCCCGAAATTGCTATTAAGGTGAAAGCAATCGATTTATTGCTCTACAACAGTTTGAAATTTATACGAATAGTGACATTTAGTACCATTGCAGTTGAATTACTATCAACCTAAACATGGCCTGAAAAAAAAATTATAATTTTCAACTCAAAAAAGCAAGTAATAGATCGTTGGAATCGCCAAAAAACATAGATTTTGAATATAATATTTCTAAATTACTAATTGCAACATTTAAAAATTTCTGTTTCGTATTTCATTCCTCATTATCGGAGAGCAGACGAGCCCACTCTGAAGTTGCGCACCGAGCCTAGGCTCGGCTCCCTCGTTGCAGAGAAGCGCCGCATGGGGGGACGTGGTGGGAGAGCGCGCGCGAGCATTTGAATGTCAGTGACTGCGATGAGCGGACAGCACTGAATAAAAGGAAAAGAAAATAAAGCGACAAATGATACGTTGTCATTATCGATGCAAATAAAATAAAACGGTGCCGAAAAGACATTTCAAATTAAATGTCCGATAACGATCTTTTATCAACCATTGTCGAAATTCAATTTATTGAGGGTTAAAGTATTAGCCGTCACCGTGAATAACATTCTTAAATTATCAAAAATGAACGCTCTTCTTCTGTTGCTACTAATATTAGCATATCGAGAAAAACTGCGCTCTACCTCTATCGATGTGATGGGGGCATATTTCAACTTCTGAATTTCACTTTCAGAGTAGGGACAAACTTCAAAATTTTGAGCATCAAAATTTTCAGCAATCAATTGCAGTACTTTTAAATGTTTGTTTTCCGCCAGAACATCATTTTTTTCGGCTATTCTTGACGCTGGTGCATTCTATTTGAATAATTCATCTTTTACGTGTTGAGCATAACTTAAACTTTCCTGAAGCGACAGTCCCTGAGTTTGTAATTTATTAATGTGCTCAACTAAACATTCAAAATCAGTTTGTATGTACTGTAAGTCTGCTAGAAAATGTTTTATACGTAAAACTTTTTGAGCTTTTCCTATACATGTTGCCTCTTCTGGGTTCAAACTCAAAACTCTGGTGGCAACGGTAATTCTGGATTCATCTCGCGGAAACGTGCAATTCGTTCGGCAGCCTCCAATAAAAACTTGTTTTACATTTGCAATTAAGCTATTTACTGTTTTATAATGCAGACGAATTGCTCCAGCAACAAAATGGAGACCATGTACAACACACGTAATATGCAACATTTTCGGAAACATTTTTTTTTTAATTCTCCAGCAGTTTTAACCATATAAGGTGCTGCATCCGTGACAAATAACAAAACTCGATCGTCTTGAATATTGTCAGGCCATAACAACTGCATTGCATCATGAAAAAGATCTGCTATAGTCACATTATTTCCTGCACTAAGTTCTTCAAAAGCCAATAAGTAACATTCTCTAGATTTAATGTCATCTAAAGCACCAACAATTACATTTGCTACTTTTCTACCACAAGCATCAGTGGTTTCATCAATCGATACACAAATATTATTATTTCTAATTTTATCGCGCATTGCATTTAAGGTCTGATCATACAATTTAGGTAGAACATTTTTTCTTAAAGCCGATTCATCGGGAACGTTTTTACCTGTATAAGTCGAAAGAAATTCCTTAACGAAAGAAATATTAACTTTCAGCCTCAGGACTTCCAACATTTTCTTTCCATAATTCTAGAGATAAATCTTTTTCTTTTCTGTTATTTTGAAAATCTGCATACTTCATTTCATGCGACTTTGAACTTGAATGACGTCTTAATTCCTTATTTCTTGCATGACTAATTACAACATTACAATGTAATTTCTGTCTGAGAAACAGAGGTTTATAGGAATTTGTCCACTCCTTGGCACGTTTGTCAAACAATGTTTAAGACATAGGAACTTCATCAATAATAATATTATTCATTATTATTTTCATACACCATCTATAAAACAATCTAAAATATTGAACTGCAGCTAAGCATATGTCAACAACCAAATAAGCCGCACATCGAATGAGTAAAAAATGGTGGTTAGGTAGAGGAGGAAGCGTGAAGAATCGTGCGTGATCGTGCGTGCCCGACACGAGGCGTCATATGTGCCCGGCGTGCGCGCGCTCCCCCACCACTTCCCCCCATGCGGCGGTTTTCCGCAATAAGGAAGCCGAGCCTAGGCCCGGTGCGCAACTTCAGACTGGGCTCGTCCGCTCTCTGCTCATCTGGAACCGAACCTCGTTATTTAAATATTGTAAGTAAAATACTGGTTAATTTTAAATAGTAATATTTATTTAATCTTCAATTTAAAAATGTTCATATTTGATATACTTACATGTAAAATTGATAATTTAGGAATTGTTGAATTTTAAACGTCTAGAAATTGTCTAATATTACGAAATCGAATTTGTTTAATTTCAAACGCTATTTATTTGTAATTGTCTGCAGTATCTACTCAAAAATTGTTGAATATACGAAGTAAAAATAAAATACTAAACTCTGAACATTTTCAAATTAAACCCTGAGGAATGAAACATATTTTTGATTTTTAAATTAAGATATAAGACCATTTTTATTATAATAAGACCATTTTTCGATTTTATTTTGGTCTTGAAGGAAAGTTCAGGTTTATTCATTTGAGAAACTCAAAGTTAAAACATGGGATTATTACTCTTTATTCGTGAAAATAAGCGTTGATTACTCTGGTGGGATTCTAATATTTTTTTAAACTTTTGAAAATCCTGTATCCTTTTTAATTTTCCTCGAATTTAAAAATGTCATGAGGAAAATTTGTAAGTCTTTTTGTCATCTCACAGAGCCTTTTACAACAATTTTTAACTCTTAACAAACTTTTTTTTAATTATGAAAATGCTCTAAAGGACCTCACACTAAACAACTAATCATAATTAGTGCAAGTCCTTTTGGAAAATTTCTTCTGGTTTCATAAACTACAAAATAAATGAGTGTCAGTTGAATCCACCGAAAGACACTTTCCCATGTGTTTTGTGCTGGATCCTTTTTGAATTTTTGTTGAATGAATATGGTTAGCGAAACTGATCTTCATAGTGGAACTCTAAAAAAGTGTGTCAAAGGCGGATGTGATTTTTCAAATGCTTCAGAAATTAGCATGACTACAACATTCAGGTAACCCTACAGACAGGCATACAGACAAGAATGATTTCCTCATTTCTAATAGGAAACACTTAAAATGAAACAATTTAAACTATGAAGCGTTGGAAATTAAACGATTTTCAACTTCGTTTAAAACTAAACAATTTTTTAATTACGTTGTGAAATTATACCGTTTAAAATCATTTTTTCAATTTTGTAGGATACATTATCTTTATTCATTTATTCATATAATTAGAAATTACTTAATATTGCGATTACAATTAAAAATCATAACATTCAAAAGTTTCAATTTGATAATCACTTTTCTTTTACTGTCAAATATTGTTAATTTTGATTTTATATTATTCGATTTAAAATATTTTCAAAATGAAATTATTAAATTTCTCGCACTTCTCATTCGAAATTGTTTAATGTAAGCATTTTAAAACCTGTATGAAAATATTGCGATTAATTTTTCCTACCTGCATCTCTTCATATAGTAGAGAACTACCTACAGAAATCAATTGAAAAATAAAATTCTCTGACTCGTATTTTCGTGCTCTGTTTCTGAGTCACGAAGTTATTCAATTGAAGTCTTTAAAAATATTAAGCAATTTTTTTATAGCCAGATCATGGCTTTCTACAATTTTGTTATGAAGTGTTCGATGAAAAACCCAAGACTGTTGTTCTTTAACTGTGCTTGAGTACTTCCATGACTTTTTTTAATTTTTCATGAAAATGTATCAACCCTTCATAAAAATCATAAAAAACTTTATTAAAATGATGACCTATCCAAAGGTCTGGCACTGCTCTAGTAAATTCTCCAGCACTTTTTCTCTCCGTGTGGCACTAATAAAATTGGTCTTCTTCCTTATATTGCTCACACTCTCTTCCTTTTATCGGCTTACAAACCTTACAGAACCATTACATGTTTTCTTATCGACAATTCTTATATACTACCTCACCAACTATTTCTTACGTATCAACTTAACCATTATTCTTACTCCTAGATGCTTACGACGTTACCCTGGGCTTTCGTTTCCTCTTACTACCAATCTTGGAATTGTAGCTCCATTCCGCAACATTACTTAATTATTCTCCTTACCCCTCTCCTCCTTTCTCACCCTCTCTCTCGCTGCGTCTCCTTATCCCCCTCTTTCTCAACTCTTCCAGCTTCTTCTTCCATTCCTCACCTACATGCTCTTACTCCTTCTCCCATTCTAAATCTCACCACTCTATTTCATTTGCTCTCCTTTTTAATCTTTTCCAGATCCCTCTTTACCATCCTATACCAGCTGTTGTACCTCGACTCCGAAATTTTTTCCCATCTTTCCTCTCCTTGCCTTGCTCTCATCTCTTCCTCTATTTCCTGCCATTTT
>JAUMHM010000031.1:25298103-25319644 GCA_032362435.1 Melikaiella ostensackeni | reverse complement strand
CCCAAGTGGGAAGTCTTACAGCTCTGAACACTTCCAGTTTCAAATTGTTGAATTTTAAAGACTAATTATTGTAAAATTATTTATTTTTGAAGGCTTGAATATCTTAATTTTAATTTTTTTTAATCTCCTATTTCTTAATTGTTAAATTCGAAAGGTTAAAAATTTGAAAATATATACGATTTTGAATGTTTATTTTTAAGCCAGATAGCGAGTCGCCAATGTTCAGAATATGATTCAAATTGAAAGGATTTCCAGTTTAATATTATTAATTTGAGATATATACAAAACAGGTATAAAATTTAAATTTCTCAGGTTTATGTATTTTAGAAATGAAGGCATTAACAGTCAAAGAATTTTTTACTCATAAGATTGAAAATTCAATCATTTTTGCTCGAAACATGATAAATTAGATCATTTCAAATCTATAGTGTTTGAAATATAGTGTTTGAAAAATTAAACCCTTCTATAAATTTATCACATTTTTACAATTAAGTAAAAATTGAGCACTTTAAAATTGAAAAGCTCAATAATTAAGTAATTTTACATGTAAAGCCTTCAATATTCAAGAAGAAATTCAATTTTCAGGATTTTGAAGTTGAACCGTTTAGGAGTCTGCAAATTTATTTCAAATTGAAAGTCTTGATAAGTGATTAATAATTTTAGATTGAAACATTTAAAATTTCTTGGTTTTAAATTGAAATTGTTCCGAGTTGCAGAGCTAGAAATTCAAGCCTTTTAATATTTTAACAACTATTATTTCTAAACGATGAAAATAAAAAAATTCCAAATTAAAATTTTTAATGTTGAACAGTGGTAAATTAAGAGCATTTAAAATTGAAGAAATGTGAATTTAAACGTTGTTATACAACTTGTTTTTGAAATCCTTCATAGTTAAATAATTTTAAATAGAAGAAGCTAAAAATTTCATAATTTTACTCTTGATTGCACAATTTTAAACTATAGTAGCAAGTAAAATTGAATATTTATGAATTGAATCCTTCAAAATGATATAATACAATTTGATTTTTGATTGCAAGGAACAATTTTAAATTTAAAGCGTTCAATTTCAAAAAATTTTTACAATGAACAATTTAAAATGTCTTGTTTGAAATTTAAATTGTTTAAAATTGTACAATTTCCAACTTAAAGTCTTAATAGGTTAAAGTTTTACAGTTAAACAGTGTTCATTGTTTCAATCTTCAATGCTCAATTTGAACTTTTTTATGTTTGAAGACCTCTAAATAAAAATTGTTCAATTTGATGGCCTTTATTTTTGAATTATACATATAAAAATTCTAAATATTTCTTTATTCAAGAGTCTTTAATTTTTTATTTTCACTTTTAAACGCTTTCCATTCCATATGTAGAATTGATCCACATGAGATTTGTAAATTCAGATATTCATATTTGAATAGGTACTTCAGATTGTAAATTCAGTTTGCAGAGATTGAATATTATAACTTAAATGATCCGGAACATTTTTTTAAAACTCGGAAAATAAGTTTTAATTATTTTGGAGTCTTCAGTGGCCACTAGGGTGGCCTGTATTATTCGAAATCATATTTTTTTGTTCTCACCCTTCAGTTTTGTTTGAATGTCAAAAAAATGATCTCGTAATTCGAGAGATATCGGTTAAAGACCATGAAGTTTCCCATTGATTTAACATGTGAAAAAGGCAACTTCTTGCACGTTTATTTGACGTATACAACATTTTCTTCCGTCACCTATTCGTCACCTATTTTCGAAAAAAATTCACCTGTTCGCCTTTTTAAACTCCAATAGATACTGTGAAGACTGCTTAATTTGCTTTCTGATATATTTTCAAAGTTTGTTTAATTAATATGAGCTTTCTGTTTCCTTTCAAATACTTATTTTTAAAAAAAGTGTTGTCAAATTTGAATCATCTTTTGTTTATCCATTACTAGCGATTTTTTATTTTTATTGCAATTAAAAAACAAACTAATTTAGAATTCAAAAAACTAAATGCATTTAATTCTAAATTCCACACTTTAAAGTAGAAAACTGTTAAACTGGAACAATTTGAATTTTAGCATTAAATATTTCACAATTGCAGATTTAGAATACATTAAAAAATTTTAATAAGTCTAAATTTTATGATTTTGGATAAAAATTGCCTCTAAATGTGCGCAAATGTAATTGATCTTAAAATACTCTAAAAATCAAAGGAATATAAGCTACTATTTTCTGTCATTCATTCTCATTCCGAAACAGAGTGTCACAATTTCTCCCACGTGGGAGGGAAATAGCTTGTTGCATTCATATCTCTCTAGAATCTAGGAAGTTACTTGAAATGAAAGTCAGCAGTAAGTTACCATAAAATTCTTTCAATCCTCCAAAAACTGATGGAACAGAAAAATTATAATTTATATGACTTTAATGAAAGAAATTTCAACATGGTTCAAGTTGAATCTATTTAAAAATATCGCTTCATAAATCACAATAAGTTACGAAATCACAGCAGAATAGAAATCTGTGCTTCATTTTAATAATAAGAGGTGTTTGTCAGTCCCACTGACTTAGAAACGAGACCGACACAATGATTCTTTAATTCATATGGAAAATATAGTGAAAGGTACATAGTTCATGCTTTGCATTTCAGTAAACGATGGAAACTAATTCCACAGAGGATTTTGCAAGCAAGTGCTAATACGTCGTTGTTGAAAATGAGGTTTAATAAGCAAGAACTATTGACTCTTGCTACCCAACCTTCACAAAAATTTGAAAAGGAAGGAATTTTATACGTTCGTGAACGACAGGAAGGATTTTTTCGACGGACTGAGAGTGAGTCATCACATAAATATAGTAAAAAAAGATTTGTCGAGAAGATCGTTTAGAGATCACTGTTTTTAGAATATGAATATTGAATCATAATTTTATTTACTTCTGATTGGTGCATGTCTGCCCTTTTCTTAATGTATGTACATGCCTGAGAAAAAAGTACCATTTTACTCATTCTCATCAAAATATTATCAGTCATCACAGAGTGTCATCTATTCACCTTTTTTCAGTTGAAAAATTTAAATTGTATTCAAAATTTCAATTTATAGTGTCTTGAAGTTGATTCGTGTGAGCTGAAATGAGCTGCAATTTTCGTGGGACCGGGCGAAAGCCGAAAATTGACATGAATTTTTTTCTGGTCGGGAATTTTTGTAATTCTTATAGTTTCAGTAGAAGGACTCATTCAATCAGGTCTCAAGTGGGAAGTCTTCCAGCTTCAAACACTACCAATTCTTAATTATTGAATTTTAAAGACTCATTGTTGTAAAATTATTTAATTTCGAAGGCTTGAGTTTGACAATTTTAATTTTTTAAATATCGTATTTTTTAATTATTAAATCCAGAACGTAAAAAAGAATTGAAAATATACCATTTTGAATTTTTTTTAAGTTGGACAGCGAGTCGCTTTTTCACTTTTGTTTGCTTTTTTTAAATTGTTAGTCTCCTGTTTAGAATATGGTTCAAATTGAAGGGATTTCCAATTTAATGTTTTAATTTGAAATATATACAAAATTATTAGATATAAAATTTAAATTTGTTAAAGATATATATTTTAAAAATGAAGGCCTTAATAGTTGAAGAATTTTTTATTCATAACATTCAAAATTCAATCATTTTAACTTGAAACATGATAAATTAGATCATTTCAAATCTACAGTGCTTGAAATTCAACAGTTGTTATTTGCAGCCTCCTATAGATTTATCACATTTTTGCAAATTCAATCATTTGAAATTCAAATTGTAAAAATTGGACAGTTTTAAATTAAAAAGCTTAATAATTGAGTAATTTTACGTTTAAGGCCTTCAATATTTAAAAAGAAATTAAATTTTCAAGATTTTAAAATTGAACTCTTTAAGCTTCTGCAAACTCATTTCAAATTTAAAACCTTAATAAGTGTCAAATAATTTTAGATTGCAACATTCAAAGTTGCAGGATTATAAATCAAAGCATTTCAATGCAATAATTATTATTATTTACAAACGATGAAAATCGAAAAATTCCAGATTGAAATCTTCCACATTGAACAATTTTAAATTAGGATCATTTGAAATTGAAGAAATGTGAATTAAAACGTTATTGTACAATTTTTATTTGAAACCCTTCACAGTTGAATAATTTTAAATTTAAGATGCTAAAAATTTCCTAATTTTACTTTGATACTTTATAAATTGCACAGTTTTAAACTACAGTAGTAAGTGAAATTGAATAATTATGAATTGAATCCTTTAAAATGATATAGTAAAATTTTATTTGAGATTGCAGAGAACAATTTGAAATATAAAGCGTTCAATTTCAAACAATGTTCAAATTGAAAAGTTTAAAAACCGCCTTGTTTGAAGTTTAAATTGTTCAAAATTGTGTAATTGCCAACTGAAAGTCTTAGTAGGTTAAATAATTAAGTTGAAAGCCTTTAAAGTTATTTATGAATGAGACAATTTCAAATTCAAAGTCTTAACAACTGAACAGTATTCAATCTTTTAGTGTTCAATTTGATTTTTTCTGTTCGAAGACCTATAATAAAAATTGTTCAATTTTGATGGTCTCTACTTTTGAATTATATGTGAAAGTTTAAATATTTTTTATTTCGAAAGTCTTCAATTTTTTATTTTTTATTTTAAACGCTTCAAAGTTCAAATGTAGAATTGTTCCACATGAGATTTGTAAATTCAGATATTCTTATTTGAATAGATACTTCAGATTATAAATTCAGTTTGGAGAGATTGAATATTATAACTTAAATGATCCGGAACATTTTGTTAAAACCCGGAAAATGAGTTGTAATTATTTTGGAGTCTTGAATGGCCACTAGGGTGGCCTGTATTATTCGAAATCATATTTTTTTGTTCTCACCCTTCAGTTTTGTTTGAATGTCAAAAAAATGATCTCGTAATTTGAGAGATATCGGTGAAAGACCATGAAGTGTCCCATTGATTTAACATGCGAAAAGGGTAACTTTCTGCATATTTATTTGATTTATACAACATTCTTTTTGGTCACCTATTCGTTACCTATTTTTGAAAGAGTTCACCTATTCACCTTTTTTAACTCCAATAGGTACTGTGATGACTGTATTATCATTTTTCTACTTTTCGATTTTTCATTTTAATTCTATGATATTATTGTTCATATCTGTCAAACACTATATCGCAATTTTATCATTCTTGGGCTTGATACATTATAACTATAGAAAATTATATCTATTATAATGACTGTGAGAATTTCAAAATGTTTCTGAGGCATGAATTGTTAGATGTAAACATCAAATTTAGGATTAAAATATTTTTAAATGTACGAGTTTACTGTGTATTTTCGATTCTTCGATTTTGGAATGCTTTAGCTTTAGGTAATAGCAATTTTTTGTAGCTTAGGTTTTCAGAAGACTTCAAGTATATTTCTTTTTTTTTGAAAATTGTTTTCCAGGTTCGTGTTGACTGCAAGTTTTGAATCTGATAATTATTTTAAAACGTTGAAAGCAATTTTTAGGTAACAAATTATAATAATAAAGGGACAGTTTAAAGATCAGTCTCTGAACTTATTTTATAAACCTAAATATTATAAAGACAGACATTGAAAATCTTTTGCCATTTTCTATTTTAAAAAATGTCATTTTTCTTCAACTGCAATAGAATAATTTTGTTAATAGAATAATATTAATTATTCCAAAATTTGATCTTTCATTAAATGCGTAGAGTCAAACCTCACGCGATACCAGATGAGTATGGTGTTTTTTATCTTTCACATGAAGCCTTTTTCACTTGCCAGATGGTGTTTCCATTATTTTATGAAAAAATGCAAACTTTTTAAATTTAAAGCTATTTAGTTTTTCTCCCATCACTGTGATTGCATAAAAATGAAGCTTTTTACTACAGTGAAAATTACTTCTATTATGATAGAATTTCTGCATTATTCCCTGAAATTTCCTGTGATTGAAGGCCTTTTATTGTCCATAAAATGGCTAGTATTTAAATTAACAATATTTTCCCACTAAAAAAATGCCTATGTACAAATAAAGCTTATCTTGATGGAGGAAGTAATTAATTTAGGTTCCAACATATTTCTGTAAATATAAATTATTTTTCAGTCCTCTCTTTTGTACATTAAATTTAGATCTTTCTGAACCTTATTTCCCTTTTTAAGAATTTTTAGGACTTTCATCGCTGTCATTGATATTCTTTAAAGTAAATTAACTATGTGATTCTTTTTTTTTAAAAAGCATCAAGACTTCAAGCCAACTTAATTTATGTCACTAATAATAGCTCATACTACATGTTTGTATCAATAATAATATTAATTATTAATCATAACTTCACTCCTCTGAAGTCTAACAACCAAGGAGGTGATTCATAAACTTAACATGTGTATTCCTAGATGTATATATGGGGCATGGTTAATGACTATCAGTACCTCCCTACAATTTACAGGTACAAGTAAAAAACTAGAGAGCAAAAGACAAAAAGGAAAAACACATAAGACCCTACGAGACTTCAGTTGCGTTTCAGCCAGCACAAGTAAAGGTATCATCGAGCGCATTTTACCATTTACCATTCCCATCCGATTTTCCTGCTACTAACACAACTGTTCTCTGTACAAAAAATACTATGAAAATTACATTGTTATCATAAATCGTCCGCGTTGATAAATCAATTATCGAATCTATTAGTAAAATTCAGTTGAATTCCATTGAATGGTTCAAGTTCTTATAAGTTTTAAAAAATTATTTTTTTGAAAACTGTGAACTCGGGGAATTCACCATTTTCGTGTGAACTATCCTTGAAAATGTATCATTTTCAGAGAAAACTCATTATTTAAGCTGGAATCCTTTATTTGGTTCTTAATTCTTACTTATTATATATTTATTTTATATACGGTGATGACATGCAATTTTCATTGATTTTTTACACTATTTTTAACTGAACTAACACTCTGTGGTTGCAGAATGTAGGAGAACACGTCGTCTTTTTCTCACCTTCCTCACAAATTATTTCGCCGGATCTGGCGTTCTTTCTGCACATCGCACTTTGCAAAAATATAAAACAACAAATTCACTTTCTAGAGAATTTAATCTGAGATCAGTGATTTATTCTTGGCATACAAAATTTAAGGAAACTACGTAAGCTCTCTTTATGAAACATTGACAGCTGTTTTGAAATAATAATTTTTATACCTGATGACGCTTTACGTTTCACTCCTTATTGTACAAAACACACAGACACAAATACTAAAAAGTAGATAAAACTGGTCTAGATAACTGATATAAAAATAGCAGATAATTAGCTTCTTTAATCGTCGACATATGACAATTAAGATAAGAAAAAAAGTTAAATAATAGATTACAAGTGATCTAGAACTCATTTGCTTGAATGTGTGGAATGTGACTGGAGATTATAGCTTGAGTTGACTTAACGATAAGAGCATGCAGTGCCTGAAAGTTTTTGCACGTTTACGAAAGCTTGCATTTGATCTTTGCTTCATTTTTTTTCTGGATATTTTTAAATTATAAGTGTTTAGTTAAATGTGAATTAAGCGGGGAAAGACGGGGTAATGGAAGGAAGCAAGGTGTGAATAATGTGGCTTTTTGATTAATAATTAGTAATGTTTAATTATTAATTATGACTTAATACAGTTTTGATAGAATGAATATCAAGTGCCTTCATCATTTGTATTTATCCGTTGAGTTGAAACCATCGCCTTAAAAATTCTACCTTTCATCGAAAGCTCTCCAATTTGAAAATTACTGACAATTTTATTTTTTAATTCTATAATCGTAATTTTTTCTTCTGCAGTAAGCCTAGAACGCTGGTGCAGGCTAAGAGGAAATCTGCTGTTTTATTTCAAATCGAGGGAACAGTGGTCAGAACCTCTGGGTGTAATTATTCTTGAGCAGTGCTCAGTTCGAGTGGAACAAGCGACGAATCAGATCCCTTATGGATTTAGTATAGGTAAGAAAAAAAATGATTTAAATATGATAATTATGTAATTGAAAATCCAAAAAATTTTTGAACAATTACTTATATGATTAAGAGGAGATAAGAGAGAAATTTTAATTACTTGGATCCGAAATTATTCCTTGTGACTCACAAAATTCGATCATTCCTTCAGTTTTAATTTTCATCTTTTGATCAAATGAAAATGTCGCAAAATCTATATGAGAAATTGTTAAAAAATCTCAAACATTTTTTTCAATCACCGTCTTGAAATAATAAAATTTGTTCATTTTTCTTGTCCCGTATTTTAGATCCCAATTTGTGTTTTTATTAATAAGAAATTAATGTTTTTAATATTTTTTCCAAGAATTAATCAATACTCTCAAATTTCATTATTTTTAAATTTGAAGTTGTGTTCCATATTTCCTTTATGTTTTTTTTGAAAAAAAATAACTTTGTGAGCTTTATTGCTTTATTATTCACTTAATTAAATACAAGTTGCTTAGAAAGCTTGAAAAATACCACTTTTGAATTCTGAAAATTGATGTATCTAGCATGAGAAGAAAACTGTTTCTACGTGAATTTGAAGAACTTACTGCAAAAAGTTGCGAACATTCGTATTTTTTAAAATTGGGATCATTTCTTGCCAAACTGATATTAAAAGCTATAATTTTTTTATTTAAAGAATCACAAAATGTCAATTTGATAATACTGATACTAAATAAAATTTTTAATGATTGAATGATAAATTGAAATTTTATATCTAATTATTTAATTGAAAATAATGTTACATTCTGAGCATCAGAGGTTAGAACTAAGAAGCCAAAGTATGATGGTTTTCACAATTGTTTGGCTTAAAAATCCAATATTTTCAAATTGGATTTACTGCTTTTACACTTTTTTTCTCCTCTAAAGCATTTTGAAGTTGAGTTCAATACCTATGACAAGATCTGTACAGAAAATAGGGAATTGAGTTAAATCTTATTGTGATTGAGATTTGAAATATTTGTTAATTCTGCTATTTTTACATTATCAAAGTATTTACTTCTTGAAAAGTAGCCAATTTTATTTAAAACTTTAACGTACAAATCTGGGTAAAATAACTAAATTTGAAGGTTTTTATGTTTGTAAACCTTAAAATGTAAATTACTCTAACTCTGATAAATTCAATTTTTTATCAATTTTAATTTTAGAGAAGAGTTTTGTCTCTTTATTTTTAATTTTTACAGATAACAGAAGCGAATATTTCTGCATGGACTTGAATTAAAAAGTTTTAAGCTTTCAGAATTGAATGTTTCTCTCATATTTGTATTTGAAACTGGAATTCACAGTTTTAAATGTAAATCCTTTGAAAATTGAGTTTTTTTTTAAATATGTAAACTATCTAATTTCGAGCTTAACTTTGAGTTCAGAACTGAAATCTCATCCAAACTAAAAGCTCCTTAACTTAGCTTTTTTCGCTTCAAAATATTCAATCTTGAATAATTTAGAGTTCCTTTAAAATTTCTACGCTTCCAAATTATTATCCATTTTTTAAAATTGAATCGTCCTTTAATTCTGAAGTTTAGATAAGAAAATTATATTTCATAATCTAAATCATTAAAGATTTTAATTTTAATTATATTCCTTGCTTCGAGATATTTAAATCTTTAAACTTGAACTATATAAATGAGGCCCTGAGAGTGGCAACTAGGTAAAGCCCAAAAATGAAATTTTACAGAAGAAGCAAATAACGTATTCCATGATGGGATTCAAAACAGAAAATTCCTGGAAAATTATAGAAGCTAGTGGTCCTTATGAGCTATACTTTCAAGATTTTCAAAATGAAAACATTAAAAAAAATTTTCAAAGTAGTGGGGACGAAAAAAGAAATGTGGTTCACCTATTAGTTGTCATTTTCAATTACTTTCAAATGATTTTTTCACATGTTTTGCTCTGAAAAAACTTCAAAAGTGTTTGTTTATCGGTAGGTCTTCACGTAAAATACTTAGAACTGAAAAAAAACGGTTTTCAAAAAAGTGGGCTTTACCTAGTTGTCCTTCTCAATGCCTCAAATCTACTTTTCAGTATTCGATGGAGGTTTATATCAACAGTTAGGCGCCAACTCGTCGGAAGATAGAGACAGTTGGTTGCAGGCACTTCAATTAGCCAGTTACGAGCACATGCGAAGTCAGTTATTATCTCTAAGGCAGAGAATCGAAGCTTGTAGTGGCCACAAGCACGACACGGACATTCAGATGTTGCGCCTGCAACGTGGAATCGTTACAGGTTCATCAAGCGTTTTTAAATGTGAAACACACTTTGTAGTATTTATAGATAATTACGAAGGAAATATTTTTTAGAACTCTTTACAAATCCAATAAATTGTGCGTTTTGTAGATCCTGCTGAGATTCCAATCTGCGAAGTCTCTTTGGCTTGTGATAATCTACTTTGCGATGGCCATGGCAGACCTCCTAATCCCGTTTTGGAAGTGGATTTTCAAACAAGTCGATCTAAAATGTGGATCAAATATGCCAGGACTGAAGTAGTTGAGGTAAAACATTTAAAAAGTAATAGTCCTAACTATCTTAATTAATTTCAATTGATTTTTTAAAAGATTTTAATGTTTTGTTTTGCTTTTTGTTACTGAAAAAGTATATGATGTGCATTTCAGAGAAGTAGTAATCCAGGGTTCCTAACGACTGTGAGCTTTAGAGCGAGTGATGGTTTGAATATGGACAGCAGGGTGAGAATAACTGCATTTGATGTGAGGGAAAGAGTCAGTCAGACAGCAACGCCGATTGGAAGTGCAGTTATGATGTTTAGTGCCATTCAAGACACACCAAGGTGAGATTTTTACTTGACAGTACTTCTAAAAAATTGGAAAAAATGTATCAACATGATCATTTATATTGATAATGTTTGATTTTAACAATTTTTTATTTTTTCAGACTGAGAATACCTTTAAAATCTGCAAAGGCAACGACTGTTGGATTTTTAACTATAAATGTCTGGAATTTGGAAGCAGAAGATAAAGGAAACAGTACCGAAAGCACTCCTTCAAGAACCGTATTGAGTAATAATAGTCAGGTAATTTGACGTACTCGTATATACTAATTTTATTTAAAAAATTGTTTCAGTGAAGTTGTTATTTGGAACTAATCAGCAGATTTTAATTAAATTATGATAATTCATTCTAGGTAATGTGCCATAGAAGGTCGCAATCTTTGCCTCCTAGATTAGGTACGAAAATTAAACTCCCACATCAGGGCCAGTTGAAACTTCTCTTTGCCAATCCACACATCCAAACCTACAGGTGAATATCCAGAATGATTTTACTTTTTTTTATAAAGAGACTAGAGCTTGGACTCGCGCTACTATTGGCGCATTCACTTTTTAAGCAACAAACTGTCCTCTACTACAAGAAGCACCTTAGGGTCTTCTTATTTGGCCTGATTCCACATCGAAACAACTTAGTTGTTTCCCTTGAAAAATATTTTCGAACGTTTTTGCTGATTGGGTAAAAGAGTACGTCTACCATCTCAAGTATAAAAATATGTACCGAAAAATAGTCTTTTTGGAGAAGTTTTTTAAAATTGTACCAATTTAATTTGTAATACTTATTGGTTGAACATTTGAAAGTCGAAAAAATGAGAAATCGAATAATTTTAAATTCGATTATTAAAAAATAAATAAATTCATAGGTATTTCAGACCCACTGTTTCGTATAATTTCCAAATAAAAACTTTAATATTGTCGATATATTTTAATATATTGGATGTGGTTAAAAAAATTCAGGTATGTCAGATTGAAAGAGTTTTTGAAAATCAATAATTTGATTTTATCACATTCGAGAGTAAAAAAATATCAAATTGGAAGCCTTCAAAATTAAAAAAGCGTAGAATTAAAAAATTTAAAAATAAATAAGTCTCAATTGATATTAAACAAGGGAACAGAAAATTGAAATTTTTCGATTTTGCAACAAGTTAAATTTACTTTCAAATAAACTAGGACCTAAAAAGTAAACTTGTGTCTCTTTTCAAAATAATGTATAGTTAATAAGTTTAAAATTTGAAAAACAAATATTTTAGACGTGAATCAATCTATTCATTCAAGAATAATAGTAATTAAGATGTGTGCGTTCCTGAAACTGGAAGCTAATTTATTTTTAAGTAATTCAAAGTATGTAGAAATTCCAAGGATTCAAAAATACTTCAAAATTAAAATTATCGTGTTTGGAGGAAACTTATTAATTTAATTGGAATTAGTGACGTAGGGAATTATTTTCAAAGATTTTATTTATACCTTTACAAATGCTTCAAATTTGAAATAAAAATTCTGTAGCAACCCATGTATAAAAAATTTAATTAAAAGGTTTTTTAATAAAATGTCATCAAATGGTGACAAAATAACAAAATAGTATTTTTATAAGTTAAATTTAGAATCTTCACAAAAAAATCTTTTATAATACCTCCATAGAATCCAAAGTTATCAATATAATGTTATGGGATTTCTTTACAATACGGTTTTGTTAATTTTTTGTATAATTTGCAAATCCATAAGACTATGCCAGAAAGAAGAAAATCGAAGTTATTACATATTGTTTACTGTTTTATGTATTTTTATAAGCGTATAGTATTGGATGATTTATATATAAGTTTATTATTTAAAAAAATTCATGACACTATTTTTCTACCATTTTTCAAAATGTATGCCATTATTGACGCTATTTTTGATCTCTAAAGTAATTTCGGGCCCTGAGAGACTTGAAAATGTCATATAAGAAGCCATAATAATTATTGAGCCTATACATTTATTTTTCAATCAACTAATTTCATTTCTAGGTTTCATTCTGGATTAGGAGGAGATATTTGTGTCCACGAAATAATGGCAGAGAGTAAACTCTGCTTCCAATTTCCACAGCAATTACTGTGAGTATTTCGTGTGCCTTTGTCTTTTTTTTGCTTAAATAAAAAGGGATTAACTAAAAACTTGATTACAGTGGAATTTGGATACAAGAGGAGAAGGAATTATTACAAGAAGTTGCCGGAATGGGAGAATTAAGGGAACCTTGGCACACAAAACAAGTAGAACTTCTCGACCGCCATTTACACCTTTTACATTTATACTCTCAGGCTAAAGAAAACTTAACTACTTTCAAAGGTGCAAATATAAACATATTCAATTCGAAATTTTGAAGTTTCTTAATTATAAAAATAAGTTTTTTAATCTCTCTAATTGCAGGAAGTTTTTTTAAACAATCTTCAAGGAAAAACGACAGGTCTTTGGAATTCGCTCCCTTGAATTTACACCTTCAAAGAATGTGGGTTCATAATGATACCCTCAATAAATGTGGGTTTTATGACACAATGAGCGTCGGTGCCTTCACTGCTCATGCTCACAAAAGCAAGAATGGTGGCCTCATAAGGTAAATATATTTTTCCAATTTACATATATATTAGCAAAATAATCTTAATTAACTTAAGGATTCTAAACTAAATATATATTCTTTTAGATTAGTACAAGCTTTAAAAGAATCTCCAACCCGTTGTAGTCAATTATACCAGGGAACCTCAAAAATAACAATGGCCCACGATGCGATCCAGGCAATCAAACAATTGCGAAGAGACGTCGTAGAAGCGATGCGCTCTCTAATGAAACTAGCAAAAGAGAAACAAACCAGTGGAATGCTTCCGATTTGCGAGGACATGATCTCTAAAACCCGAATTCTCCTTAGTCTCTGGGACCCAGGTCTCGTCGAAGAGGCCCTTACATTCCTCGACGAGCACAAAGTCGCCAAAGTCCAAGAAGATTTTAACAATGACGATCCTCTTTCTCTAGATTTCAAGGCAAATCAAAATCTGTCCCCTTTTAGAAGAATCACCCAGCAACTGAATTTCGACCTTCGAAGTCCCGACTTTGATGATTTTGTCACTCCCGATACTCCAGAGTGTGTGCAAGATATTTGGGCTCGAGAAACCGCAAAAAGTAAATACGCAACTTTCTCTGTAAATAACGAAACCAATACTAAAAAGGAAGCAACTGCGGAAGAAAATTTTGTGATATTCCCGGAAGTCGAGGATGATCCGAAAGAGTCAGAAGCGCAAGATTTGGAATTGAAAGAGGATAATAAAGAAGAGGATAATAACAACGAAGATGATGAGAAAGGAGATATTGATAAAAACGAGATTGATCCAAGTAAAAGATTCTTGGACACTCAAAAAATGTGCAATTCGCCTTCGGCTAATTATTACAAGCCTACTGATGAACCAGAGCCCTGGGATATTACTCAACTGAATATAGAAGCAAGTGTAATGTGTTTGGTTTCGAAAGTTAAATTTCTTTGTGGACGATGTAGTAGTCCGGCTGTGAGACTAAGGAATAAAAACGGGATTGGTAGAGCACCGAGCATTAAAGGATGCTTGCCAAATAATCGAAATATTTCGGGGGTTGTTACAATGCAGCCGAAGAATGGAATTAAAAGTGAGGAGGCGAGTAAATTGTTGGATAGTACGAATAGTTCAAGTCGACAACAGAATAGTTCCGGGTCGGAAATATCGACTCCGGCATTTGCCAAAGCCAAAGAAGGTGATACTCGATTTTATTTGTAATTGATATTGCAGTTCTTGGATCCTTCGAATTTTTAAAGAAAAATGCGAGTAACGGACTTTTTTCTTCGTTTATCTCAGTTGTTCGTTATTTAATTTCACTTCTCATAATATTGAAATTCAGAACTAAAAATTGCGTGAATCCTTCTGGGTTGTAAAACGTTTTTTCAAACTGCAAGCCTCAAATTTGAAACCTCAGTAGTTAAGAAATTTTAAGTTGGAGTTCTTTACGAGAAGCTTATACTCTATATTCTTAAAGAAATACATTTTTTTAGTATTTGAGTCTCTGATGATACTGTTTTGGCAATATCGTTAGAATTTTCTTCCTTTTTTGGCGAAACTTTTTTCAAAATCTCATACGACTTATTTTGTAATTTAATGTGAATAATACGATTTTTCAAAAACCTTCAGCCGATCCGAGGACTGATATTTTCTTAATGAATGTTTAGGATGGCTTGAATATTATTATTCAATGTTGATTTTATTTTCATTTAAAATTGTTTAGGTGTGTAGGCTTGATTTTGAAAATTTTAATAACTTAATTTTATAAGAAATTGTATCTTTTCTTATCTTTATTGATTTTCACAAATTTGAAAAAAAACTGCTTCTCACTATGTATGCGCTCGCATGTATTTCCCCTGATTTGCTAAATGGAAATTTTTGTTTTACTTTTTCGTTCGCAGCCATTGATGTGCAAGTAGCCTATTTGTTAGGATCAAGTGATATTTATTCTAATAAGTCTTCCGATAAAGTGTGCCAAGCTGTGGACTCGATGACGAGAGTCATAAAGAGCAATTCTAGCCAGAGAAATAAATTCACGGAGGGTTTAGACTTTGCGAGTATTGTGGATTGGACCAGCGAATTGAGGCCGAGTATGAAAAAGTTACGACAGGCTATGGATGGACTTTTGAAAACTGCAAGACTCACACATTCGGTTTTTAGAGTTCAGGAAGATGCTAAGACCGCACAAAGGGTGTGCAATGTTAGATATAGAAGAGATGTGTGCTTTAGTCAAGCGGTGAGTATATAAGTTTATAAAAATTCAAGAAATTCATTTCAGAATAAATAAAAATTTAAATCACTCTTTAACGTTCAACATTCAAATGTAACTACGAAATTCTTGGACATTGAAAAAAATATAAAGAATCTAACGACCAAAGTTGCAAAATACACTCTTAAATGTCTCCATTTATATCAGAAAAATAATAATAAAGTAGAAATAAAAAAAGAGGAAAGAAAAAGAAGGCAACCTCCGAATTCCTCTTTATTCTTTTTCCTCTCTTCTTTATTTATTTATTTTATTTTTTCAAAACATAATCAAAAAACATTTAGAATAAATCTACCAACGTTTTGGCATTCATTCAACACTCTTTTCAAAGCAAGAAATTAGATTAAATTATTTAGATAAATAAGGTAAATAAAAATGACATAAATTAGATATAGAAATAAAGATTTCATTCATGAATTCAAAAAAATCGTTTTTTGCATTAGCTGACGGCGTTAGTTTCTGGGCTTATGGCTAAACTTTGGTGTCAGAGGCCTGATCCTATGTTTTTGCTGATTTTAACAACTCTTGGTCCTCTCGTTTCGTTTGAGGGTTTGTTGAGTTATTATGGAGAGGAAATAGATATGTGGGGTGATATGGCAGTTGCAGTTGAAGACCTGCACACGGTTACGTTCACTTTTACGAGATGCGGGATTCATCCTAGGTAAGTCACAAACTGATGGATGAAAAATATCATTCTGGTATTTTTATATTTTTTTTTTTATGGAGAATATCATCGTCGTGTAGCTTTTTTATATTTTAATTTTAACTATGAAATTTTAAAATTTGTAAACCTTTCAAGTTCAGAAGATTTAAATTTCATGTTTTAAATACTCCGTTCTTTCCAGAATGGACAGAAAACCGAAAACTTCAAAACAATTACCAGTACCGCGAGTAGTTGGATCTCGCACAGCATTGACAGTTTTACTTCCAGTTCCTGATGCCATATATTCGTTACTCCCACTAGTTCCTTCTTCCAGACAAAGTCTCTCTTTTAATGTAACACCAGTCTTTTTTAATATTGGCATTAATGAAATGGCTTCCCTGGCGGAAAGTCTGGGCACTACAAAACCACAAGAAAAGAGTAACGTTGATAATTTCGATAGACTCAATGAATACTATCTTCGTTTTAAGAAACTAAACTTGCCTACAGAGCCGTCATCTACCAGAAGTACGTTTTTTACTTTTCACTTAATTATCTTAGTTATTTTTTATTCGTTAAATTCTAAACTCAAGATTCTGATTCTTTTTCCTGAACTTTCTTTATTCATTTTTCAGTGGGTACTCGTTCGCCCTTGAACCAAACGCTGGCAGACATGATGGCAAATTTGAAAGCTTGCGTTCAGGCAAAAGTGAACAAAAACGTTAATGTTTTGCAACTGTCTTCCCAAATTTGTCGTCGAATGCGAGGAATAAGATTTACTAGCTGCAAAAGTGCCAAAGATCGCACAGGAATGTCGATCACTTTAGAACAGGTCAATATTCTCGCGGCTGAATATCATCTCGCAGAACATGAATTTATCAGGGCGCTTGACTGCATGCGAAGGTGAATATTCTATATCTATTAACAGTATTTATTTTTCGCCCGTATAAGGAATCGATTCAAAATTGGAAACTAATTTCTTCAGAAAACTTAAGAATTACTTAATGTTCAGGGCTTGGACTCACGCCACTATTGAGACTAATTGACACTTTTTGAGCGATGCCGCTATTTTGCCACTATTTTTTTTTAAATTCTACTAATGCCACTATTTTTTCGTAATTTGCCGCTAATGCTACTATTTCTTCACTTTCACTTAAAAAATATTTTTGAACTTCGATGATTGGCTGAAATAACATGTCCGCCATCTCAAGTGCAGAAATATATACCGGAAAATAGTCCCAAAGGGTAATATAAAAAAAAACGCCACAAAGTCGTTTGGTGGGCGCATTCATTATAAGTTGTATTTTCAATTGTGATCATTTCTTGAACACTATGCTTCCTCATAGAGGATTGTTTTGTTATAAAGAAATAATTCTTTGACAAGAATCGGGCTGATATATTTTCTATGATCGTGATAAAAGACTGCCATGATAAGAGTATTTTAGATTTTAAAAGGAGTCTGAGGGGATGGAAAAGGCGATTTCTCCTGTGCCTTTATTATTTATTTCTTATTGCTTATTATTATTTATTGTTTGTTTTTTTATTTTTCATAGGTCATAGAAGGTTTTTATATAGTTCAATACATTCATTTCATCAACACGAATAAATTTTATACGTAAAATATTGGTGCATTTCGAAAATTGACAATTTTTTATCCTCTTAACGTTAAAGAAATTGACAAATCTGTATGTATCATAATTTTACTTGTCATGCAGTCCTATTAAATACATTAATCGATTTGTCTCATCATAACAAATTAATGTAGTAATATGTGAGGCAAAATGTGAGCGATCCGAGGCCTGCGCGATTTATATTATATATTATTTTTAAAAATTCATGCCACTATAGACACTATTTTTTATCTCGGAACTGAGCCCAAGCCCCGACTGTTTCAAATTTAGATCCATTTCAAATTCGAAAGCTTTTGAGTTTAGATGTTTTTGAATTTATCAATGTTATACAGAAAAATAAATTCAATTTTTAGTGAGGGATGTCGAAGAGACAACACCTGGAAGAATATTGGCGTAAGAAAATACGCATTCAACAGTCTTCAGATCCTCACTCTTCCGAAACTTTATCGTCCTCCAACTGGAACGTACGGTTCGGCACAAACTTAAACGAAAAAAATTGTTGTCTATTTGTACAAATTAGTAATATATACCTTCCCAGCAAACAAAGTTGGTCGATTTCACTTAAAAAGTAGCGGATGAATCTCAAGGTGCTAAAATTCTGTTAATTGTATATTTTTCTTAACCGTCGATTGTAGTTTGTTAAAACCTTAATGTAAAGAAATGTACAGTGCCATTCTTTCGATTTCGAAAGCATTGATTGCAGTTTTTTTCTGCGATAGAAACAAAGTTGTAGGATTTAGAGAGGACTTTATTTTCAATCATGTAAATATCTATATGTTAAAAGACTTGTACAATTATTTTTGTCTCTTGTACGTAACTTCTATTTTGTCTATTATTTATTAAACTTGCGCTTCTTTCCATAATGTTTAGTTTAAATGCTACAATTTTTTATTCAGGTATTTTAAACAAATTTTTACAGTTATTATAGTCAGTTTGGTTTAAAGGTGTTGCAGCGGTTGACTGAAAATGTTGATAAAATATTTTTCTGAATTAAACCAGGTAAAAATGCCTTTTTTGTTATGAAATTGGGCGTTTTCACTAAAAAAAAACATTTAACGACATTTTCAATCATTTTGCAACAGCCTTGGGGCTGTTGATGTCAAGCCATAACCACAAAATTGAATAACCTTATTTTACTAGATAAATACTATAGAATCAAATATTTTTTAGATACTAAGCGGTACTCCTTTTCTGAATAGAAGTGTGTTTATAGAGGTAAAAACTGTTTAATTTAATCATTTTTGCGCAAAATGAAATTTTCGAATGGTAACCTTAACTTACCTGAACATTCGAAAATTTCATTTTACACAAAAATTATTAAAGAAAACAGTTTTTCCCTCTGTATACATACTTCTATTCAAAAAAGGAATACCGCTTGGTATTCAAAAAATATTTAATGCTGATATTTATTGAGTAAAGTGAGGCAATTGAATTTTTAGGCTAGAGCTTGAGTTCAGGGCCTTGAGGCCGCATGTAATTAATATAATACTTACTCGATTCCTACCTTACTGATATTTATTCTGCCACAACTCACGTCCACATAAATTGAGACATCGAATCAAAAATTTGGGATATATTATATAAAAGGCACTAAGGAACTTTTGTATGGTCCTAAATTTCTGAAAATACAAAGAATTCCAAAAAGATTTTTTTTGTATTTCTAGAAATTTATGACCAATCAAACGTTCTTAGTGTCCTTTATTTAATTTCCCAAATTTTCAACTCAATTTCTCAATTCGCGTGAACGTCAGTTGTTGCAAAAGAATGTCGGTAAAGTAGGAATCGGATAAGTATTACATGGCCTTAAGATTAGAATTTGTAAAATGTAGCAGTTTTGAGATTACACTGGACCACATTAACACTCACTTTAATATAAAATATACTAATCTAAAAGATTCTAGAGGATTTGAAAACGATGTAACCTTAACGGTACTGAAAAAATTCAGTCTGAATATTCTGTAGTATCAACTTTAATGTACCTTTACACTAAAAAATAGGGCGGTTCAGTTTTTTCCAAACTCTGATGCTTTCGATTTTAAAAGAACTATCTACTTAGGATATAAATAATAAAATGTAATTTTAGAAGGAAATATTGGTACTTAATGTAGTTTATAAAATCATAAAAAGAACGAAACTAAAATGTAATTAATAGAAAGCGTCAGCTTGGATAAAAGAGAAAAGTCCTACTGCACAAGAATCAATTAATGGTACTTTATTTGAAAGTAATCGCGTAAGAGGGTTTCTTGCCGGAAATTATACCTTCTGTATTTCAAAACAAAAAAATAGGGTGAATAATCATCCTGCGCAAATAAATCGTAAAACTGCCGTATTAATTACACTTCCTGAGAAATAAATGTTTACAATGAAATTATTTATGGAGTTTCTTTTTATTTTTCATTCGATTGTGATGATAAATTAAATCAAAACGGCATAATTGTTTTATTTTAAGTAATGCCCAATCAATTTGCAATTTCAATTTTTCTATTCAAAACATTCAGGTATTAAGAAACAATAAAATGAGAAGAGTTATGTAGTTTACTTTGTCAAAATAGATTTAAAGTAAGTTAAAGAACCAAAACTAAGTATTATTTAGATTGTGTAGGATTTCAACTCCTGTGGGTTATCTACATTAATTAGAAGTAGTGTACGAAACATTTACAGTCTTTTAGAATAAAAATAAAATAATCAAATTTACGATAAACTATACTATTATTGTTATTTTTTATTTTATCTCTTGTAGTACTTAATTTTTATTAAAATTATGTGTTTTTAGTATTATTAATTTCTTGATTGTGGTATCTTTCGATTTCGGAGTAATAAAATGATAACTCTAGCTTATTTTTTTATACAATATAAAATAAAAGTTGTTTAAACCTTTTTAAATGTTAAACTCTGACCGACAATTCGACTTCTCTCGAATCGACATCGATCAATCGATTTTGAATATCGCGCACACACCCACAGTCCACACACGAGGATAGTTAAAAATAGATAAGAAAAGTGCATTTTTTACGATGGCGTCGAATATTATTAACCGGTTAAATGTTGCTTTGCGAAAAATCGATTGTTTAGTGGAATTAATTTTTAGAGGTGGATTTCCACCACGTAAGTAATTTGAATTATCATTTTTTATTTTTATGACTTTTATCAAAGTAGAGCTTCGTTATCCTAACCTCATAATTGACCTGGTGGACTTGATATCCTTGATATTACAGTTGTTAATCTAATATTAACGTTATTGATTCGAAAAAATTAACTTAACATCAAACAATTTTTGAATTGCCATTAGCGAAAAAAATACTTTTCATCTGATTCGTGATTTCATAACATAACCTCAAGTATATCATGCACTGTAAAAAATTTTCACTGTAATTTTACCACGTTGAATGTGGGCTCGATTATTACCAACATGTAACGTTGGATATTCACAGAAATCGGTGTTTTTAGTTTTAGGTTATGTGAAATCACACCTCGGTTTTGTATATTTACAAGCTGGTTTGGATTTTCAGGTTATGGTAATTCTCCCAAATGGAGTGTATGAAAATTCCAGCATGCTGTAATTTTTCCTTACATTCGTCAATATTACAGGGTAGACTCAAAAGAATTAATTTTTCGTATTTTAATCGTCTTTCTACTTAATAATTGTAAATTAATGAAATTGGAAGAAAAATATTTTATTACAGAAAAGGG
>JAUMHM010000031.1:25249482-25262767 GCA_032362435.1 Melikaiella ostensackeni | reverse complement strand
TTTCATTACACCAAAAATTTTCATAAGAAAGTATATTTCATTTCGATCTTTAAGAAAAGTTAAAATGATTGTTTTTCCAAGGGTCTATGCAGACGGTCAGTTTTCAACCATCTCTCGATGGCTACACTTCGTTTTTCTGAGTTTTCTTACAGGTGAAGAATTTTTCTCATAATATAAAAAGTTCATATTAAAAGAGTGGATTAATGTTTCTATCTTTAAAAAGAAGAAGAAAAACAACAAAATTAAATAATTTTTGAAAAATAATTGAAATGTTTGTTCAATAGTGTTGTGGTGAAGTGTTTGCAAAACGTTGGATTACAATTTTCTAGATTTTATACGCAGGAAGTTATATAAAAAATTATTTTATCCACTCTGATTTGTCTGTTTTTGTTGATATGGTTTTCAGTGTAATTGATAAAAAAATTGCTGGAATGTGATTTTATGATAGATGTTACTGAAAGTCGGGTGTAGGGGTATCGAAGAATTCTATTCAATTAGTAAAAACTTAGATTGGATGCATTACAGAAGGATTTATTGATAGAATGCAAGTTTTGTAGGTTTTTTCCAAAAAATATATTTCATATCAACCAGAAAATATGTTCTGACTTCAATAAAGAAGATAGCAAAGAAACTTTTAATGAGAATACTAATAAATTTAATAAATCTCTTCGAATTGGTTTAAAAAAGCTGCCATGCACAGATCCACATAACTTTATAGTGTTTTCTATTTTAGAATAATTAAAAAATCTTGATAAGAAAGTGAATTTCACGTTGATCTTAAAGATTTTTGACTTCAATAAGAAAATGGAAAGACTGACCAAACAACATTTGTAATAAAAAATGTTTTATTTATACATTCAGGGAATATTTGAATTTAAGTAATATATGTGTCATTATTTATAACTGTAGTCGTCCTATAAGTTACTCCTGATGAGAAGTCTAAATTGGCTTCGAAACATGTTGGTCCCCAGTAGTATAAAAAAGACGGAAAAAAGGAAGAGTATGAGGTTGGGTTTGATTGACTCTTTCTCCTTCTCCCTCTTCTTTCTTTTTTGTCTTTACATTTATTTTACATTTTCCTCTAATGTGCCGGAAAAGCGGATAGTCTCGAAGTCTAGTTTTGATTTGTGAACTTTTTGGGTGTTCCTTTTTTAGTACACCAAAAATTTTCATGAGAAAGTAGATTTCATTTCGATCTTTAAAAAATTTTAAAAGAGAGACATTAAGCAAGGATTGGTTCCAATCTGCAGGGTTGCCTATGAATACTTAAGATTTCTTTTAATTGAGGTGTTAATAGTCAACTCAATTTACCAAAAGATATATATTTTATTTAAATATAGTTTATAAGTCTAAGGAAGTTAACAATTTTTCAGAAATGTATTATTGGTTTAGATTATTACCTTTTTCTTTTTTGAAAAATGGAATAATCTGAACACAGTAAAAAATAATGTTCAAAATGATACGGGAATCAATATTATTTTGATATGCAACAGAAATGATATCGAAATCAAGAGCATTTTGATCGGCCAGAATTAATGATCGATTTTTGAGATCATAATGATTTGATTCAGGTTCATGTATAATTAAGTCAAGCCAAGATGGCCGACGTTCTTGGAGTACTTTAGCTCATATGCGGGCTTTTTATGATTTCTGATCTAGCAGTGTACTTGAAAAGTTCAAAAATAACGAAACTTGATAACAGAATATATCTTCTGTTAAGTTTAGTTGTCATTTGCACGCCTTTAGACAAAATATTTAGGTTATTATATCCGCACCAAAAACTGGCGGCCATTTTGCTTATGCTGACAGATAACCCTGAAAGCAGATCAAAATGATTCGATTGAACACATCATTATCATCTGGACAGTCAAATGATCGCTGCACAGTAAAAAAAGGATCATTTTTGTTACAGAGCATGTTGCTCCAGCCATCATTTGACTCTCGAGATCATAATGATCTGTTCAATCGGATCATTTTGATCTGCTTTTAGGGTCATCTGTCAGCATAAGTAAATGACCATCAGCTTTTGGTGCGGATCTAATAACCTAAATATTTTGTCTAAACGCGTGCAAGTGACAACTACACTCAACAGAAGATACATTCTGTTATCAAGTTTCATTATTTTTTAATTTTTCAAGTACACTGCACGATCAGAAATCATAAAAAGCTCGCATATGAGGTAAAGTACTCCAAGAATGTCGGTCATCTTGTGTCGACTTGATTATACATGAACCTGACTCAAATCATTATGACCTCAAAAATCGATCGTTAGTTCCGACCGATCAAAATGCTCTTGATTTCGGTATAATTTTTTTGCATACCAAAATGATATTGATTCCCGTATTATTTTGAACATTATTTTTTTACTGTTTGGAGCAAAATGCTTAAAAATGATCCTTTTTTACCGTGAATAGATTGGTTCTAAATCTACCCACAATAATACGTATTTATAACTTCCTTACATTCTGCGCATTACTTGTCACACACTTACACACTTATTGTAGATACTAAATTGGAATGTGACGTGTTTAATTTTCATGAATCAAAACCTAGAAATAATATTTAGAAATATTTGAATGAAATTTAAAATTCAAAAATACATAGAGTGCATCTCTTTACAGACGTGATAGAAATAAAATGGTATTTTCATGGTAGGCCTTATCAGCAATGATAAAGTGCATTGTGAGCATGCTCACTGTCTCCGGTTCCCATTGCTCCTTTTTTATCTTTCAAGTAGAAAATTATGTTCGCCTTAAAATGCTATCTCAAGTTTTCGAAAGTAGCTTCCCTAAATTCCATAATTTATAGGGGACCGTTTTTTATACTCATTCATTTTTCGTAATACATATAGTTGTGTTTCTCTCATCTTTTAAACAGCTTATCAAAACGAGGAAGAAAATATTATGATAAAACGGAAATGAGTATCGCGCGAGCTTCATTCGCATTTTCAAATATGCATGGGTGCATCTCTCTTATAAAATTTATTTGAATTCTTCATTTAATCAGATTTTCTTCTGAATTTTCCCTTCACAGTTTAAGATTTTCGAAATAGAGGCAGAATATTTGTATGAGCAGGGCTCCATTGGTCATTCAGAATAAAATACAGAAATCAGCATTCGTTTGGATAAAAAATATATATTTTCAAATTAGCATGGCGACGTTTCGGTCCTAATTAGACCTTTTCAAGCCTTTGAGAAAAAAACCTAAAATAACAATCCTATATTTGAGACAACAGCAATATAAAAATCAAAATGTGTAAAAAAATTGGAAAAAGAATGATTAAAATCTACAATACAGCAATCATGTAAAAAATACTTACAAACGAGATAATACTTCTGTATGAATAAAAAATATTAATATCCATTGTCATAATTTCCCAAACTTAACATCGGTCAATGCCAAAAAAACGAAAAAAGAAGGTGTGATGAGATATTTAAAAAAAAAACTTTCCGACTAGTCTGAAAAAAAAGTTTCATAAATAAAACTGTAATTTAATATTAAGAAAAATCAAAGTATGTAAAGTTAAAAGAGCATGTAAATGATGTTATGTCGAAACTTAGTTATGAATTGAGTTTAAAAATAACTTACCAATTAAAAAATATTGCATCGAAAAATTCCCATTATTCTTTTTGCAGTAAGAGTTAGAACGGAAATATATATTTTTAGATGACATTTTTAAAATAATTAGAACGGCACACCAAATATGAAGGTATAAATTTGGTTTGCAACAAAATTATCCAAGAATGTAACAGTCTTTTGTTTCTTTATATTGAGATAGTTTTTCGTATCAATTGAATACCGTTGCAGCAAAAACGATACTCCAGATTCAGTGTGGTCGCGGCACAATTAAAAAAAAATGGATACTTAACTGTAATAATACTCATTGTTTCTTAAATTCATTTATCACACAAATGTATTTAATTACTTTATTTTCATTCAGATATTTGATTTTCAAAATGCAAAGGTACAAAATAATGCCACATTAATTATACGCATTATAGAAAAGAGAAAAACTCAAATTTTTCAATGTAAAATTGAATTGAATCAAATCAGACGTACCGTAAACCGGGGCTAAGCGGCGCTTGTGGGGAAAAGTGGCGCACTAGAGGTGTGCACTCAGTCCAATCGAAGTTCCAATGCAAATTAGAACGTATTCGGGCGAATTTAAAAATGAAAAATTTCGAATTTCAGCATAACAAGTTCAAAAAAGGGGTACAACTCTGAAAAATGTGACCAAAACTGAAGCTTAAGAGATAAGTTTCGATTTTAAAAAACTAAACATAACGTTTTTAATGAGGCTATGAAAGTGCTGAAAAATGGTTATGTTTTAGTGTTTTCAAAACACAATTGTCGTTCATTATTTCCCAATAAGTTTACTTTTGCAGTTCAAAGATTGTTGAATACATTTTATATGATTCAATTCAATTTTGCATTGTAGAATTTGAGTTTTTCTTTCTTCTATAATGCACATAAATGTGACATTTTGCTTTGCATATGCATTTTGTAAATGAAGTTTCTAATTAAAAATGAAGTAATTAATTTAATTGATGTAATAAATAAGTTCAAAAGGCATTGAGTATTAATTAGTAAGTATCCAAATTTTTAAAAATTATGCCGCAAGCGACTTCACCGAAATGAAACGGAAAGCTTGTAATAAAATTAATTATACAATTTGTCTGAATATTACTTTCAAAATCAATTATTGAAATTGTAACCTTGGTATTCAACCTGGAATTCAGCAGTAGAATTTCATTAAATTTTTTGTGTGAATAGTAGTCACTTTTAGTCACTTTTTAGCTTAAATTAATCACATTTGCACTTTTTTCAAGTACACTAGTCTGTGGCAGCCCCGTGTATAAGGAATTAATTAAAAAGGATTAAGGAAACAAAAGAATTTTTATAGAATAATCCTAACCTTTTAATAACTAAATCGAACAAAGAGAATGTCACAGTTATACAGAAAAAGAAGATTACATACAAAAAATATTACAACTTTTAGAAGACAAAAATACATATGAAATGATCAAAAAACCCTACAAATAAAATCCAGAATGATCTTAACAACATAGTCAAAGAATGGTGGGCTGACACTAAAATTTACCCACAAAAAAACTTACAATTTCTTAAGTTGCACAAATGGTGTGCCACCACTGATAAACCAAATAAACCTCTCAGACTGGTCACTTACATTATCGGTTCACCATTTGATAATCATTCTCAATTTTAAAAATCTGTTCTCTGCAATATTACAAACAATTCAGAATACAACCCTAAGAAATTCTTAGGAATTTATCGATAAAATAATCACTTTAATGTACCAGAAATGCCGTTTCTATGTTTTCTAATATAGACCCTAACTTAGCTATACTTTAATAAATAAAAAATGGAATTTAATTCAACCATACAGCACAGTTTGGTGAATAATTAGATTTTGTATAGGCAGTGCTCATCTGAAATTCGACTTTATGACTTATAAACAAAAATATGGCACGCCAATGGGCTCACCCATATCATCAGTGGTGTCAGAACTTGTTATGCAAGACATGGCACGGTGTGTCTCGACCAACTTCAACCCAAAAGGGCTCTCACCTCTTCTTTTTTTTGCTAATCTCGTTTCTGTAATATCCCACGCTCATTTTGAGACAAAAAATTCCTAGAGGGATTTTTGAATGAACTTTATTTTTTATTTTTATTTGGAGGTTGTTATGTATATCTTCAAGGAAATAACTCCAAAGCTTATCTTCTTTGACTTGAAGTCTGTGATTCGGCATCCAAAAAAATGCTCTAAATGTTGAATACCTTTGAAGACTTTGAATTTATTAAAATGATTTGACAGGTGCATAAAGTCAGTTTTAATCAGTTTTTTTTAAATTTCTCCTTTTCAGAGCATGTGACACCCGATTCCTACCCTACCGACGTTTTTTTGCAACAAGTCACGTCGACAGGAATTGAGACATCCAGTTGAAAATCTGGGAAATTACATAAAAGGCACTAAGAAACGTTTGTATGGTCCAAAATTGTATTTTAATTGTATTAATTGTATTATTTAATTGTATTCCCAAAATTAATTGTTTTTTTGAAGCTTCAGAAATTTAGGACCATACAAGCGTTTCTTAGTGCCTTTTAATTAATTTCTCAAAGTTTCAACTCGATATCTCAATTCTTATGGACGTAAGTTGTTGCCAAAAAATTTCGGTAAAGTAGGAATCAGATAAGTATTACGTGGCCTTAAATAAGAATTTGTGTACAATTTTCCGTGACACTCAACAAAATTGAAGGTTCTATCTCGTATAGTTTCGGAGATATGGATTTCAGAACGTATTTTTTAGCGAAAATTTTTTTGACCTTTTCTTTTAATTTTAGTTCCCGTAAATTATCTCATTTCCTGTGCATCATAGATGAAAATTATACTTATACACTCGAACTCTGATATAGTCCCATCCTGTTTAAGCCTTCCTAGAAATGCTGGCCCATGCGGTTTCTTAGCGGGCAGGGAGCAGCGGGGAGTGTAAACAGTGCATCGCCACCAGTAGCAGAGCATTGAAAGGGGGAAATACCGCAGTAAATAATTCCATCAGCTGTCAGCACATGTGTCAGTTCGTTTTTAGTGCTTAGCGAGTTCACACGGCCCTGACTGTTTACGTTTCGAGAGATCTGGTTTGGGGGCAAGGTCAGTGCGAAGCAACTGCCGAAACTGTCCTTATATTGGAGTTCGAGTGTATAAGTTGAAGTAGACTTAATTTCCATCAAATCTAAGAAAGAAGAATGCTCTATCTCTCATAAGTCCGAACTTACGGTGTCCTGAAAAATACCATATTTAATGAAATTTTGTCAGGCATTGAATTTTTTTGAAATAACTTGTTTCTGGTGCTCTTCACGTAAAAGGTTGTTTTTGTGAGAATAAAAATACGTGCAATTCTTTGTAAAACTAAAAGAAATCAATTTGAATTAAAATCGATTATTATATATCTTTTTTCTTATCATTAATATTGTTTTTTCGAAAAAACTTATCTACGAGGCACATGAAATGAGATAATTGACCAAAACTGAAATTAAAAAATTTTTCATACAAATTGTTCACTAATAAAAATTCTGAAGACCATATTTCCCAAACTCTAACAGATAAAACATAAATTTTTTTCAGTTTTACGAGAAATTTTACAAAGTAGAATTCTTGTTCAGGTTATTTTAGAAAAAGGATGCTCTGAAAAGGAGAAATTTCCAAAAAACTGATTAAATTTGACGATATGCATGTGTTTCAAATAATTTTAGATGAATTTAACCAAAAAGGTGGATGAGGTGTCAATAAAAGAATTAGCTTCTCAGACACAATTGTAATGTTTAACAAAGGTTATATAGAAACTGACTGGTATCTGAAACCTATAGCGTCAGGACGCACGCTTAATTTTTCTCTAACCATCACATTTCTCACAAGAGGGGTGTTGTTTTCTCCGTAGTTGACTGAGCAATAAATTTGCCAAACCTGAATTCCATAAGAAAAACATAGGATTCATTTATGTAACCTTAATTAATAATAATTATTCTTATGAATGTATTAAAAGTAATATGTATCGCAAAAATACGAAAATTCATAGAGAACAAGAATGTACAATCAAAACAAATTATTGAAAATCAATAAATTTTTCTAGAGTTATTGTTTACCATATCACAATGATATATCACCATATCATTTACCATTTACCATATCGCAATATGACCATATTTAAATGTTCTTTATTTGTCTGTACTAAGAATCTGTAAAAAATTAAATATCATCATTATCTTCTTGATAAAAAATAAACTTCAGAACACTTTTTTGCAGTCTACTAAGGATAAAATACCTAAATTTGAAAAAACTAATCTCGCCTACGGAGTAAGATGCATAAATTATGGAAGATTGAATGTTGGACAAAGAGGCCCTTAAGAAGTAGAATCTCTGAGCAAAGAACATCGCAAAATGAAAAACAAAGTCAGCATTATGTAAACACGCAGTTGACTTTAATCATAAGTTTAAATGTAACAGCAAACATGTTGAAATATTCGATCTAGAAAGAAATTATCACAAAAGGAACATATTAGGAATGTTCCATATTGTTAAAAATGCAGGTACTGTGAATTTTAGATGAAATTCTAAAAATTTAAACATAATATATCATGATATGATAGTCATTTGGGAAACTTTCATAAATTTAAACTTCTGAGTAAACTTTCATAAATTTCAACTTGTTGGAAAACTTTAATAAATTTGAACTATGTACATAGTAATCTTCTCAGTTCCTAACCTTCATTCTTGAAGCAGACCATAACCATGTGGTCTGCGCTCATTTTAATATTTATCTCAAATTTTTAGTTTATGAAACATGTCTTTTTCAAATCAAAATCATCTTTAAAATCAAAATCATTTTTAAAAAAACATGTTACGCATAAAATCTGTAACTTATTTTGTAACTTAATTGAATCTTTTTGTAACTAACGAGAAACGTCTCTTTTTTTGTAAATTCGTAATTTGAGTAGTTACGATGATACTAACGTACATTCTCTGTATTTTCAGTCTTGACGAGGCCATGATATCATGGCGAAATGCATAGACAATTTTTCCGCATAACTTAGTGTTGTATTATTACTTATCTTCAACATTTTCAGACCTAAGACCAATACCAAACCAATGTCTTTTTCATAAAAATCTGGTCTGAAAAATTCAAAATTAATTAATTTATTTTGCGAGACACATGTTATGAGTTTGACTTTGTAATAACAATAATTCCCCGACTTTCTTTCCCCGAATTTCTTTCATTTCCTGATTAAACAAAATATTTTACCTAAAATTTGAGCTCTAGTGAACACTAAACAACGACATGGTTACTGGGCGGCATCCTTTCATTGTGTACATTTCTATACCAGAGAAAAAGGTTTACTTTTATATTTCATTCATACATATAAAATATTGAATGTATTGAGTCGTTTTTAAAATTCTTTTTACCTAAAAAAAAAATTACTATACTTATGTGTCTTTAGAAAGCGAATGCGGTTATTGAGGTTACACTCAGTGTTGAGTGAAGTTTCGTGAATGTAAAGTACAGAGACTGCATTCATATTCAGATTTTATGACATTATTTTACGAGTTTGTGGTATTATAAAAGTTCATTAACACTTTGGAAAATAATAAAAATCGTTCTTTGAAGAAATAATTTTAAAATATTTGAAAACTGGCAATGTCTATTTCTGAATTATGTATTACGTAATTGAATCTTTAAGAAGTTACATTTTGATATCGAGGATAGTCTTTTACCAACTTATCTTTGTATGTACCTATAATTTAAGACTCGAGATGTAAAATGTGATTAGATAATGCACGCGGGCGAGTTTCCTTGGAATAATTTAGTTAACGAACTTCATTGCCAGAAGTGTTAGCAATTGAGTCTACAAGTGAAAAAAAAATTAGTTTTAAAATATGTCGGAAACAGAAGTTATTCTTTTGCTACCTGGTAAAAAACAAAGCTCGTTACAGTTCCTAAATAACAAACTAACTTGCTACGCTCTATACCTTCTGCCAGTTTTGAATTTAGTTTTTTGATTTGAATTGGCCAAATTTTAATTACAAATTTTGAAATGTAATTGACAATTACTCAGGACGAATAGCTGAAAAATCTTCCTGAACTTAGAGTCATCTAATAATCCTTTGGATTGACTTAATATTGGGTTTGTAATATGGTGGTTATAATTAATGACTAATTCTTGCGAGGAACAACTCACGATACCGATTCTCGGCAAAAATAATTTTTGTCTTGCCTGTAATCATGAGTGCAATCCCCATCATCCTATCTTTTGTTTCAGAAAATAATATGATCTTATGCTGTCTCGTGATGCAAAATGCAGATCAGTAACTTTATGCCTTTGTATTATCGCGTGCAGTAGAATCATATCCTCTGACTCATTTGCATACCCTCACCCATGGCTTTTCGATATAAACGAGCTAATACCCTTAGGGACCATCCATAAATTATGTAACACAGTTTTTGGCAATTTTTTACCCCTCCCCCATGTACTAAATCGTAACAAAATGGTTTGGACCTCCCCCACTTATGTTATGTAATTTTTTCAAATATGTTCAACCGTACCTTATTAAATACAATTTAGTGAGTGAATTACTAAATAATTAGAAGGTATACGATTATATATGCGGTCCTGAATGTTTACTCACTCGTCGCTTTGAATCCGGTTGAAACTAAATTTTAATATCGCCCGTTACTGTGCTGACCAGACAGATTTTTACTTTAATTTTATTGAAGTAAATGGAATATTTTGTATTTATTCAATTCATTTGCATTAATTTGTAATTCACCCTGAATTCTCCTAAATTTTCTTAAATTCTTCTGAATTAACTCCAACTTTACAAAAAACACTGGAATATTTTGGAACTTTTGAATTTTTTAAATTCATTTGAATTTGTTTGGAATTTACCCTACATTCTTATTAATTTATCCTAAATTTTTCCAAATTCTTTTGATTTTTTACTTCTCCCTGAATTCTTTTTAATTCACTTGAAATCTACTCAATTCAGTGGATTTTTTAAAAATTTACTCTAAAATGTTTCAAACTTACCTTGAATTCTTAGGCATTTCATCAAATCCTTTTGGTTTCCCTTGAATTTTTCTAAATTCTCTCAAAATTTAATGAATTTTTTCAATATTTTTGAATCGTTTTCAATTCACTTGAATTTTTTATAAATTCTCCTCGAATTTTCATGACTTTTCTCAGGTTTATCAATGGGTATTCACCAATTCTATTCACTCCCATTTATCTGAATTCAATGGAATTTTTTTGGATTCGAAAAATTGTATTGCATTTACTTGGATTATTTTTAATTCATCTTGAATTTGTATGAATCTTATCAAATTTTGATAATTTTTTACTCCAATTTTACTGAAATAAATGGAATATTCTGTATTTTCTTTCACTTCATTTGAATTAATTTGGAATTCACCTTGAATTCTCTTGAATTCTTCTAAATTAACTCCAACTTAAAAACAATCAATGGAATATTTTTGAACTTTCGAATTTTTTAAATTCATTTGAATTTATTTGGAATTCACACTGAATTCTTATTAAAGTATTCTAAATTCTTTTGAATACTTTTGAATTCTCTTCATTTTTTTAGGTCTCCCTGAATTCTTTTGAATTCCTTTGAATTCTACTGAACTCAATGGATTAAAATTTTTTAAATTTTTGTTTAATTTACCCTGAAGTTTTTTTAATTCATCTTGAATTTTTAGGCTTTTCTTTAAATTCTGACGAATTCCCTTGAATTTTTCTAAATTCTCTCCAAATTTAATAAATTCAATAAATTTTTTAATATTTATGAATCGCCTTCAATTCATTTGAGTTTTTTAAAAATACGTCCAGAGTTTTTATGAATTTCATCGAATCCTTCTCATTTCTCTTCAGTTCCTCTAAATTCACTCGAATTTTATTTAATTCATCAAAGTCACTTGAATTCCCTTAAATTCTTCTAAATTCACTCCAATTTTACGGAAATCAATGGAATTATTTGGATTTTTGGATTTTTCAATTCATGTGGATTCTTTTAAGTTTAACTTGAATATTTTTTAATTTATTCTGAATTCCTATGAATTTATCCTGAATTCGTTCAAAGTCATCTGAATTTCTTAGAGGCTTTACCCAATTCTTTTGAACTCTTTTGAATTCAAAAGAACATTACTCACACAGCATTCATTATTGAAATCAATGGAATATTTCGGATTTTTTCATTTTTTCAGTTCATTTGAATTCATTTGTAATTCACCCTGAATTCTTATTAATTTGGCCTGCATTCTTTTGAATTCTTTTGAATTCACTTGAATTTCATTTAATTCAATGAATTTTCTCTTTTAGTTTTCTTTTTTCAAATTTACCCTGAAGTCTTCGAAACTTACCTTGAATTCTCAGGTATTTCATCAAACTCTTTTGGCTTCCCTTGAATTTTTCTAAATTCTCTCAAAATTTAATGAATTCAATGAAATTTTTAAATATTTTTGAATCGTTTTTAATCCATCTGAATTTTTCTAAAATACGTCTGAGTTTTTATGAGTTTTATCGAATTCTTCTCATTTCCCTTAAATTCCTCTAAATCCACTCGACTTTTATTTAATTCATCAAAGTATCTTGAATTCTCTTGAATTCTACCAAATTCACTCCAATTTTACGGTAATCAATGGAATTATTTGGATTTTTGAATTTTTCAATTCATGTGGATTTTTTTTGAGTTTAACTTGAATTTTTTGAATTTATTCTGAATTCTTATGAATTTATCCTGAATTCGCTCAAAGTGATCTAGAATTCTTAGAAGCCCCATCCATTTCTTTTGAATTCAAAAAAACGTTACTCACACAACATCCATTCTTGAAATCAATGGAATATCTTGGATTTTTTCATTTTTTCAGTTAATTTGAATTCATTTAGAATTCACCCTGAATTCTAATTAATTTTTCCTAAATTCTTTTGAATTTTTTTGAATTCTCTCTGAATTCTTTTGAATTCATTTGAATTCTATTCAATTCAATGGATTTCTCTTTTAGCTTTCTTTTTTTGAATTTACCCTGAAGTCTTTTAAACTTACCTTGAATTTTTAGGCATTTCTTTAAATTCTGACGAATCCCCTTGAATTTTTCTAAAAAAAACTCTCAAAATTTAATAAATTCAATTAATTTTTAAATATTTTTGAATCGTTTTCAATTCATTTGAATTTTATTTAAATTCCTCCAGGATTTTTATGAACTTCAATAAATTTTGCTCATACCGCTTAAATTCACTCGAATTTTATTCATCAAGGTCTCTTGAATTCCCTTGAATTATTTTGAATTCATTTCAATTTTACTGAAATCAATTGAATTATTTGCATTTTGAGATTTTTCAATTCATGTGGATTCTTTGGAATTTAACTTGAATTTTTTTTGAATTTATTCTGAATTCTTATGAATTCATCTTGAATTAGTTCAAATTCATATGGAATTCTTAAAGTTTCATCGAATTTTGTTGAATTCTTTTAAATTATTTTGAATTCAAAAGAACATTACTCACATTATTAATGCACATTAGTCACTTTCAGTCAATTTTAGTCACTTTTTGGGTCAGAAATTAGTCATTTTTGGTCACTTTTTCCATTTAAATAGGTCACTTTTTTACTGTTTTCAAGTAAAATAGGCTGTGACAGTCCTGGTTATACTATAATTTTCGATACAGGGATTTCGTATATATTTGTTAAAAATATTTCGTAACAGTATCTATT
>JAUMHM010000031.1:25219647-25246231 GCA_032362435.1 Melikaiella ostensackeni | reverse complement strand
ATCGTTCTCCGTCAAAAGTTCAACTGTTTTGTTGAACATTCGTCTTTTTAGATTGAAAATTCATCCTCTTGGATTAAAAATTCATCTTTTGGTAGGAGAGTCGTTTCCTTTTTTTTCGAAAGTGAATTTTTTTCATTAAAAAGTCTACTCTTATATTTTACCCTCAGAATTCATCTCTTTTGGTTATAAATTCTACTTTCTGGTTGAAAATTAATATTTTTTGGTTGAAAGTTAATTCTTCTTATTTGAAAAGTCTACTATGATATTTTTGGTTTAGAATTACATTATCTCTTTTGGGTAAAAATACTACTATTTGGTTGAAAATTTAATTGTTTTTTTTTTTTTTGAAAATTCAATTATTTTGTTAAAAAGTCATCTGTTTCGTTGAAAATTCGTCTTAATAGATTGAAAGTACGTCCTTTTGGATTAAAAATCCATTTTTTGTTAGGAAAGTCGTCTTTTTTAGTCAAAAGTAAATTATTTTTCATTGAAAAGTCTACTGTTATATTTTACCTTCAGAACTCATCTCTTTTGGTTAAAAATTCTACTATTTGGTTGAAAATTGATTTTTTTAGGTTAAAAGTTAATTCTTTTCATTCGAAAAGTCTGCTATCATATTTTTGGTCCAAAATTGATCTCTAATGGTTAAAAATTTTGCTATTTGATTGAAAATTTAATTACTTTTTCGAAAATTCAATTATTTTGTTAAAAAGTCATCTGTTTTGTTGAATATTCGTCTTTTTAGATAGAAAATTCGTTCTTTTGGATTAAAAATCCATCTTTTGTTAGAAATGTCGTATTTTTTAGTTAAAAGTAAATTATTTTTCATTGAAAAGTCAAAAGTAAATTATTTTTCATTGAAAAGTTTACTGTTATATTTTACCTTCAGAATTCATCTCTTTTTGTTAAAAATTCTACTATTTGGTTGAAAGTTAATCTTTTTTAGTTGAAAATTAATTGTTTTTCTTTGAAAAGTCTGCTATTATATTTTTGGTTTAAAATTGATCTCCTTTGGTTAAAAATTCTGCTATTTGATCGAAAATTTAATTGCGTTTTTGAAAATTCAATTATTTTGTTAAAAAGTCATCTTTTTCGGTCAAAAATCCAATTGTTTTGTTGAACGTTCGTCTTTTTAGGTAGAAAATTTGCCCTCTTGGATTAAAAATTCATCTTTTGGTAGAAAAGTCGTTCTTATTTTGAGCGAAAGTGAATTCTTCTTCATTGAAAAGTCTACTATTATATTTTACCTTTAGAACTAATCTCTTTTGGTTAAAAATTCTACTATTTGCTTGAAAATTCATCTTTTTTGATTGAAAGTTAATTTTTCTTATTTGAAAAGTCTACTAGATATTATATTTTTGGTTTAAAATTACATTATCTCCTTTGGGTAAAAATACTACTATTTGGTTGAAACTTTTATTTTTTTGAAAATCCAACTATTTTCTTGAAAAGTCATCTTTTTTAGTTGAAAGTTGATTGTTTTTCTTTGAAATGTCTACTTTTATACAGTGGCGTAACTAGAAACGTGGAGCCCTCCCTGCAAATTTTATTTAGGAGGCCCCTTTAAAAAAAAGAGCACTTCATATAATGCAAAGTATTGCCGTATTTGAAGAAAAGGACCGAGTTACAAATTACTAAGAATAAATTAAATTTTTCAATAAATTTAAAAATAAAATTTTTAATACTTTTTTGCTGCTCACCCTAGGAGGCCCCTCGCAATGCGGAGTTTCGCACGTTAGTACTTACGCCACTGCTATTATATTTTGGGTTCAGAATTCATCTCTTTTGGATAAAAATTCTGCTATTTGGTGGAAAATTTCATTATTTTTTTTGATATTTCAATTATTTTTTTAAAAAGTCGTATGTTTTTCGTGGATAATTCAACTGTTCTGTTGAACATTCGTCTTTTTGGATAGAAAATCCGTCCTTTTTGATTAAAAGTTCATCTTTTCATGGAAAAGTTATCTCTTTTTTGTTGAAAATTCAACTGTCTTTTGAAAAATTCGTCTTTCTTATTGAAAATTCCATTATGTGGTTGGAAATTCATCTATCTTCGTTGAAAGTGAACTCTTTTGTTGAAAATTCGTCTTTTTTGGTTGAAAGTTCCACTATTTTGGTGCAAATGCAATAAATTTCGACTTGAAATCTTAGGAACATGGCACCTTAAGTAATGTTATTTAAAAGAATTTGTTCCCTATTATTCATATATTTTCTTTAAAATTCGCCCTATTTCACCTGTTTTGAGAGAATTTTAGGCTGTGAAATCCGAAATCACTTTTACAATCCTTTACATTACATATTTTACCTAGGAGTTCTAAAATGTTTAATTCTTTTCAAAATTTATATGATAAAGCAATTAGTATTAAATAATCATTATTATAAACGCTTAGCAGTCAAACCGGGATATAGTCTGGAATTTTTTTTTGAAGTTTAAGTGGCCACTCTGTTCGTTACTACTATCTCTATGGTTACCACTAAGTAACTTTTCAAAAGGAAATTGTTACTTCCAATCGCTGTGTCCAATTCTGTACTGAAGTGTGTGTGTGCAGGAAACTGTGATGTCCATGCTGATAAATTTTCCTCAAAGTTGAAAATGCTACCAAAAAGCTTACAAAATGCAAATCACTGATAATTCTCTTTTATTTTTCAGATTGGAGGTTATGATGTAAGCTGCCGATGGACCAAGGTGGAGAAAAAAATCCTGGAAAACACTCCTGGTTGAGTTGTTGGAATCTTCGGGCTGGATCGAGGATTGGGTTGAAGAGATGCAAGATCGAGGCTGAATAAACAAACTAAAACTCGAGTAATCGAGTTTAGAAAAGTAGAAATACATAATTAAAATTTGGGAAAAATGACGTTCATTGCAAAAATATCTGCTACAGTTGCAACAACCCTGATATTATTAAGCATAACAAGTGCTGCTTTAGAGGGACCCAATGTGTGCACCAGGCAATCAGAGTGAGCTTTAATATAATATTTTTTCTAACAATTTGGGTATTTCTTAAAGATCGAAATGAAATTTACTTTCTTATGAAAATTTGTTGTGTTCTAAAAAAGAAGACCCAAAAATTTCACAAATCAAAAATAGACTTCGAAACTACCCGCTTTTACGGCTCATTAGTGACAAATGTACAATAAATGTACAACAATAAGAAAAATAAGGGAGAAAAAAAAGAGTCAACTAAACCAACCTCTACTCTTTCAATGACTCCATCCCAAATTTTGTTGTATCTCGAAAGATTTCTTTTTAAATTGATAGCTTTGTTACCTTTTCTCTTCATAAATAGCATTTCCGTGAACTCTGTCTTTTTTTATTCCTTTCATGATACAAAATTTTAACATCATCCCAATAAAAGTCATGGCCATGTGTGAGTCTTTGTTTTGTAAGGACCGAATGATATCTTGCACTTCTATGAAAATTTTTTTTATGTTACTCTTTTTTTGTTTTAAGTTACCTCATTGTTTGCCCTGTATAAGTAGTATCATGAATATTATTGGGATGATGTTGAAATTTTGTATCATGAGATATATAAAAAAAGAGAGAGTTCATGGTAATGCTATTTATATAGAGAGAAGGTAAAAAAGCTATTAAATTAAAAATAGGTCTTTCGAGATAAAACAAAATTTGGGATGGATTCAATAATTGGATACATTGACTGTAGTTTTGGTCAGAATTTTGTCTATATGCAAATCAATTTTCAATTAAAGAATGAAATAGTTAACTTTAGTTTTTATTCAGAATTTTTGTCTATGTGAAAATTATTCTCAATCAAGGAATAAAATATGTACCAAAATAACAATTGCTATTAATTATCTCTGTTTTATTTTTCAGGTGATAATGGTGTTCTGATCTAATAATGTTTGGCTTGGTTGACTCTTTCTTTTTCTCCCTCTTTTATTTTTTTGTTGTACATTTATTGTACACTTGCCTCTAATGAGCCGTAAAAGTGGGTAGTTTCGAAGTCTATTTTTGATTTGTGAACTTTCTAGGTGTCCTTTTTTAGTACACAAAAAATTTTCATAAGAAAGTAGATTTCATTTCGATCTTTAAGAAATTTTGAAAGTGAGATATTAAGCAAAGATTTGTGCCAATCTGCAGGGTTGCCTATGAATACTGTTAAGATTTCTTTTAATGGAGGTATTAATGATAAACTCAATTTATCAAAAGATACCTATTTTATTGAAATCCAGTATACCAATTTGAGAAAATGAGCAATTTTTAGAAGTATGTTATTGTTTTGGATTATTACCTTTTTCTATTTTGAAAAATAGAGTAATCTGAATAGATTGGTTCTAAACCAATCTACGAAATATTTGAGTATAGTATGCTAGTTGAGTTCAATACTTTAATTTATTTATAGGTATCAAGTCACAGTTAAGGTATCTGAACAGAAACCTTACATGGAACGGGAACATACTTGGTGCTTGAGTTTTCCACCGAGGTGTTCCAAATATAAAGTAATTTATAAGACTGTATATAGCACTCAGGTGGGTTTTAAAATTTCAAATATTGTTTATCCTGTATGAGTAATGTCTTTTTTAGTGTTAACATTTTATTAAAATTTTTTGTTATTTTACAGACGTTAACTAAACACAAACCAGTCGAGGAATGTTGTAAAGGTTACACTTTGACAACAGATGGAGAACGTTGCATTCCTGTGTGTTCAGAAGATTGTCGCCATGGCCGTTGTACAGCTCCGGACGTATGTACTTGTGAATCAGGATACGGTGGTCCATTTTGCGATATCAGTGAGTTGATACTTAAATTGTATTAAATAATTAAAATTCTCTTGATAATTCTGCAACTAGGCTGTAATTAGCTGACCCAAAGGAAAATTATCAATTCTCATAAATTATGAATATATCCAATGAGTTTTGAATCGTTCTTAAAGCTCTGATTTACCAAATATCTCGAAAATGTCGAACACATTGTTTTCGAAAACCTGATTGGCTTTTGAATGTCTTGAAATTGCTCAATGTATTACATTTGAAATTAAAAAATGAAATCTGCTGCTAACTTTCAATTTGTTTACATCTTTTTATTCAATTTGTTATCGTCATGGTGGCGAAATATTTAATTATTCTTGCAAATACCATCTAATTTGATGAGAGAATTAAATCCTAATTTGATTAAATGAAAAAAATTAGTCATTGCCGTTAATTTTTCAATGTCGAGGGGTTGATCATTCGAAATGTGAGTATACACCAGATATTAAGATTTCAAAGGATTTCAGGGGATTTTTGACCAATTGAGGCGATAACAAAGAATGCTATGGGATTTCAAGAATGTAAAAAGATTTCAAGCAATTTCAAATAATTTTTAGATACTGTAACGAATTGTAAAAAAATGCAAAGATTTTTACCGAATATCTATGAATTTTAATCGGTTTAAGAAGATTTCAAGGAATTTTAAGAGATTTGAACGATTTTGTAAAAGTTTTCAATTTCAAAATATTTCACGGGATATTACAAAACTTCTTAAAGTTTCAAGTGGTTTCAAAAGATTTCAATAGATTTCTAAAGACCCCCAAATATTTTAAAAGATTGTAAGGATTGTCGAAGTATTTAAAAATATTTCAAGAAATTTCACAAAATTTCGAGTTATTTCTAAAGATTTCGAGGGGTTTCACATGATTTCAAGTGATTTCTAAACATGTTAAGAAATTTCAGAGTATTTCTAGGGATTACAAAATCAACAGTTCTAGAAAATTATGAGGCATTTCAAATAATTTCAAGGGATTTCAAACAAATGTATGGGGTTTCACGGTCTTTCAAAATTATTCAATTGATTATGAAGCATTAAATTTTTTTTAAGTGTTTCAAGTATTTGGAATCATTTTAAGGGATTTTATGGGGGCTCAGAGAAATTTATAGGATTTCATGAGCTTTCAAAAAATTTCAAGGCATGTTAAGAAATTTTGAATATGGAAATATTTTTCTTATTTCTTACACATTTTTTCAATAAAAATATGGGGTACAAGTACCGTTTGTGATCACCTTTGTCCCATTAGTAGCCATTCATAGAATATTTTCATATTAAAAATTTCTTAACATGTCTTGAAATCGTCTGGAAGCTCTTGAAATTCTATACATTTCACTGAAATCCCATAAAATCCTTCGAAATAATTTGAAATATTTGAATTGAAAGTGCGTGAAATCTCATACATTTTTTTAAAGTCTCTCGCAATCATTTAAAATGCCTCATAATTTTTTTAACCTGTTGATATTATTTGAAATCTTCAGAGTCCCATTGAAATCTTAAAAAATATTATGCAATCCCTCGAAATCCTCTGAAATTCCTTAAAATGTTTAGGATTAATTTGAAATCCTGTGAAATCTTGTGAAATCTCTTAGAATATTTTTAAATTCTTCAACATTTCTTGAAATCTTTTGAAATCCCTTGAAATCTTTCGAAAACCACTTAAAACCATTATCAGTTTCCTTAAATCTCTTGAAAGTCTTCTAAAATTAGTTGAAACCCTTAAAAATCTTGTGAAATACCTTAAGATCCTTTCATAGGCCACGAAATCTCAATAGGTTTTGGAAATCCCTTCAAATCTTTTTGAATCACTTAAAATTCTTAGAAAATCTGTGAATTCCATTGATGATTCAAAGTAACTTGCAATCCTTTTATAAGTGCTGTGAAATCTTTCGAATTATTTTGAAATACTTCGAAAATCCCTAAAATCATTTCAAATACTTTGCAATTCCTACAAATTATTTGAAATCCATTAAAACTTCTTAAAGTTTTATGACATGTCCTGAAATATTTTGAAACACATTGAAAACGTTTTGAATCTTTTAAAATCACTCGAAATCCCCAGGAATCTTCTAAAATCGATTAAAATTCATAAATATTTTGTGAGAATATTTGAAATCTTTTAAAAATTCTTTACAGTCTATAAAAATGATTTGAAATCACTTGAAATAGTTTTAAATCCCTTGAAATTCCATAACATTCTTTCTAATCTCTTAAATTGGTCTAAAATCCATTGAAATTCTTTGAAATTCCTCGATATCTCTCGAAATCAGTTGAAGTAATTAGCAATCCCTCGAAATATTTCGAAATTCTTTAATGGCAGAAATCATTAAAAAATCATTTAAAAATATTTGAAAACATAACCCTCTTTCCCCTTTTCTTGAGCTCCTTTTGCGCTATGATTCTGGTATCAGTTGTTTGAAAGATCACGTCAGACTATAACGATGACGATGACGATGAATTAATGAATATGATCGGCAGTACTTGAGGAAGTCTATATTTATGAAATTTTTTTTTATTTAGAATGTCCATTCGGCAAATGGGGCAAGGACTGCCAAAGAAGTTGTATGTGTCAAAATGGCGCAAGTTGTGACCCCTTCGATGGCAAATGTATTTGCACTCGAGGATGGAAGGGAGCATTGTGCGATGAAACATGCTCTCCGGATCGGTATGGACAGGATTGTGGAGAAGTTTGCAGATGTCAAAATGGGGGCAGCTGTCACCACATTTCTGGCGAATGCCACTGTGCTGCTGGCTATACTGGACCTCTGTGAGTTTTTTTTTAAATTTCAGTTCTAAAACGATCTATGAATCATTTTATATGTACATAGTCTAAAATTGAAGATGGTATTGAGAATTCCCGAAGTAATTCGACGGCCCCTAAAAGGACTCGAGTAACTCACGCAGTGTGTTTTAAAAACTCGTAACTCCAATGCTTTTAGACAGGAGATACGCGTTTTTAAAACGCACTACGCGAGTTACTCGAGTCTTTTTAAGAGCCGTCGATATTTTCTGTCTTAAAGTTCACATTTTATAAAGCTAATCACTCTTATCAGACTGCCTGGTTGGAAAAAGGATTAGATACAGAATTCTATCCTATGATTATCCTGTATTTCTCTTTTCATGCCCTGGTTTGTTTAAGTCTATACGTTACCATATTCTAAACATTTAATTCGTATAAACTAATTTTATGCATATTTCTGTTCAATTGCATTTTAAGTCTATCTAATTCTATCCATTTCAGTCCTAAAATTATAAACCTATTTTATTCTATCCATTTCCATATTAATACTTTAGAGGTGGATAGAATTCTTGGAAAGAGGAATGAGGTGAAACAGAACGAAAAGTGAGAAAATTGGACTGAATAGATAGACATCTGGAAAATCTAATTTATTCTAAACATTTGTTATTCGATCCATTTTTATCCTATTCTATTTAACACTTATCTGATGCCATACATTTTTATCAATTTTTCTTTCCCAGGGTGATATAAAAAAAAGAACAATATAATATAACAAATTTTATTCTTTGTCGCAATTCTATTTGCCAAGAGCTTTGATTTGCACTCTAGCACAGTTATTGTAGGAGCTAGGAGTGGTAAACGACGGATGGTCGGACGGACATTCGACGTCGTTATAACGGGTTCCGGCGTAGCCTACGAAACCGCAAAAATTAAAGAAATGTTACTTGATTGTATTAAAAAATACTATTAAAAAAATACCCAAGAGTAGGAGTTTTGAAATTTAACAAAACTTTACTGTAAAACGGGACAAAAAATAAAAGAATTTTCGGAAAGGAAAATAGGATTTCACAAAACGGGATGAAAAAGCGTCGAATTTTTACAAACGGAAGGGGATAAGTGATAAAGCAGGATAGAAATAGATAGAGTTCTTCGAATGAGAAACTAGTTGAAAATAAGATAGAATAAAAAAGGATACAATTCTTGTAAGAGGAACAGTGTAGAAAAGAACAAAAGGTGAGAAAATTTGACAGAAATGGATGGCACACTTGTAAAAAAGAATTTTTATCTTTTTCTTTTTGCACCAGAGATAAATCTAATATGAAGGTTTTTGTTTCTCATTTTTATCCAGATGCACAGAGCCGTGCCCTGCTGGTACACATGGAGATGAGTGCAAATCTGAGTGCCGCTGTCAAAACGGCGGATCCTGCAATCCCAGAACTGGAGACTGTATTTGCACTTCTGGATGGATGGTAATTTATTAAAAACTATTAATTCATTGAGATACACTTGAATAATTTCAAATTTTTATCTCTTATGACTAATTTTAATGTTCAGTTTTAAGTTTAGATTTCGATTATTGTAAATTTTTCTCAGAACATTTCTTGGATACAATCTTCATCTCTTCTTTTTATTTCAGGGCTCAGTCTGTGCAAATAGGTGTCCAGATGGCTTCTGGGGAAATAACTGTTCGATGGCATGTGACTGCTACAATGGCGCAACATGTCACCACATTACTGGCGACTGTTTGTGCAAGCCCGGGTTTAAAGGAGAAAAAGTAAGCTTTAATCACAGAGTCAAACACGCAGGTGTCGTAGAAACTTTCACAAATACGATCATAATAATTTTTGTGCTTATAAACGAGAATTTGAATTAATAATTCATACCAGTTTACTTAGCTTCAGGGTCTTATGATTTCACATCGAATCATGAATATTCTATTCTATACCAAATGAACCTGAATGGATATTTTATTTTATTTTTATTTTCAGTGTTTCAACAAGTGTCCTGAGGGAAAATTTGGCCAGAATTGCATGGGTCGTTGCTCTTGTCTGAATGGAGCTACTTGTCATCCAGTTGATGGCAAATGCGAGTGCAGTCCAGGATGGATGGGAAGATATTGCCGTGAAAGAGCTTGTCCTGATAGATTTTACGGCTCTAATTGTGAAAAGGTTCATTAATAAATAATTCATAATTTCAACACGTTTCATTCTACATACGAAACACTAAATTTTGTGTATTGCCTATACTGTTTTTATTAATTTGAAATTATATAATAATTTTGAACGATGTTCCATTTAAAGCCTTGTGAATGCAACAAGGAAAATACGGAACTTTGTCATCCATGGCGCGGTGATTGCTATTGTAAGCCTGGATGGGGTGGCAGTACTTGTTCCCGAACTTGTCCTCTTTTGACTTATGGCAAAAATTGCGAACATAAATGCAAATGCAAGAACAATTCTCAATGTTCTCCAATCAATGGAAGCTGTATTTGCGCCGCAGGATTTAAAGGTGAGGATTGTAGTGAAGTCTGTCCCGAAAATACCTATGGTGAAGACTGTGCACAGAAATGTGCATGCAAAAATGGAGCCAACTGCTTAAGGGAAAACGGACGTTGCAACTGTACCGCTGGTAAGAATGAAAATTCTTTATTTTCCGAATGTTCGGAAGCAAACGTAAGAAAAGTAATTCGAACTGCAAAATGTATAATAAGTGAAATCGAACTGTTTTCTTCCGAATATATAATACCAAGTTAAACCAAGAGAGGATGAAAGAAGTAGCAAATATTTTACATGCGTTTGCATTTTTATTTTATCTGAGTGACATGGTAAGTAATTAGATATTCGTCATTACGTACTTGTAATTTTATTAGGATGGGTTGGAGTCCTATGCGATCGTCCTTGTGACGACAAATTCTTTGGTCTGGGCTGTGAAAATAAATGCCAGTGCTATAACGATGCAGCCTGCAATCCGCAGAATGGTAAGAGTAAAATTTAATGAACATGCTTAATACTATTAGGTGTAACTTTTCCCTTTGATCTAATCTCAGCTCATAATATGCCATAATAAAAGCATGTTTCCAATTCCAGCAATTTATTGCCAGTAACAAAACATGCAGCCCATTTTTAGCTGACTTTGCTTTTACAGGCATTGATTAGAAAAGCACAGAATGACATAAAAAAATCAACATTTTAAAAGATTGTAGCCTTTTATGTACTTTTTGTCGTCTTCAACTATTTTCCCAGCATGAACATTGTCTTCAGAAAAGTTTGTCTTCTTCTTAAAAAAGTTTCAAATCTTTTTTTCCTTTTTTGTGAAATTGGACTTGTAAATGTTAAAAAATCTTTTGCACTTGAATGTTAAAGTTGCATCTTCTTAAAATCTGTTCATTGCACATGCACAAAAACTACGATATTTTTTTATTAAAAACGTGCAGGCTTATGTACCTGTGCTGCTGGGTTCACCGGTGAGCATTGCCAAGACAAGTGCGAGAACGGATTCTTCGGACATAATTGCTCACAGAAATGCGACTGTGAACCAGAAAACAGTATTGACTGTGATTCTGCTACCGGTCGTTGCACCTGCAAGCCTGAATGGAAAGGTTTGTAATTTAAAAGTCGCATTCATAGACAGGTCGACAAACTCACATTTTTCTTCTTGAACTTGTCTCTGCGGTAGAGAATCATCTTAATCTGTCGTTAAAATATTTTTTATTCCTTATAGTTCAGTCATTTGATTAAAAAGAGATAGGAAGTGTAACATAAGAGAATAAATGTGATTTGTGTCGTTTCATCTATGAACCATCAAAATATCTTAATTCCCTCAATTGCCGATCACAAACAGTTAAAGATATTGTACAAGAATAGTTTTCAAATTTATTTTTGGTCTAAATTTGTATACAAATTTCTTTTGGAAATGCATTAAGCTGAAAGAATATATAGATTAGAGAAAGGCAATGGGGAATTAAGGTGTAGGATTCGGCACAGTTTGATATTAACAATAAACAGGAATTCGGTGTGAAACACAATGTCCTCCTGGTCTTTATGGAGAAAAGTGTCATTCGCAATGCAACTGCAAGAATAATAGTTCCTGTGATGCAAATACTGGAGCCTGTGTCTGCTCCAGAGGATGGGAAGGTCCGGATTGTAATCAACCTTGTAAAGAAGGATATTATGGTGTTGGCTGTAAAGAGAAGTGTCCGGAAAAATCTCAAGGTAAGGCTTTTTTTAAAATTCGTGTTATGCGGGGTCAAGGATCACTATTAATATTCACGGGTATTTTCATACTTTATACTGGGAATTGGTATATTTCTATTCTCTGCTTTAGTTCCTAGATCTCATCTTCCACTGTTCCTTAATTACAATTTCCTCTCGATTCGCTTCAATTGCCGTAAATTGGTGAATTAGGATCAACTCTAACTTGCGATCTACGAATGTTTTTAGTTAGCAATGGGCCATACATAAATTACGTAACACTTTTTTTGGCAGTTTTTTTACCCCTCCCCCCATGTAACAAATCGTAACAAAGTGGTTTGGAACTTCCCCCCCCCCACTTATGTTACGTAATTTTTTCAAATATGTTCAACCATGTCTTATTAAATACAATTTAGTGACTGAATTACCAAATAATTAGAAGTTATTAAAATGAAAAATGCATAAAATTATAACAATGTGAAACATGCAATAAAGAAACTATATTTTTCCCTCGAAAACTAGAATTACTAGTACATAATGCTCATAAAGTGTAATAAAACGAGATTATACAAAATGCAATTTTCTCAAATCTTTTATCAAATCACTCAACGTTATACTTGTAACAATTTAGTAGTAATTTCAAAAATTGCTAAAAAACCTTCTCCCTGAATTCCCTTTAATTCTTCTAAATTAACTCCAATTTTATTGAAATCAATGGAATATTTTGGATTTTTTTCATTTTTTCGATTCATTTGAATCCATTTGGAATTTACCCTGAATTCTTATTAATTTATCCTAAATTCTTTTAAATTCTTTTGAATACTCCTGATTTTTTAAAATTCTCCCTGAATTCTTTTGAATTCACTTGAATTCTATTCAATTCAATGGATTTTTCTTTTAGTTCTTTTTTTAATGTACCCTGAAGTCTTTTAAACTTACATGGAATTCTTAGCTGTTTCATCAAATTCTTTTGAATTCCCTTGATTTTTTTTAATTCTCTCCAAATTTAATGAATTTTTTCAATATTTTATAAGCGTTTTTAATTCATCTGAATTTGTTATAAATTCTCCTTGAATTCTTATGAATTTTATCAGATCTGTATTCAATTCTTCTATTCACTCCCATTTATTTGAATTCAATAGAATTTTTTTGAATTTAGAAAATTTTATTGCATTCACTTGAATTATTTTTACTTCATCTTGAATTTGTATGAATTTGATCAAATTTTGCTAAATTTTTACTTCAATTTTATTGAAATAAATGGAATATTTTAGATTTTTTTCATTTTTCCAATTCATTTGAATTCATTTGGAATTCGCACTGAATTCTTATTAACTGATCATAAATTCTTCTGAATTCTTTTGAATTCTTTTGAAACCTCCCTAGACTCTTTTGTCTTCACTTGAATTCTACTGCATTTAATGGATTTTTTTTATATTTTCAAAGTTTTTTTTTAAATTTACCCTGAAGTTTTTTTAAAGTTACCTTGAATTCTTAGGCATCTTTTTGAATTCCGATGAATTCCCTTGAATTTTTCTAAATTCTCTCCAAATTTAATGATTGCAATGAATTTTTTAAATATTCTTGAATCGTTTTCAATTCATTTGATTTTTCTAAAAATTCTTCTAGACCTTTTGTGAATTTCATCGAATTCTTCTCATTTCCCTTCAGTTCCTCCAAATTCGCTCGAATTCTAGACCATTATCAAAGTTTCTTGAATTCCCTTGAATTATTTTTGATTCACTCTAATTTCACGGAAATCAAAGGAATTATTTGTATTTTTGGATTTTTCAATTTATGTGGAATCTTTTAAATAATTTAAATTTAATTTTTTTGAATTAATTCTGAATTCCTATGAATTTGTCCTGTATTCGTTCAAATTCACCTGGAATTCTTAGAGTATATATATTCTTAGAATATTATTAATGCACATTAGTCACTTTTAGTCAATTTTAGTCACGTAATAACATAAAATGCTGGATTTGTTGGTCAGTAACAGAAGTAAATATTTTTGTAATCAAACTAAATTTCAGATAGTTTTACATATTTTGAATAGATTTTAGAATATTCCGTGCAGTTTATTAATTTTTAATCTCAAAAGGAGGCCCGTATTGTAAAGAAAAAAAGAAATACGGAATTGAATTATAATTGAATATAAAGATATGTAGAAGCGAATACAATTAACTTTGGAATTAACTTGGAAAAAAATTCAGTATGTAATTCAAAACAAGTATTCCAATCTACAGTATATAGATTTAACAATTTATATAATAAATTATCCCTGATGAGGAAGTCTAAGTTGGCTTCGAAACATGTTGGTTCCCCAGTAGTATAAAAAGGACGGAGAAAAGAAAGATTGTGAGGATGGTTTTGGTTGACTCGTTTCTTTTTTCTCCCTTTTTTTTCCTTCAGTTGTGTACATTTACTGTGCACCTGTTTCTAATGAGCCGGAAAAACGGGTAGTCAAAAAGTCTATTATTGATTTGTGAAATTTTTGGGTGTTCCTTTTTTGGTACACAAAAAGTTTTCATAAGAGAGTAGATTTTATTTCTATCTTATGAAAAAAAAAATTAACTATATATTCTATTTCTTTTCTAGAAAATACAAGAGTAGTTAGTTTGCTTAAATGCCTTAAATAGAAATTAGAGAATGTTATTTTTTAATCATAATGGTAGTAGTATTGTAGAAATGAAATGCTTCCTCCCTTTTAACATTTATCATGGCTCGTTATTAAAACAAAAAAAAACCAATTCTGTTCTCCCTGCTCCACTGGTCAGCATTAGGAAAAAGACTGTAAGTATATTTTAAGCCTTCTGTCGCAACTGAGACAATCCAACTCATCAATTGTATATATTTTCTTGCCAAATGGTATTAAGTCATCCTGCATCATTTAATTGATTCATGAAAATAAATTCATTTTATTTTCATAGTCCGTCTCCATATTATAATATTCACTTATTACTTTATGTTTTTCGACTTATATATTGTGCATTGTCTGATCCTTCTTAATTTTATTAATTCATGAAAAATCATTTATATCATTATTCAATTTAAAAAGTACTGTTTGTAAATGATTATGAGTGGGATAAAGCTCTTATTCATGCTACATTTAAGGACATAATTAGGACAAGATACAGTTTGAATTTTATTAATACAATTTAATATAAAATATTATTTTATTATAAACAATTTTTTCAACAGGGATTTCATTGTATATTTCAGATCATTCATGGTTTATACTTGATTGCATGTTGTGTGATTTTATGTATAATTAAATTTTTTCAAGGACGATCGCATTTCTCATCAATGAAACAACATTTTCGAAGCACTGAGAAAATACATTCTTTATCTCCAAAATTTAATTTTTTGAGTTTAAATATTACATATCTGTTAAATAACTTTTTCTCTGTCTTAAAAGATGGATACCAGGTTCTGGACCAAAACTTTCGTTCCATTTCGTTACTGATAGTTGAAAACAAAATTTTGATCTAATCATTAATGCAATTTCAGATATTATCTAATTTCGTCTAAATCTAGAGATAGCAGATCAAAGTTTAGTAAAAAATCATTTCTTTCTATCAATAACGAAATGGAACGAAAGTTTCGGTCGGGTCGCTGATTGATACTGAACTTTCATACTCAAAAAAGCAGTTTTTAAAATTTGGTATATAAGAATTAAGTACAAAATTTTCTCAGTATATTGTGCACTCGAATGGAAATATTTTGTACAAAATATTTCAAATTATATAAATTAATTTTTCAGGAAACATGACCTGCGATCATGTCACTGGGGAGTATATCTGCAGGCCAGGCTACTTAGGACTCACTTGCGAACATCCATGTCCTACGAGTAGATTTGGATTGAACTGTGCTAAACACTGTACTTGTAAAAATGGAGGAGAATGTCATCACGTAACAGGTGAAATATGTAGAAAATTTATGCAACTTTTTTTTAAATTCACTAATGAGAACTTGAAATGTGAGAAAAAATTATGATCTCGTTCTATGATTATCGAAAATTTAAGTTAATTATGAACATATCTCTTTTATTTATAACTATTGTTCTTGAACTTTTTGTTACAGATTTATATTAGATGCTTAAGATTAAATTAAATTCTTGTTTAAATTACACTATAAATGAATCAATTTTAAAACCGGAAATCCTTTATGAGAATAGAGTACGAGTATATGAAGAATTTTGAAAAATTAAGTTCACAAGAACTAAATAAGTGAAGAATAATAACTTTTTTTAGGAAAATGTCAGTGTCTTCCTGGCTGGCAAGGAGAGCATTGCCAAATACCGTGTCCCGAAGGAACTTACGGGAACAATTGCACACAGCATTGTAAATGTCAGAACGGAGGACAGTGTAGACCTCATGATGGTTCCTGTAAATGTATGCCTGGGTGGGCTGGCACAAGGTGCTCTGAAAGTAAGTACATCACTTGAGAATTATTTTTCTCTTGTGGGAGCGTCCACATATTTATTACGTGACGCTCTGAAGGGTACAAAGTGTCACATAGAAGGGGGGTCGCAAAAGTTTTGTAAAACGTGACGCTTTTCTGTTCAAAAAATAAAATTTAAATCCGTGTTGATACATTAAAGACCTATATTAAGATTAAATTTCAAATGAAAAAAAATGTCTAAAGAATTTAATTGAAAGTATTCAGATACTAGTATCAAATAGTATCTTTCTAAAGAAGCAAGTATACTCAAAAATAAAAATAGTATTAAAAAGGTAGCTTTTTCAAGTCAGTCAAAATTAGTTTTTTAATAAAAACATAGTGTAAAAAAATACTTTCAACTAAAAAAAGAACACATTTAAAAGAGAAATTTCTTTTATACTTTTCTATATGTAAATAACTACGCCGAAGACTGCATCTTACAAGGAGATGATCAGAGTTGGGGTTTTTTTCTTGAATCTCATAAATTTTCTACTGAGATTCCATTGGATGATTATTAATTTGCCAAAACATTATTTGCTAATGGCGACCCGTAAATATAATATTTTTGTATCAGAAAAGACGAATTTTCAACAAAATACTTGAATTTTTAACTAAAAAAGATAAATTTTCAACCAAAGAGATTGATTTTCAACTTGTTTGATGAGTCTTTCACAAAAAAAAATGATTTTCTAACAAAGGTGTTCAAATTTCAACCAAGTAGTTGAATTTTCAACTAGAAAAGATAAATTTTCGAACAAAAAATAAATTTTCAACAAAGTAGTTCAACTTTCAACCATGTTGTTGGATTTTCGACCAAGAAAAATTTTAATTTTAAATAAAAATAGTTGGATACAATGAAGAAAGACGAATTTATAACAAAATAGGTCAATCCTCAATGAAAACAGATTAATTTTCAACTGAAGTGATGAGTGTTCAAACAAAAAAATGATTTTTTATCAAAGGAGTTCAAATTTCAACCAAGTAGTTGAATTTTCAACTAGAAAAGATAAATTTTCGAACAAAAATAATGAATTTGCAACAAAGTAATTCAACTTTTAACCATGTAGTTGAATTTTTGACCAAGAAAGACTTTAATTTTAATTAAAAATAGTTGAATTCAATCAAGACGAATTTTTGAAAAATAGTTGAATCTTTAATCAAAACAGATTAATTTTCAACCAAAAAGTTGAAATTTCAAACAGGAAGGGTGATTATAAGAAATTTCTACCAAAAGACATGAAGTTTCAAAATAAAAAGACGAAATTTAACAAAACAGTTGAATTTTCAACCAAGAAAGATTTGTCAGTTAAGAAAGAAGAACAATTTCGACCAAATTATTGTAGTTTCATGCCAAAAAGACGAATTTCCTACAAAGCAGTTCAATTTTTAAATAAAAAATGTGATTAGAAGCAATTTCTACCAAAAGAGATGAAGTTTCAAACCAAAAAGACAAAATTTAACGAAAGGGTTAAATTTTCAACCCAACAAGATTTCTCAATCCAGAAAGAATAACAATTTCAACTAAGTTGTTGTAGTTTCAAGCCAGAAAGACTAAGTTTCTACAAAACAGTTATATTTTCAACCTAAAAAGACAAATTATCAACAAAACAGTTGAACTTCCTACCCAAAAAGACGAATTTCCAATAAATCACTCAAAATAGCGTCACGTAATATGTGGACGCTCCCTACGAAACATGATACTTTTCCAAAGTTCTTATTTTAAACAAAATTTTAATATTAAAGTTACCTACAAGATTAAATCAAATTTCAATTTCCTGTTACAGTTTGTCCGGAAGGATATTTCGGCGATCATTGCATGAAACCATGTGAATGCAAAAGTGATTCATTCATTTGTCATCCAATTGATGGTTGTATCTGCAAGCACGGATTTACAGGTAACAGATTTGATTATAATATAATTAATAATAGTTATTTTGTAAATTCATTATTTTATTTTCAATAAGAGTTATTCAAAATTATAATCACAATTCGGTTTCCTATGATAAATATTGCTTTTTTTTGCCAGGTCCGAATTGTGAAGATCAACTGACTTCCCGGACTTTTCAAGAAAAGGAAGAAGCAGGGATCGGAAATGTTGTTGCAGGGGTATTTGCTGCCATAATGGTAATCGCGATATCTCTTGCTGCCTGGTTTTATCATCGACGTAGAGTTGCTGATTTGAAGAAGGAGATGGTTCAAGTACAATATATTGCCGAACCAGTAACCCCACCTGGTATGTATATACATTTTGATTTTTTTTCATTTCTAATTTCAAGCAATTTTGGAAGCTTACCGATTTAAATTTCTATTGATCAAGTTTTTTCCAAAGTAAAATTATTTTTAAACATAGGGTTGCTTTGAAATCTTAATCTTTAACAATAACGTTGAGGTTAGTGATGAAAACGATGATTTTTATTTTCAAAAATCATTAGAGACCATGATTTAATTTTGAGTATCTGTTTTGTGCTAGTTTTCATTGCAACCAACACAAGTACTGAATTTTGCATTACAGATCGTACTCAATTCGATAATCCTGTGTACTCGTATCAAGGGTCATCCAGGTTCGACGACGGAACTGCTACGCTACTTAACAATATTCAAATTAAAAACGACCTGGGAAGGAAGAACGTAAACACCGAAAGAGTGAAACTTGGTGGAGGAGCTGGAGGCTGTAATGATGACGATAATGACAGTTGTAAAGGTAAGTCTCAAACTTTTTAGATAGAATCTTAATATTCTAAATTAACACCTCAATTTTTTAAATCCTAATTTGAAAAATTTTCATTAAATTATTTTCAGGTGCCTATGGAGTCTACGACCACTCAGCTACACAGAAAAATAAAGACGCGGATTCAGGAAATCCGAACGTGAATATTTACTACAGCATAGATGAGATGGATTCTAAAAAGGGAGACCACTTATACGAAGATATAAAACAGAAGACAGCTGAATTGGAATACGATCATCTTGATTATTCTCCAGCTCAAAATGAGTGGAAGCTTCATTATCACCACATGGCAAATGGATTTGGACCGAAGGATGGAAGTGGGCCCAGTAAATCCAAGGACCAGGACCCGGAAGTGGGTAGAAAATAAATCAATGATCATCATTGCAGGATAGTATACTGGAAAGTTACTTTCTGAAAAGAAAATACTCGCGCAGGTATGCTTCCGAATCACAAGACTCAATGCATTTTGACTTATAGGTCACTTATAGGACTTATAGTATTCTAGAGTTTGTGAATCGATTGCGAGATTCGTTTTGAATCAAGATTGGATGGGTATTGTTCGATTGTTGTTGTGAAAGACTTCAAAGAAGTCTGTTCTCGAGACGTCCTTTTATTCGATGATTTAATGAAAAATGATTTAATTTTAAAGAAATCGCTCTGTTTTGTAAATAGGCATGTATCATCCCATTATGGAAATTGCCGTAAGGTTTTTAAAATCATTAGGCAAATCTGCAAATACGGTTTCTATAAGGGAAGAGAAAGTATCTAAATAGTGCAATGTTGAAGAAGATTGAGCTTGTCAATGGAAGTGGCTTATTTTAATATCGATCAACTTTTAAAAAGTATCAAGAGAATTTGAAAAAATAATTTTGATTGCATGTGATCAGTATTCAGTCCATCTTCCAGTTTTGTATCTCATAATCAGTTGTATTTTGTAATTTACTTTGTCTCAACAATACATATCAAATTTTAAATCTCTATGATTGAAACTAATGCAACGTATTTTGCGTCTGATTTATATAATTCTGCAATAATTGTGTTCACTGTAGTTATATTTTGTGCCTGCAGGAAGTTATAATACACCATGCCATTTCTCACAGGTGTACGTTTTATCGTTACAAAAAAAATGAAATTTTATAATTCTCTCGAGAGAGTTTTTAAGGTAAACGGAACAAACATGTTTTATTTTTAATCGATGATAGGACAGCGATAAAGCGATTTCGATTTCACGTGAATGTTTTCGTTTTCATTATCTTTCAATACTCTTCCAAATGTATTATACAATGTTTACAGCGAATAATGCACGAATTCGAAAACATTTGTGATATTGTTTCGCTCCACTTTTCATTATGTTTTTTTTTTACTTATCGAGATATGTTTTATATATTGAATATATACATTTTTATATATATATATATATGTATATTATTTTTAAGTGTGATCTACAGTTGTATTGATTTGTGTGTGCTTTCATTTGTGTAGACGTGTGTATGTTCCAAAATTTAATCGAGGCATAACAACGATATATTACCACGTACTTTTATCGAGATTCACATATCATTAAGCTTCAGATGTAAAATTATCTTAATTTAGTCGAAAAATGAACCGAAAATGTTAAAAATATACAAAATATTTTTTATAATGTTTATCATGGAAAACTATATATGTAAACAATTTTATATTTAGTATCTGAGATACTTTAAATAGTTGTGAAGTTGGAAATTTGGAAGAAATTTATAACCTACTGAAAATGTTCAATTAATCAGAAATGAGTACGAATTTTGGGATTAAAATCAAATATTTTTTGCTGTATTTATGAAAAAGTTCATCATCTTTGGATTATACGATGTTCTTGAACGGGTATGTGAGCTCAGATTGTAGATGCAAGAAAAAAGAGTGAATGTGAGAGTGTGACCTTTACCTGTGATAAAAGAATGGAATAGAGAAAGAAGAAATTATGCAAAGTAAATATGTTTACGAAAATATCTGATATGAGCTATATTATGTGAAATTTACATGTATGAGTAACCTGCGCTTACTTGGGAAATAATGAAATCCTAGCTTCAGAAATAAAGCTGGGACATTAACAAACTGCTTTGTTTTGATTTTCTTATCAAAAATAAGCCTTCCGTTTGTAGGAAATAAAACTATTATTTTTTAATTTTTATTACAAGACGGTATTTAATAATATTTAGAGAATAAAGAAAACATCTAATAGTTTCGTGTTATGAATACGCCTTCATAAATGATAATTAACGATAATCATAGATGGGACATTTCAAAAAATTAAGTTGCGTAGATAGAAGCGAATTAAAGCCTAAAAAGTTTGATTGGAAAGTGTCATCAAGTTCCGCAAAAATGGAGAGAAAATATTTGTTTTAGCCTATTTAGACATTGAGCCTATTTATATCGCGGCAATTTTTCCTACGGTAGCAGGAACTGCTACGATCGGCAACCAATCAGGAGCGTCAGTTCTAAATATAAGGTTTCTGATTGGATACCGAGCGTAGCAGTTTCTGCCACCGTAGCAAAAATTGCTGCGGTGTAAATGGGCGCATAAGAAACTCTTTGTTCACAATGCGTGTATTAAAAATTATTTTGTATAAATTTTTTTGGCCAATTCGCCCAGAAATGAGAATGACTGTACCAAAAAATTAAGAAAATTGCTACCGAATTTCGGGGGAGATTACAATATCCGTCACAATAAAGCTTCAAGTCGGTTGTCGAAAGAATTTTTTGCAAGAAAAACGAATCCGAAAATCCACTCAATGAAAATCCCTTACTCTAAGACCCCAGCTTCATTGACCCTTCTCAGCAGATATCTTTTGTCTGTAAGCCGACCAGAAGAACGAAGTAAATTTTTTTGTTTAATTTTTGAATTAGCGATTTGAGAATATAATATTCGGAATCTACAAGATAACACGATTTCCGGCGTATGTAATTTGTCTAGAAAAGTTTAAAAATCCTGGGGTCTTACTTTCATCTTGAAGTTAGATCAAAGAGATTCGCAGAAGACTGATACTCAGTTGATTTAAATGATACAGATTTGGTATGAGAATTATAATTGACAAGTGAACATTGACATTTAATGCATCTATCAAATGTCAATGTTTACCTTATAGCACCTTAGTGGTCATCTACAAATTATGTAAGGCGTTTTTCCGAAATTTCCCCCCCCCCCCTCACTTCATGTAAGATACCATAAGATTTTCTCTGACCCCCACCCCAGTAAAAAAACTTACTAAGATTTTATAAACTTAGGGAACGAACATACATATAAGTGCTGTTAATTAAATAAACGTACAACCTTAGTGAAATTAGTTTTAGAAGAAAAAATTTCCAGTTATCTAACAAAATATTTTTAAAGTACTAAAAAGGAACATCAATGATTGTTTAAACTATTATTCTCTAGTCTATAAATTATCAAAATTCCTATTTATTTGTCGCAGGCTTCACTGTCCTTTTCCTATTCCTCTTCTTCTCGTTCTTTCACTTATACGCGAGCTGATTTGATAGAACCCAAAAAGAAAATTCAACTATTTTTCTTTGAAAGTTAATTCTTTTTCGTTGAAAAGTCTACTATACATTTTTGGTTGAGAACTAATCTTTTTGCTTAAAAATTTTATTATTTGCTTGAAAATTGAACCATGTTCTTGAAAATTCAACAATATCGTCAAAAACTCATCCTTTTTGGATGAAAATTCAACTACATATATGGTATGTTTGAAAATTTGACAATTTAATTGAATTTTTTTTTCCTTAATTGAAAAGTTTTTTTTTGGTGTAAAATTCAGCTATTTTATTGAAAATTCGCCTTTTTAGTTTAGAAATTAATCTCTTTTGGTAGAAATTTTATCCTTTTTGGTTGAGAATGCAACTGTGGTACAAAATTAATCTGTTTGGGTTAAGCATCCAACTATTCGGTTGAAAATTCGTCTTTTTGGTCGAATTCAACTGTTTTTGATTTACAAAAAAATCGCTTTTACTTGAAATATCAACTATTATATTTCATGTTTTTTGATTAGATTCAACTGTTTTTTATTTGAAATTTAAACCTTTTTCAGTTGAGATATCAACTATTACATTTTTCGTTGAGAACTCATCTTTTTCGCTTGAAAATTCAACTACTTGGTTGAAAGTTGAAATGTGTACTTTGATAAAAATTCATTTTTTTGGTCGTAGATTCATCATTTTAGTTGAAAGTTTATTTCTGTGGTTAAAAATATAAATATTTTGTTGAAAATTGTTTTTTTTTGTTGTTGAAAATTTATCTTTTTAGTAGAAAATTCCACTATTTAATTGGAAATTCTAGTATTTTATTGAATATTTTTCTCTTTGGTAGAAATATAATCCTCTTGGTTCAAAATTCAACTATTTGGTTTAAAATTGATTCATCTTGTTGAAAATTCGTCTTTTTGGTATGAAATTAATATTTTAGTTAAAAATGCAACTGGTTGAAAATCAGTCTGTTTCAGTTCAAAATTCAACTATTTCGTAGAAAAATCGTATTTTTTAGTTGAGAATTCAACTACTTGTTTAAAGTGGAACTACGTTGTTAAAAATTCACGTTTTTGGTTGAACATTCGTCACCCAAGTTGAAAGTTCAGCTTTTTGGCTGAAAATTTAATTATTTTGTTGAAAATTCGTTTTTTTTTTGCTTGAAAATTAATTTCTTTAACTGAAAATTTACCGATTACATTTTTGAAAAAAAATAATTTTTTTAGTTAAAACTTCAACTATTTAGTCGAAAATTCGTCTTATTCGTAGAAAATTAATATTCTTGGTCTAACATTCAAATGTTTGATTGAAAAGTGTATGGTTTTAGTAGAGGATTCATTTATTTTGTTGAAAATTCGCCTTCTTGGTATAAAATTAATATTCTTGGTCGAAAATTCAACTATTAGGTTGAAAATTAATGTATTTTGTTGAAAAATCGTCTTTTTGTTGGAAAATTATTTTTTTTTTTGGTTGAAAATGCAACTGTTTGGTTGAAAATTAATCTGTTTTGGTGGAGGATTTAACTATTTTCTTGAAAATTCGTATTGTTTGGTTGAATTCAATTGTCTTTGATGTAAAATTAAAATATATTTCGGTTGAAATATCAACTATTATATTTTCCACTGAAAATTTATCTCCTTTGGTTGAAAAATCAAGTACTTAGTTAAAAGTGGAACTACCTTGATAAAAAATAATTTTTTTGGTTAAAGATTGGACAAACGTTTTAAAAGTTGCGTATATTTAATTATCAAGTAGATTAATGACCTTCATTCAGAATATTGGAATATCTTTCTAAAAAACAGTAAAATGATTTTTAATATCTTCTTCGAAGTGACTACAAATTTTTTAATCCTTCAACTCCTTTGTTCCAAATTCAGTCTCCAGAAAAATACTCAAACTTTCTACAATCGGCAAATAATAAATATTCCAGAAGAGTGTCATATAATTTATAAAAAACAAATTGAAATATTCACTATTTGTACAATATATTGTTAAAAAATTGATAGATAATGCAAAATTTGTATCGCTTTCGTTTCATTTTCAGAACAAAATTGTATGCTTCGAAGAACCTTCTTCAAAGTCAACTCGAAAGCAACTTCTGTTCCGATTCAACGAATAATATTTTTGCATACTTCTTCAGTTGAAAGAGAAATGTAATTTATTACTTACCTTACTTTTCATTCAATTAATTTTTTAATTATCATTTAAATATTTTGTTAAATTATTTAAATTTAAATTATTTCAATTAAATTTCCTATCTCAACCCTTATTAACTCCTCTCCAAAGTGACCTTTCTTTTCAAAATACTATATTGCAATTTTAATATAGAAGAAAAATATTAATATTTGAAGAAATAGACAATTTCCTTACTACAAGTTTTTACACAGACATTTTTAAATCTTGTGGCCCACTTCATAATCTCTAAATAGCTCTGAATAAATCTGAAATGCACTTTAATGTCTTATAGCAACAGGTAAAAAAAATGTTTGTCGGTACCGGTAAATATTTTTTTGTCGATACAGGCAGTGCATACATAACCCAAAAAAATAGGAATATGAACAGGTTAAAATTGGATCTAACAAGATAGAAATTATTCGTCAAACTAAGAAGAATAAAAAAATGAAGCCATTGTAACTGAATTTTAGTCATATTCTTCTTCTTTATATTCTTCAGTCTTCTTCACATTTTGGGATTTTTTACGTTCATTTCTGGGGTTTCCCTTGAATTCCTTTTTTATATCCTTTACTCTTGTAGGGTCTACATTCTTAAAGACTCCCCATAAATAACTTGAAATTAATTTCCCTTTTGGGAATATTGATCTTACTGAAAGTTAAGTGTAAACAATTTTTCGAAAAGAATGTCAATTACAAAAATTTCAATTAAGTTGTAGATGATGGAGCCTGAATCGTTTCAGGTTTCCCCAATGCTCTTTCCAAAATTTCAATTTCACAGAACCTCTTGTTGATTTTCCTGAGATATATCAGGCAGTATCAATTCTGTCTCCCTCGAGTAAAGAGTGCCCTACCATTTTCTTATTCTAATTAATATAATATAAGCCTTTGCATAATTAGATATAATATATCAACTCTCAAAGTAAGTTTTGAATGCATTCATGAGCGGAATAATATACTGTTAAATTCTATGTCGTTTTATATGGTTCTCCACAAATTTGAAAGCATAATAACATACTCTTTGTGAAGACCCACCAGCTGTTCTAACAATAAGTTCTTCGTGATTTTCTAAATATAATTTTAAATCAATTTTGTGATTGACAGGCTGATTTAAAATGGAGCCAATGTAACTGAGTTGAGTCATATTTTTATCTTGGTATTTCCCCATTTGTCTCTGGGACTTTCCTTGAATTCCTTTTTTTGTATCCTACAACCTTGTGGGGTCTGCATTCTTAAAGACTCCCCATAAATAATTTGGAAATAATTTCTTTTTTGAGAATGTTGATCTTTTTGAAAATGAGGTCCAAACTATTTTAATGCTGTTTACGACAATATTAATTAAGCCACATCCGAAAGAACATAAGAGATAAAAAGGGATATAAAAGAATATAATAACTGTCAAGTGGAATAGGATAAAAAGTGATAGATATGTACAGAAAAGGATACAATTTCATTAACCAAAAGTGTAATGAAACTAAATTCTATATTCAAAAATTAGTTTCCTCTTCCATTTTTTATTTTATTTGAGAAGGGATCGTTTCAGCACATCGGTCCTCCTTTACTCACAGGAAGCTGACAATGTTTAATATAGTGTCTATTAAAATGTGTAAAATGAACACCAAAAAATGAAATCATTCTCGAAGGAGAATAATAGCATATGTACTTATTTTTGAGTATTTTTTGGAGAAAATTTAGTTATTTTTTCATATGCTTAACGCGATCCTTAGGCTATAAAAAAGTGGTTTCAATGCCTCTGAATAATATACTTTAGCTTTTAGATTTCAAACGAAGGTGTCAGACTTTGACTTGACATTTTGGAACTTCCAGTCACGTTCCGCCTGCGATTTTGGATTAATGGACGTTTCGTGAATCACATCCTGTCTCGAAGTTTTCGCAAAAAAAACAAATCCTGAAAAATGTAGCACGTAGCTCTGAATCTCACAACGTCGCTCCGATACAAGTCGCTTGATCAATGTCTCTAGCAATCAACCCAGGTGAAGAGCTTCGCAAAGCCATTATAATAACGGGAATAATTATAACAATCCACTAAGA
>JAUMHM010000031.1:25206602-25219547 GCA_032362435.1 Melikaiella ostensackeni | reverse complement strand
CGATACATTTTTCAAATCATCAAAAATATTAGGAGAATCTCAGTGCACTAGGGATTGATGTTTTAACATCCACCCAACAACACCCTAGCAGTCACACGAATCTGAATTTGATATGTCCGCCAACTTAATGACACGGAGGATAATGTTACAACGTCCCTAAAAACAATCCGTGCAGTGACATGGATCACACTAAGAATGATTGCACTGTTTCCGCAGTAATAAAAGTTGATGGGCGCACTGATCTTTTTATTATCTGAATGAACCAAGGAGTGATTTCCCAACATCCCTGGGAAACCACCTCTGCTGTCAAACCTATCTGACCTTACCTTAAGCGTGTTAGAAATATTTGTTCATTCTCCACTAACAGAGATCGAAAATTTTTAGCAATAATAAAAGTTGAAGGCCCCACGATCTTTTAATCCACTGAATGACCCAAGAGATGATGTCCTAACAACCCTGGGAAACCACTTTTGCATTGAGACTGATCCAAATTTTTCTTTGAGGGGTGTTGAAAATATTTGTTTATCCCCCACGAAAAAAGATCGAAGAATTTTCGTAATAATCACAGTGGTTGGCCCAACTCATTTTATAATCAGATACCTACACCAATAATGACCTAAGGAATGGTGTTGTGAAATCCTCAGGAAAACACCCTTGCAGTAACACCAATCTGAATTCAATTTGAGAATGTTGGAAATATTTGTTCATTCTCTACTAAGAAACATTGAAAAATTTCCGCAGTAATGAAAGTTGTTGGCCGCACTGATTTCTTAATCAACTTAATTAACCAAGGGATGATGTCCTAACATTCCTAGAAAACTACCCCTGCAGTGACACCGATCTGAATTTACTCTGAGGAGAGTTAGAAATATTTGTTCATACCCTACTAAGAAAGATCGAAAATTTTCTGCAGTAACCGAATTGGTTGGTCCCACTGATCTTTGGCTCAATTAAATGCCACAAGAGATGATGTTTTAACAACCTCAGAAACCTTTGTCGCAGCGACATCGATCCACATTTTGTTCTGAGGAGCATTGGATATTTTTGTACATCCCTTACTAAGAAAGAACGAAAAATTTCCAAGGCAATGAAAGTTATTGGCTGCACTGATTTTTTTCTCAACATAATGAACCAAGGAATGATGTTTTAATCTCTTAAAGAAACCACTATCATTGGGTCCAAAAACTTTCATTACTGCGGTTTTCGATCTTTCTTAGTGGAGGATGATCAACAATTTCTGCAAAGTAAATTCAGATCGGTGTCACTACAAGTGTGGTTTCCTAAAGATGTTAGAGCATCATCTTCTAGGTCATTCAGTTGATCAGAATATCAGTAGGGCCAACCACTTTGGTTACTGCAGATATTTTTCTATTTTTCTACGTGACTTTTACTACGTTACTAATTATAGGAGGGGGGGGGGGTCGTGTCAAAACTACGTTTGGTAACAGGGGAAGGGGTGATCAGTGGAAGTAACTTACGAGTTTAGATAATGTTTAATATGTTTTCTGATGATAAATTAAGAAAGTTTTCGAAGTTTGCGAAAGATGGCCCTGCAACGGTACAGTTCAATAATAACTTAATAAGTTTGAAAATCAGTCTCATATCTTAGATTTCACCCTCTTTCCCCTATTTCCCTCTTATCATCTTTTTTAAAGAATTGTTTTTTTCTCCTGCTTTCAAGAAACTTCCCCTTTTTCCCCTTTCTCTTGTTTACTCACTTAAATGCAAACTGATTTAATAGAACCCAATAGAAATTACCAAACTATTTTCGGTGAAATTTTTTTTTTTTTTGGTTGAAATGTCTACTATTATATTTTTGGTTCGGAATTCCTTTCGTTTGGTTCAAAATTCTACTGTTTGTTTGAAAACTTAACTATTTTGTTGAAAATACAACTCCTTTGTTAAAAAGTATTTTTTTTTTTTGGTTTGAAAAGTCAACTACTTGGTTGAAAGTTGAACTCTTGTGTTGAAATTTCATTTTTTTCTGTTAAAGGTTCATAATTTCAGTTGAAACTTCGTCCCTTTGGTTGAAAATTTAACTATTTTGTTGAAAATTCTCTTTTTTTTTGTTGAAAATCAATTTTCTCAACTCAAAATGTTACTATCCCATTTTTGTTTTCGAAATTTATATTTTTAATTGAAAATTGATCTTTTCTATAGTAGTTTAACATTCATCTATTTAATTGAAAGTTCACGTATTTTCTTCAAAATTCGTCTTTAATGGTAAAAAGATAATCTTCTTGGTCGAAATTTCTTCTTTTTTGTTCTGCTTTGTTAAAAAATGAGCGTTTTGCAGAAAATTCATATTTTTGATTAAAAATTCATCTGTTTTGGTAGAAAATTGAATTATGTAGGTAGAAAATTCAACAATTTTCTTAAAAATTAAATTATTTATTAAAAAATTTATCTATTTGGTAGAAAAGTAATTAATTTTTGGTTAAAAAATCATATTTTTAGGTTGGAGCTTCAACTGTTTTGTAGATAATTCGTCTTTGATGGTAGAAAGATAATCTTCTTGGTCGAAATTTCATCTTTTCTGGTTAGAAATGCAACTATTTGTTTGGTTGATAATAAATCTGTTTTGGTTGTAGATTCAACCATTTTTTTCAAATTAGAGTTTTGTGGTTGAATTCAACTGTTTTTGATTTAAGATTAACAAATTTTGTTGTTGAAATATCACCTATTACATGTTTCGTTGGTAATGTATCTTTTGATTAGAAATGAAATTCATCTTTTGATTGTGGTTGAAAAACCAACTACTTGACTTAAAGTTGAACCACTTTGTGAAAAATGCATTTTTTCTTGGTTAAAAATTCGTCATTTTAGTTGAAAACTCAACTATTTGGTTGTACAATAGTCGTTTTTCGGCTTAAAGATTCAACAATTTGGCAAAAAATTAAATTATTTGTTTAAAAATTAATTTTTTTGTTAAAAAATAAACTTTTTGAAGAAAATTCATATGTTTGATTGAAAATTCATCTGTTCTGGTAGAAAACTAAACAGTTTGATTAACAATTAAACTATTTTCTTGAAAATTTAACTATTTGGTAGGAAATTAACTTTTTTATTGAAGACTCATATTTTCGATAGAAAATTAAATTATGTAGGTAGAAAATTAAACTATTTATTTGAAAATTTAACTATTTGGTAGAAAAGTGATTAATTTTTGGTTAAAAAATAATATTTTCGGGTTAAAACTTCAACTGTTTTGTAGATGATTCGTCTTTTTGACTTCGAAATTCAGAGTTTGTTGAAAGTTCATGTACTTTGTTGAAAATTCATTTTTTATGGTAGCAAGTTAATCTTCCCAGTTAAAATTTCATCATTTTTGGTTAAAAATGCAAGTGTTTGGTCGTAGATTCAACAATTTTTCTGAAAATTAGTCTTTCGTGGTTGAATTCAACTGTTTTTTATTTAAAATTGAGAAATTTTTTGGTTGAAATATCAACTATTACATGTTTTGTTGAATATTTATATTTTCGGGGTGAAAACTTAATGTTTTGTGGAAAATTCGTCTTTTTGGCTTAAAAATTCAACAATTTAGTAGAAAATTAAACTATTTGGTTAAAAATTAACTTTTTTGTTGGAAACTCATATTTTTGGTAGAAGATGAAATCATGTAGGTGGAAAATTCAACATTTTGCTTGAAAATTAAACTATTAATTTGAAAATTTAACTATTTGGTAGAAAATGAATTAATTTTTGGTTGAAAAATCATATTCTCGGGTTGATATTTCAACTGCTTTGTAGATAATTCGTCATTTTGGGTTCAAAATTCAACAATTTTGTTGAAAATTCATGTATTTTGTTGAAAATTCGTCTTTTTTTGGTGGAACATTAATCTTTCTGATAGAAAATTCATCTTTTTCGTAAAAAATTTGAACATTTGGTTGTAAATTAGCTGTTTTCTTGAAGAATCATATTTTCGGGTTGAAAACACAACTGTTTTATATATAATTCGTCCTTTGTCTTGGAAATTTAACAATTTGATGGAAAATTAAACTATTTGATTAAAAATTAAATCATTTATTCGAAACTTTAACTATTTGGTAGAAATTTAATTAATTATTTGTTGTAAAGTCATATTTTCGGGTTGAAACTTCAACTGTTTTGTAGAAAATTCGTCTTTGTTTGGTGGGACATCAATCTTCTTGGTAGAAAATTCACCTTTTGGCAGAAAATTTAACTATTTGGTTGTAAATTATCTTTTTTTTGAACGATCATATTCTTGGGTTGAAAATTCAACTGTTTTATAGATTCTTCGTCAATTACCTTGGAAATTCAACAATTTGGTAGAAAGTTTAACTATTTGGTCAAAATAAATTATTTATTCGAAAATTTAACTATTTGTTATGAAATCAAATAATTTTTTGTTGCAAAGTCATATTTTCGGGTTAAAACCTTATCTTTTTTGTAGATAATTAGTCTTTTTGGTATAACATTAATCCTCTTGGTAGAAAATTCATTTGATTCGTTTAAGATTAAACTATTTGGTTGTAAATTATTCAAATGATTAAAAATTCTCTTTTTATGTAAAAATTAATTTTTTCAACACAAAATTCAACGATTGCATTTTTGGTTCGAAATTTATCTTTTTTGTTAAAAATTCAACTATTTGGTTGAAAATTCATCTTTCTTGATTCAAAATTATCTTTCTTATTGTAAATTTATCTATTCCTGTTTGAAAGTCAACTGTTTTCTAAAACATTCGACTTTTTATGTTGCAAACTAAACTCTTTGGTCGAAAATTCAACTATTTTGTTAAAAATTCGTTCTTTCGGTTTGAAAATTCATCTCTTGTAGAAGAAAAGTCATTTTTCTTGGCTAAAAATGAACTTTTTTGTTGAAAATTCAACTTTTCGAGTTGAAAATTTGACTGTCTTCTACAAAGTTCGTCCTTTTGGTGTGAAAATTCATCTCTCTTGGTATCTTGGACAGTAAGGTCTGAAACTGAAGTATTTTTCATTATTCTTGATTCATTATCAAAGGCATATTGGCAACTAGACACACTAGAAACGCGGAAAAACGCAGAATGAACGTGAAATCCGTGTTTAGCCAAAGGCTACGTTACTTTCGGGGGGGGGGGGATAAACTACGGTTGTCGGGTGGGGGGGGGTAGAATAGCCAAAAATTGGTAACGTATTTTATGGATGGCACCTTAGTCTAAATTCAGATCGTCGTTACTGTGAGGGTGGTTTCATGAGGATGTAAGAACATTATCCTTTGGGTAAATGAATTGATTTCAAATCAATGCGGCAAACAGCTTTCATTACTGCGGTAATTTTTCGATGTTTCTTAATAGGCGATGGGAAAAAATTCATAACGCCCCTCGAAGTAAATTCAGATAAGTGTCAATGTGAGGGTAGTTTTCAGGGATGTCAGGATATCATCTCTTGCTGAAATTTTTAGATGTTTATTAGTAGGGAATAAACAAAAATTTACAATACCTCTCAAGGTAAATTCAAATCAGTGTCATGGGAATGGTGATTTCCTCGGGATGTGAGGACATCATCTTGGTTTGTTCAGATGATAACAAAATCAGTCGGGCCAACAACTTTTATTATTGCGGAAAATTTTCAATCTTTTTTTAGTAGGCGATGAACAAATATTTATAAAACTCATTAAAATAAATTTAGATAGGTGCGATTGCAAGGATAGCTTTTTTTAAAATGTTAAAACATCATTTTATATGTGATACATTTGATTAAAAAATCAGTGGGGCCAAAAACTTTAATTACTGTAGAAAACTTTCGATCTTTCCTAGTAAGGGATGAAAAAATATTCATACCATCCTCAGATTAAATTCTGATTGGTGTGGCTATAAGAGTGTTTTCCTGAGGATGTTACAACATCATCTCCTGGGTCATATAGTTGATTACAAAATCAGCGGGGCCAACCACGGTGGTTACTGCAAAAAATTTTCGATCTTCCTTTGTGGGGGATGAACAAATTTTTCTAACACCCCCCAAAGAAAATTCAGATCGGTTTCAATATGAGGGTAGTTTCCCAGGGATGTTGGAACATAACCTCTTGGTTCATTGAGATGATAAAAAAGTCATTTGGGCCAATTCTTGCTGGAAATTTTCGATCTTCCTTAGCAGGGGATGAACAAATTTTTCTAACGCCCTTTAAAGTAAATTTAGATAGGTGTCATAGCAGAGGTGGTTTCCTAACGAGGTTGAGACATCATCCCTTGGTTCATTGAGATGACGAAAAAATCAGTGGGGTTAACAAGTTTTATTACTGCGGTAAATTTTCAATAACTATTAGCAGGGGATAATAACATATTGATAACACCCCTTACAGTAAATTCAGATCGGTCTTACTGCAAGCTTAATTTCCTGAGGATGCTAGAATTTCATCCCCAAGGTGCGTTGATTTTCCAGTGATGATATGAGATTAGTCCCTAGGTCACTAAATCCACCAAAAAATTATTTTATCCAAAGACATTGATTACTGCAGAAAAATCTTTGATCCCCCTACGCAGAGGATGAAAAAAATGTCTAACACCCCTCAAAGTGAATTTAGATCGGTCTTACTGCAGGGGTTATTTTTTACGGACGTTATAACATCATTTCCCAGATCATTAAGTTGATTGATATATCAGTGGGGTAAAGCACTTTGATTACTTCGGAAATTTTTCGATCTTCCCAAGGAGGGGATGGACAAAAATTTCCTATCACCCGACGAGGCGAATTCAGATCCGTGTGACTGCTAGGGTGTTGTTGGTGGATGTTAGAACATCAATTCCTAGCGCGCTGAGATGTTCCAAAAATCAGTGGGTCCAACATTTTTCATGATTTGTAAAATTTGTCGCTCTCTTTCATGAAAAATTGTTTTGTTCTCGAGGCTTCATAGTAAAAATTGTTGAGATTTGAATGTTTTAATTTTAAAATTACAAAATTTCCAGTCATGTGGAAATCCCTCATTTGGAATCTATTTAATTCTGCGTGCCAATGGAATTTTTTCTATGTACCTCTACTGAGGCTCTGGTGGTTCGGATTCCACCTTAAACTGTAGGTCCCCTCAAAAGAGTAGTGGTAGTCCCCTCAAAAGTATACTATTTCATTTGAAATTCTTCCAATTAGACATTTTCAATTCCCTTTTAATATGTTGAGAAAATTTCAACGCATGTCTAGGCTGAAGCTGCCCAAATTGATACGATCATAATTTGAATGTACCAGTTCAATTTTTAAAGCCAAATAAGTTCAATATCCCAATCGACTCAAAGTCAAAATTCTTGAACATTCTAAACATTCACAATTTTAAACTCTTGCATTTCTGAACGTTTTAATTAAGCGTGGTAGGAGAGAGTGGCTATTAGTCGGTCGGGTAATTTTTAAAGTCGTAATTAAGCCTGAATTTTACGTAACTCATGACGTTAAATAGCGTCAATGTCGAGGTTATACACTTCATTACATGATGCAAATGTGATACAAAGCTTTTTATACAGTTGATTATACAAATTTAACGTCTTTGTGAGACAATGCATTGTCCTAATTTCCAAAGTAGTCTGGCCACAGTGAGTCGAGCAACATATTTTATTTCGCATATTATGAACAAAGCTATTTTTCATGAAATCACAAAAAATCTGTTCAGAATAGTCGATTTATTTAAAAATGTAATAAAATAATTAATTTAGTACTCAGTTTACGCTCCCTGAGTACTGAATAACCAGAATGTGATGCTACTAGGCTTTTCAAGTATTTAAACCTATTGGAAATGATACGCGGTTTCCAAAATGGATCTTCATTTTACTCAGAAATTACAACTCAACTGTTATAGTTAGGATTAAATACTTGTTACGCGGAAAATGTTCGACCCACTGTTTCTTACCCACTGTTGACCAAATGCCGATTATAAGCAAATTATTTTGAACTAACTTGTCGTCCCGCAATTCGGGATGACTTGTCAAATATTTTTCAAAATCTTGGCTAGTTATCCAAAATGTTAGGGACGACTAGTCCATTTTCTCTTCCAACTCCTCCAATTTTTCGTAAGACTAGATACAGACAAATTATTTATATCAATTTATTTACGCAATTTTAAACGTTCTATGTCATTGGATGTCTTAGTCGAGACTCTTGACAATAGTCACCATAAGCATACATATTTTTAAAGCCGCCTGTTTCTGTGCAAATACTTAGTGAAGTCAAGATACATTTTTTCAGCATAATCTTAAAAACAGTTTTCTCCATGTTTCATTATTTCCTAACGAATTTAGATGTCTCAAGTTTTAGGAAGTAGTGTGTTCACATATATGTTATTCATTCCTGAAGCGTAAAACAAATTTCTGCCGTAGTTTTTCAAATAATTGAAAACACCCACTGTCTACAACGATTTAGTGATCGACCCCTATACATATTTGAGATTTGAATTTGGAAAATGGTTCAGTTTGAATTGATCAATTTTGTAAGTGTTTAATCTGAAATGGATTTACTTTCAATTTTTTAATTTAAAATAATCCAGTTTCAAGTAATGTCTAGTTTATTGACGTTCCATGGTGTTTCTAAATTCGGTGATTCGTTTTACTAACAAAAAAAAATATAATTATAAAATAATACCAGAAGGATCAGACCTGTCTGAACTTTATCCCTTTTATCTCATTTTGCAGCTTATACCTCTGACCCAAGAACTGCCCTATAAGTAATCGACCGAGGGCTAAACTTTATGTGATGGAAGAATATTGGGTAAAAGATGTTCCTACGTCATAGACTTGAACGAGGAAAAAGGTAAAGAGATAAGTGGGTAAGCTCTACATTTGATGGTTGCAATTTAAGGGAGTTGCTATGACGATTCTGACGTCAGGCTTGGATTTCACCGAAGGCTATCATTTTCTTATATGGTCCTAGGCCTAGGGTCTGCGTGAAGGGATATAATATTGAGTAAGGAGCTTTATTTTCTCGTATACAGTTTTTCCATTTCTGTCCCAAAAGATAAATGATCTCATCATTACATCACGGATGTGTCTATTTTTAGAAGATATATTCTAATAAAAATTCAGAACTATATACATCATTCATTCTTTTCCAGACTCCATGTGCTTATCGCTTGCTTTCTTCAAAAAAATATTTAGTAAGATTTTAAATTTAAATGCTTGAAACTATCGAAATTTAAATTTGACCTCATATGTGCTTTCCAAGATTGGGCAAGATTAGAATATCCGCGGCGAGAAAGTTTTAATGCGGATTCCTATTGGAGATTTAAACATGCTATGCGACACTGTCGGCCCCTACGCGAACTAACCAATATGACCATGGATGACATATTGAATATCCGTAAAACATCACGAAAACCAGCAAAAACATAGCGTTAAACTCTAATGATCGTCCAACTGAATAAATAAGTGCTGTAATGAGTAGCTCTGATGAGCAAAATACTTTTGAGCTTATAATTGTTTGCTCCAATAATGGAATTTGCACGTCAATATCGAAAATCAACAAGTTCCGGAGTTTGTTGCGTCAATGGTTGTGACTTTAAAGAAAATAAAAACTTCCATTTGAGTTTACATAGAGTGCCAAAACTTAGAAGTGTTAAAATAAAAAGGCGAAATTCATTTGGAAAAATTGAAGTTGTAGATAAACAGAGTAAGTGGTTCAGAAATTTAAATGCGAAAGATTATAACGTCGAGAATTTACTTGTCTGCGCCTTGCATTTTAATGAAATTTTGCAATTCTCATCACCACAATTAAATAATAACCTTCATTGTATTTCGTGTGGTACTGAAGTTGAAGCACTGGTTTGAAGGCACAATAAATATATTTCAACTTTTTCGCGAGTTTTTATAGTAGCTCTGCACATTACAATCATACCAGAATTAAGAATATTTTGGTCTTCGATCATATTTCTGGATGCACGTGTAGCTGTTGCGTAACTATACAAACTATCTAAGCCCAAAAATATCATTTTCTAAGTTTGAACACACTTTTTAATTAAATTATTGTTACTACTCCATATTATCCATATGGCTTCCGCAGCCATGTTTGTATGGTACCGCAGCGCCCTTTTTGGCGCAGTGAATGTTTTCATTCCCAATAGGATTTTTTGCACAAAACACGCATCTGAAAGTTTTAAATTGATATCCCGAATATTTTTCGAGATATCGATTTTTAAATTTTTTTTTTCAAATTTACGTAATTTCTTAATGTTCATTCTGGTAGAGGATTTTTTTACAAGAAAAGTGAATCATAGACTTATATCTCAAACATCAGTCACAGGAGTGCCTCCCCCCGAGACCAAAATTAATTAATTCTTAGCAAAATTAAAAATAATCAAATCACTATTCTGTAAATAGAAAATATGTTTTTCTAGAATGATAAATTACAAATATTATGATAATGTATAAATTATAAATATGATGAATAAATAAAGAATATTTTTTAGAATTACATATATATCTTTTTCTACAAAACATGCATATAATTTGATTAAATAAAAATGTTAGCGTGGATCTTAATAAACGTTATCTTTGAAAAATGTTTAAAAGCCCAAGCATAACCTTAGAAAACTTTTAAACTTATTTCTAAACTTAGATTCGCGAGCTGTCGCACGCTTGTACGTTCTCCTGCAGATACCATATTTTTGAAAAATAGACTGTTTTCAGGCACCTCATTTTACTTTTTCCACAAGCTCGTATTGCTCTTCGAACGTTTAATGCTTCCTTTTTGACATTTTTGTAACGCATAACCAAAAATAACCGAAACACTGAAATAAAACTGCAGCGAACTGACAAAATTATCCGCCTAGGGCCCTGCCCGCTTTGTGGTTACGGTACTGTGTAATTGCGCCGAGCTCGCCGCGCCTTTTTCCCTGCTCCTCGGACCCCCTCATCAACTAATGGAAGCCGGCAGAAATTCTAGGAAGGACTTAAAGCCAGGTAACTTAAATCTAGAGTTGAGCGTATTTTATACTGAAGTATTCAAAATGAAACGATTATATAATTACAAAATTAGGAAAAATGTCCAATGTCAGAAATTAAAATTGAATAATCAATTTGGGCATGACGAAGAGGTTTATGAACAAATTGACTAAGTTAAAAATTGCTGGTAATTTAAATTTGAAATTATTTGATTTATTTGTGAATTCAATTAGTGAAATTTTCATTAGTTCAGATTTAGAATGATAAAAAATCAATTTTTCCAGTAGTAGATACATCTTGAGTAGATTATTTGATAATAAAATTACGAAGTATAGTTTTTTCAAATAAGTTCATACATAATTCGTGATCTTTCTATATGCTTAATAATTGGCTCTAATGTACTCCTGCCTTTTTTAAAAAATATGGCCATGAAAATATCCAGGAATGTCATTTTCAAGGTTAAAAATTGAAGAAACTGGAAATCTTTTTTATATTTTTGACAATAACATTTGCAGCTATGCTTATGTCTCTCAAAAATAGATGCATACTAAAAATTGTTTAAAATATCAAGATTCGCGGTAGCGAATCGCCGTTAATACTAAAAGAAGTATAAAAAGATATTAAATACCCATAGGAGTGAAAAAATCTGCCACGAAGGACGAAATGCGTATGAGAAAAAAATCGTGGGTCCTTGGTCACTTGGGTTTGAGTGACGTTCAGGTGTCCCCCCACATGCAGGCGAAAATTTCAATGTGTGGTTATACTATCCGGCGGCTCAATTATTATTAAAAAGAAATTAGGCGTTTAAGATTCAAAAAGTTTAAATAGAACAATTAAAAATGTATCAAATTAAAGTATTTTCAAAGTCTCCAATTAAAAATGTTAAAAAATATATTCAAAATTATACAAATCGAAATTTGAATACATACCTAATCGTAAAATTTCAAGTTGATGCTTTCAAATTAAAAAAAAAAAATAATCTGAAAATATCTGCTATCGAAATGAATAATTCTTTTTTTACTTTTGTAACATTTTTTGTAAAAAAGTCGATTCCACTTTTTGTGATTCCAGGCATATCGTTTTTAAATAGGTATAAAATGAAGAGAATATAGCAAAGCTGATTAAATACAATGTTTACCCTTTATTGAATACATTGAAATTAAACATTCTTTAGTATGCGGGAAATAACATCAAGGAAAATCTATCATTCATGAGAAACGTAGATTCTGGTTATTCATCAAGAAATGTTATTATATAATGTTTCATAAAAGGCACTTTGTGTCATGTTTCCTCTAAATGAGAATCATACACCACGATGAATTCAAGTGTTTCTTTACTTGCTTACGCAAACTTGTCTTTGCTACCCTCGCTCTTATTAAAACCGAAGTCTCTGACGATTTCATTTTGCATTGCTCATTCTAGGCTGAAACATCAATGTCAGTTTCACGCTTGGATCCAATTCGATCGTCAAAACAAAAAACAAAAAAATGTGCTTACAGAAAGAATTATTTTTAAAAAGTGGAAGTAAAGGTATTGTATTGTGGTTCATCATATCAATGAATGGTTAAAGTATGTGGAGAATGGCCTCTCTAAACATAGATTTTAAATGACGATTTACAGCCAATCAAAGTGACTTATATAGGTAGTGGCGTTTTAGGAACAACAATAGCGCACTTTCAAATACTTTTCTTTATGAAGACTTTATGAGTACTGCAGTTATATTTCAAACTAAACAGGTTACACGTGCGTGACAACTCTAGAAATATCGAATTGTGGTCTTGAAAATCCTAGAATTAGACGGTCTTGACATTGCTTTTCGGCCTCTTTAAAGATGTTACGAGGTTCTGAGCACTTGATTTCTAAGACGACATTGATCAATTTCCATATTTCCATATTAGATGAAAAATTCTGTCAATCTGATTTTTAATACTATCTATTCATAGGGTAAAGGCCGTATCCTTTCTAGGCAAAGGACGTGCTTTTGCAGTCTCTATGCATTTTGAACATAGAGATCAAGCCAGCTTTCTCCCACTGACACTGATCAATTTCCATATAACACTGACTTAATTATAACTTTTATGCATTTC
>JAUMHM010000031.1:25145810-25177470 GCA_032362435.1 Melikaiella ostensackeni | reverse complement strand
ATCAGCTGGGGGGCGGTTAAAACTTGAGGAAATGCTCCTGGAAAAGGAGGAGATATGTGACGGGTCACACCTCTGTCTATTTTCCAGAAGAAATAGTTCTTTTATCTATCAACTAGGGGGAGGGGTGAGACTTGAAGGGGAATCCTGGAAAAGGGGGTAATTCGTGACTGGTCACAGGAGAGTGACCGGTCACACACCGGTGCTTTTTCCAGGAGAAATAGTTTTTCCATTTATCAGCTAGGGGGCGGTTGAAACTTGAGGGAAGATTCCTGGAAAAGAGGGAGAGATGTAACCGGCCACACACCTTTCCTGTTTCCGGCAAATATAATTCTTATATTTGTCAACTATGGAGGTTGAAACTCGAGGTGGTCTCCTGGAAAAGGAGGAGAGTTGTGACCAGTCACACCCCTGTCCATTTTCCAGGAGAATTAGGTCTTTTATTTATCAACTAGACAGGTGTGAAACCCGATGGGTCTCCTGGAAAAGGAGGTAAGTCGTGACTGGTCACAGGAGAGTGACCAGTCACACACCTGTCGCTTTTCCAGCAGAAATAGTTCATTCATTTATTAGCTAGGGGGCGGTTAAAACTCGAGGGAAGACTCCTGAAAAAGGGGGAGAGATGCGACCATCACACATCTGTCCCTTTTCCAGGAGAAATAGTTCTTTCATTCATCAACTAGGGGGGTTGAAACTCGAAGGAAGACTCCTGGAAGAGGGGGAGAGTTGTGACCAGTCACGCCTCTGTTCATTTTCCATGAGAAATAATTCTTTTATTTATCAACAAGGGGGAGGAGAAACTCAACGGGAACTCCTGGAAAAGGGGGTAAGTCGTGACTGGTCACAGAAGAGTGACCGGTCCTCACTTGTCTCTTTCAGCAAATATAATTCTTTTATTTATCAACTGGAGGGGTTCAAACTCGAAGGAAGACTCCTAGAGAAGGTTGATAGTTGTGACCGGTCACATCCCTGTCCACTTTCCAAAAAAAAAAGTTCTTTCATTTAACAACTGGGGAGGGGGTGAAACTTGAGGGGGGACTCCTTGAAAAGGGGGTAGGGCGTGACTGGTTACAGAAGAGTGACCGGTACACGCCCTTCCACATTCCAGCGAAAAGAATTCTTTCGTTTATCAAGTAGTGGGGTTGAAACTCGAGGGGTTCTCCTGGTAAAGGGTGAGGTTGTGACCGGTCACACCTTTGTCCATTTTCCAGAATGAATAGTTTTTTTATTTATCAACAAGAGGGGGGGTGAAACTTGAAGGGGGCTCCTGGAAAAGGGGGTAAGTCGTGACTGGTCACAGAAGAGTGACCGGTCCACACTTTTCCTTTTCCCAGCAAATAGAATTCTTTCATAGGGAGGACTCCTGGAAATAGGAGAAAATTGTGACCGGTCACACTCGTGTCCCTTTTCCAGGAGAAATAATTCTTTCATTTATCAAATTGGAGGGTGAAACTCCAAGAACAATCTGAAAACACTACTGGTACCAAGTTTCATGAAAATCTGGTTATGTAATGATTTAAAAAAAAAATTAATCGCAATCTTGGATTCGAAGCATGATTTTCAATTTGTTCATCAGTAAACCGAAAAAGCTATTAGTGCGGAATCACATCAAAATTATTTTAACATAATGTTACTTTTCCAAACATGAAAGTTTTGGACATTCAGGTAGCTCAAAACTTTGGAAAATTCCAAACTTTTGGGTAGCTCCAAACTGTTCGAGTACTCAAAACATTCAACAACTCGAAACCGTTCGTATTCTGGAAGCTTTCGAGTGGCTGGAATGTCCGATTTAGCTCAAAGTCAACTAGAATTTTCGAGCTTTTTGCACAACCCTTCCCGGCAGATAACGTTTGCCTAGGCAGAAGCTATTTTCCTAAAACTGCTATTCATTGAAAATTGAAGGAATGAGCTATAATAGAATTAAAAAAAAAACCGCATTACAAAAAGTCATCTGCAAGCTATAATTTTATTCCAATGATTATTAAACTTTGACAACCATACCTCATTCTACTATTTTGTATATTAATCAGGACGAAATAAAATTCGTGATTGTATCCGTTGAGAAAAGAAGAGTTAAAAACGTAATTTTTGAAATGCTGACCAAGGTACGGCTTATACGCTTTTCCCAAATGAACTCAAACCTTTTTTTAAAAAGATGTCGTCATATTCTAAAAGTAGTCTTAATGAATTTGAAACACATTGATTTATTTTGAAATTTTTTAATTTCTTAGCCATTGTTTAAGGACTTCTAACATACAAACGCACCTACAGCGAAAACCAGTCGATCGATTTTAATGAAACTTTGCACAAATATAGTGAATAAGGTGCACATATGCCGCTTCTTTAGGAGAAAGTGAGTCAGAAACCTGACACAAAGTGAGGATTGAATTTATATAAACAAATTAACTATTTGCATAATGCAGACACAAACCTATCATCTACTGAGTTATACCAATTTTTTTCAGATTCTTGGAGAGAATTGTTCACCATAATTATTCTATAATTTTGAGTAATATCAATTGAAAATTGATGAAAGCCGTTGGCCCCAAAATTTAAAAAAATGCCTCAGAAAAAGTCTACTGTAGATTATAATTCTATTCTAATGTTATGAGAAAAATTAAGTACATTATGTGGATTTGTTTTTATTGAGTAAAATATGAATGAAATTTCACCAAAAACACTACGTGTGAAAAATTTTCGCCAAGTACATGACTATTAATATTTTGTTTATTTATCTTAAAGGTAATGGAAGTTGTGCCTATTATTGTCTTCGAATAATAAACATAAGTAAATAAAATATCAATAGTCATGTACTTGGTGGCATTTTTTCACACGTAGTGATTTTGTTGGGATTTTATATACTACCTATTTTATAATTCAAATATAATTCAACCAATTTAAAGTCTATCAATTTTTCAGTAACTTCCTGACTTGTAGCTAACAATTTAAATTCCAATGCTGCCATTCTGAAGAACATGGTGATGCAGGAACTGCGAAACAAAACACAATATAAAGGGCAAAATGTATTTTATGATGTCAAGAATTACCGATCACGTCCTATCTATTATTTTCTGCCTTCTTATTTTTAAACTAACTAAAATATCGCATGGCAATTTTGGAAAATGGAAGAAAATATATCAATTCACAGCTGTCTGGACCGTCCAAGTATATATTTTTAAATAACAAGTTGTTTTTTTAGAAACCTTCCTCAATATCCTCGTTAAAGACAGATGGCGCTTCTGTTTCTTTGGATGACGGCTGCAAGATAAGCATGAAAAACTTTTGAAAAACAACTTAAAAAAATACAATCTCCATTTAGACAGACCGCGGTGGGCTGATATATTTTCTTTCATTTTTCAATACTTCAACGCCATATTTTATTTAGTCTATGAATAAGAATTTGGAAAAGAATACATGGGAAACACCGCAATTCATGACGTCATAGAATTATTTACCCCTAATTCTGGACTATTACGATAGCCCTTTCAGGGATTTCACCTGGCTCACGCCAGACGAGTTGACGTCATAAGGCGGTTGATGACGTCAGCCTTCCAGGAAACAAATAGAAGTAATTAAAAAGAAAATTATGTATTATTTCCAAATGTTTATCTTTGAAATAGCGATTCTGTTATTAAGAAGAAGGTATATTCAAAGTCGTAACTGATTTTAGATCTCACAATCAGATATAAGCGAATTGAAGGCATAAACGTTCGATTTGGTATTAGGACCACTTTGTAAAATGTATTTTTTTCAAGTTTAAAAAAAATTATTTATCGAATGCTGAACAACCTAAGGGGCCGGTTAAAAACTAGGTCACGCTATTTTCAACACTTTTTCCACCACACCCCTTCTTCGTCGCAGATCAACACACAAAGCTTGAATCCCCCAGGGTGACATCACAAATACGAACAGCCCCCCCTTTGGTTATACATTTTTTCTTCAATTTCATTCGAAAAACGCCTAAAATAAAATACGAAACATACAAACATAATATTTTAACAGACATCACAGCCCAAAATGCTCTAAAATTAGGGGAAATATGGTGTTCTTTCACGAAAATAAGGGAATAACAGGGAAATGAATTCTTTTAAAAAAATTAATGTATATGTACCCTACTTGAATCAATATGAAACGCTCAAGATATTACGTAACAATATATTGCATTTTCAACCGAAAAAGATTAATTTTCCACTCAAATATATGAATTTTCAACGAAAGAGTTGAGTTTTCAAGCTAGTAAATCGAATGTTTTCGGAAACAGTTGACTTTCATACCCGAAAATATGAATTTTCAACCAAGAGAGATGATTTTTTGATTAATTAGTTGATTTTTAAACTAAATTGCCGAACTTGTGAATAAAAAAGGTTGAACTTGAACCAGAAACAGTTGGATTTTCAATCAAATAGTTGGATTTTCAAGCCAAAGAGACGAATTTTCTAGAAGGAAGTTGAATTTTTAATCCAGAAGGACGAATTTTCTATCCAAAAAGACAAATGTTCAACAAAACAGTTAAATTTGCAACAAAATAATTAAATTTTTAACAAATTAATCAAATGTTTAACAAAATAATTAAATTTCCAGAAAGAAATGAATTTTTAACAGAGAAGTTCACCTTTTAATCACGCTGATGAATTTTCAATGAAAAAAAATTAATTCTCAACGAAAAATATAATAGTTGATATTTCAACCAAGAAAACATTTAAATTTTCGATAAAAAACAGTTGAATTTAACGAAAAAGACTAATTATCAACAAAAAATGTAATAGTTGATATCTCAACCAAAATAAATTTTGATTTTAAATCAAAAACAGTTAAATTTAACCAAAAAAGACGAATTTTCAACAGAGCAATTGAATTTTTAACAATATAATTAAATTTTCAACGAAATATTTGAATTTTCAAACCCGAAAATATGAATTTTCAGCCAAGAACTAGGACTTTTCAACTAAATAATTGAATTAAAAAAAATAATTATCAACCAAACGGTTGCATTTACAACCAACTATTTACATGAATTTTCAAGTAAAAGAGACGAATTTTCAACAAAATAGTTCAATTTCGAATTAAATATTTGAATTTTCATCCTGCAAAGATGAATTTTTAATCAAATGGATGAATTTGTAATAAAAAATTAAAATTCTTCCAAAAACAGTTGCATTTTCAACCAAATAGTTAAATTTTCAAGTCGAAAAGACAAATTTGCAATTGAATAGTTGAATTTTTCTTTCTAAAAAGACGAATGTTCAATAAAACAGATAAGTTTTCAACAAAACAATCAAATTTGAAAAATAGTAGAATTTTCAACAAAATAGTTGAAGTATCAACAAAAAAACATGAATTTGCAACAAAAAAATTCAACATTTATCCAGGAAGTTGAATTTTCAATCAAAGAAGTTTAATTCTTAACGAAAAATATAATTGTTGATATTTCAACCAAGGAAAGATTTTGATTTTGTATCTAAAACAGACGAATTTAACCAAAAAGATGAATTTTCAACGAAAAATCTAATAGTTCATATTTCAACCAAAAAAGATTTTAATTTCAAATGAAAAGCAGTTGAATTCAACCAAAAAGACGAATTTTGAATCAAATAGTTGAATCTTCAACTGAAAAGATTAATTTTCTACCAAAAAGACGAATTTTCAGCAAAACATTTGAATTTTAACGCCAAGAAGACCATTTTTCTACAAGAAAGTTGAATTTTCAACAAAAAAGTTCATTTTCAATCAAATAGTTGAGTTTTAAACTGAAAGCGATCAAGTTTCAACCAAAAAGTGAATAGTTAAATTTGCAGTTGAAAATTTGATTTTCAACCAAAAAAACAGGTTTTCAACAAAATAGTTAAACTCTTAACCAGACATGGATCTCCAACCAATAAAATGAATTTTGAACAAAGTAATTCAACTGTCAACCAAGTAGTTGAATTTTCAAACAAAAAGATTAATTTTCTACCAAAAAGACGAATCTTCAAGAAAATACATAAAGTTTTAACCAAATTGTTGAATTTTCAACTAAAAAGGATGCATTTTTGATGAAAAATTGTGCAGTTGAATTTTAAACTAAAAACGATAATTTTTCAACAAAAAGAAACGATTTTTAAACAGAATAGTTGAATCTTTGATCAAAAAGTAGAATTTTTGACAAAAAGAGATGAATTTTAAACCGAAAATATAATAGTAGACTTTTCAATCAAGAAGAATTAATTATCAATGAAAAAAAGTTGGATTTTCTTATTCACGGATTTCATGAGATTTCGAAACGTTTCCAAGGATTTTGGAGGATTTCAAAGATTTCAAGGGATTTTAAGGTAATTCAAGAAATCTGACAAAATTTAAAGGATTTTATTAAATTTCCAAGGATTTGAAGGACTTTAAGGGATTTTAAGGGATTTCAAAGAATTTCTAGAGAACTTTAGGAAACAAATTAATTTTTTTTTCAAGGGATTTCAACAATTTCAAGAGATATAAAAAAAATTAATTTTGAAAGGTTCTGAAGATTTTAAGTTATTTGAAAAGATCCCAAGAATTTCAAAACATTTAAAAATTTCAAAGAATTTTGACGGATACCCAAAGATCTCGAGGGATTTCTAGGGAACTAAATTTTATAGAATGAAATTTCAAGGGATTCCTAGCGATTTCAAAGCAAAGGCTTACAAGGGATAATGGGATATTTCAAGGAATTTCACAAGGTTTAAAGGATTTTATTGAATCTCCAAGAATTTTGAGATGTTTAAAAAATTTCAAGGAATTGCACAAGATTTAAAGAATCTTATTGTTTCTCCAAGGATTTCAAGGGATCTTCAGGAATTTGAACGCTTTTGTTAGAGAACTGCAATCAACAAACTTAGTTTATCTCAATTTATATTTAAGGGATTTCCAATGATTTCTACTTTTTCAATGGATTTTTACGATCTTCAAAGATTTCAAGGTATTTTAAGGGATTTCAACGAATTTCTAGAGAACTTTAGGAAACAAAGTAAATATTATTTCAAGGGATCTCAGCAATTTCAAGAGATATATAGTAGAGGAATTTTAAAAAATTTTGAAGGGTTTTAAAGATTTTTAGCTATTACAAAAGATCTCGAAGAATTTCAAGACATTTGAAAAATTTAAAGGCAATTCAAAGAATTTTGTTGGATTTCCAAACATCTCGAGGAATTTCTAGGGAACTAAATTTTATAGAATGAAATTTCAAGGGATTCCTAGCGATTACAAAGCAAAGGCTTACAAGGGATTATGGGATATTTCAAGGAATTTTACAAGGTTTAAAGGATTTTATTGAATCTCCAAGAATTTTGAGATGTTTAAAAAATTTCAAGGAATTTCAAGGATTTTTGGAGGATTTTCATAGATTTCAAGAGATTTCTAGAGAACTAAATTCTAGATTCAAAAGCTTCTTATTGTTCTTATTGTTTCTCCAAAGATTTCAAGGGATCTTTAGGAATTCGAACGATTTTGTTAGAGAACTTCAATGGACAAGTTTAGTTTAATTTAATTTATATTCGAAGGATTTCGAATGATTTCTACTGTTTTAATGGATTTTCACGACGTCCAAAGATTTCAAGGTATTTCAAGGGATTTTAACGAATTTCTAGAGAACTTTAGGGAATAAATTAAATCATATTCCATTTATTTGAAAGGATTTCTACGGATTGCGACAATTTCAAGGAATATAAAGGAATTAAAAAATATTTCAAAGGATTTTATCAAATTTTAAGTTATCTTAAAAGATTCTAAAGAATTTTGAAGAATTTCACAGGATTTTGAAGGGTTTTTAGGATCTCCAAGTATTTCAAAGATTTTATTGGATTAAAAGAATTTTAAGCGGTTTCTAGAGAACTTTAGGGAATAAATTTAATTTATTTTATTTTCAAAGGATTTTGAATGATTTCTACAGATTTCCAACAATTTCAAAGATTTTGAAGGAATACAAAAAGATTTAAAATATATCAAAGAATTACTATGGATTTTAACAGATTTTAAAGATTTTAATGAATTTGAAAATAATTCCAAAGATATCAATGGAATTCCAGAGACTTCAAGGAACTTTCATGGATTTCAATGAAATTTCAAGCAACTTTGAAGATATCATGAGAATTTACACATTTTTGCTGTGTAAAGTTTATTTGTACAGAATCCTTATTTTTGTGTACTTCTACGAGTATGTGATCTGTGGTCTAAAATGAATCGTCCTTTTGTAGTTTCTCTATTTCTTATATTAATTCCTTCAATACTTTTCTATTATTTATTCCAATACTGATTATCTCATAATCTTTTTCTATCTAATAATTTTTTATAAGGAATTTCCTATAATCCATGGGATCTTTTGCAATCTCATGCAATATTTTACAGTCACATGTATGGAATCTTCTTTAATCCCATGCAACCTTGTAATTATGTACGCATTCTAGTGTACACCAAAAATCCGAATAATTAACCCTTCGAACGGCCCCTGAGGGGACTTTCCCTCTTAATAGAAATTTGAAAAACTTAGCTAGCATTTACTATTTAAGATTGCAGGTACATTTTTTATGCTAGAAAAACCCAACTACAACCACTAGCCTTAACAATGTATATTATGAGATCTGCTGCTAAGAATAATTACTTACTCATTCCTATTGCCACTACAGAGGCTTCCAACAATTGAATCATCATTTATACAGGTGAATCATGTCTTTTGCTATGTCTCGTTAACTTCCTCGTGAGAAAATAACTGATTTGTTTTTACAACGGAAGCATTGTTCATGGTCGTTTCTAGCAATGGGACACTATATTCACTGCAGGAATGTGTGCTTTGGCATAGGAGACAACTTCCTACAATGCATACGAGGGTCGTTTGGCAGGTTTAGTAAAAAATTAAGTAAAAATTATTATCTTTTTTTTGACAAGTCTGCCTTTAATTTTCAACATAATCTCCTTGGAAAGCTACACGCCTTGTCCAGCGAGATTCCATTTTTTTTATTCATTTAGAAGAGTAAGATTTCTCAGGTCTGCAAAATACGTATTGACGGCATCAATTACTTTCTCATTGGTTCATGTATTTCTGCCATTACGATTGCGGAGGTGTGAGCCGGTGCGTTGTAGTGATGAAAGAGCACTTTTTTGTCCGCCAATAATGGCCGTCTTCTTTTTGTAGCTCGGCTTTCAAACGGTTCAATAATGATGCATAATACGTTTTTGTCATAGTTTCACACTTCTCCAAGTAATCAATGAGGATGATTCCTTGGGAACCCCAAAATACTGTGACCATCACCTATCCAGGTGAAAAAACAGTCTTCGCCTTCTTTGAGGCACTTTCACCAGGCAGTACCCACTGCTTTGACTGATGCTTTGTCTCGGGTGTATAGTGATAGATCCAGGTTTCGTCCACAGTCACTGAATCGACGCAAAAAGTCCTGTGGATTCCGATTAAATTTCGCCAAACACTACTCTGAAACGTCTTTTCGGTAGCGCTTTTCATCGAATCAGCAATCGCGGCACCCATCTTGCACTCACCTTCTTAACCTCCAGTTTTTCCTGCAAGATGTTACAGACTTATTCAGTGGAGATGCCTACAGTCTTAGAAATCTCGCGCACCTTGATTCAGCGATCTTCCATAGCCATATGATGAATTTTTTTCACCATATCTGATATGATGACATCAATTAGGCGTCCGGAGCGCACTTCATCTTTAGTTGTCGTTCGGCCACGTTTAAATTCGTTCATACAAAAACAAATTATTTTCAACGAAGAAGCAGACTCCCCGCGAACTTCGTCTAACTCGGCTTTGATCTCCGCGGCAGTCCAATTTTTCAAATAAAAATGTTTTATCACTACAAGGAACTCTTCATTATGTATTTTTTAAAAAACTACTGAAGTGCTCACTTCAAATGTATGCCAAATGCAAACTAAGCGCTGATTTAGCTAAAGCTTAGTAGAAGCTAAATTGAAAAGTGCTATTTCTTGGCCATATACTACAAAGTTCATTTTGTCGCCATCTAGCGGAAAATTTACCTTACTTCTTAAACGGCCATCGTAATTTCTTAATAGTAATGGTGGAAATTTCTCACTGGCACTGTACTGTGCCAGACTGTTTACGATACTGGCCGAATACTGAAAAATAACTATATTCTGTATTGGCACACTACTGACACACTACTGGCCAACAACTGGTGCAGTAACTCTGGACGGTACTGAGCCAGTACTAGGCCTACTACAATAAAAGGATCTGTAATAGTTTCTGAATTTAATAGTGTTCTACTAATTGTTGTAAAAAATTTATGTTTCGAGTTATTGGATGAAATACGAAGAAAAATGACGTTCTTGAGTCCAATGCTATTTATATACATATTCATCCTATTTATATCAGAAAAATTACAGGTTTCTGAGCATTGGACTAAATAACTTTATTTTTTGAGTATTTAATTTAACAACTCTGAACAACATTTTTTTACAACAATTGATAGAACACCATTGGATTCAAAAAATCTTACAGATCCATGTAATATTTCTTAGAATCAACTGATACAAATACTTGGAGACTTTATTTTTTAATTTTTTGTTTGGGGCACACGTAAAAACGATGCTGAGTTACATTTTTTTTTAATCCAGAGAAGTTGCTATTATCATAAATAAATTTGATAAGCAAATGCATATTTCAATTATTTCGCGGTCTAAAGACTTCGCTCCTTCAACAGGATTGACTAAAAACTTGTCGGCACTAAATAAGGTGCACGATATTTTATTACCTAATAATAATTGTTTATTGTTAAAATGAATTTTATAAGTAAATAGAGATTTTCATCAATTTTTAACCGACAACCTCACTACTTGTGAACAAACGGATGTCTTTTTTTTACGAAATCGGTTGTCAATGATTTTTTTACGAAATCGAGTGCCAATGACTCGGAAAGGACTTTCTTTATAAGGAGACGTTGTCAGGCGACAATATTCGTTATTTATTTGAATAAATTTTATAAACAAATATCGATTATCTACAAATTTTGACCGGCAGGTTTTGTTTTTTCAACGGAAACGTTATTAAATTATATACTTGCCAAAGTCCTTCCCTTATGATACTTCATCAACGATATATAACTTTTTATTTTATAAAAAATTTGACAAAAACATCTGCGATTATATCATAATGGAAGGATTTTGCCGAGTAATTTAAAACTGATTCCGTTAAAGAAAGGAAATCTGCTGGTTGAAAATTGACGAAAATCTATATTTGTTTATCAAATCTAGTTAGACAATTATCAAATATTGTCACCTGACAACGTCTCCTAATCAAAAAAGTCCTTTATGAGTGATTAGTAGTCGATTTTATGAAATAAACAATTATTGTTTGCTGATGAAGTATCATCACGGAAGGATTTTGCAAAGTAATTTGAAATTGATTCCATTGACAAAAGGAAATCTGCGGGTTGAAAATTGACGGATGTCTGTAGTTGTTTATCAAATCTAGTTAGAAAATTATAAAATATTGTTGCTTGACAATGTCTTCTAATAAATAAAGTCCTTCATGAGTGATTAGTAGTCGATTTTATGAAATAAACAATTATTGTTTGCTGATGAAGTATCATAACGGAAAGATTTTGCCAAGTAATTTAAAATTGAGTCCGTTGAAAAATGGAAATCTGCCGGCTGAAAATTGACGAAAATCTTCATAAATATAGATTTTCGTTAATGGGTAATGTTTAATTGCTATCACGTGATGACAAATCTTACATACTATTTATTTTCGACAATTTTTCAATCATTTCTGTTGAAGGAACGAAGTCTTTGGACCTTAAAATGACTAAGATATGCATTTGTCTATTGAATTTGTTTATAACATTAAAAATTACTCCAGGTTAAAAAAATGGTAATTAAGCATTGTTTTTGCGTGCATTACGAACAAAAAATTAGAAAATAAAGTCTCCAAGTATTTTTCATTTTGAAGTAGCATTTACACTCATCAATTTGTCAATAAAAAATAAAAAAATTATGTTGTAACGTGCTCTATATTATTTTTAAGGAGTGTCTTTATGGATTCTACGAAGTTTCAGATAAATATTAATAGTTGAAAGAAATGTGATCGTTTATTTAAAAAAGAAAAAAATGTCAACTTTGCAAGCTTCAAAAATGACTAGAAGTTGAAAAATTTTAAGGAATTACGAATAAAATTTCAAGATAAATCAATGTGTTTCAAACTCATTAAAATTTCTCCTGAAATATGATGACATCTATAAAAATAAAGAATAGAAGATAAAAAAAATTCAAAAATCGGCTCTCACAAATCTCATTGAAATTTAGTCTTTCATTTATTTTAATCCTACTTAAGTCATCATTTGGTGTTTGGCCAGTATTGGGGTGCTACTACATTTTTCATCTGGGATTTTTGTGTAAACTAAATTTCAAACAAATGGAACTTGGCATCTATCAAATTAGTACACAGATTTTGAGAGCAACAATTTCAAATCTAGAATTTTAGGTCAAAAACAAAAAGTGTCTTAGCCTTTTTTCTGGGTTTTCTTAGGAACTTCCTCCAAGTTTAAGATTTACAACGTTACATTTTTCTTCCTGTAACGAAAGCCAAAACAAATCCGTGTTTTTCATGAAGTTTCTCCGAAATCGCGCTTACCGCTTTCAGAATTTTGCGTGTATAAGTAAATGAATTATGACACGTCGACGATCAGCAGAGACATGTTGTCTGCGATGTTTTCCCAGAAAGTTTAAGCTTGACTCACACCGTGAAGACAACAAAAGTGATTCAGTGTATTTTTATTATATTCTCATCTCAGTGAGAAAGTATTGGTTCTATGTGAAATTGGACTTTCACGAGTTTCATAAAATCTCAACGTTTTCGGACTCACTGATTGAGAAAAAATTATTTTTGCTTCGGCGTCTGTCATCGTTGTTGTCGTTGTTCTCGTTGTCGTCGTATATGAGCACGATAAATTTCGAAGAAATCATTTGATTGGATTGCGCTTTGGCACACTTTTTCAAGGCCCAAAAATGAAGGACGAGATACTTAATCAGCCATTTTTGACCAGCGGTTCTGGTTTTATCCATTGTAAATGATGTTTAAAAAATTGAAAATTCCACTGTCCAGCAAAACTATACGAGATACGAGAAAAAGGTTGAAAAGTAAATTTGCTCATCTCACAAAGATCTTTATATTTAATTCATACTTTTTTTTTTATAAAAGGCTTATTTTTTGGTTTAATCGTCAAAAAAAGTTATTGAAAAATATTATCACAGACAAGATAGGGCTCGCAGATAGCCCCCTCTGTCGCCTGTTCGGAAAGTATGATGAGACAGCTATTTACATCCTTTGTTACTGCCCCGCAGTTTCGGGGAAACGTCTTGCACTCACGAGCAGTAACTGCATCAGTGAGTCAGACACATCGGCCAAGGGCGTGGCTGCGGATCTCTCCGTATGGAGAGGGCTTTAGGGTCACGCATAGGCCCACAAGGGGACGCAACAGGATCACCCAAGCGTCAGGGGTTCTTCTGGCCTCAACCCTAACAATAATGATAAAATATGAGAAAATATAAATTCCATTTTCCGGCAGAATTATGCAAAATATGATAATATATTAACAAAAAAATCTTCCCGCGCATGGCTCGCTTCGCTCGCAAGTTTGAGCGCGCCTTGGGTGGGCGTCTCTCGAATCTCGCGCTTCGCGCTAGGTTTTTGTACTTATCTTACATTTTTGCCCAGACCTTTTAAAATTAGAGGTCAAACCAATGAAAATTGTAATTTGATGATTTTGAATTCTCTTTTGTTAAAGCTTCTTCGGCTTTAACGAATACATTCTCATCACGTGTCTTACGCTTCGTACTCGATTAAAGTATGGCCCAAACGCAAAATTTTCTATATCATGTTAAACTTTATTATACTAATTGTCTGTTATATGGATTTATGTATCCCTTTCCGAGATTTCTGCTGTAGGCGGAAACTTTTGCCGTCAAAAATTTTATTGTGTCTTGTGTCGTGTTTCTGTTGATGTAAATTTTTTTTCTTGATGGTACTTTTCACGATTAAAATGAAAACTACGCGTCTTATCGATAAATAGTTTTAAATATGTTTGTATATCAATTCAAGGTAAACTATTTAGTTACTCAAAATTTTTTTTGTATTTTCCATAGTTTTGGTGGAAGGTAGTACTTTTTATTTTTAATCACATTTTTCGTGAATAATATAAAGACTACGCGCCTCACCAAACAATGGTTGTGAGAAAGTATGTGGATCCTTTTGAGATAAACAATGTGAACTTTTTTCAGTACACCAAACATTTTCATAAGAAAGCAGATTTTATTTCGATTCCTAAGAAAAAAAGTAGTTATTTAACATTTTTTCGCATCTCGCAGAGTTTTCGTGGAGAGTAGTACACTGGGATCTCGACATACTTCGCCTCGTCTTACTGCCGCCCTAGAATTCTGCCTGCTCGCGCTCAATTACGAGGGAGTCCGGGGACAGGGGAAGACGAGTGGCGACCTTGACGCAATCACGCAGTACCGTAGCGACAAAGCGGGCAGCTCGCACACTCGCGTACATATTTAGCATTTATTTTTGAATACACGCGGAAAATCTTCTTTTTATTAATTAGTCTTCATTATTTAAAAAGGTCGATCCTTTATGATAACAAGAATCTACATTTGTACAAAAGACAGTTAATTAATATTATGTATTCTTACTGGAAATGGTTCATACGGCCTTGACTGTTTTCATCGTAAACATTCTGGTAAGAGTCTCACGCTCAAAGTAAGCAATGTCCGAGATACGAACTAACTCGAGATTCTAGTGTATTTTATATTTTTAATAACATTTTTTGTGATCAAAACAAAAATTATGCGTCTCATCGAAAAATAGTTGAGAGAAAATTTGTAGATTTTTTTGACATAAACAATTTGGTTACCTCAAATTTTTTCGCATCTTGCATAGTTTCAGCAAAAAGTGGTATTTTTATCTTTAATAACATTTTTCGCGATTAAAACAAAAAAATATACGTTTTATCCAAACATGGTTGTACGAATGTTTGCAGATCCTTTCGAGATAAAAAATTAAGTTACTTCACATTTTCTGACATCTCGCATAGTTTTGGTGAAAAGTGGTATTCTTTACTTCTAATAAAATTTTTCGTGATTAGAACAAAAACTATGTGTCTTATCAAAAAATGCTTGGAAGAAAGTTTGTAGACCCTTTAGAGATATACAATTGAGTTACCTAATATTTTTTCGCATCTCGCTTAGTTTTGGTGGAAAGTGATATTTTTCATTATTAATAACATTTTCCGCGATTAAAGCAAAAACTATTCGTCTTATCGAAGAATATTTGTAAGAAAATTTTCAGATCCCTTTGAGATGAAAAATTTAGTTACTTAACACTTTTTCGCGTCTCGCCTAGTTTTGGTGAAAAGTGGTATTCTTTATTTTTAATATCATTTTTCGCGATCAAAACAAAAACTATGTGTCTCATCGAAAAATTGTTGTGAACAAATCTGTACAACTTTCTGAGATGAACATTTTTTTATTTAAATATTTTATCGCATTTTGCATCATTTGGCCGGAAAATGGAATTTTTATCTTTTAATAAACTTTTTGACGATCAAAACAAAAACTATGCGTCTTATCAAAGAAATAATTTTCAGTTAAAAATGTAGGTCTCGTTGAGGTGAACAATCCTACTCCTTAACATTTTTTTCGTATCTCGTATAGTTCTGCTGGACAATAGAATTTTTTATTTTTTAGATATGTGACCGTCCGCGAAGAAAGGGACCTAATGCACAAAAAATCGATTCTTAGTTTTCTGCACCAATCGATAGTTTTTTATTTGCTCCTCCATAATGAAAAAATTATTCTTTCATCTACAAAATTTAAATTGTTATCAAACTGCAAAGTGGGGCCCTTTCTTTCTGTGAAATGTAGCTCCCGGGAGCTCATTGGGGCAAAAACAATGTCTCTAGACAAATTGATATTTAGAGGCGGTTTTTGAACCGATTTGAACTTTCTTTTATATTCAAGCTAATAAAATTCCGCATATATCGGTCACGGCCGATTTTCAAATTTTTTTTTCATTTTTTTTAAATCCATCACAAAAATTGTTATCGACCAATAGCACAGAGCCATTACTAAATAGTCTGCTAATACCCTAAAGAAACGCAATTTTTCGCTTAAAAAATGCCTAAGATGATACAAATTTGTTTAAAGAATTGTTGTTAACAATGAAAATTGTTGATCGTCATAAAAGCTCCCTAAAAGTTTAGAAATTGGTTATTTATACTTCATTACGTTGAAAAAACCAAGTTTTTACCTCGGAAAATAGCCAGGCAATGGATTTGTTAGTTAAATTTGTTTAAATAATCATCAGTTGTTATTGGATGAATGAATCTGATAATTTTGTGACATTTTTAAATAATTTTTGGCCGATTCAATAGAAAAAACTTGATTTATTTCAACATAACTACCTCCTATTGATAATTGTTTATAAAATTTCTTTATAAAATAACAATTTATTTATCATATTTCATGAGTTCAATTCAAAAAAAGTTTTTGTCTATAAATTGCTCAGATTCAGTGCAAATCAATTCACGAATCACTGCCAATTCTCATGAATCCATTTTCACTCACCTATTTATTTATAAAAACTTCAATAAATTTTTTAAACAATTTCTAAGCTGTTAGGCAACTTTTCTAAATAGTTGTATCATCAATTCTAGGTATTTGTGATTGAATCTAAGTATTTTTAGAAAATTGGTACTCTTCAAAAAAAATGTCCATTTTTGTTATTAAATGAAAAAAATGAAAAAAACTTTTTTCAAAATCGACCCCGATCGATTTATGCGGAATTTTATTAGCTTTAATTAGAAAAAAAGTTCAAATCGGTTCACAAACCGCTTCTGAATATCAGTTTGTCCAGAGACATTTTTTTTTGTTCCACTGTGGGGCGTAAGGTCCCTTTCTTCGCCGACGGTTACCAGTGTTTGTCAGTAACGCGTTAGAGGAAACGTTACATTTTGTTAGTAACAATAACGGTAACGCGTTACTTATTTCAAAAAGTAACGGTAACGTAAACACGTTACAATTTTCGAGTAACGTTAATGTAAAGTAACGTACGTTACATTATGAAATATGTTAATGGTATTTGTACAACATTATAGGTAGGTATGTGATGATAACCAGCCAGAAAAAATATTTTCTTCATAGTGGTATATCTTTATACTGCCGTGATATTCACGAAAGCCGGATCTACAAAAAGAGCAAATCGAGGTAATCGATGAAAGCTGTTCAAATCATTATTCGTGTAGACCGCTCATTTCAATGACTTTTTCAAAATTTCTTTTGATTCTTCTTGGGTGATTTACATGTGATCTTCTCATTTATACAAAAAAATTAAATAAATTGTTAATTTGTTATAGAAAATGCAGATCCGGCCAAAAATGTGTTCCGCAATCACGTAAACAGGACGGATCTGCAGATCCTGCTTTCTTGCGAACACCGGGCCGCCGAAAATAGCCTTTGTGTTCGCAAGAAAGCAGGATCTACGAAATGTTTGAAATACTTTTTAAAGATATACTAATTTTATAGAAAACTATTATTAAATATAATGAAATACGTATACAATAATTTTTTTTGTTAATTCAATAAAATCATGTTTGGTTGGCTGGATATAGTTGATTTAAAAAAAAGCTTAGGCAAGTGATCAAAATTTGTATTAACTAAATTCGTTTGCTCTAATCAACTGAAATTCACGGTCGACTTGTTTTACTCATTTTAGAAAATATTTATTCAATTGAACGGAATATTTCTGTGCTGAGACTAAATGGTCTTTTTAAATGTATAAAATTATGTATACATCGTTAAATCAACCAAGCAAACTTTTGATGAAATTTTTCAACTTTTATTAAAGAAATGGCTCAGTTGACTCAATGATGCTGTTTTTTGTCCCAATGATTGCAAATTCTTTGGTTAATTCCATGCAAATTTCATCGATTCAACGAAACATTTTTTCGAATTTATTTATTATATTATTATATTTTGAACGAAGGATGTAGTTAATTAAATGTATGTTAATGTTGATTGAATGTATTCGTTAAAGCCGAAGAAGCTTCACCAAATTAGAATTCAGAATCATCAAATTATAGTTGTCACTGGTTAGACCTCTGATTTTGAAAGTTTTGTGCAAAAAAGTGAGGGATCAATCTAGAAGTCTCGTGTTGTTCATTCAAACAACAGATTCGTCCTACAACACCGCTCCGACAAGGGTCGCTGATCAATCTCTCTAGCAATCACCCCAGGTGAAGAGCTTCACAAAGCCATTATACTAATCCACTAAGCAAATCTCTTTACGCAGGTCCGATTATATTTCTGGATAACATTTTTAGATAGACGGGTCGACGGCATCGTTTGGCTGCGACGGAAAAGAAACGTCAGAGATTGATGCGTTAATTTGTTTCTTTTCCTTCAGGCTTCAAGTTTTATTACCTAGATCACGTAGGGGAAACGATGAGGAGGTCCATTAACCCATTTACTATCCACCATACGCAAGCAGCTCTTTCAATAAAGAACTTTAGTTTCATGTTTACTTTGTTTTATCGATTGTTTGCTTACAAAAATGTTAAATGGGCAATTAGTTATTGGAACGATGTTACGAAATTGTAAGAAATTTAACTGCGTCAGACTCTTTAGGGTACCGGCCCAGTACTGGTGAAACTTCTAATGATAAAATTATATTCTGTATTGGCAAAGTACTGGTCAACAAATGACGTGGTATCAAAAGGCAGTAGTGTGAACGGTGATAGCCCAATACCGGTTCAGTACTGTCTCACTAAAATACGAAGTACTGGCTTGGTACCACGCCAGTAGCATGCCAGTGCTAGCACTGTCCTGCTAAAGTGCCAGTTGTTGGCCAGTATCATTCCAGTATAGAAGATAGTTCTTACTAGATTTTTTGCCAGTACAAGACCAGTACTACAATTTCCCACTGGATTTTGGGATTTTTTAAAATACTAGAGTAGAATTTTTTATTTAAAGCGGAGCACGTTATTCTCTTTTCATGTAGATTTGTAAAAAATTGTTTAGAGGTCGCTAAAATGGTTTCCATCGCGGAAGTGTCACTTTTGATGAATTCCACCAATTTAGAACTCACAAAAGACAAACTTGTGTCACCCATTCTTTTTTAATCATGCGAAACCTATTTATTTACAACAAAATAAATTTGAGTTCCAAGTTGTTTGCTGTCTGCGAAAATAGTTTTCCTGAGTTATTGCATTTTTATTATTCTCACTATTTTTAAATTTATTTTATTGAAATCACTCGGCGAAAATTACGTGAAATGATCATACAGGCGATCTTCTGTTATTTCATTAACTTTGGTAAAACATCTTAATAATTTATTAATATTTAATTTGTTTCGTGAGAATCGTACTGATTTATTTTCACCCTGATTCGAAGTATTACTTCGGAGAAAATCACAGACGTCAATCTTTCTTCGTCGAATCGACTGGTTACATAAAATTGAGAAACACAATATTCAAGTGTTTTCAAGGGTCGACAAATTTTTTATAAAGCTTCTTTCTTTGAGAAAATTTAAAAAAATATATTCTCACATCCACAGTCATTTTCATCAATAATATATTAGAAATTATTATTTTGTAAACTATTCAACGATTGCATGACTCTAATGCGTGTCAGATTGAGTAAGGGAAACCAGTACGAGGTGAATACCAGTACGAACTGAATAATGGGAAAAAGTGAATGGGTTTCAAAGCAAAAGTTCTCTAGTGTATATTTATGTGTAGCAATATTGAAAACGAGTTATATAATTAGCCTTTGTACCACTTACCTGCTATTTTTGAATTAAAAAATTGAAAAATGTGTTTTTGACATGGCGATGAAAATTTCGTCCGCTGATAGATTATTATTTTTTGAGGAAATAAATTGCTTTCACTATTCTTTCACTGGTTTTTTCAATTTATCAAACTCTTGACTTTGAAGCTGGCTAATGATTGATTCATTAAATTTTCATCGAAAAAGTATTTTACGTTTGTCTATAAGAAGTTTCATTCGGTGCGAGGTGAATAAATTGTTGACAGGTTAGGTTAAAAAAGGTATAAAATATAGGATGAATTGCTAGTATAATTCATTTAGTGGCACTGCTCTATTTAGAATAAATATTCCAGCTTTAATTTGGTATGTAATACTTTCCCCCTTTGTTTATAATTTATCAATATTATGACTTCAAAAGATTTTCTATCCACCTCGAGCTGGTTTTACCTAAATCAGATTGATTCTTTTACCATTTATTTTTCGAATTATGCATTCACTATTTTTAATCTTTTCTATAGAAAACACTGCAAACTTTTGGTAATATTTAGAATAATGTAATTTGGAGAAATGGTATTTTACAATCCATCCTAATTTCACTCTACTCGAAATTTAGACCGTTCAAAATGGAAAGCAATTCAAGTATAGATGTGCCAGCGATTAGGCAGTCTGATCTGAGCCCTATCAGATCGAGGAAATTTTGTACTGAATTAGAATGATTAGAAAAACCACTCTAGGGGGCAAATCAACTTTTAATTAGAAAATATATATATTATAGGGATAAATATTTCATAACGTCTAACTTATTTTGGAGACGGCAAGTAAAAGTAAGCAATCTTTTATTGGTTTCAAGTCTAAGGCTTCTTATTGTGTCTTGGGAATAGTATCGGAAAATTTTCTGTCACCATTCTTTTTCTCCGGCCGATTCCATTGTGCTTTATGATGCATGTCAAACGCACGTGTTTTGAACGTGATCTGCCTGAGCCAAGACTGCTCAAAACTTTCCTATACTCTGCGGGGGGTATCGGGTTTGGCAGAGTGATTGAGCTTACATTCAGTCTTATTAACCCTAGCTTTCTCATGTTGGGTCTTTTCCATTTGGCACAGTTTATAAACAATATTACGTTCTCTTTATTTTTTTACCAAGGAAGTTAAAATTGTTGAGACATAAATAGGCCAGTTAGTGGAGCCACGAAATACATGCAAAATCTTTGAATTAATCTAATATTTTTTCTAGTACGGAATTACATAAAAACACACTTCTGTACTGAAGATGCTAAATGTGGAAAAAATAAATTTAATTAAATAACTGCCAGGAAAAAATTAATATTTATCTCTTCAGTTTCCTAATGTGAAATCCTACGACCAATTTGGAGGTTCGCATGTTTATTCAGAAAGAATTGAAGTTTTTGTTGATATTCTCAATAGCTTCAATTTAATTTCGTATGAGGAAAAAACGCATTTTTTTTGTCGAAGAAAAAGCGTTTTTTGCATGACCTCCTCCAAGAACTTGACTATTAGTCAGTCTTTTACGCACTGGTGCGCAAAAATTTTTTTTTCACACACTGTAGTACTTAAAAAACTACTATAATACGCCTGTCGGCAAAGGCGGGCAGGTAGGAAGGCAGAGGTAGACAGACAGGCTCACAGGGAAGCAGAAGTAGGCAGGCAGAGTCAGGCAAACAGAGGAAGGCAGGTAGGCAGGCAAAGGCAGGCGGACAGAGGTAGGCAGGCAGAGACAGGCAGGTAGAAGCAGGCAGGTAGATAGGCAGAGGCAAGCAGGAAAGGCAGGCAGGTAGGAAGGCAGAGGTAGGCAGGCAGAGGCAGAGTCCAGCAGACAGAGGAAGGCAGGTAGGTAGACAGAGGCAGGCGGGCAGAGTCAGACAGGCAAATACAGGCGGGCAGAGACAGGCAGGTAGAAGCAGGCAGGTAGATAGGGTGGGGCAGGCAGGCAAAGGCAGGCAGGTAGACAGGTAGAGACAGGCGGGCTGAGTCAGGCAGGCAGAGGTGAAGCAGGCAAAGACAGACGGGCAGAGGTAGACTGGTAGAGACAGGCAGGTAGAAGCATGCAGGTAGATAGGCAGAGGCAGGCGGGCAGAGTCAGGCAGGCAGAGTCAGGCAGGCAAAGGCAGACGAGCAGAGATAGGTGGGCAGAGGTAGGCAGATAGAAGCAGGCAGGTTGATAGGCAGGTAGAAGCAGGCAGGTGGATAGGCAGAGGCAGGCAGGTAGGCAGATAGAGGCAGGCAGGCAGAGGTAAGGCAGGCAAAGGCAGGCGGGCAGAGGTAGACAGGAAAGACATGCACGTAGAAGCATGCAGGTAGATAGACAGAGGCAGGCGGGCAGAGTCAGGCAGACAGAGACAGGCAGGTAGGTAGGCAGAGGCAGGCGGGCAGAGTCAGACAGACAAAGGCAGGCGGGCAGAGCTAGTCAGGCAGAGACAGACAGGTAGAAGCAGGCAGGTAGGTAGGCAGAGGCAGGCAGGTAGGAAGGCAGAGGCAGGCGGACAGAGTCAGGCAGGCAAGGTCAGGCGGGCAGAGCTAGTCAGGCAGAGACAGACAGGTAGGTAGGTAGGCAGAGGCAGGCAGATGCATGCAGAGGCATGTTTCAAAAAATACTTAATGTCAGTGAAACATAATAGACATCTTATTTTAAAAAAAAACAACATTTTTTGCACGACCTCTTCCACAGACCCGACTATCATGCAGTTTTTTACGCACTAGTAAGTAAAAAGACATTTTTAAGCACTGTAGTTCTTCAAAAACTACATACTACGTCTCGCTTTTGATAGCAGGTAGTACAAAAAGCATGATGATTGACACGGGCGCATATAGAGACTTCCTGTCTCGTATGAATTGCCACCCTCGCTTCGATCAGGCGGCAAAGTTCACACTCGTCACGAAATCCCTCTTTTTGTACCCTTGCCACACAAATAACTATTGGTTTTCAAGGCTTCAAAAGTAAAAAACGTAAGCATCATTTTGAGACCAAAGACGAAGTAGGTAGTGGGCAAACCGACTTTCAGTGATCCTCGACACCAAAAAAGGGGTCGAAATTTGGAAAAGTGTATATTTTAGATTTTTAAGAATGGGGGTCCGAACCTCCAAATTGGCTTCACAAATATTGTATACTTGTTACAAAGTATAATAACGAATCAGAAAATATTGTTCGTATTTGATGCTACAAAATGAAAAGGTTAAAAGCTTTCATACGGGCTCAAAATAAATTCGGAACTATAATAGAACATCGAACGACTTCCGGATACAGTGCTTAGAACTCGTAATGACTGCGTCTCTCTTTGACGTTAACCACTTCAATGGAGCTTATGCTATAAACCGAAACAAATACCGCGGATTCAAAACAGAAGACGCAATAATTTTTACAACTGTGTTGTAATTTAATTACCATATTGCGCATTTCACATCAAAGCAACTTCATTTAATTATATTTAGATTCAAGAATCCAAAAACTCCAAGAGTCTTATAGAAACAAACGATCATTACTGACATATTTATAATTGACTTGGCAAGAAAAAGGTTATTTCTATTCAGAAAAGATAACTTTCGAGTTCTTATTTATTCATAAATATTAAAAACTCTATGTTTCTTGAAATCGGATTGCTGTAGGTATTTTTCGACAGATAGTAAGGAGAGTCATCCATTATGGTAGCACGGGGCATTATGAATAATTAAAAGAGAGAAAAACATTGAAATGTTTACGTTTTGCACAACATCTTCTTAGAAAATTGACCTAATAACTTCTCCTAGAGTAGATATTTTGTAGAATTTTTCACTTAATCAAAGAAATTGTATAACCTTTAGATTAAAAAACAGCTATAGTATCCATATTATACTTTGTCAAAAGGAAAGCTTCTCTTACACACTGATTTTCCTATAAATTATTGTTTTGAAATCTGATGTGAAAACGGCTTCTCTTCTTTGAAGTGTAAAGATTTTTTTGTGTTTTTGTCGGTCGTCGACATCTTTAAGAGCTGCGCACTTTTTCTTAGAATTTTGGAAGGAAATAAGAGTTTTCCAGCATTACAAAGCTGATCCCACGAAGTCGTCAAGTTTTATTTCACTCGAGTGTTCTTTACTTGTGTGTTTAAAGTACCAAATGGATCAGTAAACATTACTTGAGTGCATATTTATTATGACAAATATACGGAAAAAGAAGCTTCCAGAGAAAAACACTTGATCATTTCATGGAACTAGCTTCGCCTTCTCAATTTATATAATTATTTTCTGTGAGGGGATCTCATTCGTGAGAAAAACTCCCTCTTCTTAACATTTCTGAGAATAAATCCATAAATTTCCACGTAAGTGAATTTAGCTAAATTCAAAGTGAATTTAACAGGATGATGGAATTAAATGAATTAAACCGAATTTAATTTATCTGAATTCAGATATAGATGTACAGATGAATTGAATATTATGAACCCACAAAAAATGTTGATTTGCATGATTTTTGGTTTCCCCGAGATGAAAAAATTTCTTTCAGCTTTTATTCAATCAAGTTGTCCCTTTCTTAGTCTTCATAGGGATTTATTTTAATTTTTAAGTTCGAAGTATGAAATTAAAAAAGCCGATTATTGCTTGTTGACAATATGATGAAAGTGAAGTGAAAATATCAGTGCTCTTGAATTAAATAAATTTGGTCTTTATTCATTTTGGGGTTCCTGATATCATGGGATCAGATTTTGTCACAGCAGGAGCAGGCAAGCAGAGACAGCTGGGCAGAGGCAGGCAGACAGAGGCAAGTAGGCAGGCGGACAGGCAAGCAGAGTGACGGAGGCAGGCAAGTAGACAGAGGCAGGCAGGCAAAGGAAGGCATAGGCTGGCAGGTAGGCAGAGGCAAGAAGGCAGACAGAGGAAGGGAGACAGGCAGGCAGAGGACGGGGGGCAGACAGACAGAGGCAGAGAGGCAAGTAGACAGAGGCAGGCAGGTAGGTAGGCATAGGCTGGAAGGTAGGCAGAGGCATGAAGGCAGACAGATGCAGGAAGGCAGTGACAGACAGAGGTAGGCAGGCACAGGCAGGCAGAGAAAGGGAGATAGGCAGGCAAAGGCTGGCAGGTAGGCAGAGTCACAGGCAGGTAGACAGAGGCAGTTTGAAAGGGGTTGCAATTGGGTGTGAATCAAGTTTGCTTAATTTCCGACGGGATTCATATGTTTGAAACTGTTTTGAGACGTGATTCAACCTGTTCTGGAATTAGGTTGAATCTGGTTTTAGTTATTTTGAAAATATTTGAAACGAGTTTGGAACAGGGATTCAAAGAATTTAGAAAGGTTTAAAATTATTTTGGAAGTGGATTTCATCAGATTTGAACATGTTTCAAACTGGTTTGGAACAGGGTTTCATGGTATTGAAATCTGTTTGAAATTTGTTCGAAGCTGATTTTGAATAGCTTCAAGAATTTGTTGAATCAGTAAGAGCGAGGTGCAAAGTGGTATTATTCAAGTGTAAACTGATTTAAACTATTTCGAACAGTGTAAGACCATTTTCCGAAATTTCAAATTGAAAACCTTGATAGCTACGTTATTTAAAATTGAAGGCTCTCTTCTGTTCCGAATTTTTCTTGCATACTCTCCTTTTTTTCGCTATGATATGTTTTCCTGAAAAGCTGATCTCAGGAAATTTGCGTAAAGAGTTGCATAACAAGTCATAAGAAATAAAGAGGGCAGAGATCGCGGAGATGGTGAAATTTATGCTGCTCGACTTCGTTCGATATTCGGCGAATCTCAGACGTTTGAACTCATTCTGAACGGTGTGAACGGCCTTTAGGATAGAGTTCTGTCACCCCGTCTGCACACCTTATCGGCTGCTTCTGCTGCTGTCCAGGGTTTCTTTGCTGACGTCAAGCAAATGAAGCAGCGTCGTAAAATGGGATCTTGGCCACAGAAATACATGACTGCATCACGCCAAGTGGTTGGTTCAAACTTTAAATTCTGCTGCAACTGATGCCACATCGAGCCATGGGCTGATAGAAGTAGAACATTGTCCGTATGGTGACGTATAAATAGGAGATGCGAGATGAAAATAGAGCCAGGGCGTTGGACCGCAAGATCGATCATCGTTGCCACCCACAAGATGAGGGAAAGCTCGCTCTGATGATAGCTCTCCCTGACAAGACATTTCATTTCGACTATAATTCCATATAATTGTACCCTCACTGCGACGTCTGCCGACATCCTTAGAGTATCTTTTTTATTTATACTACGCAAAATTACTTCATTGTTGAAAAATATGATTCAGTTTCTTAATATATAATGTCTTAGGGCTCATTTTCTTGAACACTGTTAGAAACATTCTGAAATTTACGAAGTTATTATATACAAAAAGTTTATGTGAGATGTTATTGTCTTTTTTCTTTTTTCCTTTTACGTATGGGAGAATTTAACAGTTGTGGAAGATTAAAATATACTTAGACGACTTCCAGAGCATTGAAAAGTTTCATTCATTAATTAAAATTTCCGGATAAAATTTACCGTGTTACGTTTTGAGACCAGTCTGGTTTTATCTTCAGACCTGAATTAGTTGAAATTTTGAGAATTGGGTGGAAAAATTACTTGCTATATAGAACATCAAGTTGAGAAAAGCAATGTGAGTGCTCATATTCACATTGAAAATTCGTATAAAAAATAGTTCTTATATAATGGAAGTGATGCAACGACAATTACACAGATTTTAATAAAAAATAGAAACATTTGGACTGGAGCATTTCTAATATGTACTATGTATGTATGTATGTATCTATGTACCAAGTAAATTTTCTACCGAATTTTCAAAATTGTAACTAATACAGTTCTGATGATGAGACCAGACTGTTGTCGAAACGTAACACAGTAAATTTCATCCAAAACTTTTAATTATTTAATAAAATTTTTAATGGTCTGGGAGTCTTCAAAGAAGTTATTACGTTAGGAAAGTAACGGAAATATTAAGGAACTTCTGATACTTTTACGTAACCGTACCTTGAATTAATGAAATTCATAACTGAGTATTCCAAAATTGATCTTAAAATGAAACATGTAACTGAATTTTGCTGAATCTATCATAATTTTTCTGAAATTATACTTGGAAATATTTCTGTAGAAACTTATGCGTTATAATGTTCATTGATACATAAAAATTTCAAGAATAGGAAAATAGGAAATATATAAAAAGTTCTATCCCATAGAGTCGAAACCTGCATATTTATTTTCTTATTTGAGTCTAATCTAAGTCATTCTCGTTGAATGTGTTCTAATTTGTTCAGCAGAAGAGATCAGAAGCCTCTGTACTCTTCTATACTCATTCATAGAATAAATGAACATAAAGAAGATTTAACGAATTATATAATATTAAATATCTTTATATAAGTAAAGTTTGATCATTTTTCAACCAAATCACAGCGCGTTTGAAATTTTAATCGCCTATTTATTGAAAATATGTTGCATATCTTGAGCCTCTGTTGGGGGCTCAATTAAGGGCAAGTCAAATTTCATGTGGCACAATTAAGGGCAACCCTCGGAGGTGCAATTAAGGGCAACTGAAAGGAAATTTGTCCAGCAATTCTTGAAGGAAAAAATTTTGTTACGAGAGTTTCCGTATGAAAATTGTATTAAAATTAAGATAAGTCTCATGATACATGAATTTTGGGTAATTTTGTATAACATATTTTCGCAAAAACCGTATTATTCATTTATCTACTTCTCCTTTTTTATTTTTAGAACCGACTTAAATTTAATAACTATCAAAGGGGAAAGAATAAAAATGTACTATATAAAAACAATTATCAGCAAACTGTAAAATGTGTAAAACACAGATGGGAATAAATTGGAATATATGTTCTCAAATGTAATATATTAGAAGAAAATAATAATTAACATAAGTTCAATAATCACGTTGGATCACGGAGTTAATGATTCATTGAAGTGACAAAATATAAAAAAAAAACAACGATCAACAGCACAACATAATGAATACATAAATATTAAAGAATATGACAACTTATTGCAGGGAATCAAAAAATATAAATAGAATATAATAATTTTGTATATAATGTACTTAGAAATTCAATTTTATTACACAAGCACATGGTATTGACTTTAAAATTCGACAAAACTATCACCTTGCGAGGCAAAAGCAATTTAACCTCAAAAGCAGAATTGTCTATAACATTTTTAACTGACAAAATCCACATCAGCATGAAAAAAAGGCTTTAGGTCTAAATATGTGTGAAATTTCGTCATTAATAATGTAAAATGATGTTTCATAAACAATTTATTATAAAACATTTTCACTAATAGGGCCACCTTCAAATTCCAGAATAATTAATCGCACTCTAACTTTTTACGTATTTTTCACAACTTATCGAAGTTTTGATATATTTCACGATATTCGCCAATGTTTTTACTATAAACCTATCGACTTACCTCTCATTAAACTGGTTTGCACGTTGCAGAATGTTCTTTCTTGAGTGACAGAACAACTACGAGAATGCACTAACACAAAGCAGCCTCACGCTTTTGCGCCATCTAGAGCGTGGCACTATAATTTGAATATTTTCTAATACTCATAAAGAATCAAAATAGCAGAAGAATTGCACATCTTTACAAACTATATCCATTGCATAATATTATAGAGTAAAACGTTGCGATTTTTCTGAGGAAACTGTACTCGTATGTTTTTTCGATGAAAAAAATTGAAATTGCCCTTAATTAAACCCCTGCCCTTAATAGGGTCTTTTACCTTATTTATTTGTAATTAAATAGATTCTGAACATATATGCCATTCTATCAATGTTCATATATTAATATTACCGTGAAATGGGACTATGCGTCTCGTTTTTTTCAGTCTTTTTTTAAATAATAAAGCGCAAGAAGGAATTTAAATTAGGTATTGATGCTACAAATATATTATCTTTACCTGACCCTATTTCGTTCTATAAAGATCGAAGATAAATTTAATTCATAAGCAACTGTTTATCATCTCTTATATTGTGAGCAACTTTACCTCTCAATGTGAGGCTGAATCGCTCACTCATAAAAAAAGTAAAAGAGTGCTTTGAAGGAAACCTTTGCAGAAAAAGTAATTATTTATGAGTTTTCTTATTGCTACGAAGAGAATAAAGTTACTAAAACTTATGGCAACGTTAAATAATCTGCTTATTGTCAATTGGAACCTAAATTATTATATTATTTTTGATCTGTTATAGTCAAGTTTCTCACGAGTTATTTTTACACAACCGAACCAAATTTCCAAAACTGAGAGTTTTGTACGAATATACTTGTTATTCGTTATAACTCACGAAACTGCACCAAACAAGATTTAAAATTAATATAAACATTTATGAATAAGAAAACAATCGCTAATCTTAAAAATTTTTGTTCAGAGAAAGAGATAATTGTCCGACAATTTTATAAGTTCGCGTTCACAACAAGAAGAGATACAGAATCTTTGATTCCTAACCATAGTATTATTAGCATTCAAATATTTAATCAAATTTTTATTCAGGTGAAATGTTTAATATTCAATTTTACATAATATAAAGTCAAACAACTCATGTTACAATTAACATTTTCCTTATTTGCATTTTACTTATTTGCATTTTACTTATTTCAGAAGTTGCAAAAAATATTTTTTGATATTGTGAAAATCATGATTCTGGATCTCTATTTTCATGCATTTCAGATGTCCGATTATCTCCCACTGTCAATAATACGGCTATACCTACTATAGCCATACTTTCCCTATACTTAAGACATACTTTACGAACTTGAGCTGTACTTTAGAAATATACTTCAGTTATACTGCAGCTATTCTTCTCAGATATACTTTAGCAATACTTCCCTATATGGTACTTCAACCATACATCCTTATACTTTAGCTACAGTTGAGTTATACATTCAATATACTTTATTCAAATATGCATGAAGTATGAGATAGTCTCATTTGCCATACTTATACCATACTACCTGAGAGATCACTCTCATACGATTTCCCGGATGTTTTCTTAGATCAAACCCATACAAAAATTTTTTAACCCGGGATATTCTAAACTTATTCCATTCTATACATTTCTGTCCTACTATATGACAAAAATATATTAGTTTTTGTTCATTTTTGTCCTAACATAATATAAACATATGGGCGATTTCCAAATAGTTCTTAATTTGTATGTCCCTCGAAGTTTATTCGATGTTCCTAGACCATTTTTGACCTTCAAAAGATCTTACAGAACATATGGTGACCTACTTATTTGATATATACAGATAAAGTTTGAAAAGATTACAGTTAGGCATGCATTTTTGCAATAAGTAGTCAATTCTTAGTACTTTTAACGTGTCTCTGCATACAGGTTCACATATTCGAAATGTGTTTTGTATTTGTATTTATTTTCAGAAAGTCCCAAGGGTTAATTAGCCCTTTAAGGAACAGAGTATACATAAAAAAATATATAATTACAAGCACCAATCGATGAATAGTACATGTATAGTAGAATTAGTACTAGAGCCGTATAAGATAAAATAAAATAGAATCTTAAGGCTGGTAGTCTAGGATGGAAGAACCGGTATTGAAGAAGAAGAAAACAGTCAAGGGGATGATCTACCAAAATAATTTGATTGAGATTAAATAAATAAGTAATGGCAAAACAGTATAGTAAGAGTTGGATTCTACAGGATATAGTTATAAATTTAAATTTAAATTATCTGCTACCAATGGGTTATTTGTAATCTGGAATTACTGATTCAATACAAAAGTTTAAAAAAATCATGTTTGAAGTGATATCGTGAAGGAGCATATCTTAAGTTAGATGGTAATTTTTTTCTAGTATTGGCCTTGGGACCTGTTTTTTAATACATTATTTAGTTTGAGTTGGAATACCAACATGCTAGAGATTATAGATACTGACTAAATAAACCACGCTTATAAATATTAATCATTAATTAATATTAAATTCATATATTCATATTAATGAAATATTAATTAATTAACTTTTCTAAGTCGTCCGAGAACACGTTGAAAGCTATGGGTAGAACCTAAAATATTAACTCCGAAGCCTCCAAGGAAAGGAGGCCCAAAGGGAAAATAAATTTTTTTGAAAACAATATTCTCATAGAATTTGTAGGGCTCAGGAAGTAAAAATCTCTCCCGAATTTGACATAATTTAAAAAAAATTGGCAATTACAGCAATATAAAAATTAAAATTGTAAATTCCCAAGCCTCTTATTGTATGCGTAAAATTAGTTTTAAACCTTCATCATAATGTACTTTAAGTAAAAGAATAATTCACACACACACACGCGCGCGCGCGAGCATATATATATACGCACACACACTTCAATTCACTCGTATTTCGGAAACCAAAATTGAAATCTTTTTGAAAATCGCCTATATATCAGTATTTATTCATTTCTGCTGTATACTTTTCTAAAGCTATCCCATCTATTCATTTTTCATTTTCATTTCCTTCTTTAAGAATGCTATATATATCTATCAATTTATTCGCTCTTTCTTCTCAGAGAGACATGCAAGTTGAGTTTGAGTTTATATAAATATTTTTGAAAATATTCAGTGTTTCCATTTCAATTAATTCAGTTGGAAAAAGAATTTAACATTAATATAATATTGAATAAACGGGATGGAAAAGGATAGACGAAATAAAAAGAGAAATAGGCCAAGATGTCAATAGGTAAAATAGCAGAATAGAAATTGATAGAATAGTTGGAAAAAGAAATAGGATAACAAATTTTTTAAACAAAATATACAAAAATATGACAAATCGTGGTAGAAGGGTTTAAAAAAAGGAAATTGATTTACTTAAGGCTCTATCGGCCTTAAGGAATACATTCTCATCATAATATTCGCGCTTTGCGCTCGATTTTCTGCGC
>JAUMHM010000031.1:25083415-25134826 GCA_032362435.1 Melikaiella ostensackeni | reverse complement strand
GTGGTAATATTACCGAAAATTTCATCCGTAAAATTACAAACGCTTGTGAATCTCGTTTCCATTTTTTACAGTGTACAACGATATGATTATCTGAAGTTTATTCTTTAGTTATGATTTCTTTGAGTAAGATTAAATTTTTCAAACAAGATTTTGGTTTATGAGGAGAATCTGAAAGTATTTTGTTAAAAGTTTTAGCCATAAAATAGGTAAGAGTATTAATACAAGAAATAACAGGTCTGAGAGGAAAATTTTTTAAATGAATTTTGGGTAATCCATAAATTCTAGCTATAGTATTATCTGTAATTATGTCTTTTCTTTCAATGTTTGTACCTAACAACCCTTTTGATCTCCAACTATCAAGTGATTTAAAAGTGTCTTTCTGTAACTTTTCAAGTGGATCATAATCAATTTTTTCATAGGTTTGATTATCATTTAACATTGTAGTCAGTTTATCCTTGTATTCATGACAACTCATCACAACTGTGGTGTTCCCTTTATCAGAACGTGTTATTAGCAAATCTTTTGCTCTTTTTTCTGAATTGTTTGGTATCTTTTGAGTATTTTGCTATGATTCTATCAATTTTAGTAATTTTTTTCACGTATTTTAACATAATTTGAGGCTATTGATAAGATTTTATGTCTAAATTCTTCTTCTCATTTATCAGGAATTTTTCCAATGTTTGCTTCCAAATCCTTCACAATTTCAAAAACTTGTACATATTTGTTAGAAGGAGAGCTACTACTAAATTTCTCACCTAATCTGAGAATATCAGCTACAGCTTCCGGAATAATAGTGTCAGATAAGTTAATTAACCATGGATCACTTTTGTTGTTATTGTCATCCCTTTTATGTTTGTTTAACTCTATATTTTTATAGTGTTGATTGTTTTTTGAATTTTCAATTTTTTTGTGAAGTCTGTTATTAATACTATTATTACATTTTATTTGTCCTGAGTTTTCCAAATGTTCAATAGTGTTTTTGAGTCTTCCTGAAGGAATTAAATTTTGTAGTCTATTTTAAATTTTAGAAAGTGATTTATTAACATCTGAAAAAAGATAAGATTAGAGAAAAGTGTAAATAAAGTTCTCAATGGTACACAATAACAGAATGCACATATTGTTCATATAGCATCTTTCTCAGAATATCATTTTTTGTCGGCAACGAGGTTATCATTTCTTTTACCTGAATGTATATAAAACCTTTTGGCAACCTCATTTTATGAGTACCAGATTAACATTTTAATTAGTTGTAAAATTGAAAGAACTTGAAAAAACTATTACAAGATTTATGTACACAGAATATGGGAAATAAAGGAAATAGATCATAGTGCTAAGATCAAAGTTTGTGGGTTGATGTAGAACCAATCTATTCAGATTGTTCCATTTTTCAAAAAGGAAAAGGTAATAGTCCAAACTAATGACACATTGCTGAATAATTGCTAATTTTATCATATTTTTAAACTTTGTTTAAGTAAAATAGATATCTTTTGGTAAATTGAGTTAACCATTAACACCTCAATTAAAAGAAATCTTGAGTATTCACAGGCAACCCCACAGATTGGAACAAATCCTTGCTTAATGTCTCTCTTCTAAAACTTTTTAGACTCTTTCCTTTTTCTCGCTCTTTTTTCTTTTTGTTTGTACATTTATCGTACATTTGTCTCCAATGAGCCGGAAAAGCGGATAGTCTCGAAGCCAATCTAGACTTCCTCATCAGGAGTAATTTATATGTTGACTACAATTATAAATTATGAAACATATATTAATTGTGTATATGTGCATGGCAGCCTTTTTAAACCAAATTCAAACAGATTTATTGAGTTTATTGATATTCTCATGAAAAGTTTCTTTGTCATCTTTTTTTGCTGAAGTCAAAACATGTTTTCTTGTTAATGTGAAATATACTTTTTGGAAAAAACCCATGAAACTTGCATTCTATCAATGATTACTTCTGTAATGCATCCAATCTAAGTTTTTACTAATTGAATAAATTCTATAATACCTATATATCTGACAGTTTAGAAAGGGTACCTGTACTCGAGCAGCAGTTACTATTACCATAATACTTTTAAATGTATTACAATACTCTTTATAAAAATTATTCCTCCATTTCTATCCGTGTTCCTACAAGCACAGGCATCAGTTGACCTAGAGTGGTTTTATAAAATTCCGCAAAGTTGCCTTGCATAAAGGGGTTGGTATGGTTCAAATCCCGGGTATCTAGGATTCGTCTCCATGGCGACACGTACGACCACCCTTGGATGTTGATGGCTTGAACATGAAACTGTAGCAGCTCAGAAATCTAAAATTCAATCAACTAATTAAATGCCGACTTCAAATCAAAACACTCTATACTAATTTTTATTATAATTTGAATTAATTAGATCATTAATCTCGAATAATAATGGAATATTATTATACTAGCAAAAATAGCGCGCTACGCACACTTATAACGTGTTTCTTATGTTAATTGCCTGATTATCAAATTAAGATGTATGCTTTACTTTAGAGTTCTATGAAATATAATTTATAATAATCATAAATTGAAATGAATCATGAAATAGCTACATCGGCTTTCATACGATTGCTCCCTCATAGAGGGTGCTTTTGTAACAATGAAAATTTTCGAACTTCATTTTTGGACATATCTTGACATTCGACCACAGCAGTCCGAAAATGAGGTTTTTAAAAAATGTCCGAATCTATGCGTCTCAATAATACTTTTTTTAATGATAAATCGAAAACATTTCTCGAAGGGTTTCGAAAACAATTTGGAAGGTTTGGAGGACTAAATAATGCCTGTTATTTATAGTAGTAAGTTTAGAGCCGGATTGGATAAAAATAAATTTGTTTTCGATTTTATATATTTCTGAAGAATATTCTAGATGTGAATTTCTTTGCAATTTTGATTTTATTAAGTTTTAAAAAATTATACGTATATTTTAATGAAATAAATCCTTTCCAGGCAGAAAATTAGACATAGTTTATACATAGTATGAAATATTATATATAATTTTCATCTGTTTTATACATTATTTCCATGAAACAAATGAAAATCATACATAATTTTTCCACTATATTTAATTTTTTCGCTTGAGTTTTTTAACAAAAACGTTTGAGGTCCATTTATTAAATATCGTGAGAATGGCAAAAAATGAATTTTAGAAGTTCGAAATTTTTAAGATTTTTATCACAGTATTGGCAGCAATAACAGGCTCTATAACCCTAATTTTTTCAAACAGGTGGTGATGTTGAGATGATACAATTCAATAGAATGCTTATAGCTACCTCCATACAAAAATGTTCATCCATTTGAATTTTTGAAATTCTTAATTTTTCAGTTACAAGTAATTTTTTCTCAATATTTGAAATATAGCAACATAATAAGCAACAGATTGATTCATTTTGACAACATGAATCGATTGATGTATTTAGAACCACTCTATGACCAAATGAAGTTATGATATGTACAGATTTGTGAATTTTTCTGACGTTTGTAAGAGAAAAACTTTCTTAATTTTGGAAATATACCAATATTATAATTACTAAATTCATTTGCAATGATCAAACAAATAGATGCATGTATTTAACAGGCCTGAATGATAGAATAAAATTATGATATACACAGATTCGTCAATTTGTTTAAGGTTTAAAGGATAAAAAAATCTCAATTTTTGAAATATACCAATATTTTAAGTATAAAATTTGTTCGTGTTGATAAACGAATCTATTGAACTTTTTATTTTTTTAGAGTTTATAGCAAATGAACATTGAACAATAAATAATAATAAGCGATGAGGAATAAGAAATGAAGTATAAAAAATGCAGGCGAAATCGTCTTTTCCATCCCCTCAGACTCTTTTTGCAATTCAACATACTCTTATCATAAGTCTTTTATCGTGATCATAGAAAATATATCCGCCCGATTCTTATCACAGAATTATTTCTTAATAACAGAACAATCAACAATCTTCAGCGGCTTTTTAACTTTCTTCAAAAACTTGTTTAATTTTGAATGTTTATAGTTTAAAATCATGAAATTTTGAAATAGATCTATCTTAAAGACTTGCAATTGAAGATTCTTCAATTTTGAATGTGTATATTTTAAAATGATGTCATTTTAAATGTTTTTTTTGGGATGGTTTAATTTCGAAGATTCACAATTGAAAACTTTTGAATTTTTAAGATGTGTAAATAAAAAATTCTTCAATTTTGATGAGTTTGAAAATCAAAAGTCAAGAGTTTTCAATTCTAAATCTTCAAAATTGAAGAAATTTCGAATCTAAAATATCAAAATTACAGAATTTTTAATCGTAAAACTTAAAACTTTCCTTATTTTTAATGTTTTTTTTTTCAAAATTAAAAACTTTTCAATTTCAAAGATCGACAATTCAAAGTTCTACAATTTCGAAGATTTACAATTGAAGATTCATTAATTTGGAATGTTTACATTTTAATATGATGTAACTTTGAATGTTTCTTGGAATATGTTATTCAATTTTGAAGATTTACAACGGAGAATTCTTCAGTTCCAAATATTTGAAATTGAAGACTCTTCAACATTTAACGCGCAAAATAGAAAATTATGCAACCTTGAATGTTTTTTTTTTGGAATAGTTCAATTTGAAGATTTAATATTGAACACTATTCAATGTTGAAGATTAAACATTGAAATTTATTAAATTTTATAGATTTTCAATTTAAAATTCATGATATCTCATGATTTTTGATTGGAGGTTCATTAATTGGGCATGTTTATAGTCTAAAATGATGTAATTTTCAATGCTTTTTTTGTAAGAGTTCAATTTTGGTGATGTAAAATGAAAAATCATCCAATTTTGAAGGTGTAAAATGTGCACATGCATGTACGTACGTATGTATGTATGTATGTATGTATGTATGTATGAATGTATGTATGTATGAATGTATGTATGCATGTATGCATGTATGGTATGTATGTATGTATGTACGCATGTATGTATGCATGACCGGGAATTTCTGGGGAACACTGAACTGATTTTTTTAAAGTCTTTTGGAATAAATATTCTTGATTTGAGGAAGGTTTTAGATCAAATAAGAGGGGAAACGAATTAATTGAAAAATTGTTTGAAAAATTAATTTTTTTTACAAAAAACCTACTTCATAAAAGCGTTAAAGAGTAAAAAAAATTGTCAAATGCAAAAGTATAAGTAATTTTGAAGTCAGCGCCAGGAACAACTATCAAGCTGAGGCGCCGAATTTAGAATACTTATACTTTTGCATCTGAGAAATTATTCTTTTACTGCTTAGCGCTTTTTTGAAGTCGGTTTTTTATTAATTTTTTTTTTCATTATTTTCAATTGAAGATTTATTAATTTGGAGTTTAAAATTCTCTAATTTTTACGGTTAACCATGAAATATTCAAGAATTTGGAATTTTTATAGTATAAAATGATGTAATTTTGAACGTTTTTCTGGAATATGTAGTACAATGGAAAATTCTTCATATTTGAATATATGCAGTTGGAGACTCTTCAATACTTAATGTTTGAAATGGAGAATGATGCAATTTTGATTTTTGTTTTGCAACAGTTCAATTTTAAAGACTTTAAATTAAAAATTATTCAATTTTATAGATTTGCAATTTAAAATTATTCAATTTTTAAGATTTACAATTGAAGTTTCTTTAATTTGGAATGTTTATAGCTCAAAATGATGTACTTTTCAATGATTGTTTGGCAAATGTAGTTCTACTTTCAAGATTTACAATGGAAAATTCTTCAATTTTGAACATTTGCAATCAAAAGCTTTTGAATATTTAATGTATATAATAGAAAATGATGCAACTTTGAAGTGTTTTTTTGGAATAGATCAATTTTGAAGATTTAAAATAGAAAATTATTAAATTTTGTAGATTTTCTGGGATGGTAGCAAGTTACTATTTTCACGAAGTAACTGTAACTGTAAATTCGTAATTTCTATTCAATCGACACAACTTCAAGTAGAAACAAATTTTACAAGATGTCAAACTGACATGAACTAATAAAATAAACTGTCACATCGACATAATAGAAAAAGTTGCGAGATAAAAACACGCGAAAAGCGAGCGGAAACGTAAGAACTTCAGTGTGGACAAAATGAATGAATGAAAGAAGTACTAGATTATTATAGTTAATTTTAAAGTTAATTAAAAATATCATTAAGGAAAAAGCAGTTCAAAAAATGTAAAGGAACGAATGTCCAATATTTTCTTATTTTTGGCACAAACAAGCTTTGTTCTATATTTAAAAAAAACTAATTAATTCTTCTCTTCTAGATGGTCTCTAGAAATAAAACCAAAAATTTATTTTTGTACAATATCAACGTTTATTTCAGTATATACAAAACATCATTCGACACTTACATATATATATATATACTATAATACAAGTATTTCTTCCCTCTTTTCATATATGGAATCGCTGTTAGTTTGTGTAGTAAGTTCACGTTTGAAAATGTACAAAATGTAGAAAGGTACGTACGACACATTCGAATGTTTCAATATACAAATCCTGTGAGAATTTATCTTTAGTCAACATTATCCACATTTTTTCATGATATAATGTCACAAAATCAAATGTAAGAATGAGTAAATCAGATTTTCTGAATAAATTTATGAGTAATATTTTAGTTAAGCTTTCATGAATATTTTTTTACTTATAGGTCTCGACACCGTTGTGCCTTGGTATTAAAACTAATTTCCTTATGATTAAGTTTTATAAACGACATATCTGTAAACATTGTTGCCTTACTTTGAATTAAAAATATCATTCTTGTTTCTAAAAATGCTGTAATAAAATGAAAGACTTTTCTTTAAAAAAAAAATGTCCTGTCTTCCAAAGTTCTACAACGTTCAATCTACGTTTGACGTTCACAACAACGTAACGATTTTATTTACTCCCTTCAGTCCCAAACATCTTAATTCCTTTTATTACAGTCATGTTATTGACAACACAGATAATAACATTGAGATCATTTTTTATTGGTACTTTTTTTAGAAAAAGACAAAGAAAATCAAATTTTTTGCGCGTGGAGTAAAAACAGGACTAAAGGGCGTTTATCCTCTCCATGTCATCTGTATCATTAAATACCGATGGTTGAAACTTAACGTCGTATTTATTAGTATTTATTTCCAATATTCTTTATTTTACCTTATTTAAATTTTCTCAGTACTTATATATTGGACCCAAGGATTGAATAAAACTATACATTTCAAAAATAGGTACTGGCATTTTTGTTTGCTATATAATCTCATGATTGACTAGAGCAAGGCTGCACCCATTTCTTAGTACACAGTCCTCAAGACTTTTAACTGTATTTAAATAGATATACGTTTGTTTTCTTAAATACAAAATGAGAAATAAAATATAATATCCGTGTTTTTGGTCATCAATGACACTTAGATAGCAGTCATTTGTGATCGATTTTATCGATCTGTGTCAGAGAGATGTTTATGCTTTAATTGACTTTGTGTGAATAGCGAATTTAGATACGAATATTGTTATAACTCTTCAAGCCAAATTTTCTCCAAAATTTCCTCCAAACCCTTATTGAGCAAGAAGCTCTCTATTTACATAATGCAAGGAGGATTAATTTACAAAACAAAAATTTAGCATGCACGACGTTTAGTTTCAAAGAGTAGAATTTCCACTGTTCTTATCAAAAAAACTATTGACAGATATTTCTGACAACAGTACTTTTTCTAGTGGTTTATGCATATTTTTACAGATACATAAATCTCTAACAAGAATATGCGTACCGTGTAATATGTATATATGTACATTTTCTACCATATTCATAACATTTTTTTGCCTACTCCATTTAGTCGATTTGTTGACGGAGATTACCGCTTTTTCACTTGCGTCTTTTCACGTCTATTTTTCGATCCAGCGCGATTCGTTGAAAACATATATTAGATAGAATCCGACACGCCTGACTCGTGCAAATTTAAACGCTTTCTTCAAATTACAGCAGAAACCTGACTCGTGTCCAGTGAGACACGAATTTTTATTATTAGTAATGACAGTGTATCGTAAATTATTTTTGGAAGCATTATTGTCATTACGTATAGCCCACCAAGCGTCGGAATACGTCAAACGAGTATATTTATTTTAAGAGTCTTCTGAGAGGCTTTTGAACAGATGATACACTCGTTAGGGGAAAAATAAATATTTTCCGTCTGTTTCCGGATATATTTCTCGAAATAGATCAATAGATAATAAAGTTCTGCTGTACACGAAGACACCCTGCTAATTGGCATCAACATTTGGTCGGATTTATGAATTGACTACTAAAAAATTGTGTAAGTATAGAAATAATCTTGTTGGAGCACTTTTTCACATTCCAGTAGGTTCAACGAGTGTAGGATAATACTATGGTACTGATGCCTCATCTATCAGAAACGGCGAATCATCAGAGAATAATGATTGATTATGATTGATGAAGAATCAGTCACTAACTAGGTAATACGCAACATTAAATTTAACAGAGATCACAGAGACACTTTGGTTCATCACGATTTCAGCGTTTGACATCTTGAACAGGTAGGCCGATGTCTACGAGGCTGAACTTTCGTTCCTGACTAATTGTTTTCAGACACGGCTCACTCGAGGACTTGACCATCTCTCACATAGAATCTGTACCAAATCCACTGATCAACCCCGATTCTCCCACGTTAGAATCACACTGCATCACCCATTCCCAGATCCTTTTGGTCACTACTTTCTGGTCCACAGTGGTTTCAAGGCCATAACTGCTCAAGAGCTTCCTTAATTTATTTTTGTTCTCATCAATATTATGTCGGTCATCAATAATGGTGTCCAAGTACATAAGGCTTTCTGCCTTGTTCAGAAAGCTCTCGCTAACGTCAACTGAAGTCGAGGTTGCACTATGACTTATTTTGTTGACAAACCAATTGTCTTTCAGGTACTTGTTGATCTCCGTTACTTGTGGCCTCTTATCGGGTTTGTGTTCAAATATTCGCCTGAAGAACCTTAAGAGCCTTGGTGTGAATCTTCTAAAGTTTGGTGGAACATTCAGTCGTGTTTTGAGCCATCGTTGAAAGGCTGAGTAATCCGGATCCTGAATTGGAACAGCACTTTGCCACGGAGGGTTTCCAGTTAAACAAACGAAGAGAACAATACCAAACTGCCAACAATCAGCGCTCTTCTTGCAAGTATACCTTTCATTTTTGATGACCTCGTGGATTTCTGGTGGCAGAAATTGCACCCATGTGCAAGTGATTTTACTGACCAGAGATCCTTCTCGCTTTGTGCATCCAAAATCGCAGAGTTTGATTTTGGACATGTCTTGTGCGAATACAAGAATGTTTTCCAGTTTAACATCTCGATGTGCGAGTTGTTTTGAATGGAGAAAGTCAAGAGCAGATGCTAGCTGAGATGCGATTTTTTTGCAGACGTCTTCAGATAATCCTCCAGCTCTTACGTTTCCCGCAAGGTCTCCGAAGGGGGCGAATTCTTGTGCAAAGACGTAGCAGTTTTCTGCTTTGAAGGCAACTGCGTATGAACTGAGGATGTTTGGATGAGGAGATAGATGATAGGAAAAGTGAAACTCTCGGAAGAAATCCTTTTCCGAAGTCAGTTCTTGATGTACGGCTTTTAAAACTACTTTAGTCTGAGTTTTTTTGTGGGTGGCCAATAAGACCTTGGCGAAACTACCCTCTCCCAGGGTTTTTTCGACGTCGTACTCCTTCGTTAAGTTCACCTCTTCAAGGGGAACCTCCTGCACCTTGTGGATTGCAGACTCCTTTTTCTCGTGAAGCTTCATCTGAAACATAAATAGAAAATCATTGTTTAGTTTTTGTTTCTAATACTTTTGGACTTGTATCTTAAACTTTTAGTTCCGCAATTGAATGTACAATTAAAACTGTATCCAAATGTAAAAAGATTGAATGAATGAATCAAGAAGATGTAAGTCTGTTAAGTGAACGTCCACATATTACGTAACATTAAAAATGAGAGGGGATGTCCAACTTTTATAATTCCCTTGTCAAAGTTACATACACTCACTACAGAAAAAGTATTACGTGGGGGGAGGGGGGTATAAATGGTCGAAAAATCGTTACGTATTATGTGAACGCTCCCTGTGGTTCCTAATTTTAGATTAATCAACTTTGATTATTGCAATGTTCAACTGTTACGAAATTATTCAAATCGGTGGTATTTCAAACAAAACTGTTTTAATATGAAAGACTTCACTTACAAATTGAAACATTTAATCAATTTTGAAATGCTAAATTTAAAATTTTGAAGCATTTAAATATAAAGTTGTTGAGCTGATTCTGGTTTATAAAAGTGAGCTTAATCTTTTTTGAGTTTACGAGCGAAGTTTTTTCAATTTACGAGCTTGTAAATCTTTGACTTTAAAAGCTTAATTTAAGTATATTTTTATATCAGTCCTAAATAAAAACAAAATTATTTGAAAAATTAGAATTTCATGCAGAATATACTTCCATGTCCTATAACATGTTTCTTTTTATACAACACTGGTATGAAAAAAACTCAAGTTGAGCTTTTAAACTGAAAGATTTACAAGCTCGTAAATTGAAGAAATTTGCCCATAAACTCAAAAACGATTAAGCTTGCTTTTTCAAATTAATTTCAGCTCAAGCTGATCATGTTTTGGCAACCACAAATTGTAAATATTCAACATTCGACTGTTTCCAGCTCAAGCGCCAAAAACTGAATAATATTTACAGAAGAGTTAAAAAATTAGCAATTCAAATTTAATGCTGAATGCTTCTAAAAATGAATTCCAAATGAAAATCTTAATAGTTTGAACGATCTCAAATTTTGATAGTGGAAGACGTGTGCAGAGTGGATCGAAAAAATTCTTTTTTCGAGCAGCAGATTCTAATAGTGGGTAAAAGCTGTATTTGCCCAACAGTAGTAAGCCCCCCTAATTTAGCTCGTTCAGACATTTTTTCTGTTTTGTGTATGGATTTGAAAATTTTAATTTTGGGAAATTTCACAAAATCTTCCTACAGGACAAAAAATTATGTTAAATTTTTTTTAGGTACAGTTTTTGGTAGCGGATAATAGTATAAAATTAGAAATAGAAAAAAATGTACTCAAGCTAGAACTGTCTAAAAGTGTGCAAAAAAAAAACAACAAGTTTTTTGGATTATGTTAACTACACATTTTTCTGAAATAATTCAAACATGTCGTGGTGGAAATTACTTCAGCTGTGATCGAAGAAGCATGCCGTTATTTTGTTATCATACCAAAAAATTTTTGTGGTGTACAACATCTAAAAATTGCTCACAAAGTCCGAATTTACAATTTTGAAACCAGGGAACATTTTTTGTATAAATTTTTAGAAACCCGTGTGAAAGAGCCCCGTTTAGCCTCCTTTGGAATATTTGTCCCTGTCAGAGCCCCATGTGGACAATCCATAGGGGAAAACCGACGTCGATCGGTTAATATTTCTAAGTCCAAAGGGTCCATTTTTTTGACACTAACAATTTTCATGTTTGATTCCCAGTATTTTTTCATCAGTCGTGAACAAACCACTGAAACAACGAGTATTTCCTAATTTAGGGGTTCGATTCATCCATTCGACCTGACATAAGAGTGGTTTTTACAGGGGTGGTCTGTTTACATAAAATATTATCGTATCTTGAGGAAACCTATTTAAAATTCTTGTAATGTATTCTTTTTATAATCGTAAAAAATACCAAATCAATGTTAATTTGATTTGACCCCTATGCTGGAAGCTTTTCTTTTAAACCGATTTTCCTTGAGTATGTTTCAAATTGAAGCTTTCAGTAAGTAGTATTGCAATATAGAATGAAAGTTCTCACGTCATTTTATTCTTTTGCTAATATAAGTGGTTAAAGAAAGCAAAGTGAGAAGAATGAGGAAATCTGATTTTCAAGAACCCTATGCCAGAAACTCTTCTTTTAGTCAGATTTTCCTCGAGTATGGTTCAAATTGAAGCTCTTGGTGTGCAGCATTGCAATATAGAATGAAATTTGTTACGTTATATTCTTCTTTCTTTGATATCGGTGGTTAGAAAAAAAAAGAAATGTGAGGATATTTGGACTTTAAGACCCCTGTGCTGGAAACTTTTCTTCTAGTCCAATCTACGCTCTTGGCATGTAGCAATGCAATATAGAATGAAAGTTTCTACGTTAGATTCTTCTTTTTTGAATATTAGCGGTTAAAGAAAGAAGAAAAGTAAAAAAAATGAGGAAATTTTATTTTTAAGACCCCTATCCTGGAAGCGTTTCTTCTAGTCCGACTTTCCTCGAGTATGGGTCAAATTGAAGCTCTTGGCATGTGGCATGGCAATATAGAATAGAAGTTTCTATGCTATATTCTTCTCTTTTTGATATCAGGGGTTGAAAAAAGGAAGCTGAGAAAAAGGACCAAATTTGGTTTTTAAGACCCCTATGCTGGAAGCTTTTTTTTAGTCCGATATCCCTTGAGTATGTTTCAAATTGGAGCTTTCGATATGTAGCATTGCAATATAGAATTCAAGTTTCCACGTTATATTCTTTTTTTCTGATATAAGTGTTTTAGAAAAAAAAAATAAGAAAAATGAGGAAATTTGGTTTTTAAGACCCCTACGGTGAAAGCTCTCCTTCTAGTTTGATTTTCCTCGAGTATGGTTCAAATTGAAGCTCTTGGTATGTAGCATTGCAATATAGAAAGAGAGTTACTACTTATGATCTTTTTTTTTCGTATATCAGTGGTAACAAAAAGTAAGAAAAATAAGGAATAGATTGAATGCTTTCACGATGATTCATTATAATAAAAAGAGGTGTTTCGGGCTTCAATCGTGTGCAAAACTACGAATCTTACCAACGTTTCGTAGTTCTGCACACGATTTGAACCCTGAAACACCTCCTTTTATTAAAAATGAAGAAATTTGGTTTTTAAGACCCCTATGCTGGAAGCTTTTTCTTTGGTCGGATTTTTCTCGAGTATGAGTCAAATTGAAGCTCTTGGACTGTATTATTGCAATTTAGAATACAAGTTTATAAAAGATACTCTGAAATCCTGTAGGCTACGAAACCCTATCTTGAGGGCGCTCGCCGACTTTTTTGGCTTGATATTTGGGTATTCACACTGCCGTGCAAAAGTTTCTGACCACCACTTTCTTGATGACTGATTAAGTCTCCTAATTTTAATAATGCCAGAGCTAGAAAATTTTCTCTTTAAAGGGTCAAATGTTCTCAAAAATATGTATAAAGTGAGCCCAGGATGAAGCCAATTTGTCTATATTTTAAGTAGACGTTAAAAAAATAGTGTAAATTTCAATGTTTTCTTAAATTTTCAATAACTTCCGTAATAATCATAACTTTTCAATCTTCTTGGGTTCATTTTGAAGTTATTTTTCCACGGTATTGTGACAGCTTATGAGCATGAATCTAAAAAAAAATCCTATCACAGTGCAAAAACTGAAAGTTGTAACAAAAAGGTTGGAAAAATTTCAATATTCTTTGTGGTAAAAACAATATTTTTGGAAATATATGAAACGTGTAACAATGAAGTTCCTGTGAAAATTCCTTCAAAATATATATTTATTCAATTTTTTTTTTCTATTTGCTCATAAATAAGATGTTTTCAAATTTTTCCAACTTTTTTGTTACATGTTTGAGTTCTTGCAGTGTGATAGGAATTATTTTTAGATTTATGCTCATGAGCTGTCGCATTACCGTGGAAAAATAGCTTCAAAATGAATCCAAGAACATTGAAAAGTTAAGATTATTACGGAAGTTATTGAAAATTAAAGAAAACATTGAAATATACACTATTTTTGCAATATCTACTCAAAAAATGGACGAGTTGGCTTCATCCTGGGCTCACTTCATACATTATTCTGAAAGCATTTGACCCTTTAAAGAAAGAATTGTTTAGCTCTGGCCTAATTAAAATTAAGAGAACTTAGTCATCGAAAAAGAGGTGGTCGGAAACTTTTGCACGTCAGTGTATTTCACAGGAAATACATTTCATGTAACTGAATTACAGTGACGTCAGCAATGTCATCTTCTTGAAGGAACCTTTCAATTCATTGATATCTCATATCTGCGCAAGAGCACAATGAAAAAGGAAAGATATCCTTGACATTTGGACATAATCTTAAGGTTAAGGTATTATATATAAGGGTGGACGTGAATAATCGATTTTTCAGGTCACGTGCTGCTGATAGGCGTACACGTTGGTAATAATTAAGGTGGGGAAGGTCGATGGAATTGCGTCAGAGGTACGTCATCGTCATCTCCCTCGATTACAGCTACGGGCGTTCGTCGGTGAAACAACTCACGTTACCTCACAGTATTGATTTTACAGAATTCGTTCATCTGTAAAACAAATTCTACTGTTTCAGCAATGCATTTTCGTTACAGGTACATGTCTTGACTGACGAATAATAAACAGATCATATGTTTCTCAACTTTCTGAAAACGAACCACTGACGTCAATAGATCTCTCACCACTGATATTTTCAAGTGGAAAGATATTTTTCTAAATTTTTTGTTTTAATAATAAAAATATCCTGTAGAACATATAGGGAAGATGTATAAAAAGTTTGTTCAAAAACATTTGTTCCCACAATGTTGCAAGGTTAGATAGAAATTTGTGAGACATCGACTCCGACTTTAGGTTGATTATGGAACCGAATTTGATTTTTGAGAATGTAATTTATTAAAAAGAAATTGATGTTCTCGAGGTGCAGCCTCATGGGTATTGCAAAGCGATTTGAATAACTTCTTAATTTTTCCTAAAAATACAAAGTAGAAATGTGTTGAACAAAAAACAAAACCCTTCTCATTACAGTTACCCCGAAGTCAAAATAGGCGTAGTGCAAATTTGAAACTTTGAAATTATTTCTTTCAGTGTTTCCCAAAATGAAGTGTCTAGCTGCACCGAAAATATTTTGACTACGCTTGCTGAATTTCGATGAACCTAACTGCCCTTTCCAGTTTCCCCAGTCTCTATTTTCCTCAATATTCATTTTACCTAGAATCATTTAACCGTATAGAAATTTCCTATAATTTTTATCTATCCTAATGGCCAATTTACCTAATTTTTATTTCAGCAAATTATCATTCGTCAAAATTTTTATATTTCCGCATTACCATTTAACATAATTTTTATATTACCGAATTATAATTTGAAGTAACTGTTATAATACCGAATGACTATTTAACATAATTTTCATTGTTTGGAACTACCATTTTTCATAATTTTGATTTTCACAAATTACCATTAATCATAATTTTCATATTTCCAAATTACCATTTGACATAATTTTTATGATACCGAATTACTATGTAACATAATTTTGATTTTTTCGAATCCTTATGCCATTGAAACTGCATGGAACATAAATTTCATTCTTCCTAAAATGGCGTCCGACATTCTTATTGGCTGATTCAAATTTCGCGGCATTATCCAGTCAATCAGAATACCGGGCTCTATTCTAGGAAGAATGAAATTTATGTTATGTGCAGTTTCGATGACATCAGGATTATGACAGATGGCATTTCATTCAAAGGAAATTTAGGTTATGTGCTTATTCAGAAGAGTAAAAATTATGTTAGTAGCAATTCGCCATTATAAAAATTATGTCAAATAATTCGGTATAATAAAAATTATGTCAAGTGGTAATTCGGAAGTATAAAAATTATGATAAGTGACAATTCTGTAGAATGAAAATTATGACAAATGGTAGTTCGGAAAAGTTGAAATTAAGTTGAGTAGTAATTCGGTATTATGGAAATTATGTCAAATCATAATTCGGTAAAATAAAAATTATGTCAAATGGTAATTCGGAAATATAAAAATTATGACAAATGACAATTCGGAAAAATAAAAATCATGACAAATGGTAGTTCAGAAAAAAATTAAGTTGAATAGTAATTCGGTATTATAAAAATCATGTCAAATTTTAATTCGGTGAAATGAAAATTATGTCAAATGGTAATTCGGAAATATAAAAATTACGACAAGTGGTAATTTGGGAAAATAAAAATGAGCGCGAAAAGTAATTTGCAACAATAAAAATTAGCTAAACTGGCCATTAGGACAAACAAAAATGATAGAAAATTTCTATTCGGTTAAATAATTTCATTGCGTTTTTGGTAAAACGCTAATTTTCTTCATAACAGTTCAAATAATAAATTTATCTCTAAATGACAAAAAAAAAGATTTCTATGTAGATGAAGAATAATTTGAAAATAAATAAACTATCTTGTGTAGAAAAAGCCCCGTTTAGCCCTCTTTTGAATGTTAGCTCCCGTTAGGGGCCCATGTGGACAATCCATAGGGAAAAACCCATGAGGGCCCCCGCAGAGAGCCCTGCTCGTTTGCTCTCATGGTCGATCGGTTGAAATTTATATGTCCAAAGGGTTAATATTTTTTGGCACTACAAATTTTGATGCTTGATAAGTTCAGGCCTACAAAAACTGCATTTTTGTTAAAAATTTGATTACATTTTTTTGAAAGTTGAACTTTGAAATCTTAGATTTTCCACGAGGGCCCTCATACCTCAGTTTAAAAAAATGAAACGACTTTTTGTTTGTAATAAATTGTAGTTTGTGTCAAATAGTAAAAGCTCATCATCCAAATGTTCAGTTATTGAAAATAAAGATAATTTCAACAAATTCTGATGCGCGTGCGGAGTGTCTGAAAATAATATAATATGCTATAATATGCTGGTCATGAGTTCAAGTCCCGATCGAGGCGCTAATATTTTTACTTTTTTGATTTTTTAAATTTTTTCATGCATATTAACAATACATATATATTTATTAAAATACGTTTAAAGTGATAAGGATAAGGATACAATTATAAGTTATTTTCAAAAAAAAATTTACCATCGCGATAACTGAAAGGGCCCCACTAGGGTCCCTCGAGGGCAACCGTAAGGGCAGCCTATATTGGATCCTCATGGAAAAGCATGTCGTTTCTACGAGGGGCCACGCCTGGATTGCCCTCGTGGGTGCCTCATGGCCTGAGGGCAATCCATGAGGACCCACTCCATTTTTCCACACGCGATAAGAGATTTAATAAATAATAAAAATCTTCTTGAAGTAATTCCCTGAAGCATTAAGTAAGATTAACCTTACTCGGAAAGAAATATTAAAATTCAGTTAGGGAGTTCTTTGCAAATTAAAAATGTTGAAAATGTAAAATTTTAAATAAGACAGAGTAAAGTTGCATTAAATTAACTACAAAATTGAATTAAAAAGCTTTAAGCCTAAAAAACTTTAAATTTGACTTTTAATATTATGTCTCCTTTCTGGTAAGATTGGAATTTTTTAGACTTCTTTAAGGAGAGCCGAGACTAAAATTTGAGCTCAAGAAAATTAAAATTTATGTTATTTTCTTTATACATTATTGTATATTCGGGAAATTTGATTGAGAAATTATGTCTTGAGATTAAAAACGTAAAGAAAAATTTTTAACTAAAATTTACTGTTAGAGATACAAATTTCGGGAAGCTATATCAGTGCAATGTCAGTTCGTAGCAAAAATGCTGAAATTATTCGAATCATTCGAGTCAGCCAAGAAAAAAGTTGTATTTTGGCAACTGGAAGAAGTAAAAAAAAAGGAAAGAGAAAAAAAAGAGGAAAAGACTAAAGGCCGTTGATTACTATCAACTTCACATATTTATTTTAAAAATCGCTTTTACTCATAAAATATTTTTGTGAAGAAAAGAATTTGCATTTGGTCTTTTGTTCCGTTTCTGGATGCGAAAATTCAGAAAATGTTACAGGCTACAATATTATGACGATTTTTTTGTATAAAACGTATTTAGTAACAATAATATTTTTTTCAAATTGAGAAAATAATTTATGCAAGTTATAATTTTTTGAAATAGTACAAAAAAATTTTTTTAATTTTAAGCGTTTTCAAATTGTGAAATTTGCCTTTTCTAAACAATTTCTACTCTTTATGAACGAGGATAAAATTTTTCCCACACATCAAATAATGAGATGTTTTTTCTATTCAAATTGAAGAAATTTCAAGTTCGACAATCGTCATGTACAACCTAATAAAATGCAATTAACTAAATCAAAAAAGCAAGTTTTTGCATACTTTCTAATAATTGTAACTTGAGCAAGATTTTATTTATTTATAATTTATGATAGCTGTTCACTACAAGAAAGTTTCTTTACAAAAAATTTGCCATAATATTCTGATCCATAGGAAAATCTTTTTAAACTTTATAAATTTTTAGTTCTCGAATTCAAAACCTGCAATATTGCGAAAGAACTTTTGACTTTATGGACTTTAATTTTATGGCGTGTACTCTATACATTGCTCTATTGTTGGCGTAATGTAAATGCGTGGTTAAATCGCAGCGATCGTTAAATTTCAAAGGATTTACGAGGCGTAGCGAGCGAAACGACGTGCGTCGATCGATAATTTCTTTGGCGATTCAACATCTGGATTTCTGCCAAAAATGATTTTCTGTGCGAACTCGACCTACAGTTTGAGCTTACATTCGAATTTACGGTCTTACCTCCAACCTAAATCTACTTAAGGGGTATGATCGATACCAGTGGGAGGTTTTGGGGCTGGTTGCCCCAAAGACCTTTAGAGTCTCTAAATCGATAACAAGTTTCTATAACACTAGTTTGAACGAAAAATCCACCAGAAGAACAAAAGGGTTTTTACACTAATTGTGGGTCGCCGAAAAAGAAAATGAGATTAATTTATTTTTCTAAAGTAGCATTTTCGAGATACTATATATGCAAAAAAACATCCTTTTTGGCTCTTTTTCAGTTACTGGCATAAATCTTGATAACGGTTGATCCTGTCTGTCTGTGTTAATCGGATCGGATATATAATCCAAAAAATTGTACCTCAAGTTTGGCAAACACTTAACCACAACACTAATGGAAGAAAAATGTCAATTATTTTTCGAAAATGTTTGTAAATTTTATTGATTTTCTTTTTCTTTTCAGAGACAGGAGCATGAAACTACTCTCTTAATGTAAATTTCTTAAATCATGAAAAAAATTCTTCACCGGGAAGAAAATTCGGAGAAACTCGAAGTGCACTGAACGAAAGAAATTCGACGACTAAATCGTCTATATAGACACTTGGACAAACGAAACGTTTTACCCTTTTTTTTTGAGAGATAGAATAACCAGTCCCAAACCCTCGTAAAAATCATCTGTTCAAAGAATGCCAATAGATTTTAAGAAACTATACAGAAAGTCTCAGCTCCGAATGTCGAGATTTAGAATTTATTCCAAAGAGACAATAATTAAATAGTAAAATATTTTAGCATTCAAATATGAAATTTGATTTTATAGTAATTGTATTCAAGTATTATATCTCAAATTATGTACATCCTTCTGGTACCCTTATTATATTTATAATAAGTACCAGGATGACATTTTATTTACATTAACAGTATACTTAGAGAAATTAAACGTATGCTAGACTGAAAGTATATTAAATACATTTGAAATCAAAAAGATCTGTAAAAAATCATAAGAATAGAGAAAATGTAAATAAAGTACTTAGTGATACATAATATGCACATATTGTTGATATGGCATTTTCCTCAGAATACCATTTTTTTAGACAACGAGGGTATAATTTCTTTTACCTGAATGTATGTAAAACCTGTGGCAACCTTATTTTATGATAAGTAAGTAAGTAAGTAAGTAAGTAAGTAAGTTCTAAAAAATTTGCAATTTTTAAAAATTTTGGGAATTCGAAAAATTTGAGAAATTTATCGAAATTCAGTGCCCAAAAATTTTCAAATCTAGATTTTCAGAAATTTTCAGTAATTTATAGTAATTTATGATAATTTATCGGTAATTTATGGTAACTTATCGCTTCGAGTTCCCACAATCCGTCAAGCAATCTGTCAACGCGATCAACTGTTCGATTGATAATTTTCATCACTCACCTCTGACGTCACTTTTTACTTCCTAGGGAGTGAAAAGTACGTTATTTTAATTTTAATATGAAATAAAAAAATTCTTTTAATTCTCGAAAATTTTTGAAAAAATTGAAACTTCTTGAACATTTGAAAAGTTTTGAAATTTTGAGAAATTTACCCAAATTCAGAGTATTTAAAAATTTCCAAAATTTTTGGAAATTTTCGATAATTTATAGTGATTAATGGTAAATTATGGTAATTTATCTGTAATTTATAGTGACTTATCGCTTGGGGTAGGCACAATCAGTCAACGCGATCGACTGATCGTTTGATATTTTTCATTATTCACCTTCGACGTCACTTTCCACTCCCTAAGGAGTGAAAAGTACTTAATTTTTATTTTAATATGAATTTAGGAAATTTTTTAAATTGCTCAAATTTTTAAACTTTTTTAAATTCTTGAAAATTTTTGAAAATTCTTCTTTGAAATTTTTTGAAATTTTGATGAATTTACCAAAATTCAGTGTCGAAAATTTTCAAATTTTTTGGAAATTTTCGGTAATTTATAGTAATTTATCGGTAATTAACGGTAACTTATCACTTCAAGTTCCCACAATCTGTCAAACAATCTGTCAACGCGCTCAACTGTTCGCTTGATAATTTCCATCATTCACCTCTGACGTCACTTTTTACTTCCTAGGGAATAAAAAGTACTTTCTACTCCCTAGGGACTGAAAAGCAGAACTTCAGCCCCGATTTACAGGAATGAAAATGCAATAACTATTATGCATCAATCAAAAATACCACTCTGGAAAAATAGTTTAAATGAGAAATGAATATATGGGTTAAAAAATTTGAAGTTAATTAAAGGTCTCACATTGTCAACTGTCTACGTGGTTAGCAACTCTTCGAAAGAAGGTCGCCCTTTTTGCGTTTAGTTTACGCTCATCTCAGACCCAGATCCAGAGACCTTTGCATTTTGATTACATAATTTGATTTTCAAATGAAGTCAAAAGCAATTGCGAAACATTTAATGTGGCTGTTAAGTCATTTATTATTAAATTTATGATATATTTTTCGCTATTTTCTTGGAATCGCGAAAATAACGAGATAGGTATTAAAAGTCCTTGTCATAATTTATCACCTAGACTATATTGTGCCTTTGTGTTATTTTTATCGAATTTATGATTCCAAATTACAAGTTCGAATCTTTTGAAAACTTGCTATGATTCACGGAGAAGTCTCTGGGACATTTTTATTTTTGCACTCTTTATGATAGTAAACAATTTCTGACCTCACGTGTAAAAAATAGATAGTGCATTCATGAGAAATATTAGTTCTGAGTTTTTATAAGACCCAATTGTATTCTATGATGTCATAAATTGCCCTGTTTCTCATGTGTTTTTGTCCCCTTCTTATTTTTAAACTAAAGAAGACTTTTCGCTGAAACTTGTTTGAATTTTGTTTAAATAATGCAATTTCATTCATTTTTAAATATTTAATGTAAGTGAAAACAGGGCATTAGCGCCTTGTATAATAACGATTGAGGGTTCTGAAGCCCTATTCTCAATTACATTATGAATTAAAAATTAATGAAATTGCATTCTTTGAAAAAATACAAACTTTAATGGGCCAGACCGATGTGTACTGAAATATTTTTTTCCATTTCGCAAAATTTCCGCGAGATGTGTTTCTTAGTTTAAAAATAAGAAGGCAGAAAAAATAGATGAGAAACGTAGTAATTTCCGACGTCATAGAATACCACTTGCCACTAAGGTCAGTTGTAATACAAAGCAAGAACAATCTCTTAAGTTTAAAAATAATTGAGTTTAATTATTAAATTTTTATTTTTTCGGTCCAGTTAAAAAAAGACTTCGAAAAGAGTAAAAGTTGCGATGTGAGCTGTAATCATAGACTTTCGAAAGGAAATACTTCTAATTATTTTTTGGTGTCGTTCATCACCATCCGTCACTACCCGGACGAAAATTTGTTATCTCGAAGTGAGGCATTGATAAAATGTGAACAATTAGTCTTGAATTTATTTTTTTGAAAAAAATGATTTTGACTTATTTTTTCACCATTCCGGTTTCCACGTACAGATTTATCTTGGGAATCTGAGTGCAAGTATATATTTAACTTTTGCTTTGTCGTAGCTATTTTAGAGTCTGAGAACATAGACTTTAACTATGTTGATGATTGCAGGCACGTGCTTCTTAAGTCACGATGCATAATCTTCTTTTCAAAAAATGAATAATTCCCATTATCAGAGGATGAAATTATATTTGGGGAATTTGGTTTGCTATTTGAAAGGTCGCCCGGCAAAAACGCGAATTTTACGGGAGGAACACAAAATTGTCTAACTTTAACGCAATAACATTTTTTTTTTTAACAAAAAAATGCTTTTTGACTATAACTTACCTCTATCGAATCATAAAAGAAACATTATGAAAGAAGCAACCACTCCGAGAAATCTTTTGCCAAAGGAAAAAACATGGATTTTGACCCACTTCAAAATCGAACTGGACCATAATCTCCTACAGGGACATGAGTTAGGTCAGAACAATTACTTTAAGTCAATGAAACCAATTTCCAAAATTTGGCACTTACGCCCTTTCGCTAAGAGACTTTTTATTTATCAAACGATCTAGAAATAGGTAAAAAGTCCACAGTAAGTGACACGTCCCCACTTAGGAGGCACATGAATATTTCCTAAATTCTAATTTCCCTAATATTTATTTTGCCTAAAATAATTTAACCGAATAGCAATTTTCTATAATTTTTATTCATCTCAGTAGCCAATTTACCTAATTTTTCTTTTTTCGAATTACTTCTTGTGCTAATTTTTATTCTTCCGAACTACCATTTGTCATAATTTTTATTTTTCCGAATTTTCGTTTGTGACAATTTTTATATTTCCGAATTATCATTTTACATAACTTTTATGATACCGAGTTACTATTTAAAATAATTTTTTTGTGCAAAACGCTATGTGACATAAGTCTTATTCTTTTGAATAAGCACATAACCAAAAATTCACTTAAACGAAATACCAATTGTCATAATCCCCATGTCATCGAAACTGCATGTAACATAAATTTCATTCATCTTAAAATGGCGTCCGGCATCTTTATTAGCTGATTCGATTTTCGCGGCTTTTGTCAGCCAATCAGAACGCCGGGCGCCATTTCAGGAAGAATTAAATTCATGTTACATGCAGTTTGATGACACTGGGATTATGACAGATGGCGTTTCGTTTAAATGAATTTTCGGCTATGTACTTATTCGAAAGAATAAACATTATGTCACATAGTGTTTCGAAAAAATAAAAATTATGTTAAATAGCAATTCGGAATTATAAAAGTTATGTTAAAATTATGACAAATGTTAATTCGGAAAAATAAAAATTATGACAAATGGTAGTTCGGAAACATGAAAATTGCGTTCAATAGTAATTCGGTATTGTAAAAAATACGACAAATTATAATTCGGTAAAATAAAAATAATGTCAAATGATAATTCGGAAATATGAAAATTATGACAAATGGCAATACGGATATATAAAAATTAGCACAAAAAGTGAAAAATAAAAATTAGGTCAATTGGCTATGAGGATAAATGAGGATTATAGTAAATTGCTATTCGGTTAAAAGATAATAGGTAAAATAAATATAAGGGAAAATAGAATTTGGGGAATATTCATGCGCCTCCCCACTTAGTATGAAGATACAAATCCTAGGTAGAAGTTATATGAAACAATTAATTATTAAAGAATCAATGATTGATTAATCATCGTATGAATAAAAACATGCAATATAAAACAAGGGCATATGAAGTCGTTTTATAGAAAAATTGTTAAAAAATTTCGTTAAGTATTTTAGTCTGGCCGTTAAAATCGATCAGGGGAGAATGCATATATCACAGATTCGTTCTAGTGACCTTAATTTGCTTTTTTGGTCAATAGTGTACTCCACTTCCCAGATAATTAGCAAAATTAGATTCTAAAATTGTTATTTTAATTCTGCATTGTTTAGTTGAATTCTAAGTGCAATTTTTTCAGGATTCTAAGTAATTCATAATATAAATATAAATTTTCAGAATAATAATTACCACCAAAAACATCTGCGATGCAAAAAATCTGCCAAGTGCGATTAAATAAATTTCTGAAATCAAAATTAAGTGAAAAGTAACTGAAAGAAACATGTTATTTAAATTATTCGAAAGCATGGAAAAAATAAATTTGAAATAAGAAATTTGGCATATTGAAATATTTAAAGAAATTTTTTTATAAAGTACGCTCTAGAAATTTAAAAGAAAAGATTTTTAGAAGTCATTGTAAGCATTATAAAACTTGACGGGTTGTATGTTCATTTTCCTATTTCCTGATATTTTATTATTATTATTTTTTTAATTTGTTCATATTTTACTTTTACATAACAAGGCAACTTTTTACTCATTTTAATTATACATTAAAACGAGCAAAGTTTTATAATGTTCACGATGGCTTTCAAAAATGATTTCTAATTAATTAAATTCAATATGTTGTCAAATGTCATTTGATGTTAGTTGTTTCACTTGTAATTCACTAAAAATTATCTTTACTACATTAGGGCGGTGTCTAATCGTACCGAAAAAATCCGACTATTCGTACCGAAATTTCGGTACAAATTGCCCCTTTTCCAGGTCCCGCTATTCTTACAGAAAAAATCCGGCTATTCCTACTGAAACTTATGTCTACGTAGAGTACTTCAGATATTATTTAATTCAATAATTAAATTTATTCATCGTTTAATTCATTCTAATGGTCTACCATTAAACTAGTAATTGGTTGCTAGTATACTGAATATAGCCGATACCTAATTTTTCAAAAGATTTCATAAATTAATTAGTCGAATATTGGGCGATGTCTGCATCAGGACTTTCTCGATACGTATTTTAGGAATATAACATAATATAATATAAATTTAATTAGTTCCTTCGTATGAATTAATTTTAATGAGATAACAAGATTCCTTAATAGGGTGTTAATACGTCGCCTAAGTTGATTATCACGCTTCCGTGTGAAGACATGTATCTTTGAGTTATGTTTTAATTATCGACACAGAAACCATGCGGTGGTAGAAATGCAGATTAAAAATTTTTTCTTTCAAGATTTTTTTCAAAGCTCTTTACAATTAAAATAAAAATATATGATTAAAAAATACGAAAGTAGGACATTGAAATAGTTAACAGAATCCCACGAAAAATTTTTAAATTTCTTCCTATATGATTTTATTTATGACAGGTAAGAAATGATAAAATATTATTACAAATATACTTAAAAAGCCAAGAACATTAATGTATTTGTAAGAATGATGGCTGGTACCGAAAATGATTAAAAAGCGTAAAACAGTTCTTACCTTGTCGTCACGTTATAGCAGGAAAATGGTTAAGAAGAATAGGTCTCCAAACAGCAATCTCTCGTTAATTGGCACAGTTTTGTATCAAAGAAGCTATAGTTCCAAGCAACTATCTGCTCCTAATGTTTACATTTTTATTTCCGCTTTTGGAAACTCTTACCCCGAAAACTGTCGGAGCACTTTTACTCTTACACGCTTTATATATACCATCGACTTTTCAAAATGTCGATGTTTTTTCACTGAAGTGTTTTGTTTGGAGAGAGTAATCACAGATTATGCTGCAGGAAGTAGCACGATTACATTTTCGGTATTACGCGTGTTTCGCGTCTGGAGCGTCGCGACGCCTCGCTTCGCTTTTATAGAGTCCGGACTGACCTAGCGCGCGCAGTCGTGGTGTATGGAAAAGGGTGGAAAATCAGTGGTGCTTCGTGATAAAAGGCACTACTCATTTCCGTGGAGTGCATTCAAAAAATAAAAGAACGTCCTTAGAAACTAGAGTACATCTTTGTCAGACATTTTATATCCTTATTCATACAATAAAATCAAAAATGTTTATTCTTCAGAAACAGGTTACTTTTGACATGCGATACCAGTAACAAGAGAATTACGATTTGATTTCTACGAATCGGATTTAGAAGGCTTCGAATTTGAATTTATTCAATTTTAGAGGATATAATTGATGAAAATTTGGGGTTGGGTCATGTCAATCGCCGGCAAGTCACATTGAGGCAAGACATATTGGCGGCAAGTTACACTGCGACAAGTCAAATTTGCAGTAAGTTAAATCTGCGGTATCTCTCATTCGGAAAAATTTGAAGTCTATGAAAAATTGGCAGAATTGCGGCAAGCCACATTTGCGGTGAGTTACATTGTGGCAAGTCAAATTTGCAGGAAGTTACATTTGCGGTATCTCTCATTCGGAAAAGTTTGAAGTCTATAAAAAATTGGCAGAAATGCGGCAAGCCGCATTTGCGGGGAGTCACATTTGCGGCAAGTCACATTGACGGCGAGTCAAATTGGCGTCAAGTCACATTGGTGGCGAGTAACATTGACGGTAAATTACATTCGTGGAAAATCACATTGGCGGCAAGTCACATTGCGGCATTTCTTATTCGGAAATATTTGAAGTTCACAAGAAATGGGCAAAATTTCGGCAAGTCATATTTGTGGCGACTCACATTTGCAGCAAATTACGTCTCCGGAAGTCACATTGCGGCATCTCTAATTTGGAAAAATTTGAAGTCAACAAAAAATTGACAAAAGTTTGCGAAGACACACCTATAATTAGTCACGTAAATAATGAAGGTCACACTCCCACCCCTATCCAACGTCTGGTGGGGGGCGGGAAGACAATGCTGTGATTGGTCGCAGAAATAATTTTAGTCAAGCTACTAATTTTTGCTAATTTTTTGTGGACTTTAAATTTTTCCTAATGAGAGATGCCCCAATGAGACTTGCCGTGAATGTGACTTACCGCAAATGTGACTCGCTGCAAATGCGACTTGCGGCAATTTTGCTAATTTTTTGTGGATTTCAAATTTTTGAGAACGAGAGATGCTGCAATATGACTTGACGCGAATGTGACTCGCCACCAGTGTTACTTGTCGCAACTGAGACTCGCCGGCAATATGACTCGTCGCCAATGTGACTCGCTGCAAATGCGACTTATTGCAATTTTGCGAATTTTTAGTGGATTTCAAATGTTTTTGAATGAGAGATGCCGCAATGTGATTTGCCGCGAATGTGACACGTCGCCAATATTACTTGCCGCAAATGTGACTCGCCGCCATTGTGACTCGCCGCAAATGCGACTTGTTGCAATTTTGCGAATTTTTAGTGGATTTCAAATTTTTGCGAATGAGAGATGCCGCAATGTAATTTGCCGCGAATGTGACTCATCGCCAATGTTACTTGCCGCAATTGTGACTTGCCGTCAGTGTTACTTGCCGCAAATGTGACTCGCCGCTAATGTTACTTGCCATAAATGTGACTTGCCGCCATTCTATCAATTTTTCATCGACTTCAAATTTGTCCGAATTAGAGATGCCGTAATGTGACTTGCCGCGAATGTGACTTGCCGCTTATGTGATTCGCCATCAACGTGACTTGCTGAAAATATGACTATTACTCATATTAAGGCTCTCAATTTCATATTATACCATTTAGATAGACCTTAAACTGAAATCAAATATTTTTAAAGATTTGAATTTAAAATTCTTCTAATTCATAACTATCTAATTGCGAACGATTTCAATGGGGTATTTCACCATTTTGAAAGACTTAAAAGTGAAATTGCCGATAAATTCATAATATTTAATTTTGCGCGTATTGAGTTACATACATTTTCAGTTGAAAATTTGTTCAACTATTAAGCCTTTCAATTTGAAATAAAATAATTGCTACATCTGTCAGAATTGAACAAAATTAAAAGTTTATTTGTCGTGGAATTTTCAATATTCAAAGCAACTATTCGATCAGAAATGTTTTTGAATTAGAGTGGTTCATCGATTGAGGATTGCAATTTTAAATAAAATAATTGCAAGGAAGTATTTTCGCACACAGAATTTGATATTATTCAATTTTGAACTTTAGTACATAGAACATTTCCTATGTCTGATATTATCAAATTTTTATTTATTCAGATTGTTTAATCATTAAGGCCTTAAATTGAAATTATTGTGCAGGTTTGAACCTTTTAAATTTGGAAACAATTTTGCTCGTATCAATTCAAAATTGATGAATTGCAGGCACTTCTAAATGTAAATGATTTAATTTTGATCTTTTTATTTTGAAATACTATATAACTTTGGAATGTTTTTATTTTATGTTTTAACTGCTTTTAAATGAACAGAAACCTCTTCTTCTGATGTGAGTGGTTACCTTAATTTAATGAAATGTTACCCGTGAGGAAAAAGCTTCATATAAAAGTCATCGATTTCTATATGATGCACTTTTTATATTTACAGTGGTCTGAGTACCCTGTTGCCGTTCAAAAATGACAGATAAATGAAAAAAAGGTTATAGGTATAAGTGAAATAAACATGAAATGAATCTTTAGTAAGATTTTATTCATTGAACTAATAATAGAGTACTTGAAACAAACAGTGACAGTGCCTAAACATAGTTTTCAGAATGTGAACTGTTATAACACTTTTGAAGCATATGGCATATGCTTTAACTTAAGACCTTTTTATAGGTTCTAGAATGTTGCGGTACAATTACAAAAAAAATGGGAAAGAAAACAAGTTTTTTGGAACATTCGACCCCATTTTTCTCAAAAACTGAAGCCAATTCACTATGTTTGTTTTCGGATTTGGATGATACGGAAAAAAATCTGAATCAGTTATCATTGATCCTGATAAAAAATTGAATTAACTAGCGTAGTCATTAAATACAATTTCCTGTCAGGCTTGCGGTCTGTGCTTAAATTATATAATCGGTGGGAACGAAACATGATCATTTTCAAAGAAAACTAAATGTTACGATTTTTCTCGAATTTTGATAAAAGGAACTTTTCGACGAAGTTATATGAGTATTTGAACTTTTAAGACTAATGTCGTAGATTAATATAAAAATATTATCGAAAATTTTCTTTAAGTTCTGGTATTATTTAAACTTATACAGGTGGGGCATTCCATTTCATATGGTAGCACTGTCCAAAACACATTTGTTTACTATAGGACTCTATTGTAGGTGTAAAACCATGAACGACCATACTGCATGGACACTGAAATATGGGTGAGGAGTGTGGAATTTGTCACATTTTGATATGCAGATCTTTTTTCAATGAAATGTTATTCCATCAAAACCAATCCAAATAATGTTTGTAATTATCAGATTTGAAAGCATATTCAATAAGCTTTCCGTTGATTTGTGAACGCTTCTCAAAAATATATGTCCTTTCTATAGTTTTTTGAAATTAAAGATTAAAAGTCAGAATATCTTAAGACATGTATCCTCGGATTTTTATGAAATGCATATCATAAAAAACCTTAGAGTTTCTAGCTTCTAAAAGTCAAAGGACATAATTTCAGGTTTAGGTAATTCTGCGATATTTTTTCAAATAAATATTTAATTGCGAATTTCCAAAATAGGTGAGTAGGTAACTAATTTTGAAGTAGGTGAAAGAGGGTTGAAAAGGCAACATCGTTTCATAACTGCGTTTACGAAATTCTCTACAATCAATTGTTTTTTGAATCCTGTAAGACATAAATTGTTCCATTTTTCTGAAATACGGTTGTAGATGGAAAAAATTGTTTTTATTCTAAAAAATGCACTCTGAAAAATAATACTTAAAATACCATACATAACTTTAAGCTATTGTAATTTTCATTCAAAAAGACATTTCAATGATTACAATTTTTTTACGGAGTGTCTTGTCATTCCGAAATCCAGGATGAGTAGTCAAATATGGTATGTTTCATCCGTTTGGCTAGTCCATCATCTTTTGCAGCTCTGCCAATATTTCGGGGTGATTAGAGGCAGCCTTTTTTTTAAATGTTCTCAGTGTCAATTTTCGTTATGCAAAATGTATCGCCAGATACCTACAGTTTCTAAAACAGTAAAAACTCGTTATATTTATTGATGCCGAAATGTGCTTTCTTACGATGGAACATATTCCCAAAACAAAAATTGTGAGCTTTAGTCACATACATTTTCAAGATACTTTTGAAAGCCTGTTCATCTTATGAATACAAGTTGAATATTTTAGGTTTAAGAATTTTTAAAATTGTTTGAACCGCATTTTAAAATAAAGTCACCGAGTGTTTTTTTTCTTGCTAGAAACTCACAAAAACTTTTTAAATATCATTGAATATTGCATTAAGAATAGGATACGGAATGAGCACATTTTGTAAAACAAAATTAGTTTCAATTAAAATCAATGTTCTTCCATGACAATGGAGCATGTAACATCCGCGACAGTATCGTGGGCGTTTATTTTTCAAGAAACAGTCAACAGGACTAGCTTGCGGAGGTGAAATCGAGTAAAATGAATGTATCGACAGATAGACTTTACATTCGAAGCATTGTTTCCTCGAATATGATTGAAGAAACAGGACACTTCAATATCCACAAGATACAGTTATTCGATACTTTCATAATACATCAAAACAGAATAGAAGAGAACTAAAATAATAGAAGTCTCGTCAGCTGTTTGACATTATTAATCATTAATACGTAAAAATATATCATCGTCGCTTTGCTATTTGAAAATGCTAATAATGTAATCATAAGTGAAAAAATTTACTTATCTTCCTAAAAGTTTCAATTTCATACAATATTTATACATTTTAAAAAATCCGACGAATTGGAAAAGAAAGTATTCAGATTTCAAAATTCTGTACAATTGAGGTATCCCAGCGGACATTTTCTATAACTATTATATAACAAAGAGGTAATATTTGTATATAACATTGTTACACCTATGTGACATAACAATTACAGAATAGGAAGATCACAGTGTTCGGTAAAGTGTTACTGTAAGGAGACGTAACAGTTCTGGAATTATGAAATGTAACAGATATATAATAGAGTGATAGAACTGTTACTTCATGAGAACGTTACACGTGTTCTAAAACGTGAGTTTTATAATTGTTCTATACTTATTCTGTCACTGCATAACGTATCCGTTGCGAAACAGCGTTACATGGAAGTGCTATTGCAATTTAATAATTTCACAATGTAACAGATATGTGACGGATTGACAGAACTGTCGCATCACGAGAATGTTACACGAATGTTTTTTTACTCCGAATGTTTTTTGTTAAAACTTCTAGGCAGGTCCTGATTGGATACGAGTTGGACTCTGATTGGGCTATGATTTTGCTATGCACCTAACATTATTTGATTTCTCTATTATATACATGAATATAGTTTCATATAACATATTCTTAATAATTGTTAATATGGTACATAATTGTGATTAGAGTGTTAGATAATTAGAAATAACTGGACGATTGTTTTATAAAATAAGTTTTGTCTCTCAAATCCTGTCTAGATCATCATTAATTTCAAAAAATAATTATAGCAACAGTAATGGATAACTATAAATTCATCTTAATAAATAAACAAATATTAAAGTCATAAACGTTACTTTTTGCATCAAAATTTCTAAAATTGTAAAACCTTGTAACAGTCTATGTATGTAAATGTTTATCTCGAAAAATAAATACATCATAACTTGTTTCTTCATTTACGTTTAAAACTATGTAATTTTAAATATTTGGATGGAAATAATAATTATCTTTTATTGTCATTATGAGATATGTTTTTTATATTCGTTTTGAATTGCGCGCGAACAGCGCCCAGTTAACACGTTCTGTAATTTTTTGTTCTATTTTTATTTTGTTTTTTGTTCTATTTTTATTTTATTTTTGTTTTTTGTAATTTTTCTGTTCTATGATAGAAGGGTAACACTGTTCTATAGCAGTTGTTATACTCAGGTAACAGGTAACCAGAAGATGAAAGTGTTACATAATACTGTAACAAATGAGTGACGTAATTGTTTTAAAACTGTGTGTAAGAACTATTCTGCAACAGTGTTATGTAACTTTTTTTTAAATAAAGTAATTTGAAAATTATTTCTGTTAGACTGTCTATTAGCGGCTAATCCCAGTGAGAGTGTTCATTTTCTGACGTCTGTAGATGACGCGTTTCGTTACAGATCTGTATCGTTATCAAATCATTTTTCTTAACAAAAGATCGTTGAAGCTAGAAAAACTTGATATTCTTTAAATATCATTGTACATGTGGTATTATTTATAACCTAACAAGAAACGAAGAAATTTAATGCTAAAAGAGAAAAAATATATTTACCTCATCGGAGAAATTAAAGATAGTTAAAAATAATTTAAATAATGTTGTTTCATGAAAAAAACGAGAGTTGATTTGTATTAAAAGCATAATAATGCTTCTTTAAAAATGGCATATAAAGATCAGATCCAAATACATAACCTCCACAGAAAATATGGATTTGAAGTTTAATGACATTTTTTTAGGAAAAAAATTATAATCAAATATACATTATGGAATGAACATTGTAGAAAATTTTGGAAATCATAGGAAAATATCCTGGATTATCTTAAAAATAATTAGTTACATTTTTAAACAATAATTGAAGACGAACATGTGCCACTTTTGGGTTAAACGTTATAACACCTTTTAAGGTTAAGTTAAGATGTAATGTGATATTTTTACCCGGGAAAATTGACAATTTTTAAATTCTGATATAAGAAATGAGACTGTGGTCTACTATATAATAATAAAATTTACTTTATGAAATTTATCCATTAAGATTTCAACATTTGGAGACAGAACTTTATTTGGAGTATTTTCAACAGAAAAAACAATTCGAATGTTGCTCTTTCTATTGAAAATTCTAAAAAGAACTTCGTCAAAACCAGTAATATATGGCATTACAATAATTTTCTTTTCATTTTCAAGATCAGTAATTTGTTTGTTTGTATTTCTTGATTCTGTAATAGTCTTATAACCTTCAGCAATGTACCGTCTATGTATTTATAATAAAAGATAATTTGATAGTCTAAATTGTTTAAAATTTCTTTTTCAATATTTTCCATAACAATATTGGCAGCTGCTGCTGAAATTGGTGACCTCGTAGGAAGTCCAAATGTCTGTTTGTAAAAAAATGATTGAATTTGCGATAAGAAGATTCCAGGCATAAACTAAGAACTACATGAAAGTCTTTTTTATTAAAAAAGTATATTGTTTTAGTTCTTCCCATTTTTTATTTATGGAGTTTAGAATTAATTTCCAAGATATATTTGTGTACACTGAAACATCAAGTGATACAGTCGTGTTGTCATCAGGAATGTTAATTTTATCAATTTTTTGCTTAAAATCCCAGCTGTCTTTGATGTGGTAATCAGTTTTTTCTAAAATTTTTTCCAAATATTTAGCTAAATATTTAGGTATATTATGTAACGATAAGCCTGGAAAAGAAATGATAGGTCTCAGAGGACAATTTGTTTTATGCAGTTTTGGTAAACCATAAATCTAGATGAATTACCATTTGTGCTATGATAAAAATTATACTGGGTTAAATTGATAATTTTTGCTTATTTTTAAGTTCAGTTGGAAGAAAAGTGAGTTGAGCTTCTACTTTTTCTGTAGGATTGAAGTTTAATTTTTCATAAGATGATTTATTATTTAAAAGTTGTAAAGCTTTTATGATGTAATCTTCTTTGTTCATTCATCATATTTTTGACATTTTTATCAGCAATAGTTGAAATGATATCTTCATTAGTTTCACAAAAGGTTTTATTCTTTTTCATTTTTTTGTTTAAGTGTAAAATCACTTGTATCAAATTAAAAATTGTATATCCAATTTTGTGTCCAGTAAGATATTTCATTTCTGATGTTACTCCGCTGTTCCTGACTTTTTAAAATTCTTAAATAATTTCTGTTAGACTGGTTAAATTAATGAAGATTCTTTTAGTGGCTAATCCCGGTAAAAGCGTTTGTTTTCGGATATTTATAGATATTGTTGTTGTTGTTGTTTCTTAAAGAAACGAAAGTTGATTTGTATTAAAAGCATTAAAATGCTTATTTAAAAATAACATGCAAAGATCAGACCAAATACATAACCTCCAATGAAAATATGGATTTAAAATTTAATGCTATTTTCTTCCGGAAAATACTTGACCGTTATGTAACTATCACGGAACAACAGTGTCACGGACGTTCTGTAACATTCGTCCCAAAAGAGTTCTGTAATTGTGCCGCAACGGTGTTACGTGGACATAATAGAACGATATTACAATGCAGTTCTATAATCATTAAATAACTGTGTCTGGGAATTTTTCTGTGACATTGACATTGACATAACTGTTACATCAGAGTTATTTATCAGTGTCAGCTGGGATGATTCTACTTTCACGCCTTAGTTGAACTTGAAGTAATTACGCTTTCTATGTACAATATTTCTTGTTTTCCATCGGAAAATCCTACGTAGTTTTTGAACAAATGCCGAGAGCAATCAAGTTTCCGTGCGTGGGAGAATGGGAGATGCATGCCAATTTCCAGTTAGGTAGTTAAAGTTGGTTTGCATTATAAATCTACAATCTAAAACTTGAATGCAAGCCCACGCAAATCCATATAAAGGAGGATAAGGCCGCACAAACATTTCTATAAAAAAAGTTGCAATCAGTTGAATAAGGTAGCTATTGTGAAAATAAGATCTCCAGATTTTCTTAGTCACAAAATTAACAAACATCAAGCTGTGGGTTGAATGTAATTATAAGTAACTTTAATTTACCTTGAAGTTACTTTTGAGTGCAATGTGGAACTTAAAAAGAAGGCCACTAAATTATAGAACGTAGCATTCCGTAGAAAAGATATTTAACCATCAATATTTGAAGCGTGTTTTACAGCAGTGCATTATATGCCACTTACCATAAGGAAGATTTTGTACCTATATTCACATATCAGATGACCTTTATGACAAGTTGCGCATAATGCACTGTTGTAGAACATGCTTGACTTAGAGTAATTTGAACAAACTTTTATGTAAAAGGAATGATTGCATTTTTTATTATTTATTGAAAATATTTTGTTACATAGTTTACATGTTAAAAAAAAAATTATTTCAGCCCATAAATTGTAATGAAGTATTTTTGAATGTAACTTCCGATGATGCTTAACACGAAATTCCAAGGGAGACCTTATTTTTCATGATATCTTATGAGGGCACTTTTAATCCTGGTTTATTTATTTCCAAGAAACTCTTATTATTCAAGAAGTTTTGTGGGTTTTCCATAATCGCAAGTCTTAATCGTTGACGTCAGATTTCATTGAATTTCCCAGTGTGGGTTTACAGTATTGTTCTGCTTATTATCAAACTGGTTTTTTTTTAAAGCGAAGATTTTCGGGAATTAACTTCCAGGCGTATAAATTATTAACGTTCGTTCTTTTGGTAAAAGATATTATTTTAATTCTAGGCGTGTGCAAAAAATTCAATTCGACTTCAAGCCGACATTGGACGCACATCGAATATTGAAAGAACCGACATCCGACGCGTGTTGTCGTCGGATCATTTTTTTTCGATCGATCGGCCCGTGCGTTGAATTCGAAAAACCGACATTTGACGCGTGCTACAATCGGATCAGTTTTTTTCTACTCGATTGGCCCGTGCATTGAATGTTGAAAAAGCGACATTTGATGCTTGCTACCATCGGATCGGTTTTTTCGATTCGATTGGCCCATGCGTGGAATGTCGAAGATTCAGTATTCGATTAACATAAGGCATTTTAATTTTAAATAATATAATAATGATAATAATAATATCAAATCATAATTTTAAAAATCTAAATCGATGCATGTAGAATACAGATTGCAGATCCAAAGAGACATGAGGACAATACAGTATATATCGTTGATGTTGTTCAGCTCAAGATTTGTAAACGGTTTTTTTGTCAGGTTTTACTAGTTCAATGTTTATTTTCTTATTTATAATTGTCAAGCGAGGATTACAGGGGAAGGGCCACTACTGAAGAGCAGCTCAATATTGGCGGTGCCCCTGTTTTGTTTTTATTTTTTTCGTAAAGAAACAGTTTTTTTAAAATGTTCATTCTACATTCCTGGCATGTGCATATATTGTTGTGGAATGGCAAATTTAATGTAATATATGTACCTCAAATTTCTTTTATTTTTCACAGTTTTGAATTGAAATTTGTATCCTATAATATTTTTATATAATATTATAAAAAACAAAGTGGAACCGTTCCTAATGGATTTTACCTGAAAGTTGTTTGCAGATGGGATTTTGTTTTTGATTGATTATAAATTTAGTAACATTTAATATATCATGATATTTTAAGAACTATTAAATTCATACTTACTTACAGAACACAATTCGAGAGATTTATTGAACTTTATTACAAGCCTACATTAAGGATATGAACTGAAAAGCCCAATATTGACAAGTTCGACTTTGTTAACGACTAAATGGCAAATAATAATCACAAATTAAAGTTTTGAGTTTCAAAAATTTAAATTAAATTTGAATTTTTGAACTAAAAAATGAATTTGACAATACGGTTGTAATAATATTTCTGCCCATTTTTTGTTAAAAATTAAACAAATAGAAAAATCGATTTTCTTTCAAAAAGACCTCGATCGATTATTTTAAATTATGTCTTAAATTGTTGGCAGTATTTCAAAGAACTGCATTAGGTAAAGGCCCCGGTTCGTAACCCCCGACCAGTTCGTAACCAAGCAAGCGTATAAATTGATTTTTTAGATAATTATTTGATTAATGCATCTTTAAACTTGCTTTCAATGACATTTTCGATTGAGAATGGATCATTTTTTACGTTAGGAGAAAGTTCATTGCATTCAAATATTGCTTGAGGCATTCCGGATAGGATTTTATTCTTTCCGGCTTCTTAGTAGGTTACGAATCGGGGCCTTTACCTCAACTGCAATCGAAAACAAAATCTCATTTGCAAACAATTTTCAGTAAAAATCGGTTCCGCCGCACCGTGCGGTTATTAAATTGTTATTTATTTACTTCCGTAAAAAATTCCTAACTAACAATTTTACTCCTTTTTAATTTTACACATTACATATTAATTAGTTGTCGATAGAAATTTTGTTTTATTAAGTTGCGGTCGCTTGTGAAAATAATATCTACAAGAATTTAGAGCATGTTCATTCAAGCTTTCAGAAAAATCTTTATTTTGTAAACGTATTAAAATTATTTTGGATTGAAAAAGTTATTGAATTGAAGACGAATGAAGTTTCTTAATTCTTCAATGAATTTTAAGATGTTGATTTTCGATTGATTGATATATGGAAACTAATGACTTGCTTTTGTTTAATCATGGACGATAGTCACTAAATTGAAAGAAAGTAGAGAACCGATTCAATCTAAGGCTCGTCGAATATCGTATTTTTGACATTTGATGCACGAGCCGATCGAATTGAAAAAAAACCGATCCGACGGTAGCACGCATCGAATGTCGATTTTTCGACATTTGATGCGCGGGTCGGTCGAATCGAATAAACCAATCCGAAAATGAACGCGCGTCGAATCGACAATGCAGCATTCGATCCGACAGAATGCAAACGTCTATTCTATTCCTTGAAAATTGAAACTTCAATTATTGTTTATTATTCATAATATAATTTGCCTGTTTTCTTATATTTTTTTAAATTTTCAGTACGTTACATTTTCTGCAGCTCTATGTTTTCATGAGAATCTCAGAATGTAGCGTTTTATGCCTTAATTAGTAATTAAGTAAACAAAAACACAAATACGCGAGAGGAATAACTAAAAATGCGAAAACTGCACTTCATTTCAAGAGAGATTCCTACTGAGAAATGTTTCCTCATTCACAACCAAACGTCAATATTTTAAAAATATTTTGCATACTTGTGAGCTTTCAGAACTGATTGAAGAAAATAAACTCAAGTTCTGCGATCACTGACAAGATATGTTGCATGTTTTCTTGGCTGCGGGATCATTTTTTGAGTACATTTTTTGATATGTTTGACGACTTGACGATAAAGTGGAATAATAATCACTGAACCATGTGAGAGCTTCGTTTTGTTGGATAAAATGGATAAAAAGTTTCTTTAAATTATATTATTAAGTATTAATAATGTAATTCGCTTCAAATTAAATTGCTAAATTAATTTTGAAGTAAAATACCTAAACTGCAAAACTCAGAGATTCGTAACTTAAATATTCCTTTGAAATAGTCTTCAAATGTTGAGTGACCTTTCTGTAAGTAAACAAATTGTGACTTCAATCCTGAGGTTCAGTAAGATTCAGCGAGTGAGTCAGCAAGTTGATTTTAATAATTTCCTTTAAAATAAAACGAAAATTGCATATTTCTGTATTTTAACTTGCGGGCAGGTGAGTAATTATGTTTTATTATAAACATTAATTATAAAATAATGCGAAAATCTATTAATGGCAATATTTTGACACTATGAAAATTTCATTTTCACCAAACTAAGGTCACAAACTTATATATTCATTTATTTTCATTACAGAGAAAACTTGGTAATCTTAAACATTAAATTTAAATATGATTTTTAATATTAAAATATACCTATTTATTGAATGAGAAAGTATATAGGTATTATTTTCCATCATTAATTTCTTTAAAAACTGGTATTGCATACAATAAGAAATGAATATAAAATATATATATAATATTCCCAATGTGGATATGAACAATTTTGTTAAATTTTCAAAGACAAATAAATTTTGCCATCCTTTTTGATGCTTTTAGTGAAATTATTTATTCTTCAATTATTTGGATTTTCAACTGTTTACTTTTTCAGTGTTATCATCCATAATTTATCCATTTTTATTTTTCCAAATTCAAAATATTTATATATCAAACGCTTCAGAAGTAAAATATTTCAATTTTAAACGCTTTGATTGGGAAATTTGCAGTAATAGGTAAGTTACATTTTAAAAGGAACTAGATATCGTTATCGTTGGCGAATCAAAGTGTAACTTTTTCTTAGTTACTTTCGGAAAAAAAGTAAGTATCGCTACTTTTTTCGTTAGTTTTGTATTTAAAAAATGTATATATAATCAAATTTCATTTTTACTCAACTCCATTCACATCTGCCGGTGATAGCTGTTAAACGTTTTATTAAAAGTCATAGGTTAGTCATGACTGACATAATATTTCTAAGACATTAAAAAAATAAATTTCCAACAAAAAATATAAAAGTTACATTTTCAATTAAAAAATTAATTTCCCACCAAAAAAACGAGTTCTTAACAAAATATTAAATTTGCAACCAAAGAGATGAATTTTTATTTGAAAAAGATAAATTTTCAAATCAAACAGTTAAATTTTCATACAAAGGGATTAATTTTCAACTGAAATGCTGAGTCTCTAACCAAAAAATCAATTTTTAACAGGAGGGTCCAACTTTCAACCAAGTAGTTAAATTTTTAAACAAAAAGATTAATTTTCAACCAGAAAATAAATAAATTTCCAACGAAAAATGGAATAGTTAAATTCTAAGTTGAAAAAATTAATTTTACACAAGAGAATTAAGTTTTCAAGCCAAAAAGACGCATTTTCTGAAAAACAGTTGAATTTACAACCCGAAAATATGAATTTTCAAGAAAAAAAATAAACACAATAAAATTTTCAACCAAAAAAAAAAATTAATTCTCAACTAACAGTAGTTGGATTTTCATCAGAAGAGATGAATTTTTAACTAAAATGTTGAATATTCAACTGGAATAGTTGAATTTCCAGTGAAAAGAATTAATTTTCAACGAAATATCATTTAACTCTGAAATTATTTTTTTTTCTAAATGTGTTTCTGTAGATTTTAGGAAATTTTGAATTCTAGGGTGGGAAAAAATTCCAATTTTCCTATATTGGGCTATAAATAAAATTTTCTACAAAACAGTAGAGTTTTCAATAAAAGACTTAATTTTAAACCCAAAGAGACAAATTTTCAACCAAAAGAGATGACTTTTTAACAAAATTGTTGAATTTTCCACCAAAAAGATTAATTTTCTACAAAAAAAGATTAATTATCAACAAAATACACGAATTTTCAACGAAAAATCGAATAGTTGAATTTTCAACCAAAGAGACGAATTTTCGAGCAAAAAGGATGGCTTTTTAAAAAAATTGTTGAATTTTCAACAAAAAAATGAATTTTCTACCAAGAATGAAATAGTTAAATTTTCAATTGAAGAAACTAATTTTCAACAGAAAAACAAACTAATTTTCAACAAAAAATATTTTAGTTTTGAATCAAAAACAGTTGAATTCTACCACAAAAGAATTTTTATTAAAAGAGCCGAATTTCCAGTCAAGAGAAAAAAATCAGCGAGATTGTAAGAATTCCAAGCGAAAAAGGCGAATTTTCTACAAAACAGTTAAATTTTCATTTAAAAACTCAATTTCAAACCCAAGGAGACAAATTTTCAACAAAATGTGATGACTTTTTAACAAAATTTCTGAAGTTTCATCCAAGGAGATTAATTTCCTATAAAAAAAGGATAATTTTCAACTAAATATATGAATTTTCAACCAAAAATGGAATAGTTAAATTTTCAATCAAATTGATGAATTTTCAATCAAATAGTTTCATTTTGAAACTAGAAAGGTGAATTTACAAGCAAAAAGGATAGCCTTTCAACAAACTTGTTGAATTTTCAACCAAAAAGATGAATTTTCTACAAAAAATGAAATAGTTAAATCTTCAATTGAAAAAACTAATTTTGAACAAAAAATATTTTAGTTTTACTCGTATATCAAAAACTGGTGAATTCTACCAAGAAAAGAATTTTCATTGAAAGAGCCAAATTTCCAATCAAGGGAGAAAAAATCAAGCAGATTGTGGAAATTTCAAGCGAAAAAGGCGAATTTTGTATGAATCAGTTTAATTTACAACTCGCAAATATGAATTTTCAACAAAAAATAATTAAATATTCAAACAAATAATTCAATTCATAACCGAAAAAGATTATTTCTCATCCAATTATAGTTAGATACTCATCCAAAAAAATGAATTTTTAACTAAACTGATAAATCTTTAACTGGAATAGTTAAATTTTTCGTTATGAGAATTATTTTCTAACAAAAAAAAAATGAATATTTAACTCTGAAATTAACTTTTTTCTAAATGTGTTTCTATAGATTTTCGAAAATTTTGAATTCCAGAGTGGGAGAAAAGTTGCAATTTTCCTAAATTAAGGTATAAATCTCTATGGCTATCTGCCGCTACAATATTTAAATAGTGAAAATGAAAGAACAGTGCAAAAGTAATAAAATTTATTAATTGTCATGAAAAAGACTTGTGAATCATATTTCGAAAGTAACGATTTTAATAGTTACGGTTTCAAGAGGAAATGTAACTTGTTGCCAATTTGTTACTTATTTTCAAAAGTAACTTCGTTACCACCATTGTTACCACAAAGAAAGTAACTAGTTTCTGTACCTAGTTAAAAGTAACTAGTTACTTCACATAACTGCAAATTTCTTAACTGTTCTATTTTTTAGATTTGAAAATACATACATATTAAATAGTTTAATGTGTTTAAAACTTAAGATTCTTCAGTCTCGATTGCTTGAAAATGTAAATACTTTAATATCTCATATTGAATGTTATCAATTTTTAATGCTTTTATTGACAACTATTTTTCATTGAAATTATATTCTTTTGTAAGCTACAAATTAAACATTTTTTGAATAATAAGCGTGAAACTGGATAATATTTTATTTCAAATTGTTCATTTCTAAAATATTTCTACTTAAAACTCTTCAATTTATTTTTACTTGTGAAAATAGTTTGAAATGTCAATTATTGAAGTTTGAGTGCTTCATTTCCATGGATCAAATTTTGAAGATTTTTATTTTAAATTTATTCCATTCCGGATGCTTCTCTTCGAATCGTACAATTTTAAATATTCGCAATTTTGAGGACTTACATTTTTATGCTTTCAAGTACTGAAGACTTGATCTCAAGTTATTAAATTGTTTAATCTATATTTATACAATAACTTTAAAACGCTTTCAGTGTTAAATTATTCATCCTTATACTTACTATTAAAAATGGTTCATTACTTAAGGTATCAAAGTAACTTCCTAATTTTTAATATATCGTATGAGATTGTTTAGTTTTGAAAGATTCCGTGAAAAACTTTTGTTTTCTGTATGAATATGATAATTTGAAAGTGTTCAATTTTTAGAAACTTTCAGTGTCAACTTATCACTGGTAATCACATTTCAATAATTTTGTTGTTGTTATATGAATCATTTTCACACTTTATGTTGATAGATCATTGAACTTCATTTCTTAAACTTATTTTGAAACAATACACTATGGTTTGCACCATAAAATTTATTGCAGGCACTGTTTTTCGTGGCAATATCTGAAAGAGGTCATGAATTCCAATTCTGGTGCGGGGCACGTGCGAAAACAATCATTTCAAGAAGATGAGTACAGAGCTTTCAGAATCGCACTGGACGTGAAGGAAACCGAGATTGAAGAGTTTTGGAAAAATATTGATGAATTGAAATCGAAGAAAGAGTTTCTTCGGATCCGCGAGAACTTGCAAAGCAAGATTCTGAGAAAGAAAAATACCCTGAAAGATAAAAATTCAAATTATGTTGAAAAAGGGGTAAAAGGTACGACCAGGAAAGCTGAACGCACAATATCGCCAACTGGAGAAAATGAAGGATATATTGTTGATCCTAAAGATGCAAAAGAAATTGCACCTCTCATTGGCGAAAAAGATTCCGAATCGAAAGAGAAATCAACAGGTGCAGTTAGAAAAATTAATCAAAAGAAAACAAAAAAAGCTGCTTGCCAGCACACAAGTATAACAGATGCAACAAACATGATGAATTCGGGTTCAAATGAGGTCAGAAAAAAAGTGAGAAAGTCAAAGGACACACGTGTGTTAGCCGAGAAAGAAAACCTAGCAACATCTCAGGAAACTGCAAAAATGATGGAGGAAGCACCTGTAAAGAGAGGGAAAAAGAATATAAAAAGGAAGGAAAATGTATTGAATAACGTTGCTAATGATTCTGGTGAAGAATATAATGGGAGAAATGAGAATCCAAAACGTAAATCAAAATGGATGATTCAATTGAAGGAGAAGGAAAATCCAATCAAGCAAAACGAGAATAATCAAAATGAAGGAAAATCGTTAAATATTCTAGATATCAAAGAAAAGGATACACCAAAAGACAAAGAAAGTGAGAAAAAGAAAAAAGTTTCGAAGAAAAATAAGGAGAATGACATCGAAAAGAAGACACCTGTTAGAAAGTTAAGACCACGTAAAAAAAATGACGAAAAGACACAAGATGTTCCAGAGATTGACGGAAAGGATTTTGGAGGAAAAGAAGCTGAACTTAAAAAGAAGAAAACTCGAGCAAAGAAGACGATGCTCCTCAAAGAAGGTGAAGAGGAAACATCAAAACCTAGGATTAAAGGAAATGCAGGAAATGAAGAAACTGAGACTAAAAAATCAAAGATTAAGAGAAATAAAGCAGCCGAGGACAAAAATGCTGAAAACGTTGTACTTCAAAGGAAGAAAAGTGCACCACCAAAATCTGGAAATTACGAAACTGTTGAAAATACATCAACAGAAGTGACTGAGAATATTAAAAGTGACAATGAATTAATGAAGACGAATTCTCCTGATGCTCAATCGGAAATTCCGAAAACTATGACTAATAATTCAAAAGAGGTAAACCAATTGCGGCTTAATGATTATAATCAAGAAGAGGGCTTGTCATCCAAAAAACAACTGGAGTGTACCGAATTCATTAAGCCTGTCACTTTGGAAAATATTGATCAAGAAATTTTCAAAAAATTGAACCTTGTTTACAACGATTTGAAAAATGAAGAGTGCGATTTTCAAAGTAAAAGTTTTGAGAAGCCTTCACTAGAGGAAATTATGGAAAATCCATATTTATTTGAGGAGAAAAATCATAAGCCCGAAGATGATAAGCCGCTTGAAGATCTGAAAAAGTATTCTGCTTCTTGCGTAGACAGTATGTTTTAAAATGATTTTTTTCTTTCAATTTAAACTAGATTTTAATAATGATATATTGGAAAATTGTACAAAGATTTTAGCTGAAAAATGTGTTTGACGTTAACTTGAAAATGACTTATTTCACCTTTAATTAATATTTTTTATGAATAATTTCAGAAATGTATATTTTTTGTTTTTTTTTTAGAAGGAAATAAATGCGAGAAACCGGAAAGAATGAAAACATTGCATGAACTCAAACAAGAGGTCAAGCAAAAAGTTAAGGAACTTCGTTATGAGAAGAAACTGGCAAAAGCAGTGGAAAAATTGAGTCTGTATACCTTAAAGCACTTAAAAAAACTAGATTCCAATTCTGCATTAAAACATCACCGTAAGTTTTCAAAATTTTATCTTCGTTAATTTCATCTCACCATTATTCTTCCATAATGTTGTTTTTCTGAGTTAGAAGATTATTTTAAGTGGAACAAAACACAACTCTTATTTATTAGTTGTGAATTGCTCTTTCCTAAAACTTTACTGAGAAAGTTTTGGCTTTTAAATATTACTAAAAATATTTAGGATTTTCTAAAATCTTAAAACATTTTCCCCTCACCATGGCCAAAAATTTATTCTGTATTTTTCTGTAGAATAAAAAAACTTAATTTGTAGGTAATAAGAATAACTCTTAATAAGAGGGTACGAATGCCCTCAATATTCTGTTAGAATGAAAAGTCCACTTCAGAATTGAACAATTTTTAAAATGATTTATAAAAACGTTAAAAATATACTGATTGTTAACTGTAATTCATTTTGTAAGAGATACTTAGAGACCCTTATTTTATGGAAAAATTTGTTAACGGATCATATTATATTTTCTGAGGATAAGAATAAATCTGGTTTTGTTTCAAGTAACAATAAACAAATTCTTTAACGTTGCTATAAGTCGTAGTAACATTTTGCTTTAGAATGATTAGAAAACATATGAACAATTACTTCTTTTTTGAATTTTTCCTTCAAAGCTTTTTTTTTTATTTTTATATGAGCGAGCGACTTAGCCCCATATTGTGGGGTAGAGTCGCTCACACTTCAAGGGATGATAAATAGTTTTGTAACAATTGAATGTATGTTTGTCCTTTATAGTATGAAAGAGAGTCAAATAGTGATTATGTATTTGAAGCATAAATACCTAATTAAAATTCCTTCTTTCATTATTGCAAAAAAACGTAAAAAACGAGCTGCTTAGCCTTATTTTAAGGTAGGTTTTTTGACAAGTACACAATATACGAGTTCTTAACGTTTCTAAGTTTTCATTTCTGCAATTTTAATCATCCCATGTTGCGTAATGCAAAAATTCCTTTATCAGGATGCCATATGACCCCTTAATTTTTTTCGTTCTGAAAAAAACTTTAGGTGGTTATTAACACCCTAAAAATTGCGATTTTATGATAAAGTTGAGATTGAGTAGTCAAACTCATCCCTATAATTTCATTTAAATTACTAAACTTTCAAAAAATATCACTCACTCTATACCGATAATAATTTCGGATGTTGAAAAAAAATTTCAACCAATATTCGTCCTATGCTTGTAATTTTTTTTAAATTGAAAATTCATTCAATTCTTGTGAAAAGAAAATCTGTGATACCTTATTATTGTATATTTAATTGAGGAAAACATTTTTAAACTAATAAATAATAATTGCGACAGGTTTTATACAATTGAAGTGTAAAAAATGGAGATTAAATTGAAGAAACAAAACTTATAATAATTACAAAATAAAGTATCACAAGATGGTACTATTTCTATTGGTACTGGTTTGAGTAAAGAAAATTAGGTCGAGAAAAATTTGGAGTGCTGGAAGAGTTTGTTTAAGCTATTGGATAAGCAAGACTAAACAAGAGTTTACCAGTTCTCCAGATTTTCCTCAATGTTGATTAGTTTTACTCAAACCAGTATTGCTAAAAATTTTTCTCAGTAGCAGAAATTGTTGTCGGTATAGAGTAAGTAATATTTTCTTAAAGTTTTATAATAAAAAAAATATGGGAATAAATTTGATCATATAATCTCAACATTATCGTAAAATCCCAACGTATACGGTTAACACCCATCCTAAGGTTTTGCATCGCATAAGATGGGATAAATAAACTGTAGAAATCAAAATTTGAATCATTCTCTTACAAAAGGAAAGAAATTTCCGATTCAAGATTTTAGCGATTCCAAAAAAAGGGATTTTGTGAGGCATCCCGGTGCTCCTATATTTTTCCAGGTACCTACATATTTTAATGCTGGAGCTAAAAACTTATGCTTTTCTGTTTTATGAATTTGATAACATAACAATACCCGTATGTATGACAAGAATGTAATGTATAAAACCGTATTAAATATTTTCAGCTTATAATAATTCTTATTATTTCATCGTATAATTTCGCAAAATCCACAGATTTTTGACGAATTATCTCTCAAAATAATCCATTTTTCGTTGCATAATTTGAAGGTTTTCAACTGTAGAAAAAATTGTCCCTAGAGATACTGAAGCTAAAATTTACGAAAAAAAGAGCTCGATCCAAAATTACTTATTTAAAAATATAACCATTCAAATTTACGCGTAAAAAAAGCTGTATTTTTTATTTAAACCTAATGATCAAAATAGTATAACTGTATGACTTCTGAATAGAATTTTCTAAATAAAAACGAACCAAATAGAGTTAGACAGAAACTTTTGACAAATGAAATCAGCTATTGATTATTAGGATTTGTATAAGAATTGCAGCTGTTACCTACAAGTAAAGCTAAAGAACAGAAATCAAACTAAATTTGGTCCAATACGCAATTTGAACACAAACCTTTTTTTTCTAGAATACTCTAAGATTTCACATTCAAAATCCTCAGCAATTAACAATGGGTTTATTCCCATCGACTGAATAAATCATTTTCGAGGTTTGATGAATTTTGAGTTTGATTGTACGTAGTTTAAGTACATCCTTAAAAATCTCGTCTTATGTCAGATTCAATGTTTCATATTTAAATTTATCTTAAAAAAATATCAAGCTTTCAAAAATTATTACCACCACTGGTAGAAATGTATTTTCACCGTGAAAAAACATAAAATTATTTCAAAATTCTTATATGAATTACAATTTTTTGTATTATTCGCACATTTTCACAAAATTTTGAAAGTGATTACAAATTTTTACATAAAATTACAATTCTCACGTTATTGTACGTAATTGTAGTTTGTCACCAGGGACGTTTTTGTTTCATTGAAGATGATGGTGAGAAATAAAAGTGTAAATTACTGGTCACAGCTCCTTTTAATGAATAAAGCTGCGAGATCTCACAGATTCATTGACGTTTTGACCGTGTGTCGACGGTTACCTTTAGAATTCTACATATACGGGTTCGTAAAAGCCTTGTATTAGTTCCGAATTGCCGTGGCAAAATTTGTATAAAAAAGTAAATTTTAATAAGAGGTGTTTAAGATACAAATAGTATATTGTAATTATTGTTGGGGTTGAAATCAAAAGAGCCCCCTGACGGGTAGTCCCGTTGCGTCCCCTTGTAGGCTTTTGCGTGACCCCAAAGCCCTCTCCATATGGAGAGGACTGCAGTCACGCTCTTGGCCGATATGTCTGACTCACTGATGCAGTTACTACCCATGAGTGCTAGCCGCTTCCCCGCAATTCCGGGGCAGAGACAAAGGATGTGAGTAGCTGTTCCATCATCCTTACCACACAGGTGACAGAGGGGGCTATCTGCGAACCATATCTTATGCCTGTGATAGCCGAGGTTTCCATGCTCTACAGACATTTCTGTTGGGACCTTGACTTCATTCCTACTGAGCTTGCGTAATTCCAAAGCTCGTTTGAAGTTTAAATTTAAACCCATGAGTTTTTTGGCCTGTCTGCAGCGAGTAGCCTTATTCCACTCCTTCTGATCTTCCACGGTCAGCCAACTGTTAACTTCTTGAGTGATCAACCTACTGGAAATGCCTACGACTGGTTCGGGACCAGTGGAGTTTTCTTTTACTGCTAGTTTTGCTAGCCTGTCCGAGATCTCATTACCTTTAATGCCACTGTGTCCAAAGATCCATAGCAGAGTCACTCGGTTTTCCGTCGCTAGATTGTTCAGTGCCTTAAATCACTCCCATGCTAGTAGCGACGTAGTCGTTGGTCCATTCAGGGCCGCTTGGGTAGCCCTGCTGTCAGAGCAAATGCGGATGTTTCTTCTATTGCTATACTCCTGTGCCTTATAGGCACACTGGAGCATGGCCATGATGTCAGTTTGTAGGACTGTGGCATAGGACCCCACTGGGTCTGTTAAGCCCATTCCACTCCTCCTACGACAGACACTGGCTCCAACTTTCTCCTTGTTTTTGGAGCCATCTGTGAACCAGTTGTCCCCATCATTAGGCAAATATGCCTCGTCGTTAGTCCATTCCTCTTTCGTGGATAGATTGACTAGAAAATTCTTGTCGAAGAGGTAACGAATAGGCGTTTTGTTCTTGACCGTGCTCAAGGTCGGCCAACTCGCGATATCGGTTGGGATCCGCAGTTCTGTCGAGATCATTCCGCCGCTTCTCATGTTTATTCTCCAGGCTGCCTTCTTAGCCATATTCTTGATGGTAAGATGGAGAGGCTTTAACCCTGTTAGTGCTCCCAGTACAACCGTGGGTGTTGACTAGGGGGCACCAGTGATGCCTCTTAGAATCAGTACCCTCATTCTTTCCAGTCGAGATTTCACAGTGGACAGTTCGACTCTGCTCCACCAGACCACCGCCGCACAGGTCAGCCTGGGTCGCAAGACCGCAGCATAGATCCACATCAGTGCCTCCGGTTTCAGTCCCTAGTTTTTCTCTATGGCTCTCCTGTAAAGCCAAAGGCTCGCTGTGAGTTTTTTGCACTTGTTTTCCAGGAGCTCGTTCCATAACAGCTTTTTATCCAGGATGACTCCTAGGTATTTAGCCCGTTCAGTGATTCTCAGTTGTTGTCCACCTAATTTCAGTGTACTCGTTGTCCCCCACTTGTACCGTCTGGTGAATACAACCGCATCCGTCTTACTCGGGACCGATAATCCGGTCTTCTTGCACCAAGTGTCCACTACCCTCAGTGCTTTCTGCATCACCGCGAAGAGAGCATCCAGATTCTGGCCGCGCACGATGACCAGTATGTCGTCCGCGTAGTCTATAGCGTGGTAGCCTTATCTTGTGAGTAGATGAAGCAGTTCATCAACTACCAAGAACCACAGCAGGGGCGATAAAACGTCTCCCTGCTGGCATCCTGAGTCAACAGTTCCACATAAGGTGGTATCACCCTTAGTCGTTGTTAGGTTCCTGTTGCCCCACATGTGGCAGGTCTACTCTACGACTGCAGTTGGCATACAATGTGCAATCATGGTCGCCTTGATCACCTCTCCAGAAGTTTAGTTCGAGGCTTCTTTGATGTCGATAAAGGTTTTAATCGCGAAGCCCTTCTGCTTCAGTCGTCCTTTGAATAGGTTTACTGCTCCGCTTAGGGCCGCTTCGATTGAGTGACCAGCCCTGTAGTCGTGTTGCTCCTTGTGTAGTGGCCTACTTAACAAAACCTTGTCTCAGATTTATTAATCAACAAGTTTTTCCACCGTTTTTAGTAGAAAAGATGTAAGGCTGATGGGACGAAAATCCTTGGGTGAAGTAAAACCGATCCTGCCTGCTTTCGAAATGAAAATCGCTCTCGTGTCTGTTTATGCCTTCGGGACATATCCCAGTGTCAGACTAGCCCCAGCAAGTCTCACCAGTGGCCATATGATAGACTTCCCAGCCTTTGTAAGAAGACCGGGTGAATGCCATCCAGACCAGGAGACTTGTATGAGCTGAAAGACTTCATAGTCTATCTGACCCTGTAAGGGGCTAGCCACTGTCGCGGGCCCAGTTGAGCCACAGACGACAATGATACCCTCGAGGTGTCGTTTCCTTTTCCTCAGACCTCATAAAGTCCGGGAAATGTGCCTTGATCAGGTGGGCCAGGGTCTCGTCGTCCGACACTGAGTATCCTCCGTCGAGCAATTTTAGAGTGACGAGAATAGTATCCGAATTTCGAGAGAGCAGCTTGTCCAGTATAGCCTGCTCTTCCCTTTTCTCGATGTCTGTGCAAAAGTTGGTCCTGCTTTCTTGCTTGGCTTCACGTATTGCAATCATCCTTCATCGTCGTGAATGAGGTCCATAGTTCTTTCGTTTTGCCAAAGCTGGCACGTTTGAACCTCTTTATGGTTTCCCTGCGAAGCTCTTCGAGCTTCCTCTTCCACCAGTGCGTCTCTTCTGCCTTCCGGATACTTGTGGGTCGACAATTTCTTTCATAAGTAGATTTGATGGCCACCCTGAAAGTTTTTGCTGCCATTTCCAGGGTGTCCACGTCCCTAATTGACTTAAGCACCTCTGAGAATACACTCCTTAATTCAGTGGAATACCGATTCCCAGTTCGTTCTTCTTGGATTTCTGGCCCACGTAAGGTCCGAGGATACGGAAGATTCCAGGTCGAACTCTATCTCAAGTGATCTGAAAGAGTGGATTCGTCCGACACTTTCTACTTCTTCACTTCATCCCTCAAACTTCCGGTACGAAGGGTAATGTCAATGACCTCTTCCCTGATCGAATTGTGAATCGTCAGGGTATTCCCCCTGTTTAAAAAATCTCAATCAGTAGTTATTAAATATTCCTATAGGTCATTCCCTCCTGAGTTAGTGTCCGTGCTACCCCACGATGTATGGCGGGAGCTAGCATCGCACCCCAAAGTAAAATAGTTGAATCAATGTTGTTAAATTTTGTATTTAACTGCTTATTTATGTCTATCTTGCAGACGGAGTCAAAAGCTTGAAACGTATCATTTTTATATTAATATCATACTATTTATATTTTAAACACCTTTTATTGAAATTTACTTAATTTATACAAATTTTGCAATGTCACTCCGAAACTAATACAAGGCTTTTACGAACCCATATATGTACAATTCTGAAGATGACCGTCGACGCAAGGTCGGAACGTTATTAATGCTGTGAGATATCGCAGCTTTATTCATTAAAAGAAGCTCTGACCAGTAATCTACACTTTTATTTCTTACCATCATCTTCGATTAATATTACCCTGCTCAACACCTGTACACCTTCCTGAAGTTTTTGTTTCATGTTTATCTTGAAAGATGCCTTTTAAATTAATAGAAGTCTTTATCCTATCTAAATGTTTTTCAGTTTTTCTCTAAAATACAAGTGAAAATCGAGATTAATTAGAGAAAAAATTTGCAATATGCGACAGAAATTTTCGCTTGGAGAAAACCTGTGGCATCATCATTTCGATACCTTTATGTCAAAAAATCACATTGGCGTTGGTCGTCTGAAAGAACTAATATATCTCAAAAATCGAAATGAAATCTATTCTCTTATGAAAATTTTTTGTATACTAAAAAGGAACACCCAAAGAGTACACAAATCAAGAAAAGACCTCGAAGTTTCAGCGCGCCTACGGCGCGCGTAATGTGTCTCGCGCTTCGCGCTCGATTTTTTATGTGCCTCGCGCTACGCGCTAGGTCCTGGATAATCAACTTAGTTATATTCATGCTTAAACATTAAGTGATGATGTAGATATAACTTTCTCAAAACTCC